>CP060570.1:2400000-3600000 GCA_014334815.1 Pyrenophora teres f. maculata
ATGTCTTGTCACTGGACTACGGGCCCGGATGGATTGATGATGGGGCTGTCAAGTAAGAGTGCGCAGTTTTGAGCAAAGGAGAAGCGTGAGTATAGGAGAGAAGGGGGGAGAGATGGACACCAAAGAGGGGGACCCCAGAAAGAACATGACTTTTGATGATGATCAATTCGTCACCCGTTAACTTCTCCCACACCCTTGAAAGAAACCAAACGCCATTCTATACCGTGCGTTTATCCGAGACGCCCTTCTATAACCCCCAACCTTGTTCCTCGTCTGACCGTTCAAGACACCCACACAATCATATCCTCGTTTCGCCATAGCCAAGCGTCTTGACCCCATCCTCGAATCGTATAGCCTCGTCCACAGACTCCATCGGCCCACCCCATGTGACAACGCCTCTCGTATCGATGGCGTACGATCCGCCAAGCTGCCACCGACATGCGCCTTCTCCAACCTGTTGGCCCCACACGCCCTCATTCTTTCGGAGCATGACCTGATTGAACCCATTTCTGGGGTGCAACACGTGACCCCAAGTCGAAATACCCAGGCCCCATAATGCATATAGATCTCGCTCCTGGTCTACTATGACGTCGACGTTCCAGGCCCCGCCGATTCTCTTGACCCAGTCTGCCGTGGCATCGGGCGTGCAGTGCGATATGGCGATGAAGTGAATCGAGGTATGGCGGTTTGCGAGAACGCGGAGACGGACAAAGAGCTTCTCTGCGACTTTTTGTGTTTGTCAGTATGTGTCCCTGAACTGAACCAGCCTAACCCCCCCTCAGAAGCCTTCACAGAGTACGACTTACATGGACACCCGCAAAATCTCAAAAACAGCAGAACAACTGGTCTTCCACCTGTACTCGGGAATGGTAGCTTGGCGTGTGTTTGCGCCTTCTCTCCTACGCGCGGTGGCTTGCGGACGGGGTTCTGAGGAGGTGGCGGCGTCGTCCAACTCTGAAAGGCCTTTGGTACTCCCCACTGTACATTCGCAAAGTAGCCTGTATCGCCTCCATCTGCGCTATTGGTGTTTCCCTTTTTCGCGTTCCCACCCCCGTTGCCAAACAAACCATCGGTTTTGGGGAGCGATAGGTTTCCCAAGCCGGCTTTGCGCAGAGCGAGCTTTGTGCCCAGTGAATTGAGCATCTTATCTTGCACCCCCCTAATATCCAGTAGCAATGCGCGTTATGGTATGTTCAGAGCGTGGAGATGAGTCTGGATTCGTCGTTTCACGACGGACCGAGAGCGTGTGGAGTCGTGGTCTCGTGCCAACCGTGTCCTTAGCAATGTAATATTGACGTGAGAAGATTAGCGGAAGTGACGGCTTATATTAGTCCGGGTGATAGGCAGAGGAAAGAGGCCGCTGAGCGGAGACTGGGAGCCGATATGTGTGCGAGTGTGTCAACAACATAGTGCTGACTTGTAGCAAAGTCGTGTTGCGCGCCATGCAGCTGAAACAACGTGGCACGGACGCCGTTGCAGACGTCCGAAGAGATGATCCGGGCTGCCGTAGTCCATCTCACATAATGTCATGCTTTGCAGCATGTGGTAGTCTTGTGCGTTCAGCAGTGTGAAGATTGCAATGCGGTGTGCAACCCTTGCGTCGCAATCTGGTCGCGCTGTCACGTATGTGACGACGCTGCAACAGGCAGGTGGGTATGCCACTTTGGCAGTCGCAACTTGTACGATCATCGTATATTACACTAAACTTGTCGCTGCCTCAAGGGTCAAAGCAAATGAATTATGCTAATAAAAGGAAATCGGTATCATCGCAGGCGCAAAGGTAACAGCAACACACGTCGGGTATCTCATCGTACAGGACGCAACCAATCTTCGTTCGCGCCACTCACATCTAACGTGGAGTCTCCAGTACTCACATAACCAAAGAAAGGAAAAGGAAAAGGAAAAGGAAAAGGAAAAGTTGGAAATCATCGCTTGTATGCGAAAATCGTCTTGCACTCCAGTAAAGTCTGGCGCCTGACGCACTCGTCCAGAATTTCTTCGTCTTCCCACCACCACTTTGGCTCGCCTGGGACGTCGTCAACAAAGCTACCCCAGATATCCTTCCAGAAGGCGCGGCCAATGATTGTTGACAGCTCCTGATCGATGGTGGCCGAAGTTGGGTCGAAAGCGCATGGTAGTGTCGTATTCTGATCATTGGCTTGATCAACAACTTCGAACCCCGCATCTGCTAGCCAGCCAGGAACCAGCAGGCACGGTTTTGAGCATCTGAAATCCCGCTCCAGGTTGATTGAAAGTCGATCCTCGATCCACATGCGCATCCGCGGGCCGGCTGTTTGACGTACAGGTGCTGCGTCCATGATTCTGATTTCCAAAAAGCCACCGGGAGCCAGCAGCTTGTTACACTCGCTGAACACTTCGGGTAATTTAGCAGACGGCATCAGGGACGGCAATGTCGACGCCCTTATATGCGAGAAATAGTCCTCAGGGTAAGGAAGCGGGACGATGCCGAATTTGCGCACCGTCAGGTAGGACACATTTCCAGGTAAGGGGAAAGGTCGCTGGGGCTTTGTGGTAAGGAAATGCACAGTTTGAGAGGGATGCATAGCCGACAGTTGGTATACCTCAGCTGATTTCAACCGTTAGAGCTTGCACGACAGCGTGACGCAAGGGCACGACATGGACTTACAAAGATTCCCATACAGCTCCAGGATTTTGCCTGTGTTGCATTCTGACTGAGGGGTAATCGTAGGTCGCCCCAGGTTTTGCATTTGGAACCCAGTGAGCAACCACAGCTGTTTCTCAAGAGCCAGCTAGTTGATGATGATGAGCAGAGGTCTGACAAGACTGAACAAGAGCAGGACTTACCTCTTCATCGGCCTCTTCGCTAGCCATTTCATTCCAGTCTTCCTTGATTCTATCAAGTATGACTTTTGGACCAGCGCCTTCCATCCTACGGATGAAACGCTGGAACCGAGTGAGCTCAATTGTGCTGCTATGAGCTGTAGCGACTTTTGCAGGGGTAGTACGAGGGGTAGGCATCAACTGCATCCCTGCGGGCACTCCTCGCGGAGTAAGCGCTTGCCATTGCGAGAAGGGCTTGCAAGAGAGATTAGAGGCTGTGCTGTTGGTTTCTGTGGAAGTACGCTGCTTCTCGTCTGCAGTTCTCTCTTCCTGGAAGCTGTCATGCAGCTCTAGCGCCTCTAGTTTAAGGTCCTCCTCGTTCACTACATGCGGTAGATACCTGTAAAAGTTGAGTACGGCAATGGATATGGCCGGATTTGCTACTGACCTGCTCCCCTTGCTTTTCAAAACCGGACATGGCGTAGATAGCGAGCCATCGTTTTCTGGAGTGGCCGAGCGAGCCCGGGTTTTGCTTGTTGCGAAAGAGGTTGGACTGACTCGTTGTGAATGGGCGGTATCGTCTCTGCTGTCGATGGTAGCAGGAGTGTATACTTCTCTTCGATCATCTACCAAACGTAATCAGCACGAGGCGATGACGGACGGATGTTTGGCTACTTACGTGAAATGCGCGACCTAGTAGAGCCTGTTCGTCGAGATGATATATCACCATCAAGCTCCGACACTTGATCCTTTGAATGTAGAGAGTCGCCCGAGGGCAGAGTGGAAGATAGCGAGCTTGTGTAGGTCCAACTGGGCTGCAAGACAGGGTCCTTGAAGTGGAGGGCGAGCTGCGAGTCGAGGTTTTGAGTAACGGCACTGATCGTCTTCTGCGAGCCTGTACTCTTGCTAGTCGATGGTCGCAGTATCTTTGGCTTGATGCTCTTTGCCTTCTTCTTTAAGCTGGCGGACCACCATTGCTCCCGTTCGGTGGACTCTGAACTCCTCGAACTCTGGGAGCCGATGGATGTGTTGGTGGAGGAGCCGGTGACGGATCGCTGCCTTGCCTTGCGCTCTTTCCGGGCACCAAAGGTTTCCGCCTCTTGCCCCAGGACGAGTTCGGTCGCAAACATGTTCAACTAATGTCGGGAGATCAAGTGGGGGTGCAGCGGGGCTATGACGACTCGAGGATCTGTCGAGATGGGAGTGGGTGATGGACATGAGGCTATCAATAACTCTAATCGAGGGAGATGGTCCGAATAGGCGGATCGGTAGCAGACACCAACCAAACACCTGGGCGGATGGTGTTGCAACCCTCAAGTGAGCAGGTACACAGCGGTACCTTTGTTCCCACAGTATCTGCCCATTCAAAACATTGTCGCACGACCCGGACGTGGCGTTATTGACCTATTAAAGACTACTATCAGGGCACCCCCGAAGTGACTACGTGCGCTAGTGGGCAGCGGCCGTGCTTTTGATGCACCGTGCATGGATACTGGGCGCGCCGTGAGCAGTCGGAATGTCGACCGTATCTCTGGGGGGGGGATATGGATCCACACGTGGTGGGAGCGTGCAAGCCATCTACATCTGATCGCGTTCTCACCGGAAAAAGCAAGTCGTCATGGAGTTCAATGAGGACATGTGGCTAGCTCATCGGGCTCCCTCTCCGTCATGTCTCCGACGGGTCGGCGTTTCTGTGCAAAGTTTGAGTGGGAAACGCTTGTGGCTGGCTATATTACGAACATGTCAAATGACGACTGCTGGGGAGCGACCGATGTGAGACCGCCAGCAAGAGTCTGGCTCCCGCGGGAAGGGGATGATCACGACTATTCTCTGCTTGCCAGCACCAGGCAGCGCTCCACCTGCCTAACGGTTTCAGCAAGGCGGAGCGGACGAGGGCTGCACGAAGCCGGTGGAACCAAGTCATCGGCGCGAACTATGTACCTATACATGTCCCTGGGTGACGAATTGGTCGCAGTGGCGGCGGCAGCAGCAGCAGCAGCAGCAGCAAAACAAACAACAGAAAAGAGTAAAGAGAGACTTGGAGTGACTAGGCCGACTTGGTGTGGCCGTGGTATCATATCATGGTATGGGATGCAGTTGTGCAGTGCAGTAGTAGCGGGACGACATCTGGGATTCCCTCGCTGGGCCACTCAGTAGCTGCGGCGCCTGATCTGCGCCGGAAGTGCCTGACTAGCCTGGGTTAGTGACCAACCCAAGCCCCTGACTCGTTTCCAAGCGTCGAGCCACCTTCCGCCTTTCCACCAGACGTACCAGGGCACCACAGAGCACCACCAGCCTAGACCAAACACCATCGTTGCCCATCTCCACCTGCGCTCTGCGCCCACTTCTGTCATACCCGACATGCCCGACAACGCTCATGCCGCCGTCGAGCTGGCGTGTGCTACGCCAAGCCTGTCGTCTCAACCGGGCCTGTCCTTCGCTCCGTCGCCCACCCCAGGTCCCAGGTCGCGTCTCTACTGTAAAGGGCAAGCTTTTGGCTGCAGCCAGCGCTGCGTACCCATGGCCTATATTGTTGCTCCCCTGGCTGTGTTTGCCGTGCTTGCGAAGCTGCCTTTGGTCCTACCTACGTCCGCCTAGGCCAAAGCTAACACCCGCCGCCCTGTCGGCTGTAGCACGTCTGCAGGGCCCTTTGCTTATGGCAACAATCTGACATCTCGCACCTCGATACCCTTCACACCACATCCGTCTTTAGTCGGCCATCTTCCATGTTTGCTTCTACTTTGCCGCCCGCACCACACATATAGGCAGCCGAGGCCAATCTGTCAAACTTTCTCCTGTTGCCCTACGTAACAAGGATCCCTATCGTCAGGTGTCGCTCGTGTCCCACCCTGTGACTATGGACTCCATTCGCAATTCAATCGACTCGTTCAACGACTATGTGGGCAAGTCGACTTTTGGCTCCGTCTTTCGCCTTGGGGGTTCTGGACATGTACGTTAAACGAGGCTGGTCATTCCTCCCAACTGTCGCTTATCCGCTCTGCAGAAAGATGAAATCAAACACACAAAGTTCACCACCGAACTGAGGGCCGGCCTTTACTTCCTTCTTCACCATGGCCCTACATCATCGCAGTGAATGCTACCATCCTCGCCGACACGGGTGGCAACTGTGTGTGCAAAGATGCTACCGACCCACTATGCTTGACCAACACCGACTATCTCATCTGCAAACAGGGTAAGAAACTTGAACATGTCTGGCAAGCCAGTGTTGACTCGACATCAGATCTCAACCGTAACTTGATTACAGCAACCGCAGCCATGGCAGGCATCAGCTCCTTCCTCTTTGGTTTCCTGACCAACATGCCAGTTTGTCTCGCGCCCGGCATGGGATTGAATGCTTACTTTGCCTATCAAATCGTCGGTTTCCACGGCAGCGGTCTCATCTCGTACAACCTCGCGCTCACAGCCGTCTTCGCCGAGGGATTCATTTTCGTTTTTCTCTCTCTAATCGGCATGCGACAGTGGCTAGTCAAGATCATCCCCGTATCGCTCAAGATCGCCGCCGCTTGTGGTATCGGATTGTTTCTAGCAGAGGTCGGCCTCAGTCACAATGCGGGTATTGGGGCTATTTCTGGCGCTAAAAGTACCCCTCTTGACATTGCGGGGTGTCCTGATCAATACAAGGACGAGTTTGGCGCCTGCACAAGCCACAAAATGACTTCTCCTACGGTAGGTTGTCCGCAGTGTACACTTGGACACATGCTAATTCACTCTAGATGTGGCTGGGCATCATGGGTAGTGGCATCCTCACAGCCTACTTGATGACGTACAAGGTCAAGAGCGCCATGATTCTGGGTATCTTGCTTGTGTCCATCATCTCATGGCCGTAAGACTACTCACTCGCCCCCTTGTACATACTACTCTCTAACATGTTCACAGACGCGGAACAGCTGTTACTTTCTTTCCAGACACCGAGGTAGGAAACGACCGCTTCGACTTCTTCAAGAAGGTAATCGACTTCCACCCTATCAACCATACCTTGAATACCCTGGATTGGAATGTCAGCCGCGCACCAGGTCACTTCGCCCTCGCCCTCTTCACCTTTCTCTATGTCGACATTATCGATTGCACCGCCACTCTCTACTCCATGGCTCGTTTCTCCGGAGTAGTGGATCTAGAGACTGGAGATTTCCCTCGATCAACATTGGCCTACTGCACAGATGCTGTTTGCATTTCTATTGGCGCACTTCTCGGCTGTTCGCCTGTCACGGCCTTTATTGAAAGCGGTGCTGGAATCGCCGAAGGAGGCAAGACTGGGTTGACGGCCATGACATGCGGAGTCTGCTTTCTCATATCCATGTTCTTCGCTCCCATTTTTGCGTCGATTCCACCATGGGCCACCGGATGCACTTTGGTTCTCGTAAGTGGTCGTATTCTGTCCTATTCGAGTCTAGTTTCTAACGGGAATAATAGGTTGGATGCCTTATGATGCGCCAAATTTCGTCGATCAACTGGCGCTATATCGGCGACGCCATCCCTGCTTTCGTAACCGTCATGTTTATTCCGTTTGGCTACAGCGCCGCTTATGGCCTCATCGCTGGCCTCATGGTCTATACTGCGCTCAACGGCATGATCTACCTCACCAAAGTCATCTCAGGTGGGCATATTGTCCCGGAAGACGAAAACAATCGCGAATACTGGACCAGTAAGTTCCCGCTACTATACCCTCCACCACCCTTTCATTTCCGTGCGATATCCACTGCTCCATTATATCCCCTGCTAACCACCCCTGACTTGTAGTCACACCCCGCGGCCGCCTCCCCTGGTTCGTCACAGCAAGCCAAAAACTAGCGCATCGCGTGCGCGGCACAGAGCGACCTAAAGATGACGACACCCTGTCGGTTCGCAGCGGCGACTCGCACTGGAAGTACCACGACCGACTTGCATCGCAGGGCTCCAACCGCGAGCTGGACAGCGTAGTCGTGCACACAACGCTACCGACCGACCCGCACGGTCAGAAGGTGTTTAGCAAGCTGGGACAATAAAAACCAAAAGTAAAGTCATAATATGGCGCGATATATGCAGCGCAGCGCATCGACTGGGCTGGTCTGGTTTGAGTGGGACATATCTTTTTCTCTAGGAGTAAAATTCAAAAACATTTGGTCATTTCGCAGATTATTATGAATAAAGTTCATGTCATCTACAGGCAACATCCATGATGAGCAGCATATGGCAACATGTCCTGTTTATTGTTTTTTGTTTTGCGTCGAGATTCTGGAAGGCCAACGTTTCTCATCGTCGGACAGTTACTTAGTTGATCAGCATGATGTGCAGATCATGTTTATCCTCATCAATCATGGTTCCATGCATTATATCAAACCAATAAACAAAAATTATTTCACCCTAGCATTATGCGCGAACATGCGCTGGGTATGTGCATTAGCTTCCCCCCTACTCCCCTGTACCCCACCCCAGCTGAAGACGTTACTGCGGTACCGTACATAGCTCTGTTAGCACCACAGCTTTCAAATATTGGTTCGGGTCGTCTACGGGAGCCAACTATCGTGAGCTGCCCCAGCCTCAGCGGCTTAACTGCAAGAATTGCTCCGACACAGAACCCCGTGGCTCGGTTTAAGTTGCTGGGGCTTATATAGTGTACCAGCATGTAAGCGAGGCAAGTACCGTCAAGTCAAGCACACATTCAAGCTCTTCCAGGGCGGTTATGCATACGACTTTGCTTGGCTACAACAACTGCATTTGGCTGAGTTTCTCAGCTTGGGCTGGGGGGGAGCAAGAGAGGGGGATGTTGCTTTTTCAGGGCTTGGGGGCTGGCAAGAAACAAATACCCACGTGTCGCAATCGTTCCCTACCCTTCCCAGCTTCCCTGTCGCTTTTCGCGAGAAACTTTTCTTCTTCTTTTATCTTTGCATCTTTTCATGTACATTTCCTTTGGTTCGGTCGGCTTCCCCGGTTTAAGCACTTGTTTAGTTAGCTCTTCTCGGCTCAATCTAGGATGGCGATGGGGGGCGAAGGGTGGTGACATTCTTGGTTCGGGACGACGGCGCCAGGGCCGAAGGGCTTAGCGATCCCGCGTTCCGTGCCGGATTGTTTCTTCGGTGTCGTACAGGGCTCCACAGGGGGGTGGGGGGTGATGGTTAAAGGGAGGAATGGATTGGGTCTACTAAAACGAACATCATTGCTTATTTCAGGCTGCTATGCGTCGGCAATGTCAGGGTGATGCTGGCCATTTAGGCAAAAAATCCGGTACTTGGTCCAGCACGCCACACTTGCCCTGTTGTAAAACTTGTACCTGGTTTATTTTTCCGCGACTAAACCTGCTTCTTTGTCCCCTGTTCCGTCGTCCTGGGGCTCCTTTTCTGTGCACACCCTCCCCATCGTTACACGTATCGCATTCCAAATATGCCGAACTCACTCGCGATACCGCAAAAGCAAATGGGCAGACTTGCGACCAAAGAGAAGAAAAAGCAAGACTATTTCAACGCGTGTGCACACGCCCCCCCCCCATTCCAAGGATAGCACAACGGTCAGCTAGTAGGCATGCTTGTTTCTCGCTTCTATGGGCATAATGTCTCGATCCTTTCCTTCGTCTCCAATCTTGCGTCCGCGTCTCTCCTGCACACCCTCATACTTCTTCGTGTATCCAACTTTAGCCATGGCTCAATATCTGCACATTTCGGCCCAACTGAGCTCCTATTTCTCGCCGCGCGTTTTTTTTTCTTCTTCTTCTTCTTCGCGCGAACGCAAACTCCACACAGCTTTGTGCCCCACTGTCGACCTAGTATACTGCACCAGTGACATAGGTCGCGTCATCGCTCAACAACAACTCTAGGGTCCTTGCGATATCTCCACGTCTTGCGCTATGGGAAATGATGGGGTTGATGTCTCCGTACTGGCATACGTGATCGGAGCCAGCTTCATTCATCTTGAGGTTGCCGCTGAAATGGTGTCCATACCGGCTCTGATCTGAGACCATGTGTGCTTATAATAGAAAGTATCAGTATTGGTTACATTCCAGAGGAGCAACTTACAGCTCCATAGCATTGACTCTGGGCCCAGAATTCTGTTTCGCAAACCGTCTTTTGAAAACCCACCGGTCGCGTGTTTCATGCCACAATCCACTGTGCAATTCGCTACACCTACTCTTCTAGCAGTGGTGGAAAAAATCACAATGCACCCACCTGACCCTTTGTATCTGGAAAATTTCGGGCGCATGCAATCGCGCTGCTCGGATACGCAGTTGAGAGTCTCAATGACATCCATTGCAAGAACCCGTGTCAAGCGGCCAGGGGTAAAGCCTTGGATATTGCTCTCACATGGGAACGTGCTGGCCATGTCTACTGCACCTGTATGTCTCCAAGTTAGAATCCTTACCTATATCAGACAACTGAGACGGGGGCACGTACTGTCAACGTCATCTGTTCTAGGCCAATCTTCTGTATTGACGTATGCCGGTCCACTCTTGCCATGGTCAAGGATTGCAACGTGGTAGTCAAAATGATACCTTGGAAGACACTGCCCTTATGAACGAGAAGCGTTCTGGTGCCTACATCACTATAGAGCACCATAAGTTCAAAGGCAGAAGCGTATTACACCATCATATAGTATTAGAAGTTGTAGGCAGAGCTAAAGTTCGTGCTTGCGCTTCCGTCTAGCACATCTAATCATCCCGATACCCTATCTTAGCGCCCATACTCATCGCCTCATCAAGGCCCCAACCGGGCTGCCCATTTCTCAGACTTCCATCTCTGTTGCACGCGAAACTCCAGCGACTGCAGTATGGCTCTGACCGCCCACAGGCTGGCCGCACTCAGGGCAACGCGCGAGCTGCATTGGCATACCACATTCACCAATGGCAAACTGAGCCAAGTTAGTACTGTAATTAATATCAGGGAATCAGGAGTGACTTACAGGATGTCCATTGACGCATTTGTACCAGTGCCCAGAATGGGTGGCAATGCCACCGGGTCCACTGACCATCGCCTTCTTGATAGCCTCTAGTTCCTCCTTCGACACTGCTTCATAGAAGTCACTCCTCAAAATCTTGACGGTAGAAATGATAGCTTCGAGCAGTATTTCCCTATCGTGGAAGGAATGCTTGCAAAGCTGCTTCGCCTTTTCCAGTAACTCTTTTGCAGTGTTGCGATAGCCCATTGCTCTTGCGCGATCTTTATCTTTTGAGAGTCCAGAGCTGCCAAACAGATGAGCGATTCGAGCGTAGCACAGTGAGACTTCAACCGCAAGCTTGGGAAGACTCTGAAGCAGACATTCCTTGATCAACTTAATGCAGTCTTGGAGGAACTTTTCGGTCTTAGTTCCAGGTGAATCACCAGGAAAGCTAAGCGGCAGTGTTGCAGCGAAACGCTTAAGACTGACGGCATGCGCAATCTCAAAGTTATCCTCCAGGACCAAGCATCGCACCTTAATCTCGAGCAGTTGGCCACCAAGGGTGATGCGCTGATCGCGATCGCGCTTTGCAGATTCGGAAGAGGCATCAATAACCAAGTTTGACAGTCCAATATCCAGTGGAGTCGTCTTTGCCACAGCATGGACGGTTGCTTGGTGCAGCTTGTATGTCGGCTGATGTTGAGCTTGCATTCTTAGCTGAAGAGACTTCACTGAATTCATCAAATTGATAGAACCCTGGGAACGATTCCTGATTCCGTCGTTGATGAACTGCATGGTCATGTCGGGGTTTGCCTCTCTGTGGATTCTGATAACCTCAGATGGAACAACAGACTCTCGTGAGTTTTCAAGTTCATTCCTCAAACCATCCAGTTGTCCTTTTAGTTGCTGAAGTTCTTGTTGACCACTGACGATGAAGCGTTTGGACATTTCATCGATAACAGCTCGGTTGATAAGTCGGTTATAGCGTTGAGTGACATATTGCTTGATGGGCTCTCGACAGTTTGGGCATTGAGGCACCGATGCGGCAAGCTCAGCATTTTCGATCAAGCCAACGAAACGTCCAGACTTAGTATCAACTTTGTAAACGTCTTTAAGACCAATGTGTCCATCAAGAGTCTCGCTGGTGAAGAAATGACCACAACCTAGAATGACTATAGGTGATTCATTGAGATCAATGTCGGCGTATCGTGACATCATGATCATATCGGGCAGCTCTTCCGACTTCATGCCACACTGCTGACAATAGTCGATGGGACATGCTTCGCCGCAGATGCTTGGGCACTGGTGACCACATGGAAGAAGCTTGGTACAACGCTCATCGCACGGGAGGCGATTGCATGGGGCTGAACAAGGCATCTTACAATCGCCTTGATGTTCGCAGGACCATACGCATGACTCTACACATGGAGTACAGGGCTCATGGCACTTTTGTGGGCACTTCGTGTGTTTGCAACGCACCTAGAACTGGTCAGCATGTGTTTTGCAGATGGACAGGGAGAACTTACTTCGCATGGATTTTGACACAAACCACAGTCCGTGCCGTCGTGGCATTGGCGTTTGCAACTGTGATTGCAGGTTCCATACTTTCTGCCACAGATTTTCCTGCAAGTAGCGTGTTTGATAACCGGTTGATCATACCTGTCTTTGAAATTGCATTGCCCGCAGCTTCCCGGACAAGTATGCCCACAGTGGAGCAGTATCTTGCAGGGTTCAGGGCACTTATATGCTTCGCTGGAAACATTCTTCGAGCACGTCACAGTCACGTCGTGTCCGCAGTCTGGTACGCGTTTCGAGACCCTTACGTCGCAGCGTATGCTTAGAAGATTCTGTGTAAGGTGACAGGCCACCTCGTGCTTGGGATGGCCGCACGGCAGGCGCACATTATCCAGTAGGACCATGCACTTTCCACATGCTTCACCGCAAGTATCCTTCTGACATGGATGATCGCAAGGCTGATGCCGGCGTTGACATGGTTGTTCGCACTGGAAGACAGCATGCATGGTTTCAGAGTGGCATCGCGATCCACAAGAGTGACCACAGTCGAGACGATCAGCGCATGCTTCCCTACAACCGCCTTCTGGGCTAAGCCTCTGGAAATCTCCGGGTTGTTGTACTTCAATGGCAGTTTGAGGATGTCGGGGACAGCACAAAGCCAGGCGCTCGCCTACTGAATCTGCAGCGCGTAGCATGCCAATGACCTTTTGCCACATCTCGACGCTGGAATACGTGTCTGTGTTACCAATGAGATACATGCCATGCTGTGCGCGACTAAGCAAGACATTAATGCGATTTGTCGTCTTGAGGAACCCGACGTTCCGCTTCTCGTTGCTTCGCACAAGTGAGACAATAATGATCTTTGCCTCTTCTCCTTGGAAATTGTCGACAGTAGCAATTCTCAGCATTTCGAAAAGCTGTTTCTTCTCTAGCGGTTTGCCTAGATAACCCTGTTGGTTGGATGATGTTTTCTCGTCTACAACGTTATCGTCAATCGTGAAGCCGTCATTTTCGAGTGCTTCGCGATCACGATCGCTGAGACAGATCTCGAAATCACTCCTCATTGTTGCACGCAGCTTCTGGAGTTGACCAGTATACGGGGTCAGCACTGCAATGTCGTCGGGTTTGTAGACGCCTTGACGGACAATATGACGGACAAGTGCGTGCACCATCTTCACCTCCCAGAGATTCGACTTAGATTTGGTGCTGTGGGCATCCGCGTCGTTCCCATTTTCGTGGTTGCGGTGGTCGAACCAAAAGACATTTTGACGCATGCCGACAACATCTGGCAGCTCGGCAGTTGTTGCGTGGTCTTTCAGCTTCTCGTAAATCGTCTCACGAATAAGTGTCGATATCTGCGGGCGCATCCTACGTTGAACGTTGAGTTGAGCCACGGGCATCAAAGGTCTGCCAGGCTCTCCAATCGAGAGTCGTTCGAACTGACTTCTGTCTAGCTGGTGGAGCTTTCCCCGTTCGCTTTCAAGCGAAAGATCTCGGAAGTTGCTTACAGAGGGCCGTAGTTGCTCATGGTCCCCTATCTGTATCAAATGTTCAACGTCCCCGAGAGTTGCCGAGAGCATATGAGGCTCCATCACTTCTCCCGCCTCTTCGCAGATGATCACCTTGCATTTGACTTGCTGGAGAACAGAGATTCGCTTCGCAAGCCCAGAAGTAGTGACTCCGATTACATCAGCTTCGTCCAGTACCCTTCGATTGAGCTCCTCATGTATGTTGGTCAACTCGCGCTGGGTCTTGATGGCACCCTTTGCAACTTCAAATAACTCGCCAATCTTGTTGCCTTGGGCCTCTTCGATCCAATGAGCAATCAATACGCTTCTCTCTTGAGTCGTGAGCGAGTAGATGTTTTGTTCCGCTTTCTGTTTGAGTCGCTGTAGCGCATGTCTGTTCAGTGAAACATGATATGGTCCGGTCCCTGTCCTCCAGACGTCAAACGGGTATCGACCAGCTGTTTCGAAACCTTCTTCATCTACTTGTCGAAACTGGTTGTAGATCCCTGGGTAGTCTTCATGAATGTGCCCTTTGATACTGTGCCACTCTGGATATTTTTGCAAACCGTGTAGCGCAGCGAACACAGACTTTGCCTCCTTTTCTTTGTTGTCCAGCTCCCTATACTTCATAGCTGCCATGTATTTCTCAGATTTCGTCTTAGTCTCCAAATCGCTCACAGTACGAAGGTTGTGATTTGCGAGCTTCTTAGATTTGCTCATGCCACCTACTCGGACGAGCTTTTGCACCCCGATGTCGATTAAGTGCTCCAAGAACTGGTCGAGGGCATGATTGGTGTAGCATACAATGAGTATTGGTCCAAGATCTGCCTTTGCTTTGATATCAAGCAATATCTTCATGATCTGAAGCCCAAGGTAACTCTTGCCTGTTCCTGGGGGTCCTTGTATGAATGCGTACTCGCGAGTCAACGCAGCGATCAGTGCCCGACACTGGCCGCGATCGAGTTGCGTCTTGGACTCGAGCTTATCAACCAAAACTGCATCATCGCAAGAAGATGTAGGTTCTAGTGAGAACGACTCATCCTGGGTCTTGTCCTTCATGAGGCTTCCTAGCGGAAATCGAAAGCCAGGAGCTCGCGCATACAGAGCAGGGGGTATGTTATGAACCTTTTGTACTCGTGAAGGTCCCGTGTGCTTCTCTGGAATGATCCACTGTCGAAAAGGCAGGCGATTTAGGCGATGCATTCCTTTCAAGTTCTCCAAGATGGGTTCGAAAGTAGCGGGCATCACCTTGGGAAATTCGAGCAGAATACCACGGGCGGCTCCGATATTGGCTTGCATGAGCAATTTCACTGTCGTTTGATCCAGTGTAACAAGGCTCGAGGTAATGTAAGCCATATCGTTATGTTTGGACAACCCATACTCTTCATGTGGTTCGGTCTTCTTGTCCGATACACTGAAGAATATATGTTGAACTTTGGAGCCTTGAGACCACACAAATGAAAGGAGTGTGCCTTCTTCAAGCCGTCTCGACTCCTCCCACCATGCTGCCCTCGCTACTGCGAATTGCTTGCGCACAGAGCCCGGTTGGAGGAACTCGATTTGAGCTTGCAAGCCTTTCCGGCTGTTCAAAGTAACATAGCTGATTCGAGCTTGAAGATAATGGTTGGCACGCACATCTCCAAGATGTAGCTTGGGATCAGACAACGCTGTACGATCTTTTGTCACCGTGTGCATGACTCCTGCCAATGCTCCCTTCATTTCACCGAAGATGTCATGACGTAACAACCTGAAATAGGTGTCTATATGGCGCTGAACCGGATCTTCAAGGAAGTGGGGCTGGTCAGGATCGGTATATGGCAGGAACTCCTTGTCGTCGCTCATGATCTCGTCCCGAGTTGGGAATATAATCATATCAGCGATATCTCTCTTGTCGTTATCGAAGCGGTCAGATGGAACTAGCATACCTCGTGGATAGAATGAGATATTGTCGTCGGCATCGTCAGCATTACTGTGGTCGCCCATCTTGTTGTCGGAAATGAGACTTTGTGTCCGTGATACTAGCGCTCGAACATCGTTGAGTCGATTGGAGATCCTGGTTGCGAAACTCGAAGACGTCTCGTACTTGAAGACGTTGCTTGTTGCCTGTATACTGTCGACCAGCGTTGTGATATCTTCGTTCAAGCGCATCCTACGTTCGCGTCTCAATAGCTCAAAGAGAGCGAGTGATGCTGAGAGAAGGGTTGCCTCAATGTCTCCTGTGGAGCTCAAAGAAGCTCTTGCCACTCGAGCTGCCAGCAGAGCATCGCAGAGGCGCTGAAGAAACTGCATTGCTCTCTTTCCACCAACTCCACCAAAAATGTTATAGAGGGATCCGACATGAGTATCGACAGCGAGGCAGCGCAGGAGCGAAGGGTGTGTGAGGGTAAGAAGGAAGTTCCGCACATTGTTGATAAAGGTGTCGAAACCTGTGCCTACCACTTTCGTGTTGAGCATAGCGAGGATGTGGTAATGACCGGTCCCTTCATCATCGTTGAGGTCTTGTGGGAGCTGCTGGCACCAGTCTCGATCTCCTGCCTCGAGTATATCAAGTGCACCTTCCCAAAGACGGCGCATGGTAGTAGGGTCAGTCTCTGTCTCTCCCAGCTGCCGCTTCCATGAGCTGTAGGACTTCCTAGCCTCCCTTTGATCTTCGGTTTCCTTGACTCTGACGGGAGCTACAGCTTTGTGTGAATGCTGTCTATTGCCATCATGCGCATCTGCTGCATGATGACCGCGACCACGGCCACGGCCACGGCCACGACCGCCGCCTCGTCCGCCTTTTTGGCCACGACCGCCGCCTCGTCCGCCTTTTTGGCCACGACCGCCGCCGCGTCCAGACATTCTGGAGGGCTGCGGTTACGCGGAAGAGGGCCGTAGTTGTATTATTTGTCGGCTGATGACAAAAGTACTGAATGGAATGTAAGTGGAGAAAAGGCGTGCGAGTAATGTTTGTCGCTGCGAGTTTGGGGATACACGACAAGTTATCTGACGGGCAGGAGCAACTAGGTGCAAATAGCGTCTGTGCTGGCGCTAACCGATAACTTGGTCGAGTGGTGAAGGTGAAGTGGGATCCTTCTAGAACAAGCGAGCGCAGTGAGGCACTGTAAGAGAAGAGGGCAAAGAGCATGTGCTCTAATATGGCAACATGAAAAAAATAATTAGAACTAGATGATTAAAATCAGCGTGGCCGTTACAGACCACTGCACGCCATGCTCCAAGCAACATGGAAGGGACTGGAACCTAGCAAACAGCGCGTGCAGCAGATCATTCTTAGCGCTTTGACTTGGAATTGAGAAACCTTCCGAGACTTTCAATACCACGTGCAGGGCCTTGTCCAGAACATCTTGAACGACGAGATAGAGATTCGTCGTTACGACTGCCCCCGTCTTACCTGCTATGATGACGTTATTAGAGTGCGCAGAGGAAACAGCGAGCGACATGAGATACGACACTCGAAAATTATGTATGATACCGTTATGAACTAAGAAGATGATGTACGCAGACATCGTCGAGATATTTGACTGTGAATAAAACCCGCATGCGCTCATGATAACACCAATTATGCAACGCCGTTCCTGCATGTGGGTACTACCTCAGACCGGCATCGGAAAACAGGACCTGCAGCATTTCGTCTAGGAGCGTAAAAGCAAGATGAGTGCTATGCCTGGTCAGTTCTCCTCATAGGGTGTGATACAAGGTCGACTTACTTCAACCGCGTATTATTAACAGTCCCTTCAATCTTCTTCGCCGCCAACTGCGCATTCTGCCTCCCTACCACGCTGCTTGCAAGCTCTGGTACCAAGGTCTCCAGTACCTCGCCTGCAGCCTTCCTACTCCTCTCTTTGTCTTGACTTGTGCGTTCCACGCCTGCTTTCATTCTGCCGTTGGGCCATATACTATCCTTCAACGAATCGATGTAGTTAACAAGGTTGTTCTCTGATAGCAGATTGTCGAACGATTCCCGCACTTTGCGTTCGATGGTACCACCAAGAAGTTGATGGAGGACTACAACGACGGCGCGTCCACGGAGCCAATTATTCTCACGGTTGAGCTCAAATGTCTCAAGGAAAAGGTCGCAAATGGGTTTTACGAATGGCTCCATCTCCTTGTTCTCGAATGCGAGCAACTCAGCTTCAGCTTCAGCGTCGTTGTTGGTCTCACCAGCTACCAGTACGCCAGACGAGGCCAGATCTCCGGGTTGCGCAGTTGCTCCGTTCGTATTAGCGAGCTGCGTAGTAGCTGCGGAAATGAGATTCTGGCCAGCTACCGAGAGTTGGTCCAGAACGGGAATGTTGCCGAGAAACTCTTCCATACCATCGGCGACGGAGTTGTAGATACGAGTCACAAAATCATTAGAATTTGGATCTTGACTTCTCATGGCGTCGGCAGGACTTATTGCAGCCTGGGAAAGAAAGGCACGTAGCTCGCGACTGCGACACACTGTCGGGATAAGTAGCAGTTCCCTGAGGTACTTTTCAAGGCCGAGTCGTCTCTTGTGAAGGAAGTCCTTTTGAAGCTTAAGCATCATCTGCCGGCGTGGAAACTCCAGGTTTCGCACCTGTGGAAACTTTGCGCGAAGCCTTTTGTTCAGTTCGTGAAATTCGCTGTATCTTCTCGAGACAACCCAGGTAGCGGCTGGCATCTGGTCGCCGGCGCGTCGTCGTACCTCGATAACGTACATGGCATATTCCTTGCCATCTGCTTCTGTACCGACCATGATGGATTGGATAAACACAGTCGCACGTCCGTAGAGGCTGTTGTCGCTCTCCTGCACGATGTACTGTTGACGTTGCAACTCCTTCCTTTGTATCTCTCGCTGCAGACTAGCTTTTGATTTTCGCAAAATCCTCAGCTCGGCGGCGTTGTTAGTCAACTCAGCTTTTGAAGTCAGTGAATCTACGATAGACTCTTGCGCGACCAGACGTTCAATGTCCGCGGTGAGCGCATCGATAGCCTCAGCAAGACCCAAGTCTCCAGGTGCTGCTTCGTGTATCTCCTCGTCTTCTGGGTCGGCCTTTGACACTGGGTCTTCAATCTCATCTTCCAAAAACCTCTCCTCGTCGCCAAATATATCATCGTCAAATACACCACGGGTTCGGGGCTCCCCTACGAGGCCCAGTGAAGCTATGCTTGGTTTGAGATTATCTTTGCCTTGTTGTGTTTGGGGATGTGGAGACATTGCCCGTGGTAGATCCACGGAGCCCCGCATCGAGTCGTTATCCAGAGGTGATTTCAAACTTGGCTCATAGAAGATGGAACCTTCGGGTTCATCCATGATATCAGTCAGGGCTGCTTGCATTGCATCCACGACAAGGGTATCGTTGCCGTTAGCACGCTCATGGCCATAATCCGAGAATAGGCTTGCTGTTGATTGAGCAAGCGAATCTGAGTCATAGTCGTCGTCGAATAAAGGCGGACGAGCAGATACGGGCACGTTGACATCCAGGGAACGTCGGGCGGGTGGCTCAAGGTTCTGAACGGCCCCTTGACTTTTCAAATCTGAAGATGAGGCGACAGCTCGACGCAAATCTCCATGCGGTACTTGTAGTGCGCTTTTCTGCCTCGACTGCGTTCGAAGCATGGCAGGGGCTGCCATAAATGGCTTATCAAGTGTTTGTGCCACGGTCTTGGTTCTCACTGAACTATTCTCGGCGTTCGCCGCCTCATCCATAGCTAGCCACTTGTAGTACAAATTGGACTTTTTGAATCTGCGGAAATATGGGTCCTGGAGTTGCTCGTATGCTGCTGTCTGGGCTCGCAAAAGGGACCGTCGCGCATTGTGGTATTGTTGTGGTGTCGCTTTTCGTCCGGCTTTGAGAAATTCAGAGACGGCTTGCCGAGCTTCAGGAAGAATCTTCAGCTCTGGCTTGGACAGATATCCCTCAAAGATCTGTGCTAGATCTGCACGATCAGACTCCGTCCATGCGGGCAGAGCTCCAATGTAGTCCGGGCCTTCTTCAGTCTCGACCTCGAGCGGGTTTCGAAAGCCATCCACAACGATCCAAAACTGTACCAGCCGCATGAGATCAGCCTGATCCATGAACTCCATAAAACACGAGAGACCAGATGCATCATAGAGCACTTCACGCAAAGATGCATTTGCAAATCTGGACGACGTGCGCTTGTGCTTTGGCTTCTCTTGTGCCGCAACCTTTGCGCGAACCGATCCGCCAGCGCTGAGATTGGCGACCTTTGTATCTAGTATCTGCCGTGCCGTCTCCAGACGCCGAAGATAAACAGGGTCCTGCCCTTCTATCATCGCGTCTTTCCTTAGCTGGCTCGAGACCTCGCTGCGGAAGCGTCTAGCGTCTGCGAGGGTGTTGGTCTGCCTGATTGCTCGTATGAATCGCTCGAATCTTCGTTCGTTGTCGCCGGGCGCGAGTTTGGGAGACTGGACATTCTTGGGGTTCTTCGGAGACGCTGGGGCGTGTTCGTCGAGGGCGGCTCGAAGCTTGCGAACTGTCTTCCTTTCTTGTAGCAATGATCGGCCCTGGCTGTATTAGCATTGGTCTTCAAAAACAACTGAAGTCTTACGTATCCCTCCATGAGCTGATTCCAAGTATCCGGATCAGCAAGCATCTGCATCACGGGCGATAGTACTGCACAAGCTACAATCTCTTTGATGAGCACGTTGACAGCAGGACTCGTTGACATGTTAGCAGGCATGACCTTTGGTAGTAATTTCGTGACGATACTCCGTAGGTATTGCTGCTGTATAGGTTTGGTATTCGAATATGCCAATGAAGCCGCAGGATGCAGGCGACCCTCTTTGTATTTTGCTGCAATCGCCAGGTCAAGCTCTTCAGAGTCGGTAATATTGCGCGACAACTTGCGCCCACGCACCACACGCTCTGCCTCATATGACGCCCGCAGGTGTTCCGTTATAATGGGTATGATGCGCGATACGACTGTCTCGACCATATCTACAGCCAATATTCGCTCCCGTATCTCGCCCATGGCCATCCGTATCGCCTTGTCCACCTCATTCACGAATGTCGGACTCTTGCTGATGCTGCCGTACCAGCTCTTTACGAAGTCGCGCAGTATCAGTCCAATCAGTACGTCAATGCTGTCTGATATCATGAAGGAGGCGGGGTATATTGGCTCCATCATGTACATGTTCCTCATGTCCAAAGCCTCCCTCTCAGCCTTCCACCTCTCCGGCGCAACAAAAGCAACATGGCGCGGCCCATAGTTGACAGTTCCGCTGTTTCGCAGGTTTTTGTTCCAGGTGGTCGTGAAGGTAAGCCATGCTAGCAGTGCGAGGGTTGCGAGTACTCCGGCGATAAAGGCGTAGGGCAGGTAGAGTAGCTTGGGCTGCCAATGGGTCAGATAGCCCCAGGCGATGAATATGGCGACGGCGGCGAGTATCAAATCTCTGCGCTTCACGGAGGCCATAATCGTGCGGGCGGCGCCCGTTTCGGCATCTTGAGAGGGTTGGTTGAGGATGCGGGAGGTTTGGTGTTCGGAGGAGAACCCACTTTGGAGAGCTTAGACCAGGTCACCACTGACGTCGACCCCTCGTGCCATCCGTCGAGCTTATCACACACCAGAGACCAATATGGCATGGTAATGTTCATTGTTGTTGACGGTGCGCACATCGTATCGTCTTCCCAACCCCAAAATAGTCCTCTACATATGGATATAACAAAACGGCCCACCAAGCGTACTCATCGCATCAGCAATCGTAATATTCGCAAACCAGTCCTCAAACATTGAACCCAGACTCAGCGTATCCAACAACGTACCGTTACGACTTGGCTGCTTGTTCGGAAAGGTGATTATGACCACGACCTCTTTACTTCGCTTTTCAAGATCTTGGCTTTGCCATATTCACCAACATTTTAGGGACTCGCACTGTGCACTCCTAGGTACCCGTTTGCAAAGTCGCCCTGCATCCGATTCTGGAAGTTGAGTATATCTGTATTGCTCAAGATTAAATCTGTTACAAACTCGTCTCAGTGAACTAGTGTGCTCAGCATCTAGTTGGACGTATGGTTGCATGGACTTGGTACGTCTGCATAACATGTGTCATGACCTAGTCATCAAAGCGACTCTTCGCTCCAGGCGCAACGGTAGCTGGAGTCAGAGTAGGCTTTTCGAGTAAGTCACTGATTGGCTTCGATGTAGTTTCGCTTTTCAGGCTTCGATGGAAGTGACCTAGAGTCATGCTTGCTAGATATTTGCAAACTTTGATATGGAGGTACCACTCGCGTCTGACAGCCACATGTTCCAATGTACAATGATCAGAGTTGGGATAAACATTCTTCGTTGCATCAATCTTGAGGTTTACAGGTCATAGAGCCACCAATTTATCGTGCTCTGTAACCTGAAAGCATATGCACCAGGAGCGAGTCTTGCAGCAGCTATGTTGCCCAGGCGCATCTTGACGTCGGCTTGGTGAAGTCATATGTGAAGAAAATTAGATGCTGAGATAACCTGCAAGAGAAGAGGGGTATACTTGCTAGCTATTTCATAAAAGAAGTTGGCTATTTTGTATGCCTGTTGCTTGGTACATGCTATGAGCTTCGACATCCCGCAGCGTGAGCGACATGCGTCGCTGATCCGAGTTAATTACGGCCAACTACAGGACATAATTTCCGGGGAGGAGTTCAACAAGGTCCATACTAATCCCTCCTGCACAAACTGAAGTGTTTCAAGACCAGGGACAATTTCCACTCATCTAGCCCTTATATAACCGTGCAGTTTATTCTTCCCTGGTATTCTTTTGTGCTCGATAGCTTCGCCATGTGGAGGTTTTTCGGATACAATATTGGAATTATTGCAGCGTCGCTCCCGTCACTTCGACCCTTGTTCAGGAAGTTTCTCAGCACTGGCACTCGAGGTACGCCGTCGGCTCCAGGGCTCCGGATGCCAAACGCGTCGCGACATCCGACGCAGACTAAGTCGACGGATGAGGATGAAGTTCCGTTGGAGGACTGCAACAGGGTTGGTAGTACGGTGGAGATTTCAAGCGGGTCCAACACGTTGACTGATGCCAAGGACAGGGATGATAGTGTTTACTCACTTGAATCTCACACCATCATGTAAAGGCAAATTGGCAATTGAACTAAGTGTTCAATTACATCATTTCCTTTTTTAGCAATATCATCGTAGCCCCATAAGTAAGCACAAATACATGGTACTCTCCGACCGTCAGATTATGTCGTTCCACGGAAACCCCCCTCGTTACCCGCACGTCATCGTTTCACGGCCCATACATTGCAGCCAGGCGAATCACATTTCTCCAAACAAAAGCAATATTGGGGGCCGCCATCTGCTTATCCGAGACATTGTTTCTCAAACGCGTCATAAGCGCCATGTAATTTGCCTGTCCTCCAGTAGTATTTAGCTTACATCAAGGCAGGGATCGAAGAAGAAAAATACTTTGCACAAATGTTGGAAAGTCAGTAACACAATACATTCATCTTCACGCACGAGACCTAAAAGAATCTATGATGAGAATAATGTAGTAGTAGAAGGGTATTATTAGATATTCCAATGAGTAAATTTCTGTTTTGATATATACAAATATCGCGTCCATTCAATATCGTTCCATCACACGTTCATTACACACCATCCATGACGGAATTCGCCAATTGTTTGTACCATTGCCAGCGAAATGTAATTATTTACAAGACGAGCATGGCAAGGGCAGCAGCACCGAGGATACCGGCAGCCTGAGTGGCCTGAGGAGCACCACCAGTGAACTGAGTGGCCGAGGCAGAAGCGCTGGCACTGGCAGAGCGGGAAGCAGTGGAGTGAGATGACATGGATGCGGAGGCAGAGGATGCGACGGAGGCAACGACCGAAGAGGCGACGGATAGGATCGAAGAAGCGGCGGAGGCTTGGGAAGAGGCAGCTGATGCAGTTGCGGAGGAGGCAGCAGAGGCAGCAGAAGATGCAGCAGAGGCGACAGCGGAGGTCACGGTGGCAGCAGCTGAGCTGGCAGCAGAGGCAGCACCACTGGCGTTGGGGATGGTGATGGGCACACCAGCGGCCTTGCAAGTAGACTCGACAGCGGAGATGGCGGCGGCCTGGTCAGAAGGGTTGCAAGCCTTCTCGACGCAGGGCTGGACCTGAGAAAGGAGCTGGCCGCCCTTTTGGCAGTGGCACTTGAAGTCGGTGAGAGCAGAGCAGCCGTCGCTGGTCAGGGGACCGATGAAGCAGTTAAGCTATTTAATGTTAGTCAAGGTCGAGGAAAGACCCAAGATGCGCGATTTGACGCAGTATCGAACTGGAGAGACGTACAGCGCATGACGGGATGTTGTCAAGCTGGGCTGAGGCAACAGAGGCCAGAGCGATGATGGAGGCGATGGTGAAGCTCTTCATTATGATTGTTGTTTTGGTGTTGATGGACTGGTACAGCGACAGGTAGAAGATGTGTATAACGACAGTGGAGATGAACAATCGAAGAAAGGAGATGGCACCAACTCTTTATATCAAACCGACCCGAGGCGCCCAGTGGCTAAACAGGGATCAAGCTTGCCCGGCTCTGGCTCAATAAACAGGACCTTTGTTATGTGGGTCTTGCCCCCAGCCCAGATCATCGGGTAACCCCCAGGAGGTATTGCTCGATGTGGCCGCACTTGATGAGGCTACCCCAGACTAAGCTACTAGTCGCGGCTGTTCATGGCTGGAATTTGAAAAATCCATTCGTTACGGACTGAGCCACCGTACTATTGAGGAGATTCAGGAAAACGGAAAAGCATTCTTTTGCCACGTAAGCGCGTGTCTAGATGCAACGGTCAAGTAGGGGACCGGAAACCGACAATATGTGGATTGGGTGTCATCGAGCCAATGATTCGTTAGGTTTGCCTGGGTAGGGATGTTACTGCGAGAAGAACGGGGTGGAAGACCTGTCAAGGCGCCAAGAGGAGTGGCGTTACAGACGCTAGGAAGCTTATTCTTATTGGATTGGAGTTCGCATGGGTGGGACGGAATGAACCGCTTCCAGGATAGCGCATATCGAGAGAGAAATCCGGGGCATACCTCGGGACCTGGAAACTACACGCGGTGATGGGCGCAGCACTAGCAACGTAGTGTTTGATCGGGCGTGGCAAAAAGAAACTGTTGTTCCAACGACGTTCTTGGGTGGATGAGAAGCTGCCACGGTGTGGCCGCAAGCGCATAGTGGCACACACAACAATCGATATTCCGGCGCTGTATCCGCTGTAAACCCCGCAAAAACCTACCCGTTCTCGGTCAAAGAACCGGATATGGCGTTGCCTAATGTTTCTCGCCTGAAAGGCTGCGCAGGCACATGCAGGAACCTGGCCAACGGCCTGAACGGATGTGTCATCCGAATGCGCACCCCTACACATATCAGGGCTCGGGAAGGCTGGTAGAGTGGCGTACCTAGGTCCTGCCATGCCTACCGGTACGTTTCGTTACAAAGACATGCGTCAAACAGAGTGTTCCGACGTGAAGTCCGAGGACGCCTCTCTCTGCGCCGCAGTCAGTGAATACGATCATATTGCTGAACGGTAAGGTCGTGCGTGGTCCTGCATCATTTAGGTAGATGCGGAGACAGCTTCCTCCTGAGGAAGGATCTGTCATTTCAGTGTGCCTGCTGAATCAAGTTCCTCGGCAGCATGTGCCTGTCCAGTTTGTGGAAAGGGTGCGGTAAAGCGGAGAAGCCGGGAGGAGATCTGGGGAAACAAGCGTTCTTGTCATGGCCAAGGCTGTGACGAAGACATTGCGACACAGCTCATAGGTGCGCATGAGTCTACCGGGCCTTCGAGGTCAATTCAAAGCTACACCACGTGATTCTGTCGCTTGCCCAGTATTGCCGCAACATGGCAGATCCAGGATTCGGCAGGGGAACAACGGCACAGGCTCATTCCCACCGCATGTCCCATATTCAGCTGATTATATCCGCGTATTGTGTGTCTGGGGCGGCAATCTTGGACGGTGTGATGATGGGCTCTTGTCGCACACTCCGGTGAACATGTATTGGGGGCTCATTCGAGGGTGACGCATGGACATGTGCCCAAATTCTGTACCGACCCGCCAATCGACACACGCTGCTCGGGTCTGTACGTGTGTAAAATTTAGGAACAAGGGACAATAACATTATACTGATGTGCATGTGCAAGGCAAGTCTTTGGTAAGAAAGCTCTCAAGCCTTCCGAGGCTGTCAGTTACGGTTCGCAGCCGGTCGCGTGGTAGATACAGTAACCAAACAAGATCTGCGGCGAAGCCAACCAAAAATCCAACCCCGAAAAGGCGACTTTGGAGGTTGACGATGTAGCTGAAGTATGCATTTTACGCTGAGTAGTGAGTGCAGTGTTAAGGTGAAGGTGTACTCCTGTCAGCTGGATGAGATAAGAGGGACACGGCGCTAACTCGGTTCAACGTTGGCCGGCAAATCGCGCTAGTGAAACTTCCATCAGTTGTTCGCGATGCCGCATTCACGACCGGGTAGGCTTTGCGTATCGACACCTACCACAACCAGTACCGACTGTTCATCGCTGGCGTTTCGATCGCGAGTACTCCGCCTTAACATCTCTTCAACAAATTTCTCGCCCCTGTAACCACACGCCATAATGGCCGAGACTGCTGCTTCGCGTTCCCCAAGCACAGCAGAACAGCTTATAAGGTCGTCATCGAAGCGGACACGAGAGATATTCGCCGCCGATTTTGCCTCTTCTGCAGCGCTAGATCACGCCTCCAATGGTAGCTTCTCGATACATCCAACCACACCAGCACCCTCGGCCGCCGCAGACCAAGTAGGTGTCGCATCGCGCATTCGCAACGAATATGAGCATGTGCGCGATCTACCGCCTGCGCTGGCTGCAAAAATGGCGAGTGCAGCGTCTACAGCTGCCGAGCGACGTAAGAAGATCAAGGCGCAGAACGCTGAGGAGAAGGCTTCAGATCCCAAGATGCAAAGGATGATTGAGGGCGTCTCAGAAAAGGCGGACAAGGCCAAGGATGCACAGTCTATGCAGCTGGCAGTAAGGGCTGGAGGAAAGGGCGCTGCTCCAAATGCGCAGGGCCCTACACCGAACAGAAACCAGACATCCAGCGCGCTGGTTAGGAAGGACGTGGTCAGGCAAGCGAAGCCCGACTGGCATGCGCCCTGGAAGGTCAAGACGGTCATCAGCGGTCATATGGGATGGGTAAGTGAAGCCTACACGCCACTATTCGTAATAGGGACTGACTTGGATAGGTTCGATCGGTGGCCATGGAGCCTGGAAACGAATGGTTCGCTACTGGCGCCGCAGACAGAACCATCAAGCTTTGGGATCTCATCACTGGCCAGTTGAAGATTACACTTACAGGACATATCTCGGCTGTCCGAGGGCTCGCCGTCAGCCCAAGGCACCCATACCTCTTTTCGTGTGGAGAAGACAAGATGGTCAAGTGCTGGGATCTAGAAACCAACAAAGTAATCCGACATTACCACGGCCATCTCAGCGGTGTCTACTCTTTATCGCTCCACCCAACCGTAGACGTGTTATGCACAGGAGGACGAGACGGCGTAGTCCGCGTATGGGACATGCGATCGCGCAGCAACATCCACGTCCTCGGCGGCCACAAGGGCACCATCTCTTCGATCCAATGCCAAGAAGCCGAACCCCAAGTCCTCTCCGGCAGCATGGACAGCACCATCCGCCTCTGGGACCTCGTCGCCGGGAAGACGCGTACAGTACTCACCCACCACAAGAAATCTGTCCGCTCCCTCGCCATCCACCCCACCGAATTCACCTTTGCCTCCGGCTCCGCACAATCCGCCAAGCAATGGCTCTGCCCCAACGGCGACTTTATGCAAAACTTCTCCCCCGTCGAAAGCATCATCAACACGCTGTCTGTAAACGAGGATAACATGATGTTTGCTGGTAGCGACAACGGCGAAGCTGCCTTCTACGACTGGAAAACTGGGCATCGCTTCCAGCACACGGAGAGCATTGCGCAGCCTGGTTCCCTCCAGGCCGAAGCCGGCGTCATGTGCTCGACGTTTGATAAAACCGGTCTTCGTCTTATCACCGGTGAGTCGGACAAATCGATCAAGATTTGGAAGCAGGATGAGGATGCGACCGAGGAGACGCACCCGTTGGACTGGAAACCCACGCTTGGACGCCAGAAGTATTAGTGTGCGTATATTGTATGCATTGGGCCTGGAGTTGGAAATGGTGTTGCGGGGTATATAATGAGTTACTGAGTGGGATTTTATGTGTATCATGAGTCTGGGGCTGGGTGCATGACAGACTAGGCGCGGTACGTGGGTCTATGTTCATCATATCATTATATGGTGGATCACTCGATAAATGTAGATTATTCCATATACATGAAAACTTGGCGAGACATGAAGTAAGGGCCTGTAAGTATACTCGACATTCTGATACCGTAACGGCAGGTATATTGTGAATCCAATGCACATGCTATCATAATCCTTCAATAATAAACCCCAACATCCTCGTTATACATCAGCCATTGTAATCTACTCCGCACTACCAACGCCCATAACCCCCCTTCCAAACCACTCACTAATGACCGCGAAACCATCCCTACCCCTCTTAAGCGCATCCTGGAAAAGATCATGCCTTTCTGCACTCTCCACCTGCGCGCGCCTAATAGCCTTGACCGTCGCATTACTCGAGCTGCAAATGGGGCATTCAACCTCAGCGTCATGCACATCCTCATCCGTACTCAAACAACTCTGATGATAGCTATGCTTGCACAGAAAATGAACAACGGGTAACTCTAGAGTCTTCATGCACACCTGACAGCGCGAGTTCTGGAACACAGCAGGCTTAGTGTTGAGATTCTCTAGCTCGATCTTCTTGCTTTCCGTGTCGGCGCGGAAAGTCTCGATATTGCGGCGGTTTGCTGCAATTTCGGCGCGTTCGCGTTCAATGGTCGTACTGAGATAGGCCTTGATCATGCCCATAGTTGCGACGCCATTGGTGGAGAGAGTCTGGATTACTTGAAGAGGAGCCATGAGGCCGTCGTCGTCAATCTTTTTGAGAACTGAATCCAGTTCGTCGCCAGCTTCAGCCAGGATTTCAGGCGATGAGGTAAAGTAGGCGAGTGCAGCGGGGTAGAGCGCTGGCTCCTCGGGGCCGTACTTTCGTAGCGCGCGAATGGCACCTTGGGTGTCGTTTGCGGCGGTGTAGGAACGAAATATGTCAAAGTGGAGTCCCTGTTGTTCGCGGACGAGGATCGCACCATCGCGGAAGTTGGAGAGATGGGAGAGTAATAAGACGTTCGAAGTGTCTATGGGTATGTCTTTTCCCTCGATGAGCTTCTTGGCTTTGTTCTCCCAGTCCTGTCGCTCGCCATCTTTCTTCGAGGACGCAGTATGCAGGTACATCTCGAATAGTGTGGTATACAGATCAACCTTGTCATCCTCGCGGAGGTCCTCGGATGCAATACATGCTTCAAGAAACACTATGAATTCTTGAGCATGGTCGACGAATGCCGAGAATGCACTTCGCGGCTTTGGCACTTTGTACTCTGGCGCAGGCTCGTCTGTAGTCGTCTCGACAATTTGAGCTTGGCTCATAGTGCCTTTCTGCTCACCCGTGGGAGGAGAAGCCAGTGCGTTGCTGTTCATATAGGGTAGCGGCAGCAAGGCGGCAAGGTTTTGCACAGCGCTTGATGCAACGCCTAAACCCATTCCTATGCCTCCTCCAGAGGAAGGAGCATTAGGTATGACTATAGCATCCTTCTTCGGTCGGAAGGTTCCAGTATAGTAATCGATGAACAGTTGCGTAGTGTCTCTGGGGATGTGCTGCAGCAGTACTGTAGCATACTTCATGAGATTGAAGTAGGCTACCTCGGGCTCTAGTCGCCATATATATGCCAAGGCCTCGGCATACCGTTTTGAATCCTCGATTAGCACGTCAACGACTAATTCATGCTCACCGTGTTTTCGAGCTAGAAAGGCTGCTTGATCGTAGTAGCCTCCCTGTCGGCACATGGAGATAGCAGTGTCCAGGTCGAACTTGAGATCATCGGGTGATTTGATGAATTCTTCAAGCTTATCTACATCCTTGAGCTTGGCGTAGCAGTTCAACAGCAGGGTTGTGTGATCAGATGTCGCTTTGTGATGATCATGAAGCTCTTCGAGATACTCTATCAGGTTATGTATCCGTTGCGTATCAAGGAACTGGGTTGATCGTCAGCGCACTGTCTGCTTTGGGACTGGACTGCGTTTACCTTTCGAATAACTTGAGATGGCTCGGTGTTATCAATGGCCTTTAGATACTGTTGCATAGCAGTGTCATAGTCCTGCTTGGAATACAAGTAGTCGCCAAATTTACGGAGAATGACATTTTGTTGCGAAGAATCCAGTCCTGCTTTCTGGGCTAGGTTGATGGCCAGGACGTATAGGTTACGTTGGTAGAGTATTTCCAATTTCTGCGCAAAGGACTTTTCATGATATCTGAAAATCTTGCTTTCGTCAGCTCTGAATCGCCCATAGTCTACAGGTACTTTACCTTTCCGTCAATTGTGAACACGAAGAGATCGCCCCACTCGGATATGATGGCTTTCACTTGCGATGTTAACTGCTCCTGGTGCGCGACAAACCTCAGCTCGGTGTTGAGAAGGGTGAAGCTAGACGTGTTGAAGACATCATCGGCTGCACCAACACCAAAAGCTCGGAGAGGGTTGGACCGGGGCATTGTATTGGACTTTGGAGGTGAGACGATGGCGACGTAATCTTTGTATACCGATATCATCTTCTTCTCGCCCTCGTACGTGTATGGCGGCCCGCGGCCATGCTGCCCGTAATAGTATATAGCATCATTCCGTGCGACCACGACGTCTCGAGACGCCTTGTCTACGGCCATGCAGCCGACACCGCAACCGTATTCATCAAGCGACTTTGCGGGCTGCCCTTGTCCTCTTCCAGATATCACCAGTGTCAGGATACGCGCAGTGGTTGCGATGTACAGTGTTGTAATGCTTCCCTCGCGGAACTCGATGCCAGTGATGGGCTCTTCAGATTCGAACACGGTCCGTTGCCGCGCGCCCCGATCGTGGATCAAATCGCCTCGTACAACGGTGACGGCACCGTTTGCAAATCCGACAGCGAGTTGCGACAAGTCATCGAGGGCGGCAAATGCGGATATGGGGAATTGCTTGCGTCCATTGTGGACTGTGAGGGTGCTCTGACACCGCGGAATGCCCGTCTTCTTCTCCAGCTTGTCCAAAGCCCATACTTTTAGTATTGGTTCGGTCGACAGATCCTCTGCTATGGTAACTAGGAGCGAGGTGCCTTCAATCTGCTTCATGTGGGTGATTGCGCCTGCGTCATGGGCCTTGAATGCGCGCACGACCTTGAAGGCCTGCGACACGATGCGAACGACGCCATCTGCACTGCCAAAGAAGATACTCTCTGACCCGGAGACTATGCACGTGATATTCCCAACCTATAATGTTTATGAGATGCTGTATTGTGGGCAGAGGAAGCTATCGCCATACCTCGGACAGGAAGGAGCTCTCGTCGTCCGGGAGCTTGACTTGCGAGACGTCGAAGAACTTGAACTGCCACTGTTCGCGCATTAGCCTCGCCATCGTCCGGCACAGGGGGTGAATGGATGCACACTGACCGGAGTGACTGCCATAGTGCTATCGCTCCATGCTCGCCGTTGCTGCAATGGCAAGAGCGTCACTCTCCCAACCGTGGCTAAGCAGGTGCGATCCACCCCGTCAGCCGTGCGCCAGCCAATCGGCGGTAGCGAAGCGTGAAGTGGCTGTGCACATGCTTGGCGCCAGCCCACTTGATTGTCTTGCTGCCTCATCCTCACCCTTTTCCTCTTCTCACCACCACACTCACCACCATTTAATCCATCTGCATCGGCGCTCCATCAACAGAACGCCCCATTAAACGCGCTCCGCTCTCTACATTTGCGCAAGCCCACTTCGACTCTCTTATACACGAGTCCTCACCACCAGCGACGCGCCTGCTATCCACAGCGCGCTCCTCTGCCCTCACAGCCTGTGACTACCGCTCCAGTCGCGTCCAAATCAAGCTCCTCTATCGCCCATCCGACATCAGCGCGCTCTCCCATCAACGCACGCTTAGCCCAAGTATTACCATCCCTCACCTACTCATCAACATGTCTTCGAACAAGATGGAGCAGAGCCTCGACGACATCCTGAAGGCCTCCAAGTCCTCCCGCCGTGGCCGTGCCGGACGCCGCTCTGGTGCTGGACGTCCTGCCACCGCTCCCGCCCCTGTCGGAGGTGTTTCCAAGTCGACCAAACAAGGCAAGCCGGCCAAGGCCACCCCAACCGCTCCCGCAGCCTCTCTCGGCGGTGAGACGAAGATCATGGTATCCAACTTAGTATGTTTGCTCCGCCGATCCATGTGCGACTTCCGCTAACACGAAGTAGCCACGGGACATTGATCAAGTCCAACTCCAGGTATGTAAGGCCGATGCGGGTCTTTGAGCCTATTGTTATCTCGCTTTTGCGAGCATATACGAGACCGATCCTACGAACCGAGCCTTTCTCTCTATCCTCCGGTATGGATGTTGAGCCATGCCTTGCAAAAAGTCACGCCGAGATCTGTGTTTGGGCACACATGACTGGTATACGACTAGCAACATGCGAACACTCCGAAGTACCGCTGCGACGGAAGTGGGTGATCTATCTCCACCAGCTACACCGCGAGGTGCAAGCAAAGACGGCAGCGCAATAGGAATACCTTCCTGGATGCAATGCAGCAACTACAGCAGCCCAATGAGCAGCGAGAAGCGAACGCAAAGTCAGTTACCGATGGCCTCAAGGTTACCTATGAGCGTGGGCAGGCATCACACAACTGGTTCGCAACGTTTTTACACGTCACTCGCGGCAAATGCTCCCGCGCTGAGTTTGCTTTGTCTTATTGAACCTAGAGTTCATTTTTACCTGGATGAGGTCACCCACTTTCTGAGCGGCACTTTACAACCGCTTGATATGAAATCGACGATTACCCAACGCCGACGCCGGATTCGCAGCGAAAGTTGCCTCTGTTTCTGCGAACTAAAACCCTAACACGACCACTAATACGCCTTGTAGGATTACTTTGTTTCAGCCGTCGGCGTGGGTCGACCGAAGAAGGTCCTCCTGCAATATGACGCCGCTGGCCGCAGCGTAGGCAGTGCAACTGTCATCTTCAACAGGCACGACCAGGCTACGAAGGCAACTGCCGCACTAGATGGTGTCAAGATTGACGGTCGCCCTGTTCGTGTCGAGATTCTTGTCAGCGCCAGCGCGATCCCGGCCACAACCCGCTCGGCTTCTCTTGCCGACCGTGTTACGTGAGTGCATTCATCCACCCCATCAGGAATATTCACTGATAATAAACAGTCAACCCAAGAAGGACAAGCCTAAGCCTGCTACAACCGAGAAGACCGCCGCTGGGGCCGCACGCGGCCGTGGTCAAACACGTGGTCGTGGAAAGGGCCGTGGAGGTCGCGACGCTCGTCCCAAGAAGAAGACCGTCGAGGAGCTCGATGCTGAGATGGCCGACTACTTCCCTGGCGGCGAGACTAGCAATGCTGCCAATGGCGCTGAAGTCGCCCAAGTCACCGCCGGCGGTGACACTGCCATGGATGACGAGATGCTTTGAGCACCTTTCCGGTTGACACGTTTCCACTCTCATTCACCCTGACATGATTTAATCGAGCATGGATCAAAACGGTTTGGCTTTCCTGATAGCTGGTCTGGTTTCACATTTCTTTTCTTGGAGGCGCTATCTTTTCGAAATACTTCACGATGAACTGTCCGCAGCAAGCGGGCATCAGGTCAGCAGCGGGCGCGGTTCGGCTTTCGTACATTACACATGAATGTCTCCTCTTCGGCTCACAAATTGCACTTTGAGCTCAGTTAGTTTCAATACACAACGGCCATGATAGAGGATCCCATTTACCATTCCACGGTTCCACATGCAGTGACATTCTCCTATTGGTACAGGTCGGGCTTCGATTTATCCAGGTCTCGTCCAGGGAGGTCGATGCTAAGGCGTCAGAGACGTTCCGCTCTTGCATGGCCAAACGCTAACATTGGTCCTTTTGACGGTCGTATGCAAACTATATAATCCTTCGCGCTCCCTAAGAGCACAAGCCTGCCACGAGACGGCAGGGAGCTTACAGCTTGGGAACAGTGAGCACACTAGCGGAGGTATTCCGTGCCTGCAGCTGGGAGTTTGAGAGACCCCGCAGAGAAGTCTTGTTTAGTGTGGTTGATGGTCAACTAGGTTCGATTAAATCGGGTCCGCACTTCGCAGCAACGGCTCTAGCAGCAGTCAACCAATACCAAGTGCAGTCGTAGTGCGGGTCATGATCTTCTCAGAACTTCCATTCTTGATGGTATACCTTTCAGCCGAGAGTCGCCACGCTATTACGATTACTTTGTTTCCCCGGGATTCCCAAACTGTATGGGGGGGTTGCGGCTACCCCAGCTTCCGATCGCGATGATGGTGGGCAAAAGGAAGCGCTCGTCCGATGCGGCTTATGGATCAGATGAGCTGGGTGCGATGGTCTGTCTAGCATAGCCAGGTCGGAGGTATGCACGCAACGGATTACTCTAGCTTGGAGGGTGGATACAGCTGTCAACGTGTCCCGGCACTCGCTCCAAAAGCAACCGAGGTGGCTGAGTCAGGAAGATAGGGTTACCATTTCCATCTTGATGTAGCTTCATGAATGCTTCTTGCATGTGAAGCATTGCGTGGTAGGCCATACGTAGGTAGTCTATTCAAGATGCGAGGGTCAAACTGGGCGCGTGGGTAGTGACGGCTTGTTCGATGGCGTCCAGAGCGCGCTGCACAGTGCGGGGGAGGGGTAGCTTTCACTGGCCGTAGGAGCGGGGCATGAAACCCTACCCTTGCACCGACAGCCACCCGACCATGATGCATGAGACGCGCAAGAGGCCACACAACTTTCTTGAACGGGCTTTTGATAGCCGAGGCTGTCCTAGGCAGCCGATCGTGCGGTTGTGGATTGCCCAGTGGAGATAACTCTAGTGGCGTCATGCGGAGCACCCAAGGGGTACTTAAGATTTCTGTGTGCCTCTACCCCTCACCCAGTCTTCCAGATTTATAACATCTTTTTTCTTTCTCCATATACCCCAATTCGTATCGACAGCCATGTCCGAGACGTCAGTCAAGCTCAAGACTCCCCAGACGGGCGAGTACGAACAGCCCACCGGCCTGTAAGTGATATAGTCGGACCCCGAACTTTTTCGGAGGCTTTGTAATGCTTCGGGGTTGCACTCTTATCTCTTGTGTATGACGGTGCTGATATCTGAACTAGCTTCATCAACAATGAGTGGGTAAAGTCGGTTGACGGAAAGACCATTGAGGTCATCAACCCATCCACTGAGGAGGTCATTTGCCATGTTGCCGAGGCCACCGAGAAGGATGTTGACATTGCTGTCGCTGCTGCACGCAAGGCCTTCAATGGTCCATGGAGGAAGGAGACACCAGAGAACCGAGGCAGGCTACTTGTCAAGCTGGCCGACCTGTTTGAGAAGAACGCCGACCTGATCGCTGCTGTTGAGGCTCTTGACAACGGCAAGGCTTTCTCCATGGCTAGAAACGTCGATGTACCCGCCGCTGCTGGTTGCTTGAGGTACTACGGAGGTTGGGCCGACAAGATCGAGGGAAAGGTTGTCGACACATCACCTGACACGTTTAACTACATCCGCAAGGAGCCTGTTAGTACCATTCCTTTCCCCGTCCACTTCGTGTAGCTCACTCTCTCAGATTGGTGTCTGCGGTCAGATCATTCCATGGAACTTCCCCATTCTCATGTGGGCGTGGAAGATTGGTCCTGCCATTGCTACCGGTAACACGGTCGTGATGAAGACAGCCGAGCAGACTCCTCTTTCTGGCTACATTGCTGCTAAGCTCATCGTAGAAGCTGGTTTCCCCCCAGGTGTTGTTAACATCATCACTGGTCTCGGCAGGGTCGCGGGTGCCGCCATGTCCGCCCACATGGACATTGACAAGATTGCCTTTACTGGCTCCACCGTTGTCGGTCGTCAGATCATGAAGGCCGCGGCTGGCTCCAACTTGAAGAAGATCACTCTCGAGCTTGGAGGCAAGAGCCCCAACATTGTCTTTGCCGATGCCGACCTGGACGAGGCTATCAACTGGGTCAACTTTGGTATTTACTTCAACCACGGACAGACATGCTGCGCTGGCTCGCGTATCTACGTCGAGGAGAGTATTTACGACAAGTTCATTGAGCGATTCAGGGAGCGAGCCGCCCAGAACAAAGTTGGCGACCCATTTGCCGCGGAAACATTCCAGGGTCCTCAGGTTTCACAACTGCAATTCGACCGCATCATGGGGTACGTCTACTGCTTGTTTGTTTTGATAGAAAAGATGCTAATATTCGTGTCAGTTACATCGACGAGGGCAAGAAGGAGGGCGCCACCATCGAGACGGGTGGTAAGCGCAAGGGTGACAAGGGTTACTTCATCGAGCCTACCATCTTCTCCAACGTCACTGAAGACATGAAGATCCAGAAGGAAGAGATCTTCGGCCCTGTCTGCACAATCGCCAAGTTCAAGACCAAGGAGGAGGTCATCAGGATTGGCAACGCGAGCATATACGGTTTGGCTGCTGCCGTCCACACGACTAACCTCAACACTGCCATTGAGGTTGCCAATGCTCTCCGCGCGGGAACTGTCTGGGTCAACACATACAACAGCCTTCATTGGCAATTGCCATTCGGTGGTTACAAGGAGTCTGGTATGGGCCGTGAGTTGGGTGAGGCGGCCTTGGACAACTACCTCCAGACCAAGACGGTGTCTATCCGCCTTGGTGACGTTATCTTCGGTTAAGCATCAGGCTGTAGTTTGTTGATGGAATTTGTTGGTACTGTATATAGGTTCTGTTACCATGACGATTTGAATCAAAGTAAAATCCAACTAAAACGCTGCTTGTCGGGTCCATGTTGCACTAAATCTGGGCCCGGGCCATGACGTCGATGTACCTGGTCATGGAAAGCAAAGCTGAGGCAAAGAGCGATGCGGGGGGGTTTGTGAGGAGCCGTCTGGTTCGGGTCGGGTTGGATGACGGAGGAAGGGGAAAGACGCCGATGGGCGTTCACATGCTCAGGCTACGTGCAGGCACGCGTCGACTTTTAGCGAGGCGGTTGCGTCAGTGCTCCGGGGCATGATGATGGGAAATGTACCGCGTAAGAGCAACAATCTTCCAGGACTTGTAACTCGTACCATATCACGCCAGTTGTCCTCTTGAACGTGCACGTGCAGAAAGTAAATAGACCAGATTCCACATTATGATATAATGACAGGCGTGCACGGCTGCCTCTTCTAAGGCTGCAGAAACCCACTCCGACCACGCCGTCCAACATGGCAGCCAACGCACCCACGCTGTCGTCCCAAGCGAACCAATATATCCGCGAGGTACTACACAACACCGAGGCGCCGCCTGCGATTCCCGTCCGCTACTTTTACACGTCGCCGCTCGCCATCGACGACCCACTATCGCCGCTACCACCGCCGCCCACGGGCACGTCGACTGCAAAGAGAGTGCCGCCGCGGCCCTTTTCCAAGTATGACAACGATGCCATCCAGGAGGCCTGGTTGGCGCTGCGGAAACAGATACTCAAGCACAATGAGGAGCTTGGCGAGAAAGATGGAACGGGACGCGGTACGCCGACCAACCCGGCTGTGGAGCGACTGAAGAGGCGGAGGGGAGGCAGCGCGTCGAGTGTCGAAGGCTCCATTCAGGGGCGTGAGATACCAGCTGGCCGATCGTCAAGTCGGGGCCAGTACTCGAGATCGGCCGAGTTGCTCGATAGGAAGAGGCCAGGCTCCAGTGGTGGCAGTCACAGCCACTCCTTGTCAGGCTCGCTCAAGGCATACGAACCAGGCCCAATATCACCACTCGAACCTGCGACGACCGGTACGCCCTTCATCCGAGCTCCTTCGCGCGGAAACCCGACCAAGTCATGGAAGCCACCCGCGCCCATGGAGGGAGGTCAGCGGCCGGCAGTACACGAGGTCGACAGCTACAAATGGGATGACGACATGGAGCCCGCCCTATCGACGGGCAAGGACAAGGCTCCGGCAAAGAACATATCCAAGCCGAAGCCAGGACCTTCTGCCAAAGTGCCTGTCGGAGTCTCGCGACTGCATCACGTAGTCATGGACGCCGAGTCGATACGCATGGAGCCCATCTACTGGTCGCCGCTCAGCGATGTCGCCCAGATTGTTCGCGGCACGTGGTTCTACAAGGACAGCATGATGCCAGTTGAGGTGGAAGTGGCCAACATGCTCGAAGCCGGATATCTAGAGATGAAGCCCTGGACCCAGACGTGGATTGACGAACTCAATAGCGCTGTCGAAGTCGGCGCGTTTGGCGAGATGAAGATCCTACACCATCTGTGGCCCGAAAGGCACAAGAAACTAGAGAGTAGGCCATCGACCTCACAGGCCATGCATTCAACAGGTCTAGTTCAGAACACTTTACAGGAGGAAGAAGACGATCCCGACAAGGAGCGACGTGAGACGGTCGAAGATGCCTGTGACCTGATTGACATCTCAACAGGCCCAGAGGGGCCGGACCACAAGGCCGCTGGTGATCTGGAGTATGGTGCTGATGGGCGGAAGCGCCTCTACCTTAAAGCTGGCGTCATCTACTCCGACGACAAGGAAGCTTTCATTCTCAAGCCTACGCTCCAGCCGTCCGATTACTATGGTAGACGGCCCCTTGCCAACTACATTCGCAAAGGCAGAGCAATCGGTGTACACGTAGTGCGAGGGTTCGACCAGGCCACCTGGGACAGGTTGCACCCAAATAAGAACACACCAAAAACACAGGCAGCGCGCGAGGGTGTCTCTTCATCTCAAGCTGGCGCACCGCAATATCAAAGGCAGAAGTCGGACCCTGACCTTGCGCAATCTCAGAGACCAAAGGTTACGGATTTGGTCCTGGTCATACACGGCATCGGGCAGAAGCTTTCAGAGAGAATGGAGACGTTCCATTTTACGCACGCAATGAATGCCTTTCGAAGAGAGATGAACGTGGAGCTTGGAACATCTGAAGTTAAGCGGCACTTGCGAAAGGACATGGGTGGTATAATGTGCTTGCCGGTAAGTCATAAACCACGTTTTTTGACATACGATGTTCTTACACGTGCTAGGTCAATTGGCGTCACCGAGTCTCCCTTGAAGTCGATCAGACCGAGAGGCCAGAGCTCGAAGACCCTTCTGCCAACAAATACACGCTCAAAGACATCACTCCAGATACACTTCCCTCTGTCCGTGGTATTGTAAGTGATGTTATGTTGGACATCCCATACTATCTCTCGCCATTGCACAATCCCAAGATGGTCTCCGCATGCATACAAGAAGCCAACCGCATTTACCGCCTGTGGTGCCATAACAATCCCGGCTTCGCAGAATACGGCCGAGTCCATCTAATTGCCCACTCCCTTGGTTCAGTCATGGCCATCGACATCCTAAGCCAACAACCAACGTATGTTGACCCTCGATTAACTGATCCATCGTTCCCCGAAGCAGACCTGCCCAATGACCAATTCATCTTCAACACTACCGATCTCTTCGTCTGTGGCAGCCCCGTTGGCCTCTTCCTTCTCATGAAGGACGCAAACCTGCTCCCACGCCGCGACAAAGAAAAGCCCGGCGCAGACTCATACGCTGCACCTGGTGTAGCTGGTGAACAGGGCACGTATGGCTGTCTTGCCGTAGACAACATTTACAACATCATCAACCCTTACGACCCCGTCGCTTGCCGCATAAACCCCACTGTAGACATAGTTTACGCCTCCATTCTAAAACCCGCAACCATTCCTTCTGCATCAACGTCTCTATTTTCCTCATTAAACCCTTTCCGTTCTACCTCCACCAACTATGCCTCGAACGAAAGACCCTCCACTTTGCGTCTGCCAAGTAACGTAGAACTAGAAACGCACAACTTTACGCGCGAGGAGATTGCAGAGAAGAGGGCGTATCTACTGAATGACAACGGCCAGATTGACTATTACATGAAGTATGGCGGTGGCCCGTTGGAGATTCAGTACCTGACTATGCTGGGCGCGCATAGCAGTTACTGGCTCAACAAAGACTTTATACGTATGGTTGTTGTCGAGGTAGGACGTGGTTTGGGTAAGGAGGGGACAGTGAGAGAGATGAGGGCGCAGAAGAAACTGGTGATTAGAGGGACTTAGGAGAGAGAGTCTGTGGTTGAGGTTTGGGATGGAGTTTGTTCTTTTCTTTAGAAGTTATACCCCCGTTTCGCAGAGCTCACGTATGAAGAGACGTGTTTGGCTCCATCGTTCCAGTTGTCGATATACATATATTTGAGGATACTTCTCCGCTTTGTTATTATAGTTTTGTATCCTTTTAGCTTCAAAGTATTATTAAGCTCACTTCATTTACGTTTACTCGCTTCTTCTTTCCTCCTCATAGTCCCTCCCTCCCCTTCTCTCCCAATACTTACCCCATCTTCCCAGCCACCGGCCCGCTCAAAACCGAAAATACCACCCCGATTCGAGCCGAGCCCATTCCATCGCTCTCCTCCGCTCCCGACGACCCACAGCATGAGCACGCGCGTGTCCCCATGCCCACCATTCCACACTCACACACACCGTTCCACAGCATGAACGCCCCGTCCCCGTCCTCCAATGCCGTACAACAAACCCAAGCCAAACCAAGGCGTCTGGTCTCGTGGCCCTTATTCTTTCTGTGCATTGATCTCCTCTACAATACGTGCATGTTGTGTATTTCGCGGGTTTACCGATACCAATACCGATACCGATACCGATGTTGGTACCGAGCATGTGGTTTGGGAGGGGGGTTGCACGGCAGGAAAGAAAATGATTGGGCGCGTACGGTTTTGGTATGGGGAGAGCTGGGGATTGCGGAGGGGTGCGTGTGTGTGTGTGTGTGTGTGGGCGAACGAAGATGGGGCAGAACGGAAATGGGCTGGGATTGTGGGGTCGCTTAGATGGGGTGGATGACTTGGTGTTTGGGAGTGGGAGTTGGTGTGGGTGTGGGCGTGGGTTGTAGCTGATTGTTTGTAAGCACTGTGCGTGAAGTTTCATGGTGGTTGCTCAAGCTGTGTAGTCGCCTGTCTGTGGACTGTGGTGAGCATGTGAGTGTAGGTAGTGTTTGTTTGAGCTGGGTTGAGGGAGAAGTGGGTGGTGGGTTCGTTTGCGACGGTAGTGGTTGGTGTAGAGAGTTGATGAGGGTAAAATTGGTGTAGTTTAGTGAGAACAAGAGTTCTAAATGTGTTTCTGTGTATGCAGTACAGAAAAGGCGAGGTTCTAGTCTACTTGCGCAGTCTCTAGTAGCCTGGACTCGAGATGATGCGTGACATGGCAAGAGCAACCGCGACATTCAAATTCATTCTATCTGCTAGGTTTTTGTGTGACACTAGAGTAACACAATATTTTTGGTCGCTGGTTTCTTTTTCTCCCGTATGCGTGTACCTCGTCACCCATGACTTCGCAGTCTTCTCCCGCTCCGAGGAATCATGATCGAAGCCTACGACCTCAGTCCACCTCGGCACGCCAGATGTGTAACCCGACACATTGACCCATCATGTGACTGTTACACAGACATTCGTGTCCGTCTTGTAACACATCTCCTCTGGCCACTGTTGCATTCGTCAACTCCACCTCACCTGATCTTCGCTGTCAAACATCATTTCACCTATAGATAACTGCGGCTGGATGCCTTGTCTTGTCTAGCTTACCAAGTCTACCCAGCCTCACCGCCAAAGCTGCTCGCCTCACTTGGTAGACACGCAACAGCGTCAGCCCCTCCGACATTCGTCTTTCAGCCCATCGGTCGGCTTTCAGCTCCGCACCTCCTTCTTACCCCCACCTCCCGAGACACGTGGAGAAATTCGTGTATTCAGGCAGTGGTTGTTTTGCTGCAAGGTTTGCGACAATGCCAGTGCTTGCCATGAGATAGTATGACCGAGCAGAATGAAGGGACAACTCACTAGAGGGGCGATTCTCACCAACATCATTGGCGTTCACGTTTGCTGTAGCCACCATGCCCCTTAACAGCTCCAATACGCTCTACCAAGGCACAGTATAGTAACCAACAGGCTTTGCTTGCGTTACCGCCAAATCAATCGTAAACATCCCAAGCTTGTCCTGCGCCAACACTCCAGGGCCATGACCATGTGAAGACTCTAGAGCGCTCAACCCAACCACCAAAGCCACGTAATACAGTTTCGTACAATTTCGCGTCAACGGGCACCGCCATCATCTCTTTCGTCGTCCAGTAAATGGCAACAAAGGCGATCTCTCCCGCGCCTCCTCATTCGCTCTTCTTCTTAGCCCATCTTATCTCCTATCCAAACGGCCATGAGAAAAAAAACTCGCGCACATCTCCATCTGAGAATCCCAACGCAAATGCCCCTAGCTCCTGGTATTTTTACCCCAGGCCGAAGCCTAACCAAGGATGGAGCGTGGTGATGGCGAAATAGCGTGGTGATGTGCACTCCAAATCACTTGATCGGGGGCGAGATTCCCAATGGCAGCTATTCGGTGCTTCTCCTTGTGCTCTCGCGCTTTGTTTTTTTTAGGTTGGGGAGGAAGAGAGGGGAACCAACATCGTGGGCTCTTGCGCCCTACCCTTACCCCACGGGACTGCGCTTGGGGAACGGGGAAAGGGGACTGGATGGGGGAGGTCGAAACTGTATTTTCATCGAGATTAACTTTGCAGAATAAACGTGGGTTTATTTCTTTGTAGGATTTGGGGATTAGAAAGAAGGACACTGGGAGCCGCCATGTTTCAGGGGGCGGGAGATGCATAATGGTACGATTTCTGCAGAGGAAAAGCCGCCTGGGACATTTGCAGTGTGGTTTGGAGAATACAGTATGCGATTTGCAGCCTTGACTCGGGCTTCTGAGGTGTTACACTCGATGCACATCGGCCGCCACTGATGTGCCCGGCGCATCGTCATCAGCCATCGGCCGTCATGATCATCAGCTTTACAAAGACGCATCGTTCCGTGAATCCCGGAATAGCTCGCTTGACCATGTCTCTTTATCCACCACTTACAGGGCTTCTGGTGAGTCTGCCGTTCCGTATATGCATGCGTACATAGATCGGATATCATGATTGCCGGATATGACGATACCAACTTTGGAACATGCTGGAAAGCAGCAGTTGATGCGGCCGCGGACGCCCAACGCGTTTCGTGCAGTGATTGCGTACCACACATATATCCTTGATGCAAGCGATGCTGCAGGAAGAGTGGTGCGACATGATTAACCGCCTTGGATATGTCACTTGCTATGGTACTGACGGACCGTTAACTCAGAGTTTTTAAACATGTGACATGTCAACTACCGAACGTGGACAACAGCACATAGGTTCAAAACCTGGCCATGCAATAACAAACACCTCTTGACCCACTCTACCTTGGTTGCGACCCAATCGGAGAGAAAGAGAAACCTGTATTTGTTACATATCGGCATTCGCCAGACGCTGTACATCCAAACACGATTAGATCGTATGTCGATGTAGTAGAAAGCGGTTTGGGCTCAGGGACCGCAGGCTATCGTGTTCAATTCGGACCACACCCGTCCGCCGTCGGTACCATTCCCCCGATTGCCTACCGTAACCTACTTACTTAGAACTCTTTGATGATCTCCAACAAAAACCAGGAGACGCGGCTTTACCCCCACTAGGCAATTGCCGTCTGGTTGGGCGCTACGCACTGCGCTCATAGCTGGCCAATGCGCCTGTCTGATATGGGTCCCTGCAGCCATATGGTATGCAATGTACGATACAAACAACGTTGCGAGCAATGTCCCGTCTGAGTTACATGTCGGTCGTATTCGCAAAAAAAAAAGCCAAGTAGGCTAAGGTTGATAGGGAGCCCAGGCAAAACAAAGGTAAAAGACGAGGGTAGGTACAAGCGAGCGACCGTTGGAAACACTCAAGGGGTCAAGGAAAGCTTCACAAGGTTTGGAACAGCAGTACCAAGAGGCCGCTTTTCCAAGGCGCCAACCCCGTATTTTACTGTTGATCAGGGCGATTCGGACGCCAAGCCATAGAAATATTCTCCGGGACTTGTCTACAAGTAGCGTGAAGGATCCAAGGCGCGATCGAGATAACCCCTACCCCCTTTGCCACGACTCTGTTTTCTTGGTATTCTCTCACTCTCGGTCTACGGTATCTCTTTTTTTTTGTTCCTGGTGGGAAAAGCGCGCGCTGAATTGTGTCGCTGGATTGCGTGTGCGCCCAAAGCACATGCTTGCCCAACAAATTTCTTCTCATGTTGTCTGGCTAAGAATTTCTCCATTGGGTTTAGGTGTATCCCATCTCGACGGTTCCCCACCCAAGTAGTTACGCACCATGCGGCACGTATCAAACGCAGGGTAGGGCCCCTTCTCAGCCCTACCACTTACTCGCTTGGATCCAGGTTCCAAGGAGCCTTACTACACCCTAAACCCAAACTCAAAATCAAACTACTTCTCTTGTCGCCCAAAGCTTCAATCTTGACGGCCCGTTGAAGCCTTCCCCAAGAGTTGCTTTCTCAAGGGCGATGCGCCGAAGCGTGTAATCGGAGCGAGTGTAGTCGGGGCGAATTGGCTGCATGAGTTTGAGGTTAGGTATAATTTAGGTGGAGTTTTGCTCCTGATGAGCAGGATTCGTGGGAAATGCCGTAGGGCAGCATGGGCTCAATGCGCATGACGGATCTACTCGGGGGGGGAGGGGAGGAGGGTGGGTTAGAGGCCGGTACCATGGCTTGTCAGTGTCCAAGCTAACAGCGACGAACCAGGATTCGGACATCCGCAAAGGGTCCGAGAGCGGTTACCAAGGGCGTAATAGACGTTGAGATACGGCCGTTCCGTGGCAGATGCGGAAATTTACTACCGGCTCGTTCCTTTAATCGACATGGGGGAGCCTGTGAGCGCATCCCGGAGCTTCCGAGGTTTTGGATACGCAACTGACACTCACCGTTATACCCAACGATGTTGCTTGCTGCGTGCATAAAAGACGGAGTACGGTGAAGGGAAGCATATATCAGATCGGATGACACCCCGCGTGGAAGTTGCACCTCCAGCCATCAACCCTGCCCTCAGACCAGGCCTCAGATCAGTAAGCCCTTGCGCGAGCAACCGCTGGTAGTCGTCGTTCCCCATCCGCAATGCTTCGGTCAAATTGAGTGCTGACAAGACAGGCACAGCGCGAGGCCGATCCGGGGTATTGAAACGTCCATTGCGACAAGACAAGGGGAGCCAGAGGGATTTTAGGTGCTAAATTCAAAATGAACGACAGTCGTCGAAAGGACGAGATGCGTACCTGCAGCGTGATTGAATGAAACTCTTCTCGGGCCCGACAAACTCTCCGGGAGTCCGGGCAGGGTTCAGTGCGAGACTGTTGCACAAAATCGCCGGCAATTGCCTTTGCTTCGTTCCAGCACCGACCCTTACCCCAGAAAATCCGGATCTAGGCTGGTTTAGGCTAGGTTTGCGGTCCCGCTCTGCCTTGTCTCTGAACGGCTAGCTGTACTGATGAATACCCTGACTGGACAAGGTTATTCGCGGGTCTCGTCTACACGGAAGATCCAAGGCTAACACGCGGGCGCAAGGCTGAGTTGACAAGTCGCGCACCGCCTTTGGCCTGTTCTTTTGCTCATCAACCAAAGGGTTACCATGCTTCGGCGACTGCGCTAGAACCTGTCAGAACCTGTCGTTTGGTAAATTGGACATGGAACACGCCAAGCTGAGATCGAGATTGAGCAGAGAGATGGATCCCAAGGGCGCGCTACCACAGATCGAACGACCGTTGACGGCCCCGGGCCCACCAGAGGATGGACAGAGTGCTTAGCGGCTTGCGATGGTTACCGGCGCTAGAGCATCTCCCCCGTCCTAGACAGCTTTTGCATCTGGGCCTGTAACCTTGGCCGCGCTTGGACATGGTCGACAGGGGGGGAGGCATACCATGGGCGGTGCAAGAAACCCAAGAAATCTTATTACGCATCCAAGGAACACGCTATGCCATCTCTTGCGTTGCCATAAGTGGCGCACATTACAGCGCGCTGCAGACCAGAGGCGCGCTGCTTCAAAGACGATACGCACAACCGACGCCTCGAGGTTCGCGCGGCGTTAGTGGCGCAATCCTTCAAGATAGTGTCTCGCAGCCATGGCCAGGAATATGTACATACCTAGCCGTGGTAAAATGAGTGCGACAAGGGCAATAGGGTTCATCCTCGAAAGCCACTCTCTTCTTCGCACCAGCCTCTCCCTCATGCCTGCTGCGCATCGGAGTTGACTCCGTGCCGCAAATCTTCGGTCGGACCACGTGACCGGCAGCCGGTCACCGAGGGCCAGTTGGAGATTAACGTCATTGGCTGGGCAGACACCAAAGCAGTCGGTATCTTCCGGGCTACCAAAGGGCGAGGCGTCGTGGCGCGGTTTGGGAACCGACGGATCCGTTGGCAGAATCGTGTCCGGATCCTTGAACCTTGCTGGGCACGAGTCGTAGTAGTAGTTACATACACATGATCTACAGTACCAAACTTGGGCGGGTACTTGGCTGCACCGCCCAAAACTTCAACACCTACTTATACACACACTACATGACTTGGATGACTCATTGCCCAGTCGCCAGCCTTGTAGCAGAGAGGCTGAAGTCGACCAAGCGCGCACCTCGCACCATGTTTCCGCTTCTAGACGCCTTTGCGTGCATGTGGCATCCTTTCAGACCCCCATTGCGTCACTGTGAATCCTGCTGCTCCTCGTGGGATTCCAAGCGAAGCTGCTGCGAAAGGAGATCCCTGGTTGACTGCAATGCCGTGTGTGGCCCAATTAATCTTGTCGCGCCGCAGACGCGTATGTTGGCAGCCGTGGGTGTGCCTTACGACCCATTAGCTAGAACACAAAAAAAAGGCTTGTTTTTACACCTATTAATGGCTCAAAGGCTAATCGGTCGTGCAAAGTGAGTCGGAGCTTGTTGTTGGTAGTGGCACGGCTTGGTGGTAGACACCGGATTGATTCGGTGATAGGGATCCTCGGAGCCGTCTGACGGGTCCGCGGGGAGAGTGACGAGTAATGAATGATCGGCAAGGCGTTAGCATGCCACGAGTTTTCCACGCTGTACCGTACAGTAGTTCTCTACCGGCTTGCTTGTGTTAGTAACACTTTTCGTAAGCTGCCCGACTTCAGAACTTGCTCGAATATGATTTGCATGCATACCTCTCACTTTTGCCTGCTTTGCTGTCGTGTGACAACAGCGCGACTGCGCTACTGTACAAAAGATCCACGGTGCAGGCTCATAGCACTCTTCCTGCGCGAGGCTACCGCGCTTTGCTTTCAAATCCGCTGTCCAAATACCTCACCGACAATTACAGGGGCTACAAGATTCACCGATAGCAATGCCGGCGCAAAAAGGAGGTGTAATCTTCTGCTGGTTCGTGATAGCAAATTGCAACCAGAAGAGTCAAAGCTAGACCGGCGCATCCGCGCCAGATAGGAGTCCGTTCGTCCCGCTGCATCCCGTGCACCCTCCAACTCTCGCAGCGCAGCGCAGCGCAGCGCAACAGTGGGCTGTTAAACATGGTGAAAAACAAAAACAAAAAACGTTGGCTCTTCACAGAAACCAGAAACAGACAGTATTTGACATATACATGCAATGTCAAATGCAAAACAATACTCTCAACAACACTCGTACACACAGCCCGCTTTATCAAAGCAGGAGCAGGAGTGTCAACTTCAGCCTTGTTTAGTAAACTATCCTCTTTCGTGTCCATCAGGTAGGCCTTCCAGAAGAGTGCCGGTGCAAGCCACACCCATGTTCGATGCATCATGGGATGACTAATTCTATCAGGTACTTGCAATGCAAGCCGTGGTCAACCGTGGCGCCCAATCATGCGCTCAACGCGGCATCTGCTGATCCAAAGGCCAAGGAGCCGTAACTCGTACTCGATGCACACCCGGTACGGCTTCATGATAGAGACTCCGGCCCTGACCCACCCGTCTTTGGTGGTTGTTGGGTTGGTTCTGCCAAAGGGGAATTACAAAGGGCGATCGCAATGCCATTTCTTTTCTAAGCCAGGATGATCCTGTTGTCTAGACCTATCGAGGACATTCTGGTTCGTCAGCGAATAGGGAGGCTCATGGTCACGATACCGCTAAATTTTACGAGCTCTGCGATGGAAATGCTTTTACGTGGCGATCGAGAGCCGCTGTGCCGTGGTCATGGGATTACCTCTGCCCGGGTTTAGTATTATGATCTACTGAGGTTGAAGGGAAATGCCGCTGTCAATGCAAGTCACCGGCAGCCACCGAGAGTTAGTCATCGGCACCTCCGGTGCCTTGCGGCTTCAAAGAAGAGCAACTTGGACAGTACGCAACCTGTCTGTAAGCTGATAGCGGACTGAATTTGAACACAACAAAAAGGTTGCAATATAGCGTTTTCTTGACATCATAGCGTGAAACGGCAGAGTAGCAAAAAATTCCAACGAGAGACGCTGCTGTTACAAACCATAGCAAAACTTGCTCTTGTTTGTATTCGACCGAAATCACATCGATTGCGGAGCGCTTCGTGTCGGAGCGCTTTGAAATCATAGCTTCGGCTAGTCAGGTAAGAGGCTTGGTGGATGGCTTGACAGGATTATCCAAGGATCTTACCGTTCCCGCAAGAACGGCTGAACGGTCACGAACAGCAGGTCTCCTTCTTGGCACAAAGCGCCATCAAGCCTCGACGGCCATAGGGCTAGAATCATGGTTTCGCAAATGTCCCGGCGTTGACTGCAGGCTCTTTTGTACAACTGCCCAGGTTGTGTCCATTACTCATGCAGTCTTGAGCAGGTGCGCTACGGGACATGACTCTTGGATGCAGTGTGGAGGTGATGAGGTGGGTGTTTCGAGCAGCAACCTAAATTGGCGTGGCTGCGGCTGATCGTGTCTCCCGACTCCCTTTGTATGGGAAGTCTGCCTTGAGCTGCATGATGATGGTGGAAAAGGTCCAGGGCCGAGACCTTCTGTTTCCAGACTGCTGCCACGAGGCCTGACGCACACCCATGCGTGTGCACCACACTGCGACAAGTGTCCATGTGCAAGGCGGCCAAAAAGCCATCGGTCAAGGCAGGTGGTGCTGGATAAAATACCATAGGCGCTTGGCTATACCCTATTGCACACAAACATAGCTAGCGAAAAGGCTCGATTCTGCGAAAAAGGCGACTAATGCGAGGGTAACACTGTGGTCGTGTCGAGATTGGGCAATGATATGATGGTCCCTATTGTCGGTCACAGCAACAGACGGAAGGAGTAGCGGTAGGCTATCCCACACCCACAGCACTGGTTGTGCCCTGTGTATCGGTTCAGCCCGGCGGCCGGTGAATTGCGATGCTGGGCGCGCCATGTTGTTTCAAACACGGACAAGGACGGAGGGCCTCACAAGGTTTCGGTGACTTCGGTCAACGGCAGTTGTTACTGACCGCTGAGGTGCTACGGCAGCTTGGCTAACATAGTAGTTGTGGGTACACGAGGAGGGGGTTCACGCGTCTCACCTTGTCACTAGCCAATGACGATGTTTCAGGAGCTGGCCCGCGTGTGTTGTAGGGCTGTAGGGCTGCGATGCGCGGATGCTCTGTGGGAGAGTGCTGTCGTCAGAACGGCACCGTGGCCGCTAAATATAGGCCGTGAGCATTCCAACGCGCTCAACCAACTAGCTCCATCGTCTGCGCCTTCACCATGGAGCGTTGGTAAAATTGGAAGACGTGACATTGGCACGGCGGTTACCACCTGTCCAATACGGCGTGCGTGGGAAGACAGCCCACGAAGACAGGAGAGGGCAGAATAGAACAACGGGCGTAAACGGCCGAGTGTGCAGCAGAATAAACTTCATCGGTCGGATCACGGTAACAGTGGCATTCTAGGCAGGCAGATTCCAGTTGTGCCAGCCTGCCCAGCACGTCTCTGGCAAACCAGAGTGTTGGTGACAAGAGGCGGGAGTCCGACCAAGTGAATTCACGTGATGGCTCGCAGCATGCCACGCTCCCAAGCAAGGATTGCACGCAGCGGTGAGATTTGTCGAGATCGCCCGAAGGAGTGGTTCCCCAATCGCTCCAAGAGGAAGTATATTTCGAGGTCATGGCCTGTACAGCCACTCACACTGCACCACCACGGTCCGGCAGCTGTGGAAAAGTGGGGCCTGTGGCTGCGGCTAGCCGTTTGCAGAGCCACATGGGTCCTCCCGTCTCACAGATACACCGTTGAAATCACCGTAGGCTTCGGCACCCATAGGAGGTCGAATGTCCAATACAGAGAATTTGCATGACAGTATTGGAGACCGATCATCGAGGATCATCGAGGATCATCACCGGTCTGGCCGCGCGCCCTCTCTTTAATTTGAATCTTGGAGAAGATTAATGCCGGTGCCTTTGTCTACCATGATTCCGCGGTGCTAAAGCGGTATGAAATATTTTAACTTTCCATGCCCTACTTAGCATATATTCTCATCGGCCAAGCGGTTATGGCTCTTGCCTTCAGGTGCTCGGCCGGTGGTGCGGTACGCCGCCATGTCGACCCGACATAGATTCGAAAATGCTCCCGCATAATGCAGGCCCAAACGAGTGTCACTACACGCTTGCATGTGCAGAAGCACCGATTCGCGCACATATGTACTCGGCCGACAGGGCGAAACACAGCCATGTCGCCCCAATGCATACCTATGCCAAAGCATACGTTTCACATTGCCTGCAACAGCCAACATGTTATATTCAAAAGACTCTGAATACTCTTCGACATGGCACTATCGTGTTTAGTGTTACCAAACCATTGGTTGACTTGGCATGGTCATGGACATGGATAGCCCGCCATGTCGAATGAATGTCTCCTGATACTGCCCTGTCAAGGTCCAGCATCCAAGGTTGGTTGGAATGGGCCCGTATTGCTCAGGTTCCGCGCAGCGTCGGTGGTGATGCCGACCGACGCCCCTGCTACCCTATATGCTGCATCTAACTTGCTGACGCGGCAATGACAGAAAGCCATCATCTGCATTCGCGACCATTTCTGTTCAGACGCCGACTATTCAGACGCCGGCCAACGAGACCGAGAGAGTCTCATTCTACGCACTTGAGACAATTTCACCAACAGCTACCTAAAATCGGCACCTGCACCCTCTTACCAACTAGCTTGTGCATTTAGAGATTTTGTCGCTAAGCTGTCTGCACATGTAAACCCCGTCATTATTTGGAATTTGAATAGATGGATGTGACAGTCGGAGAGCCGATGGACAGGTGGAGACAGTTTCCCGCGCGGGGAAGTGTGCTTCAATGTTTCAGGCCGAGCCCCACACATATTAGCCCTACATCGAGTTGGACAGAGGTGCGAAAAGAGCTGAGTCGCCATGTTCCATAGTTGGGGCCAACGTCTTAGGCTGGATTGGCTGCCCCATTACCCGACCTCACCACGTGGAATCCATCGACATGCCACTCTCTATGGCAATGCAAGGCAGCAGCATGTGGCCCCAAAGTGCGACCGTCGCGGCTCGCCGACCGGTGCATGTACGTCTCGAGTGCTGGTCTCCGGCCTCGACCCCCGTAATTTGGCCCCCGCCATCGCCCTGTCTTGTGTCGTGGAAGCATCAACTATGACCAAGCTGTACAATGTGCACGCAGATGGCTCGTGGCAGCAGCAGCTCCTGGACGGGGGTTCAATGGTCTGGGCCGATGCGAGCCATGAATGACATTTGTGGACGTTGGTGTTTGCTATAGAATACGCCCTGTAGTACCAACAGTCAGTGCCCCAAGGGTAGCGTGGGCTATATGGACATTGCTACGTTTCCTTGACCATCTATCAAAGTATTCTTGGGGCCCTGACATGTTTGAAATAGAGACAGGCGGCCCAGCGCAGGCGCAGGCGTAGGCGCAGCGACAGGAGACATCATGTCAAGCCAACGGGCGTCGGCCGGGCGTAACGTAGGGCGCGCCGCTGCTGAAACGGCTTGCTGGAATGTACCGCAGCGAAACAAACACAAACACAAACACTAGCAACTTCCTCAGCAGCACACAGTCTCTGGTGGGTTGAAGGAATTCAGGCATGTGGACGGTGATTGGCCGGGCGGGTGTGATTCGTCGAAGCGACCCCATGGCTAAGCTTTGGGCTGACTGCGGCTATGCGGGTTTGGGTTCTGAAGTCACCGACAGTGCCGTATAAGGTGCTGATGCGGCTGCGGAAGGACATGGACCAGTGCGTAGGGCTGGTGAAGATAAGACGCTTGTGCTGGGTGATCCAGCAGCTCGTTCGATGGGAATAATGGGGCTCAACGAGAGGAGCTTACGGTGGACGTGGGTGTTGACATGTCGCGAGGGGGGCTCAGCCAACAGCTTGCGGGTGGATAGAGCGTGACAAAGCAGACTAGATGCACCAGCAGCTGAGGGATGGCGGTTCGAGGGCTAGACTGGATGCAGGATATGGTCCTCATTCAGCAGTCTTCCTGATTTCTCACGAGGGGACTTGAGGGCGCAACGAGCGACGCTCTGCAACGGCACGACGCTAGGGAATCTGCAATGGGCAGCCCACCGTCGTTCGGCGCTCCGACGAGTCGCGGTGTGCCAGGCGGCCAGAGGTTGCGCATGCACGACGACGCAGTTGGAGGAGCAGCCAATGGCGTCGGGGGGCTGGATGGGCAGTTGGCCGGTCAAGGCAGCACATGTTTTGTCGATTTGAGCATTGAGCAATTTGGCAGTTGGCAAGACACGAGGAGGCCAAGACAGACGACGCAGGTCGAGACGTTCCAAGGCTGCTTGTCCATGGCGCGCAATTACCCACGAACGGTTGATATCAGCAACAGCAGCAGCAGCAGCAGCAGTAGTAGCGGTGCCTGTGAGAGCTGCGGTGAGGACTCCCCGGCACGCCTGCTGATTGGGCCATCTCGCAACAGGCAACAGAGCGGGCGTGCGCAGGCGGCGTGCGCAGACCGCACGCAGGGACGGACATGGCGACAGACGCGGCGCTGCAAGAGGTTCTGTGAGGCCCGAGAGGCCAAGAGTCATAGGGCTGTCTTGCGATGTGCGTGTGGGCAGGGTTGGGGGGCGACATGGGGGCATGGGAGCTCCAGGGAACTCGGACCCAAGCAGGGGGAGAAGACATGGCCCTCGACACCGCTCCGCAATACAGAGGTTTGGATACATTACAGACCCATGTACATGGCGCCCGACGCTTCTGTGCACTCAGCGGCCGGCTTGGCCTGTCTTGCCCAACGCTCAGTGGCCCGCTGCCAGGCTGCTCTAGCGCCCATACTAAATTTACGAGACCGCAGTCGGTGAATGTACACCGGGCCAGGGTTGCTCCAAACCGTACCAAATTGAGAAATGCTCGAGCCTGCACGCGTAGGCCAGGGTGCATGCGAGGGCCTGAAGCTGGGGACCAACACTAGCCCGTCCATGCTCCACTCGAACGACTGCGGATGCTGCTGGAGACGGCGAGATAAATATACTGTCATCCCCGACTGCCAGACAGACGTCCTCAGCCCACTCACTATCAAAACAACGCACTCCATAACTAGCCCAAGTCCCTTCCGTCTGGTCGCAGTGCAAACTGTTTCCATCCATCCTTCGCACTGTATCCCACTACCACTGCCACTGCCACTATCACTCCCCCCACATCATCACATCACAACACCACCTCTTCCTCCACCATGCACCGACACGCGGGTTACCAGTATGCCAGCCCGGCACCCACTACCACACGCTACTCGGGAACCTCGTCAGCCTTTTCAGCATCGGCGAACCCCAACGAGGACTGGACCAAGATCTCAGATCTGGCCGAGCGTAGGCGCATACAGAACCGTATTGCCCAGCGCAACTACCGCAAGAAGCTCAAGAAGAGGCTCGAAGACTTGGTGAGTTGCCGCGCCCCCACCATCCATCCCACCCCACTCCATACTAATACACCTGCAGGAGCGCCGTGCTGCCTCGAGCTCAGCTTCACCCGAGCAGAAGCCGGCTGAGCTGCAGCCACCCCAACCATCGCCCCGCCAGGAGTTCCCTTCTCCGTCGTCTTCCGAATCCTCCTACACTACCCCGCCAGCTGAAGACCGCATGTTCTCTCACCAGTACACGCGCCAACTCTCCACCAGCCCGCCACCCTTCTCAGTCTCATATCAGTCGTCATACCCAGCTCCAGACCAAGTGGCTTCATACTCACTGCCCTACTCAACCTCTCCCTATCACACCATCCCCACCACACTCTCTTCCGAGTTGTCAAGCTACACGTACCTACCACCGCCACAGTCGTCCTCATACACGCCTGGTCTGCCTAGCCTTGTGCCTAGCATGAAGAGCGAGTACTACTCCGAGGAAGAAATGAGCCCATTCGGCGTCGGCTACGCTGCCATTGGTGGTATCGACATCCCATCACACCACTCCTACGCAGAATCAGTAAGGCTCCCCACTCGCCAGCCCTACTACGCATGATCGTCCGCCTCTTCCGATTGCCGCTTCCACTTGGACGACCAACCGCTGACCGCGCTCGGCAGACAACGCCACCACTAGAGCACTCGCATCCCGACTACCCAGTCACGCCAAAATCCATGCCGCCCACTCCCCCGCTTCATCCTGTTCCCTCCGTCTGAGCAAGTGATGGCGGCGTCCGTATGATGGCTTCTCTTCTCTGTGAGACACTGTCTCTACTATTTGTGTTGATAGTTTCCTTGTCTTTTTTTCTTCTTCTTCTTTTCTTGTACTGCATTTCAGCGACGGATCGTTTAGGCACAGGTCCCTCGTTTGACCATGGGAAATTGGTGTTTGGCGTCTTTTGTCTCTTCACAGAGGCTGCTCCGTCATGATTGGGATGAATCTCACATGATGCGTAATCTCAGTGCCAGTGCGTGCCTGGGGTGGATCGTATACAATCAATAAACATCTCTATCATCTGTAATATGCCCTCTCCTGCAAATGAGTGAACCCCGAACTGTCTTGACACGAGATGCAAGTGAAAATACACAGTACTCAAGTTGAAGTGATCAGCGTGGGGAAAGATGCAACAAAGTGGCCTGAGCGGTGAGATCATAGCGCCAAGCCCATGTCGACGCGTCGCGCGCCTCTTAACTCCGCGCCAACATCAGCGACCAAAACTACAACTTCAACTGCAACTGCAGCCAATTTCACCATGGCCCATGTGAAACGCTCACAGATAGAGAAAGCACGACAGTTTCTCGCTGGCGGTGCAGTGTTCCGCGAAGACTCGGATGACGAGCTGGGTTACGAAGACCATCCGTGGGAGTGGATTTATGACAGCAATAGGGGCGACGATGCGCTGCCCGACCAAAATGCAACCCCGAGAAAGAGAAAGGCCGCACCCACATCACTTGGGAACCGCATAATAGGTGCGCGCATGGGCAACTTCAAATGCAAAGTGGGCGATGCCGTACTACTCAAGGCAGAAGGCAATCAGGCATGGGTCGGTATCATCTGCGATTTCCACGAGCACGTCGACGACGACGACGAGAAGATGGCCAAGTTCCTTTGGTTCTCTTCCGAGAAGGAAATTCGCAACCAGAACAAGAAGCGCACCGACTTCCTACCAGTAAGGCATATTGACGTTTGATCGCAACAGTACACTACTGATTGACCGTCAATAGAACGAGCTATACATATGCGCAGCCTTTGACGAGAACCCGCTCGCCTCGATTAACGGCACGGCGAAGATACTCTCTTTGGAACGCTTCCAGGAGCTATACCCCGCCGGCGTTAAGAAGTCGTCAAAGGACTATGGCAAAGTCTTCGTTTGCAGGAGAGGATGCAACACGCGCACAACCACATATACCCCTGAGTTCAAGTGGGAAGACGTGTACAAGGATGCCAATGACATTCAAGCTTTGGTCGACCTTGTGGAAAGTCACACCAAGGCCAGCAGAAAAGGCGCCGGCCGTCCCAAGAAGCAACACAAGCAAGACTTGGATGACTTCATAATGCCGAACTCCGACGACGATAATCTGCCCAAGACCCCGCGGAAGCGCCGGAAGCTCAACGAGGCAACGACGCCGTCGTCGACTAGGAAGAGCCCGGCAACGCGAAAGTTCCTGACACCGACGCACAAAAGGATTGTTGTCAAGAAGCAGTTAGAGTTTACGCCCCTTGGAACACGCGTGCTTGACCCTGCGGCGCTCAACTCACCCTTCCAGCTTGCACGGAATCAGCTCCATGTCTCCTCGGTACCGGCCGCTCTCCCTTGCCGCGAAGAGGAATTCTCGACCGTCTACAGCCACTTGGAAGCTGCCATCACAGATGGCTCAGGGTCCTGCATCTACATCTCAGGCACACCAGGCACCGGGAAGACTGCCACCGTGAGGGAAGTAGTCGCACAACTACAAGCCTCTGTACAAGCTGAAGAGTTGGATGATTTCATCTTTGTCGAGATTAATGGCATGAAGGTCACAGACCCTCACCAATCGTATTCGTTACTATGGCAAGCACTCCGCGGAGATCGTGTGAGTCCATCGCATGCGCTGGAGCTGTTGGAACGCGAATTCTCTACCCCCAGCCCGCGGAGGGTGCCCTGTGTGGTCCTCATGGACGAGCTTGACCAGCTTGTTACCAAGAATCAATCCGTCATGTACAACTTTTTCAATTGGCCGGGGCTACGACACAGCAGGTTAATCGTCCTCGCCGTCGCGAATACTATGGACTTGCCTGAAAGGACGTTGAGCAATAAAATCAGCAGTCGCCTAGGTACGTTCAATTATCCGAGGCAGCCCCACACATCACAACGGCATTTGTATCCATTCACGTCGCCCTTGAATGCGCTACACACTCAAAACACGTGCACAGGTGCTTTACGCATTCATACCATACAGCCGCTGCGACCGATATGAACGGAACATCGGTCGTTTTGGACCATCAAGCTAACACGCATTCTCTTTAGGATTAACCCGTATCACATTCCCAGGCTACACACATGACCAATTGATGCAGATTATTCAGTCCCGTCTAGAAGGTGTTCCTGGTCACATAGTGCATCCTGATGCTGTGCAGTTTGCGGCTCGCAAAGTGGCTGCAGTTAGTGGCGATGCCCGACGCGCGTTGGACATTTGCAGACGGGCAGTGGAAATTGCCGAGAGTGAATCGACAGCGCAGTGTCGGGACGATGAAGCACAACCAACAACTCCGAGTAAGACCGGTCGGGGTAGTAAAGCGAACCTACCCCAAGGCTCTCGGTCAATTAAAAGTACCGGAGAAATGGTCGGTCGGTCCAAAGAACCGGGGGTCCCCTCTGTGGTGCGGAAGGGTGTTGTCACTATGGCGACGATCAAACAGGCAATTAACGAAGCGACCAGCAGTCCCCTGCAGCAAGCACTGCGGGCTCTACCGTTGGCATCTAAGGTGTTCCTTGCTGCACTCTTGGCACGGATCCGTAGGTCGGGGATTAGAGAAGCTATCCTGGGAGATGTTGTCGATGAAGTCAAACGACTTGGTCTCATGAGTCAGCTACAGCCAGTTCATGGATACATGCTCGTTGTGCAAAAAGATGAGACAGTCGAGGGAATTGACGGTACGGTGACGCAGCCAACAACGCCGTCAAAGCACCGAGACACTACTAACGTTGGCTCGAAACAATCGGACCTCAAAGCAGCGAGGGCACTCGGCCTCGCTCTTGCAGCCACCGAGCTCGCAGAAGCAGGCATCATAGGCGTAGAGGCTCGGCATGGTGAGCGAGTAGGTCGTGTACGGCTGGGTGTGGGAGAAGACGAATTACGGCTTGCGCTAGGAGATGATGAGTCTGTCCATGGCTTGGGTTTCGCTGCCTGATGCTCACTCGCAATTTTGATACCACCACGTGACGTCCCTCCCCCCTTGACGCTTCCAGCTTTCAGGTCGCCCTTGCGGAAGCTTCGGTGATCAACCACCAGCTCGCTTACCCATGTGCTTCATCGATATTTTCGATAGCCAACACGTCTATACCCATTAGCTGGGGCAAAATATTACTATCTCGATATGTACGCCCGATTCAGCCCTTCCAATTGTGTGTATCCCACTGGTGCGATCATCAATGCAGTACGCGGCGCGATGCCCACGATGCCCAATGAGACGTGCTACTGAGATCTACCGGTGGACGTTACAGCGCCGGGCCGGGCAACTGGGATCGTAGAGTGAACCAACCACGAACCCTCTGTCATTTTAGCCGTGTGTCATCCCCAGCCTGCAAGTCCTGCCTGCAGGCCCCGACGAACTGGTGGCTTGGTACTTAGCTATACGATAGCCTTTAAAAAACAAAGAAAAGAGGTGCTTGTCAAGCTCCGTCTCACTGCGCCCGCGATTCACGTAGGCCCCAAGCCTTTTCTTCGTAAAACACAACGACATCATATGCGCGGGCTTGGCACCACGATAATGCAATCGTGGCGGACACGTTGCCGTTTCACGATCGGCGATACTTGAGCTCATCACCATGGACCCCGTGGCTTTGTGGCGGAGGGGTGGGGAGGGGGTGGGGTAAGGGGCTGCTGCGCTGTGGTCCAACTGTAACAGGAAGCTCCTGCATAACGCGGAGCCGGCGGAGCAGGCCGGAAATCCCACCAAGAAACCAAGCCACAGGTATACGAATTCGTCTGCATGGAGAGATACCCGGACCAGACCAGCCAAGCAGAAAACGCCTCGTGACATGCGACATCTTGGGCGGCTGAGGTTTTTTCATGTTCCAAGTTTTGAGGTGTTGGTTACCAAGACTTTTCATGCGCGGTGGTCATGATTGGTGGACATTTGTGAGCTAGCGGTCAGGATAGGTTCGAGGTCCAACGTTCATAATACTCCTGTCTTTTGTATGCTACTGCTTACTCTACCCGGTGCTAACTGCCGGGCTACTTGTAATTTGATGTAACAATGGTCATACATAGTGTTGACAAACGCCAGGATGACAGCCGTAGTAGTATCCGAGATTAGGTTAATGTGCTTGCAGTGTAGTATTTCGCGATACGATATAACATGAATCGGACGCCCCCATCGGCAGACAAGAAGGGCCGGTATGACAACCTTACTGGTGGAGTGATCGGGATCTACCTGGTTATGATGCGGGGGCGGGAGATGTTATTGCGAGGAACAGTAACTAGTTGGGGAAATGCATAGTGAAGCATACATCAGTGTCGTATATCAAAACCCCGTGTTGGAGTGCAAAGAGCAGAGTGACCCAAAAAATATTACGACAAAGTATAACTACGTAGTCTATACAAGCACACATCCGCCCCTCGTAACACTCTCCGGTCTCTTCGACCAAGCAAAAATCAAACAAAATCCGGCACTCTTCGGCGCCATGATACGACAGGAACACGGCTTTTTTTGGGGGGAAGGGGGCTTGGCGATCAGGCCCAGTCTAGCGGTATGTACAACCAACAACTCACACTGTCACATCATTTCCCGAAGCGGAAAATTAGATTCAAATCTTCGAATACGGCAGGTAAACAGAGGAGGAACATACGTCAGAGCAGCGGTAGGGCCAGGTACAGCGCATCCTTCCGGTATGCTACTGCGAGACTGAACCTCAGGGGGAGTGGTCCTGCTCTCGTATCGCCCGTCTTGAGCTCGTACAAGCAATATATGTTGTAAAAAAATACCCTCCCGTGGGTTTAACATACTACAGATTGGCTAGTGTATATGTAAGGTGGGGTATTATCACAGCGCACTCCACCCCGTTCTTGTAGGCCAGAAGATGAAAGAGGCTGCTGGTAGAATGTCATTGTCAAACGCGTATTCACTGACTTGGTTGGTCACAGGCGCGTGCATGCGCGCTCCAGACAGAGAGAGAGTGTGTGTGGGAGACTGGGGTGGTGGACAGGTTACACAGCGCAGACCCTCGAAATAGAAACGTAGATAGATTGCTCGGCAAGCATAATCTAAGTAGACTAGTGGTTTGGCTGTCTGGGCTTGCATGAAAATATTACAAGACCTGTTTTTTTATTTTCTTTTTTCTTTACCGGCTTCATCCTCCAATCTCTCAGCCTGCTTGTCTACCTGCCTGTCTGCCAGCTCATTGCTACAAGAAACTGGGAAGGAACTGGAACGCCACAAACGCTGCCTACCCTGTAAATTCATGTTGTGTAACGTGCCAATACCTGCACGTACAAAAAACCGGCTTTCGGATCTCCAAGTGGTGGCGTTCCGGTGAGGCGTTGTTCTCGCGAGGTTGGTTGTGGCCTATTTTGTGGACAGAGAGGCTTTCATGTAGGCTCTCTTTTTGTGGTGGAGAGGTGTCCGCTGATATGTTAGGTGGGGCTTTTAATTGCTAGTGGTCTCGTCCTTTGGTCAGTGATCAGGGTGGGTGGTACGAGGATGGGTCTTGAAGCGTATGGTGGGGAAGAGCGGATGCCTATGCAGAAAATTGTAGGCGCTTTGAGTTGATCAGAGAGCTTCTCCTCATGCAATAGCTTGACGTGTCAACAGGACGTTGGAAGCATATGGATGGTGTACTCGGTGTCTAAGATATGCCTGCATAGCGCGTCCGCAGAGAGCAGTACCTTGATTTCTCTTTGAATTTCGTATGCTCTTTAGTCCTCTGAAGTGAAATGTCACCCCAACTCTCATATCACATCCATATGCATCTCACAAGGACTTCCCTCTAGCCTATCTCTGCGCCTTCCCACACCAAAGGCATTCTCCAAATCCACACCCACTACACCCGCTGGCCACTCAATCAAGTTCCAACGTTCCCTTCCCAGTGCCATGGCAACCGCAGTCACAATATCAGCTCCTAGTCCCTCCAGCCACCACACGTTCCTGGCTCGGCCAGGCAAGACAGCGTAATGCGCTAGAATGACCAGGGCATGGGCATTCTTGGACTCTATGAGAGCTATAAATTCCCGTGGTATGCGAGCAGCCCAGACGAAAATCGCACCGCGATCGGTGAGCGTAGAGACTGTGATGTCGTCGATGGAGTAAGGTACTGCTGTCATTGGCGGGTAGCGTTCAGGAAGAGTCAAGTGACTGATCAAATTGAAACTCTGGCGGAGGTAGATGAGCGCTTGTGAGAGGTATACGCAATGCGGTCCCAAAGGTGTTTCGCTTTCCATCCATAGCTTCTCAATGTCTTTTAGGCGCTCATCTTCGGAGACCGCCCGTTCCGTCGCGGGTACGTCTTGTTTCGGCCACCATTCCCGTGCAGTAACCGGCTGCATCTTGCTTCCTACGACCCAGTTCCACCCTGAAAGTAGTACTGTGAGAGGCCCGCGGAGGGCCCATATTGTTCTTAGCGCGCAGGATAGCATTTTGTCTACTACATCTGGTGGTGGTACGACGGTACCCAGGGGTATTGATGCGCGTAGATTCTCAATGTCGATGGCAGACGTGCGGAAAAGATACACTGCCGTAAATGTCGAACTAGCAAACAGTGCTGCGGCGTTCTGCGGAGTAACATTCTCTAGCTCCGTTCTATATCTCACTAGAGCTTTGTTCATCCGCGCTGCTGCTAGAGTGTTCATCCTCCTTTTGTCCTCACGGCGTTCATAAAGCCGACCGAGATGCAATGAGGCAACTGATAGCACGCAATTCGTCAAGAAGTCATGGTTTTGTGCCATCTCAGGTATATAGGTTTGCCATGCTGCCTTTGCTGGGTCGTCGTTTGCAAGCGTGAGAGATGTTGCGAACTCATAATGACTTAACAATTCCTGGAGTGACGGTGGGAGTACTTCCCGTATGTCCTTCCAGGCATCATCCAAACGAAGATAAGGTGGTATAGTGGGAGTTTGGTAGTATGCTAGCTGCAAGGGCGAAGGTGTCAGAACTGTAGAGAAATCCAAGGATGGACTGTCGAAGACTATTTCTGTTTGACGTGGTGTTTGCGTCGCCAGTGCTATCTCATTGCTGAAAGCTATTAGATTACTTGGAGAGAATGCTGGCATTGGCTGAGACTCTGGTGTCTCTGGTGATGGTGACGGTGATGCGTTTGTTTGTGTGGGTATGGGTGATCTTGTATTTGTCAAGAGGCGCGAGGAAGGTGCAAGCGCAAGGAAGCTGCATATGTCGCCCTTCTTCTCACAAGTCGTGCACGATGGATGCTTACAGTCGCACTAGCAGTCATGTTAGCTGTTTGATTGGAGAGTATGGGGCTGAAATAGTGAAACGCCATGTCGGCCAAGCTGTCGTCGTCATGCAAAACACAAATACAACACTAATGCATCCCTTTCAATCGCTTGTGTCTTCTGAAAACCCCGCACTTTGATCAGTATGCGAAATGCCATATTGGTACCTGCCTAACTGCTCGGGCATCACTATATTGACGAATGTGGTAATATAAGATGACTGTGGCGCAGTACCAGTAAAGGGAGTAACAGCAATTGCCGCGTAAGCTGTCCTGTGCGCAAGAAATATACTATCTGAATAAGACTCACCTTGATCCGTCTCCGCTTGCATTGGTGGCATCCCAGCCTAGTTTTATTGTGCGACCTTCTTGTCGCCATCTGCTCTTGCCGGTGCAGCCGGTAGCAACGGTATATGCGGCGGCAATACGGGGCGTATACGGTGACGTTGGGAGATGGTCGTTGGAACCCGACAACACGTGGCCGAACCGTTGGTTGAGATTTTTGGACGTTGAGGTCCCCAATAGTGTGATGAAGCTGCGTGGTACGTCAAGGTACGCTGTTGAAGCATACAAAGCAGGATTTCCGGATTCAAGATGGCATGTTTTGCAAAGCGGTGGCTGCGCTGATGAGTTGATGGGCCGCGAAGCTAACCCATAACGGAAAATCTCGTACTGCGAGATCTGTGATTGGTCCAAGCAAACGTGAGACCTCCATCTGTTCGAGGCGCCAGTGGGCTGACTCCTGTAACACGAGCAAATGACGAATTGGAGCGGATTGTACATGCGGTGTTTCAACAAACTTCTATGTATTGCTTTTGTCTTGACAATTGGACGCCTTCAAAATGCACATGCTGCGCGTATTTTACTATAGCTGTAGCCGCATACATACGCTACTCCTGGTCACATTATCATGTCATGTTTTCAACTTGGCTCTGGCAGGTCAAGTTGAATCGGTCGTCGTGTTCAAGCCTTGAAAACTGTAGCCTCGCTCCATCGACTAGCGGCCTTCGCCCTATAGTCGTCCTTGATCTTCTGTTCGCTCTCCCACTCATCAAGTAACGCCATACCAGCTTTGGCTTCTTCCATTGTAATGTTCGGTAGCTCTAGCGTCTTCTGCAGGTCCTGCTCGTTCTGAGATTTCGAGGCGTTGTCGAGTATATAACGGACATTATACCCAGACTGAAGATGCGATGCGCTCTGCGCGTGCTTCTTCAGGAAGTCGTCGTTGTGGGCTTTGAGGTCGGCGTCCGCGGCCGGGGTGGTAAAGGATTCTTTGATTACCTGCTCTGTCTGGGATGAGAGCGGTTCAGCAGGCTTAGTGACTGGCTATCGTTAGTGGTACGAAGATGATGGTGCGGACCTGACCTACGAGCTTGACGGAAGCGGACGCTCTGTTCATGCAGCTTCGGGTTCTCAGGGTCGATTTCCCGTGCTGCCTGTAGACACTTCAGTGCCAAGAGGTATTTGTCTAGATAATTGTTAGCAAGATTTAGTGTGGGCAGGCCTCGTCTGGATTTACTTCTTCTAATGTAGACCTCAAAGCCCACATTTTGAGCCTCCATATTTAGTGGAGAAAAGTCAAGCATGGGCTGCAGGAATCGTAGTGCGTCTTCAAGGGGTTGCTTTGTCTGAAGCAACGTCTCGCCGTCCGGGTCTGTGTCTTCCTTCTTAGTCTCAGCATCCTCGCCCTTGGCAGTTGCCTTTGCAGCAGCAGCCGCTTTCTTTTCGGCTTCGGCTTTCTCGGCCTTTTCTCTCTCTTTCTTGGCCTTCTTCTCCGCCTTCTTGCGCTCCGTAGGATCCAGCTTCTCCAGTTCAAGTTCGTCGGAACTCTTTAGCTTGGGGTTGTCTGCCAACTGAACGTAAAGTTTCACTGCTTGAGTGGCTGCCCTGGTATAGAAGGGGTGGTCGCGGAGATGGTCTTCCCATCGGACCATATCAATATAAGCACGAATTTGTCCTTTTCGCAATGAGAAACTGTGGAAGTCAAATTGATCCTCATGCCAGACATCAAAGATGTCTGCAATGGCAGTGAAGCGCTTCAGTGCGAGGCCGTACTTTTTTTGTCGCAGATATGCCTCGCCATCTTCAAGCAGATACCACATGCACTGCATGTCGTGGAGATCACCAAGAGGTCCACCCACAGTCTCGTTGCGAGTGAATTTGCTCATCGTGTTAAGCGCGTTCTCATTCTCGTTGTTCCGTAGCTGGTACTTGGCGCACTTGGTGTTGATGTATCGATCCCTCTCGTCGAGCTCGCGTGCATGGTTGATTGTTTCTGAAGCCTTTTGAACGTCACCTGCGTGTTTGTGAATCCGCGCTTTCGTCTGGTTGTAGTCGACCGACTTCGGATCGTCCTCAAGCAGCTTGTTGATGTACTCCATGGCCTTGTTCAGATCACGACTTTCGGCATAGTTGTAATGTTGGGCCAAGAAGTACGACACAGCTGGCTCAAAGCGAACAGAGACGTCGTCGCCATTGCTTTCGCCGCCGTTAGTCTGCTTGTCGGAGGCATACCCAAGGACGAGTTCCTCAATGACCGACTTCTTTTCCTCGTCCCGGTAGAGGGACTTGATGTTTGGGAACGTCGATGGTACGCCCTTGTTCAACATGCGCCGGAGGTACTGGTCCACTTTTGTCTTGAAGGCCTCGCCCTTGAGGAAATCCAAAGGTATACGCCTCGCCGCATCGTTGCGCTCGTTCTTCTCGGCAAATGACTCGTACAGCTCGCTCAGCTTCTCGATGTCGGCGGGGTTCGATCGGTCCAGACCAAGGGCCTTCTCTAAACCGTCAAAGTATGCGCGGTACTCGCTGTTCCCTGCTCAGCAGCACTCGGTAGGCCTTCTCGGCCTCCTCTTTGCGTCCAAGTTCAAGCAAGTATTTTCGCCTTGAGCTCTAGCGCAGCACCGCGATCCAGACTGTCTCTAACAACTTCTTCCAGGTGCTTCAGGGCCCGCTCAACGTCGCCAGACTCGTATATTATCTGGTTCTTGTAGAGGGTCGCTTCAGAGTGCTCGAGATCAGTCTTTGGTGGGGGTCGCTTCAGAGTCTCTTCGTACGTCTTGAGAATGTTCTCGGCTTCGGCGTAGTTTCCTGAGAGGTGGTAAGCTACGGCCAATGCCGTCCAGTTTTGGCGCAACTGGGGCCTCTCCTGCATCATCTTCCGCCGGCTCTCAATGTATCCTTCATAGTCGCGGACCTGGCATTGGAGGAGAGCGAGATCGCGGAGAATGTTTAACGAGTTCGGTTCGATGCGCAGAGCCATCTTGTATGACTTGATGGCTTCGGGGTAGTTCTTGACCGACCGCCACAATAGGCCGTAGACGTGCCAGCAGATGTGCGACTTCATATCATTACGGAGGGCTTCCTTGCAGAGGGCGAAGGCCTCGTCACCCTGGCCCTGTGTGTTGAGGATCAAGGCCTTCATCGCTTGTGTGTCGCCATGGTTGGGATACTTCTTCAAGATCTGCTCGGCAGTTTTGAGGCCTGGTGGGGTCAGCGCTGCCATACATTATCCTGCAATTGAAGCCTACCCTTCTTGTACAGCTTGCCCTCGTAGAATTTGACAAGCGAACGGAAGAGCGTCTGCTCCTTGCTGGGCAATGGCTGCGGCATAGCGGCGGTTGTGTGCGAGGAAATCGCAAAGCGTCAACGGGTTCCGCCCACCAGGAACTGGACTCGGAACTAAGAGGTCGAGCGACTGCACAACAAAGCCAAGGATGTGGTTTGGGACAAATGGGTGTTCTAGTCGAAACAGTATATCATTGCGCCACGACAATTTCAACAAGTTGCTGTGGTTCCGGGAGCTGGCCGACTGGTGTCCGCACTACGTTACAGTGTGGGGAGCTCCGAAATTCAATGCCAGAGTGCTATGACCGCTAGTGCCCGCACATCCATCATGAAATGCACGTGCGCATCTGAGCACCCCGCTTATATGGGTCTACTGCATAGTCATCTTCAGATAGACGTGACGAATAGTCTTTATTTGCTCCTTGATTTGGAAATCTACAACCGTATGCTGTCTTCTAGATATAAGTCCACCTTTACGTTACTTCGACAGACGTCCGGACCGCCGCTTTTCTGTAGTAATCTCGCTTTTGGTTCTCCTTGTTAATTTTTGCCTTGCTAGCCTTCGCCGTGCTTTGCTTCTTCACTGGTTTAACCTCCTCAGCTTCATCGCTACCTCCTTCTTCGGTCTCTTCCTTGACTTTCTTGCTCTGACGTTTCGGCCTTGCTGGCAATTCGTCAACAGCGGCGTCTTCAGTCTCCACCTTGACCTCTCCCTTGGTGTTCTTGCGGCCTCGCTTGGGCTTGGGCTCTGCCTTCTCCTCGACTTCATTGTCCTCCCTCCTTTGCTGCCTTTGCGGTCCTCTTGTTGGTCTTCTTGGGCTTCGCCTCTTCTTCAACGTCTTCGTCTGCAGCGCTCTCAGAGACATCGCCAGCCACAGCCGCTGTTTTCTTCTGGACACTCGGAACAATAGCCGATGTACGTCCGCCAACTTTGAGAAACGTAATCTTCTCACCGGTTGGCAGCTTGCTTGCTTCCTTCTTCCCTTTACCCCAACGATGCTTCATGAGCCAGTGCTCGGGAAAAAGATCTGAATCTCCATTCGCTGCTACCGCAGTGTCGCAGACGTACATGATTGCCTCGTGGAGTGCCTTGACCTGCTCGTCGCTGAATGTGTTGCTGTATTGCTCAGGGTGCAGTTTGGCCTGGTACATGACCTCATCGCTATTCATGTCAGTACTGTTTCGAGCTTACAGTGCCGGTTGAACGTACCCAACCCAGTTCCCTATACCGGATATGTTGGCTACATAAAGTCAGAACATTCATAAATCCTGAGATCGAGAGAGCGACTGCGGACCTTGATCGAGCAACAGGGCCTTGACAGGCACCTTCTTACTCCTCAACTTCTTACCCAACCAATCTACAGTCAGGATGGATTTGTCCAGGATGGGGTCAGGGCCCTACGTGTTGTGATCAGTTGGGGCTGGTATGCGTCAAGTAGGTCAGCAAATACATTTTCTTTCAACGGTGTCGTTTTCCTCATGTCTTCTGCAGCAGCATCCACCAGTCGGATACGGGCTAATCGCCTTGCGTCCACGAATGCCATTTCATTCTCGGGTTCTTCTTTCATCTGCAAAACAAACTTCCAGAACTTGGGAGGCCACTCAGTCTTCTCAGGCTTGGTTGAGCGATAGTATCCAGTCTCCTCATTCTTATATTCAACCCATCCTGCCATTCCAAGATGGAAGAGAGGATGTGGTTGAGAGTCTAAGACGAGCCAGAAGTATTTGCCTTGTTGTCGCGCGTCCACTACTTTCTTGCCAGTGATGGCTTTTTGGAAAGCCGAGGCTGAGGTACCGACTTTTCCATATATTATCTAGATCACGTAAGTAGGCAAAGGTTATGTATTATGTACGAACATACAGGATCGTCCTGCGCTGTCACGATGTTGATGGTCTTTCCGACGATATGCTTCTTCAGAAAGTGCACAACGCGTGCTACTTCTGCAATCTATTTCGCGTCAGTCGCTGTGATTCGTGCAAATCGAGCGCGTTCTAACCTCAGGCATAGTCGTACAACGGTATCTGACGAGAGCTCTACCGAGATTTTTTACTCTTGCCTTACAACGGTATGAAATGTGATGGGGGGTCGGTCGTGAAGTGGAGGGCACCTGAATGTCTTGTGTGGCTTGTTAGCGCAAACGCGCAAACGCGCAGTCGCGTTCTCACGAGACAAGACTTCATCACGTCATCCATTTCCCCATGCCGAAACCAGTTGCCAGTGCTCTGCACCGTAGGCTACCGGATGCTTGACAAATACCAATATGCATAGTCCGGTAGTCTTCCTTAACGTCAGGATGGACCTGCCATTTTGGGCTGCCCCGCAGTACCGGTCACGGGGCCTTCTGCACATGACATCGACGCACCCGATAAGACGCTTTTTACCTAATTGTTCACCATACGCACCAGTCCTTAAATACTTGAGTTCAATGCCTCCGATGGATAGAGTCTTGTATATTGCTTTACGTGCATCATGCGGTTGAACTGGGTAACCATCATTGCTGGCGCAGCCAGTGTTTCCTCACACGCAACTCACCATGCGGAAGATGCCTTCTCCCAAGAGCGACTAGATGAGCTGGAGAGAAAATGGGGTACAGATTGGGGATTCAGCGGAATTTCAACTTTTGCCCACCTACCGCACACGCGCTGCTTGACCCATCCCGAAACGACGTACGACATCGCCATCCTAGGCGCGCCCTTCGATACCGCCGTCTCATACCGTCCCGGTGCTCGTTTTGGCCCTCGTGCTATTCGTGCCGGCTCCGCGCGTCAGACATCCTTTCGCGGCTTCAACCCTCGAGCAAACCTGAATCCATATACATCATGGGCCAAGATTGTAGATTGCGGGGACATCCCAATCACGCCATTTGACAATGCCTTGGCTCTGAAGCAGATGAGTGAGGCATTCATGGAGCTAGGGAAGAGACCTGCAACCGAGAAGAGCACAGAAAGCGGCGTGCAGTACTTGAAAAAGCCCAAGTTGCTTACACTAGGCGGAGATCACAGCATTGCACTGCCCGCTTTGAGGGCCTTGAAGGAGGTATACGGGCAGCCGATCGCGGTAGTGCATTTTGATGCACACCTGGACACCTGGCATCCAGGTATGTTGAATTATCAGGCGGTACCATGTACATGATGTTGAATACATGCTAACATATATAGCGAAATATCCCTCCGCTTGGATTGACGCTGAAGATATGACTACGCAGTCTTTCTTTAATCACGGTAGCATGTTCTGGATCGCCTCAACCGAGGGTCTGATTGCGAACGGTTCGAGTGTACATGCTGGGTTGAGGACGAGACTGTCCGGCGACGGGCCAGAAGACTATACGGATGACTCCCCTTGGCATCGGATTGAAACAGATGACATAGATGATATTGGAGTCAAGGGCGTCATCACCTCAATCATGAACCGCGTAGGAACCGAGATGCCAGTTTATTTGAGCATTGACATAGATGTCCTGGACCCCGGTATGGCCCCAGGAACGGGCACGCCTGAACCTGGCGGCTGGACCACACGTGAGGTCATCAGAATTCTACGGGGTATTGAAGGGATGAATGTTATTGGCGCGGATATCGTCGAAGTCAGCCCAGCCTACGATGGTGCTGCGGAAACGACAGGTCTCGCTGCAGCCCAGATTGCTTACGAAGTCCTTACAAGCATGGTCAGGAAGGGTCTTATAGAGCAAGCACGGATAAAGGTGCCGACTTCTGACAAGAAAGATGAGCTATGATTGAGTGGGTCGCCTACAAACTTTACGACTACACAAGTAATCTCTGAGAAAAGTCCATGTCCACGGAGTTTTTTTATCTGGAAAGATCCGCGAGTAGAGCCTAAAAGCATTTATATAAATAAAAAGGTTATCGACACCCTCCATATTGAGTACAAAATGCGGTAACATGTGATACGTAAATTTGTGAGCGAGTGGCTACTCTACCGTCAGACACTCACTCGCAGTTTTACAGCTCTATCTTTACCGCATTTCGTTACTCATATGAAGGGTATCTACAGAGTATGAACATTTGACCATCCAAACTGTTACTTGACATGCGAAACGTTAGAGACCACGTAACGATGATACCATAAATTCTGTGTTTGTGGGCATGAGAAATCGAGTGGGTCGAAGCGCAATACTGTGTTAAAATATGACTAAAGTGCTGATCCATTTGTACAAATCTAGTAATTCTCCACAATCATACTACTGTACTCTCAAACCCCGTCTATTCTTCCTTATCATCTCCCCTCTCCGGGTAATATTCCCCAGCAAACTCCAAGCTCGCGCCCTCCCACCTTTCCGTCTTAACCTCCTTCCAAGCACTCCAAGGCCACCACCCATCTCTCGAGAATATCCTCACTTCAATCGTAGCAATGAAACTCTGAATCGAAAAGTTCGCCCGATGTCCATCAGGGAACGGAGCCGCGAGACTGAACCAGCCATGTTCCTTTGGCGCATGCGCTTTGAGCTCCAGCTTGTAGCTGTAGTTCGATACGGAAATAGAAAAGCTGCGAGACTCCCAATCGTTCGCAACGCTCATGAATGGGCTGGCGAGGTTAAGATATGACACGGAGAAAGGGGGAATGAAGTCGAGGTCTAGGGTTGAGGAGCGGTAGCCGAGAAGGTATGCGGTGTTGTACATTGTTTTGCCACCTGCGAGACTTATACCGCGCTTCTCTTCGTTGTCCCAGGCTTGCACCCACATGTGTGCGTCGGGGAAGCTATTCGCCCAGTTCTTTTCCTGGTGGATGGTCGCGCGGTTCTGTCTATCTACTGCGGGAAAGGCGTTGCCGAGAGCGGGTATGTCGAGGGTGAAGCTAGTGGGTGAGCAAAGCGAATGTACGTGCCAGTGTAGCGGTAATGGGAGGTTGATGATCCAACCTTCCGGTGTGCTCTTGTCTTGTCTCCACGTCGTCGTATCTTCACACTGTGCTTCTAGTTTCCAGCTTCCGTCCTCGGCCTCTAGTTTATAGCTCGTGAGTCCGTCGCTTGTAGTCCTCATGTACCCCATGCCTGGAACTTTGACGTCGAACGCCTTGCTCCTCGCATCTGTAGTTACGTGCTCGATGTTGTCGATAAAGTGCTCGCGTTGGAAGATCGAGTCGCCAGAAGCAGGGTAGTAGGTAAAGGATACCATGTGCGGACGTGAGGTTGCGTTGGGGACGGAGCAGATGATGAGAGCGATGTGGGCACCAGATGCGAGGTCGAACTTGGAGTACCAGCCCTCGAACCGGGAGGACGGGTGGGGGGCGTAGTGTTCCATGTCGCTGTTGTAGTGAGGCTACTGTTTGTGGTTGTGTGGATATGGTCTAGGGATCATTTGTTGCGTTTCTGAGCGTGATGTCAAGCGTTCGTGGTCGCTTGCTTCGCGTGCAACTCATGACGTAGGTGGGTAAATGCAGCTTCGCGTTCAAAACCACAGTTGGTAGCGTCACCGTGGTCTGCTCAAGTGCGGAGTATAGTGCCATTGTACAGATGCTTAGTAGCGCATGAGTGAAGTAGCAGACTTACAAGGTGAAGCTATCGTAACAGGGAGACATTCGCTGTACTCTGACCACACGTTTTGAACCCCGACAGCGCGTTGAAGGTCATGAGGCTCCATGGTAGGCTGAACTCTTTGTATCTCAATCATTCGTGTAGTTGCCCCGCGGTTGTACCTACACGCGTATCATGACTTCAGATGCTGGCCGACACGCACTTCACATCTTATTTTCCTTGAATATGCTGGTGTTCTGGACGAGACAAGCTCAAGTATGCTTTCAATGGTTCCTGCTGCCTCAACTGGTAGCCACAAGCTGTCTCATTATTTGGGGAGCGCAGACCAATCTCGCAAGCGATCTTCAGTGCAAATTTTGCGCGAGCTTCAACCCAGCCATCCCAAATCGCACACGTAGCTCCAATCACTTGTCTTTCTCGCCAACTTCTTCCTCAAGCAACTGGCAAGCCAGAAGTCTTAATGAAAAAGGTCGCGTCGGTCTCAGGTAGTGCGATAGAGACGACACTGTGCCGATGAGTATGAGCAAGCCCAGGGACCCATCAGCCGGTTTCAAAAATCAGGATAATCGAAATACTCCTTAGAGTAGTTAAAGCGATTAAACTTTAAAGAACAGATACTACACTTGATCTAAGCCAAAAGGCAAAGAGAGCTGGGGAACAGAAGAGAGGGCGGGAGGAAGAGCGGCATATATACACGAAGGGGGAGGCCTGTGCTGCCGCTAGTTTAGCGTACACGTGACTGCTGCCTAGCGGTAGAACACCGGCGAAGGTCTTCGACTGCCGAAGTGCCGCCGGCCGCCTTCACTACGACTTTGGGTGGCTCGCGCTGGGGTGTGGAGCAATGGGACCGTGCGAGACTGAAAACTTTGCTGATGATGACGTAACAAACGAAAGACATGTCGAATATGTTGCACAATAGGTATGTTGAATTATGCAGTGGCGCTTAGGTTAAGGCTGGAGCCTGGTGGGCTTTTGTCAATGCGGATCAGTGCGGACAGTGACCTGGTAATGGTGCGGACAACTGCAGCATCTCTCCAAACATTCGAGATATGAAGGTTGACAACCGTGGTATGCTCCAGACACCCTCCATACAACCTCAGACAAGACCCCGTTGACTGCACGACTAGGAGCCTTTGAGGATATCTTACACGCTAAATTGTATGATATATTCTTCACATAGTTCATTCACAGCTATACCGGCAGCATGCTATCTACTCGTAATAGCGATATTATACTGTACTAGTCATTGTCGTCACCAACATCGTAGACCTGACCTGACGTTCACCGAGGCTCAACTAAGCTTTCAATCCTAGTCATGACATGTATATTGCAGGCCAGGATTGGAACACGTTGCGGCGACCCATTATGCGACCGCGGCGACCAAGCGCTTTGTTCCAATCACCTCCAGACTCTTTGTTCAACAGTTGGGCTGTACCTCTCGAATTTATTGCTAATTATTATTATATGCATGTTCCGTCGGAGACGAACACATGCGGTACCCTCATTTATAGCATCAGAGAAGCATCCGGCTCTTTCAGAGTATCGATATACGCCATAGTAACACAAAGAGAGTTGAATCAGTTGGATAGGTGGCCATATCTCCGCCAGTTGGGACCCTCTTACTTTAGGCATCAGGTAATACATACAATCTATTTCAAACAATCCATCTCAATAGACTATTCAATCGTGACCTGTGATATTTACGGCGGTGCAAAGAAGTAGACACGTCGCATATCGTACCATCTAGCCGCAACTTCTATCACGTCTACAGCTTCGACGTCTTCTTTTCCCTGGGTTGAAGGAACGCATTGAGCTCCTCAACAAACCGGTCGGGGAGCATAGCCCTCGCCGTCCCCTGCTTTCCATCCCACTCCTCCTCAGTCTTGCGCTCCCAATCCCGATAGCGCTCCATCTCCTTGCCAATCCATTTGCCAGCATGCTCTGCAGTCTCTACCACCTTCTCCATAGGAATCAAGTGACCGGCACCTTGCACAGTTACACAGTCCACTCGACCCTCTGCGCGTCCGCCGCTACCATTGACACCAGATCCGGTTAATCTCAGCTTCTCTTCAATAATGGCATCGTTTGTGAGGGAAGAGAGTTCACCGAAGATGTAGAATACTGAAGGGCGGATAGCGGGCAGCTGGCTGAAGAGGAGAGTGGCTTCGCCCCGATAGAAGGGAGTTTGCGGTTCAACGTCAGGTGTCAGATCTGCATGGGTCCTTCTGTTAATCTTTGGATTGCTCAAAGTTGCTTCTGCGGATGACATTTCTTTGTCTCCTGGTCTCGCGGCAAAGTTTGGTCGCAAGAAAGTCATGACCTCCTGATGCTTGGTGGTCGTCAACGTGACCTCGGGCTTCTTCGCATCTGGAAACAATTTGGTGGGTACGTCTCTCAATCCATGTTGTACCCATCGATCTAGTACTCGCGTGTCCCACGCCTGGTAGAACTTGCTTTTTAAAAAGCTCTGCTTAGCATCTTCCCGCGAGGGCCAGCACTCTCGACGCCTTGATGATGCAGCAGCTGGTCCGACGTTACCCTCCAACGAGACTCTGCCTTGAATGACAGGATCTACAAGAACAAGGGTCTCAAGAAGGCGAGGGTGGAGGAGTGCAAGGTTGGCGAGTTGGCAGCCTCCCATGCTGTGGCCTACGCCAACAATCGGACGTGGCATTTGGGCGCGGAAGATGTTTACCAAGTTGAGAAGATCTCTGCTGTGATCAAGCCATGCCGCTATTCTGGTTAGTATATGAGAGGGTACTCGAAGGAATGCGCGTACGGTCATTGCCCAGCTTGTCTTCATTCAAAACACCACTCCAGCCCTGGTGCGCGACATCTGCTATCCATATACCACGAATGCCGAAGCCGTACCTTTTGCATTTCTGCAATAGCTCATCCCACAGCGGTTCATATAACTCCTTTGGAAATGCGTTCGCGTGTGCTGCAATGATGGTAATGTCTCCAGGTTTGGGGCTCGTGTTGCTGAGTGGTGTGTATTGCTTCACAGCTAGATGCAGTACTTCGTCTTGCTGCGTTGCAGTTGCTCGTGGGAAACTACGGATATGCGAAGCTTCTATCTTGTGTTCATCTATCCGGAATAGATTTGACGACATGGTTGACGATGATACCGGATCTGGATGGAATCGTCGACTGGCTCGATTTGTAGAGGCAACAATACGATGCTAACAGGAAATAAGAAGGTGTCCAAGCTAGACTGTAGTACAGGTACGTCACGAGGGAAATGTAAACAGAAGGGGGTGTCAACAGTGAGATATGGTGTTTGATGCATAAGGTGTCGTGACGAGTTGCCGGCACAATCTGGGGAGGGAGCCGAGGTCCATTTACGGCTTCTTTTCTCCCCTCACAACAACCACAGTCCAAGGAAGCAGAGTGCTCGCTCGATGATCAATGTACCCAGCTGGAGTGAAGGCGATGTTGCACTCTGTCACTGCAAACAGCGAGAGCATCTACACGTGTTGGAGCAATATGACGGAATTAGGGTTGAAGTGCTCTGGGGGACTATCACGTGAACATTGTCGCGTTCGTGCTTGCCCGCTGACGCAGGGCATCGCGCCTTGCAGTTGAGATAATATCGGCAATCCCCTCAACACCACACCATAGCGCGCTCCACTGCAGCATGGAGGACACTACGATGCTAGATGGTTCCCAAGGGCTTTTTGAAGATTTGAGCTTCACGATTTATCCAAACGGTCTCTCTGAAGATTATTTGCGCGAGGTGCGCGACGCGTCTAAACGCGATGGACATGTTACTGACGCGTTGCATAGATTGAACACGCCATATCCAATGCGCGCGGTACGATCATACCCTTCAATGCCCCCAAAGGCCGAATTGAGAACCTCCAAGACATCAATTACATCATCTCTGAGACGGCCGACTTTCCTGACTACCACCGCGCTCTTGATCTCATGATACATGTCGTCAAGCCAACATGGATTGACGCGTCGATACAACTCGGGAAGACTAAGAACCCAAGAACATATAGCCCTGACCCCGCGCTCTACATGAACGATGTTGTTATATGCTGTGGAGATATCCCCAGCGGAGACAAAGAAGCAATTGAAGGCGGTGTGCTGGCATTAGGTGGACAGGTTTCACCAAGTCTGTCCAAATGGGTGACACATCTTATCGCACTGGATGTGGGCGAATCGCGGTGTCAGCTCGCTATTAGCAAACGCCTCCAGCTTGCGATTGTATTGCCACATTGGTAAGTTCCACCCTACATGAGCCATGGCAAAACTAATCTTCCCAGGTTTGATGACTGCCTCAAAGTTGGCCGTAGGATATCAGAGCGCCCCTACAAATTACCCAACCCCGAAATTCTTGCCGCCGCCGACGAAGCAGGCGCGATCCCACCTACAAGAACAAGCCAACAAATTAGAGATGCGACGACTCCCGATCCCCACGCCGACCCTGTACCACCGCCACCTCACCTGGAGGCTCCTCGCGCGATCAAGGCTTTTGAGGGGAAGAGTGTCAAGCTCGGCGAAGACTTGAATATCAGCAGCAAGCTCAGAGGAATAATCACGGACATGATCAAGGCTGGGGGTGGCAGTGTCTCTTCGAAGATCGACGAGGTCGACATGTACATTTGCAACTACCGAGAAGGCTCCGACTACATCAAGGCTTCGCAATCGCAGAAAGACGTCGGTAATTTGGGTTGGTTATACTACCTAATCACACACGGTATCTGGACAAATCCAATGCACCGGATGATGCATTACCCGCGACCCCGCCACGGAATTCCTGGTTTCAAAGAATACAAAATCAGCATATCCAGCTATACTGGCGAAGCAAGGGTATACCTGGAGAATTTGATCAAGGCTTCGGGCGCAGAATTCACAAAGACATTCAAGCAGGAAAACACGCACCTCGTGGCGGCACATAAGAACAGCGAGAAGTGCGAAGCTGCTGTGGAATGGGGTGTGAACATCGTCAACCACCTGTGGCTTGAAGACTCTTACGCTAAATGCAAGGAGATGCCGCTCACAGACAACCGTTATACATACTTCCCATCGCGGACCAACCTAGGAGAGATTTTGGGTCAGACCGAGATCGACCGCGACGCTACCGAGAAGATCTTCTACCCCAAGCAAGCACAATCAAAGCCCGCAAAAGCAGTCAAGGTAGCATCTGCAAACGTTCATGCGTCGGGTGTAGCGCCAAAGACAAGTGAACCACATGCCGCTGAGAAGGCCAAGCGTGAGAAATCAGGGAGGGTAGGCGATGTACAGACACCATTACCACCTCGACGTACCGATGGCAAAGAGAACGACACGCCAGGTAGTCGCGGGGCAAAAGATCGGGCATTGTCAAAGCTCCACGATGCGGCACCAGATATAGCCCAGTTTGAGAAAGAGATGAAGCGTCGAGGAGGTGTTATACATGGCGGACGCCGACGAACAGAAGACGAAGTCAACGATCGGCTGAAGGAACCCAAGGGCGGTCGTGAGTCCGTTTCAAGCAAACGCTCGTTTGACGAAGTCGACGGGGACGACGAGACTGAGGAAGAGGCGACGGAGCTTCCTGCGAAGAACAAGCGCGCCAAGAAGGATAAGCTCACGCCTATCAAGTTCCGCATGTTGATCTCCAAGGACGAACGATGGACCAACAACCCTGAGAAGGAGTCAAAGGACAAAGCGCGCCTTCGGGAGCTTGGCCTATTCATCACAGACGATTTCAAGAAAGTAGATTTGGTCTGTGCACCACAGCCAGTTCGGACGAAGAAGTTTATTGCGGCAATGGCTTGTGCGCCTACGCTGGTCTCAACGAGCTATCTCGACTATGCGCTCAAGAACAATAAGCTTCCACCGACGGAGAACCACCTGCTCCAGGCTAGAGACTTTGAAAAGGCCAACAACTTCCGGTTATCCGAAGCCCTCGAGCGTGCGAAGCAGAATAAACACCGCCTTCTGAAGGACTGGACCATTTTCTGCACGGAGAAGGTGGCTGGTGGCTTCGACACGTACAAAGAAATCATCCAAGTGAACGGCGGAAAATGCACGCTATGGAAGGGTCGCGGGATGACGGTTTCTGCATCCAAGCGCATCTTGAACACCTCTGACAAGGAGGTCAGCCAAAACCAAGTCGAAGATGAAGGAGATATCCTGTATCTTATCTCGGATGCTGACAAGAAGGAGTTCAGCAATTGGACCAAGTTCCGCGAGCTGGCCAAGAAGCACGATATGATTCCACGCATTGTAAAGACGGAGTGGTTGTTGAATGTGGCCATGGCGCAATATGTACATTGGGATCCGCAATGGGAGCTCACCGAAGAGCTTGTCAATGCTGCGAAAAAGTGATTGTTTATACTTAACGGCTGACGATTGGCATTGGGGGATAGGCGTATAGGCAAGGACATAGGCATAAGCATCAGGGTTTGGGAATAGCCAGTCGACAAAGCGTAGGGGCGATGATGTGTCTGTTGGAGCGTAGATTTGCGTCTTTAGGGTAGCTCTGGGAGTGTAATGATATCATGTCTGAGTTCACAAGGGCTTGAACTTCAAACTCATCTTTTGTTGTGATTCATGCGAACGCAACCTTCAGTCGCACAAGTTCCGTGATGGACATGCCAGTGTACAAAAGCCTTTGTAGTGGCAAACACGCCTATTAAGAATAGAACAGCGGGGTTTGCCCACCCATGAGCGTGTAGGCTTGAAACGCAATGAGTCGTAAAGTTTGTTTCAAAGCATGCAAAAGATGGCTGTTTTGTTGTCCAAGACGGTGTTGTCTTTTGGCGTCGGCCGGTTTGCGGAGAAGAAAAGTATTGGGTTTCAGATTGACAGGTGAACGGCAGTGTGAGGGCAGGTAGACGGCGGGCCTCTGAAGTTTTTCCCATGCTCCGTTGTCACCGCATTCTATAATTGGGATGCAAATGGAGACGGTCAAGTCGCACGGATAGGGAGTGGTGTGATACGTGTCGCTGATGCTACCTGAGATGGCATGTGCTAAGACTAAATTCCATGGGGAGCCTGGACGTCCCCGACAAAGAATCATCGAGCGGGTACTGCGCCCTGCATCTTGCTGAGCGTTTGTAATATCCCGACTTCTCATGGACGGCCATGCGACGTGATGTTGGGAGATGGTGATGTTAGGATCTCATCAGCCAAGCCATCCCTTATTTTCGCTACGCACGCCTTGCGAGCGGGAAAACCACGCTTGTTTCGCTCAACAACGCCTATGAGCAATTTCGTCCGGCTATTGCGAAAGTCCGTGCTCAGTGGAAAACGGCTCGAGAGGTCACCTTATTATCAGAATAGATGAGCGCTGAGAGTATGCAAAGAGTGGGCCAAACACTGCTTGGTGACTTGAATGAGTCAATTAGACATGTATACCCAGGTAACAATCATCTGGATAGCATCATATAGCATGCAACACAATGAGGACCTGAGTTTGTGATGTCAGACTGATTGGCCATTTCAAATACCATGTCGCTTCACCACCCCTCCCCGGAGGGCCAAGACCAACCAGCAGCGGCCCCGTTTCCGTTCTAGAGCTACGTGTTGACATTAAGAGCGTGCACAGCCAGCGAGGTGGCACCGCGGCATGCACAAAAAGTGCAACGGAACCTGTCGATACGAGATCACGCCGACCCAAAAACCTAATTTTAGGAGGCTAACTCAATTGGACGCGTAATTAGCTGCTGGGCTCGCAGTACGACAGATGGACGATATTGTAGGCTAGCCCAAGGTGGCCTTGATGCTGGGGCAGCAAGGTTGGGCTCTGGTATCGATTATATCGGAGGCGTCGAAGCTTGTCGAGGGTGTGGTTGGGGACTGCAGCAGGTGATGGCTGACGGCCGTTTGATGTTGGACGGCGCATGAAACAAAAGCAAGCAAGAACGATTGAAAGTGGAGGTTTTGCCAAGCGCACGGCAGACAGGGTGGCTGGGATGGGGAAAATGACGCCAACATGTGTTGTTCGTATGGGAACAGCTGCGATCTTGTGGTACTGGCGAGGCTGAGGCTGAGGCTGAAACCCGGGGAATGGCTGGGACGCACAGTAGCCGGAACAGCACAACCACGGTTCAACCTCTTCGCTGGCAGGTGGCAGGTGGCAGGTGGCAGGTGGCAGGTGGGTGGCAGCTGTCAACAGCCCGTGTCGTCTTCTCCAGGGAGCAGCGGGAGACAGGCGAAAAGGATTTTTTTGATAGATTCGATAAAACAAAATATCCGCTCACATCACGACACGGAAACGTCGTCGCCACGCCTAAGCGCTATAATTGGACGCGAGAGCGGCTAGGCACAGGTCAGGCCGGCTGCTGTCGGCCTGTTCAGGCCTAGTATGGGGCTGGGTGGTTGCCGGGTCAAGTGGCGACGGGCTGGTGCAGGGCCAGGGTTAGCTCCGATGCTTGTTTGCCGGGCTGGGGGGTGAAAGAGGAAAATGGCAATAAAAGGAGGGAGCGTCGCGCTGACTGTGACCTTTTTCTATCACGCATCATCTCAATCGCTACTCGAACTTAATCACTAGTACTACCTGACTTAGTATCGTCAACCACTATCGTTTCCGAGAAACACCAATCCTTAATACCCAAACAACGCCAAAACAAATTCTCAACAACACAACCGTCAAGATGCGCGCTTCAGTCTACGTCTCTGCTCTTACTCTCGCCGTCGCTTCGGCTCAGGTACGTTTTTTTTCCCGGCGCATGTTGCACGGAAACGGTGAAACTAACAGCACACCAGGGCATCACCTCTACCTCAGTTGGCCCTTCTATCGACCCGGCTCCCCAGACTAGCTACCTCGCCATGACCAACTCTCTCGGCGTCGTAACGGGCATGCCCCCCGTCGCGACTGATGTCGGCACCAGCCCGCCGCTGTCACCTCTCAGCCTCCTGTTGTCACTGCTCAGCCTGCGCCCGCTGACATCCCCGCCGTCGGCCCCGGTCTTCACACTCTTACCCTCGCTGGCACCGGCACTGGCTCCATGGTCAACTCGACCCGCACTGTCACCGTCAGCGCAAACAACAGCACCACCGTCCAGCTCATCGCCTCGCCCACCAGCTCCGGCGCCATGGCTACCGGTTCCGACGGCGCAACTCGCAGCCGTGGCTCGGGCGCCACAGGATCTGGTGCTACTGGCACTGGCAAGCCTGCTGCCACTGGCGCTGCTGCCAACGTCAAGGTTGCCGCTGGTAGCATTGTTGGCTTCGGTGCCCTCATGGCCGCTTTCTTGTAAAGCACTCATCGTTGTTAATGTTTTCACGCTTCAGTTCTGCATACGAGAAGATTTGGTTGTTAAAGAATAATGTCCTTGAGATACCTTGGGTCCCTGCGTTAGCAATGCGTAATGCGCTCTGCATTGGAAAACCCGCACATGCATTGCGGTTTTCTACCGGCGTCCTGGCACTGGCTTGTGTTGGACTATGTTTGGATTAATGTTTGTTACATGAGGCTTTGATGAATAGTCGGCCTCCATTAGTGTCTTTTTCTTGTACACTACATAATTGAAAATCAAATCAAAACATTTGGAAATAAACACATGCCTGTTCCCTTGAGTGTAGTATAATGCGAGAGACGTTAACAAAGTTTAGCGCAACGCAACGTTTACCGTCAACCCCGCGTAACATTCCTCAAAGACAAAACAACACAAGACCCCTCATCCCAAACAATGTCTCCCACCATCCCTGCCAAACACATCCCCTCCCTCCCGTACACCTCTCCTGCGACCCCGCTCCAAACCCTCGACATCTGGCTCCCAGAAGCCCAATCCCAATCCCAATCCCAATCCCAAGACACAGACTCCTCTCCACCTGCACTATGGGTCCTCTACATCCACGGCGGTGCCTGGCGCGACCCAACCAAAGACTCGCATCAGGTTGATAGCACACTCACCCACCTGTTTACTTCGCACGCCGCCGCTCTCCCCCACATCGCCGGCATCGCAAGTCTAAACTACCGTCTCTCGCCCTACCCCACACACACGACGCACCCGAGCACACCAGACGACCCCTCGCGCAACGCCCGCCACCCCCAACACATCCACGATGTAATAGCAGGGATCCACCATCTCCAGCGCGAACACGGCATGCGACGCTGGATCGGCGTGGGACATTCCTGCGGCGCAACCCTCCTCATGCAACTCGTTTCCGGCATTGGTCTCGCCAAGGAGACACTTAAGCCTGCTCTACAATCACAAACCATAGGCCCCGAAGCCCTGATCCTGCTAGAGGGAATATACAACATACCGCTCATGCTGCGGAATCATGCACCTCCCGCGTGTCCAGAGCACATATCTACCATTTACAAGACGTTTGTCAAGGGCGCGTTTGGGGACCACGAGGAAGACTATATCAAGGTTTCGCCCGTGGCGGGGAAATACAACCCCCACCAGTGGCCCGAGGGGAGGCTGTTGGTCATATGTCATAGCTATGAGGATGAGTTGGTCGAGAGAGCGCAGAGAGATGTCATGTGTGTTGCGTTGGATAGGGAAGGGTGGAGCATAGTCATGGAGGTTGGGGACCAAGAGGATGAAGTGAGGGCAGAGGGGAGGAGAGTGCTCAATGTGAGAGATTTGAGAGGAACGCATGACTGGGTATGGGAGGATGGAAAGCAGATCGCTACGCTGATTGCAGAAGTCGTAGGCCGACTGACTTAGCTTTGTTGTTACTGTGACGTCGTGCGCTACTGTAAACACTACTAATGACGATATTAAAGTCATGTTGATTGCTCTTTGCTAATCCCTATCATGTACGAGAAGTGGACTTCCCGAGTGCAAGAGAGAAGACTCGGCCAAATACCCTCGCTTTTGGATGCCCCTATCCAATAACCCCAATGCTTCGCTTGCTAGTTTGTGCTAGTTATACAGCATGGTATAATGTACAATCGTCTCACTTTCGTATCCTACCCTTTCTCATCACCGCTACTACCTCTTGTTCAGCCTCTGGTCCATGACCTTGCTGATCTCATCGTGTATCCCACCGGCGCCGCCTTCTGCGTCATCCAGCTTGTTCTGTAGCTCTTGAATCTTCCTGCTAGCTTCTGTGTCCCTGCCACCTTCAACCATCTTTGACGCTTGGGCCTTGGCCTGTGAAGCATTCACGTTTCCGTATACTGCCATGGCACTAGCGATCATGCTGCTGATGTCGCCGACGTTTCCAGGAACCACAATGCTTGTACCCTCCTTGGCCAGGTTTCCAAATGCGTCAACGTACTTCTCAGCAACTGAGAGTGAGATGGCGTTCTGCGCAGCACCCTCGCCCTGAGCGATGGCGCGGGCAACAGCGTCAATTCCGTTGGCGGTAGCCGTGGCCTTGAGCAGGATAGCTTCAGCCTCTCCGCTCGCCATGTTGATCTGCTCAGCCCTCAAAGCCTCTGATGCTAGAATTACAGACTGCTTCTTTCCCTCGGCGATATTGATAGCCGACTGCCTCTGACCTTCTGATTCGAGAATTTCGGCACGCTTCGAACGCTCGGCAGTAACTTGACGGTGCATGGCCTCAACGACGGGGTCGGGTGCGTGAATGTCGCGAATCTCGTACCGCAGGCAGGTGACACCCCAATCCTGGGCAGCCTCATTGATCGCAGCGGTAATATTCTCTGGTTCAAGTTGGCGCGCTCTTTTGAGAACATGGTCGAGAGAGAGTTGGCCGATTTCGGAGCGCATCGTGGTCTGCGCGAGTTGAGAGATGGCGTATTCAGCGTCTTCTACACCATAACTGCCATGTGTCAGCGACCAATTGCGTGCTGTGTAATTCATGTACTTACCTCGCCTTGTAAGCATCAAACACCCTGGTGTACAAGACACCGTCCAGCTCGAGCGTGACATTGTCGGCTGTAATGGCACTCTGGCTAGGAATCTCAATGGCATTCTCCTTCAAACTCCGGACATATGCTATCCTGTCAATGAAAGGTATCAATATGGCAAGACCAGGCTCCAGTATCCGATTGAACTTTCCCATGCGCTCGACGATCCATGCTGTTTGTTGAGGCACGAATCGTATGATGGTGTTTGCTGGCAGACGCCTCTGTGACGAAAAGTACGACGGAGGTCCCGACTGGGAGCTCAGCTGGCCTAGGGAGGAAAAGACGCTGGCCGGGCCCGTGGCGGATTGCGAGTTGTAAGTGCGGGCAGAGGACGTCGTCAAGGCAGCAGCGAATGGCGATATCCTTGAGGTTGCGAGAGACCGGGAGCTTCGTAGTAATGCAGAAGCCGTGCTGGCTGCTAACCGTGTACGCGACGCCATTGTGGGGTTTGGACAAGTGGTGCTTGATGACGGACACGCGAAGCTTTGGGGATTTGTCGGCGAATATCTACAGGCATCACCGACTGCCACATTACATAAGCTGGTCGCAACTCCCTCTTGTTTCGCATATGGCCAAAGGTTTACGCCGACATCCTTCTAACTTCTCATGAATGGAAGCAAAAAATTCCGTTTTGCTGTTGGCACATACCCGGGTGACCTAAGATACTTGACATACTAGTGTACAAAGGTCACTGTAGGTGCCAGACACGCCTATTAGGTGTTTACCCACCACTGTCAAGTATTTCATATCATCCAGGTGCACGTGGTTCATGAAGATCACTATGGGTACAAATATAGGCCTTCTTCCACCAAACGTAGGGCTCAAGTCTTCATCCTTGTATCTGAGATCACCTGGGCTGGAGCATACCTAATATCTTCATGATTTCCGCAAAGATTTGCAAAGCCGGCATGGTAGTTAGCTGACAGCCTGCAAGAACATACGCATAAGCCAGTCATATTATGTAAGCTGTTTCCTGTATTCCGTCGCTCTCCAATTTTCTTGCTATCAAATTGGCTGATCAAGAGTAACATGTATCCTAAGTCCCATCTCTTCACCATCATTACAGTCATCCAACGAGACTGTCAAGAAAAACAAAATGCATGTATTACGTGAGCGCAAGTATTAGTCAATGCGTACTGTAACACCTAAACGCACAAACTACTGCTAGTAGTCCCAGCAGTCCGGCTGAATCGGCGATTATTCCAGAATTCATGTGTACACCACTTTTCTTTGCGCAACTGACTCTGAACTGGTCCTCCTCGCAAGATGATGCTAAAGATGGTTCTGGAACTGTTGTTAGTGGGCCTCTTGATCATCACTCCACCTGCGCGATTCAGTGAGATGCCCTACAAGAATATCACTGAGACCCCACTCATTACCCACACCTCCCTAGACTCTGTTTTTACAACCTTTGCTACCGTAGTTCAATGTCCAAATCGTTGCAACCTGTCCTGTACCACGCAGACACAAACAGCCACCTGGCTTAAAGATAGGCGTTCTTCGTGCTACAACATCTGTACAAAAGGGACAGCAACCCTAGTCGCCGAACTCCAAGACAGCTGAAAATATCCACAGAGAATGATCTGCCAAGATACTGCAAGTCAGACGTCCCAAGTGCCCTGATCTGCATGACCCATCTCCGCTACGTCTGACAGTGGTAACGCATGCCATCAACATATAGCTTCATACCCTCTTCTCAAATACAAACCTCATCTAGCGGACCGTTCGGTCGGATCGTCAATGCCCTCAATTGAGCTTCCTGACGCATATCTCTCTTCTGCTTACACCATAAGCGGTAGTGGACTATGGTGGGCTGTAAATTGGCCGACTTTGAGACTGGCGCCATGCCATTCACATGCTAAACCCGCCATTTCAGCGTATCAGCATTCTTCACGATGTCGTAACGAAGCTCTATTTAGCTGAACAGGCAGCTATGTTGGCACTGACTAGGATCGTTTAGTTATTATGTGAATGTGCTAAACAAGTGGCCATGTGTCGCCGACTAGGATCATTCCTACTATGAATGTCGTGGCGCAAATCTTTTACCATCCTTTCTCACATGTCTGCTGGCCTATTGACCAAGCCCTTTCTAGACTAAATTCCGACTCAGCTATTGGCTTTGCTCTCTTCTTACGTCGTACAAGAACATACTACATGTGCAGTTAATATATTCCCACCAATGGGTACAGAAAATGGGGCGCCTGACCCAGCCGGTTGAGGCAGGTTCTGCACTGCCGCTCTGCCAAAATAAGCGATGCCGATGCCGTTTTGGGTGCAAAACCTGGCCGAGGAGATGTGAGGCCTTGAGATCCCTGCCGTGAAGTGGAGAGAAGTTGTCGCTGGGCGATGGGGGCTGAGGTGAAAAGTGACGGGGGCGTGACAAGTTGCGCAGCGTCATTGGCTCGTGATGCGGTATTCTGAGCGTTTCTCCAACGATTGGATTGGTCTGGCCTCCAACTCCAGGGCTTGGACTTGGACTTGGACTGATAAGGGTGTTAGGCGGCGGAGTTGTTAGTGGGATAAGTACATGGCTTGCATCGGCCCGGGAACAGGTGCCCGCTGCGGATCATGAATCGGCCCGCAAAAGCTTCTGTCAACGGATTCCCATCTCATCTCATCCCATCTCACCTCCACCGCCAGCCCTGCAAAACGTGCTCAACCCTCATGATGACTCGCATACTATTACACATCCCATAGTAGAAGCCTCTCATTGTAGGCGTGGTGAGATGAGCCGTCGGCTGACGGGCATTCAGCGCAGGTCTCAGCCACCCGTCCAATCCTCACCCCGGCCTGCGTACAGCAGCGGCCCCTTCTGCTTCGGTTGTTCCCACCTTTCCCTGCTTCCGCCATTGGTGCAAGTCATGCTAGCATGTAAACATGTTAGTAAGGCCACCAAACACCTATGTATAGGATGCGCATGTGGCGCGTTGCCCACCTGCACATCGTATGGATGCCGCAATGGGTGGGTGTTCGGCGGAAAGGGCCGGAGAATCCTGCTGTAAGGCGACTTGGGAGCATACATGAGGGCGCTGGTGTTGAACTTCAGGGAGTAGTAATGCTGATTAATGGTCCAAGGAAACGTCCAGTCGTGAGAAGTACTCCAGCTGGCTTATGCTTAGATAAAGGTCTAGCAAGGGCAGGGACGACCATCACAGTCGGCATCATGATGACCCGTCACGTACCGCACGTGCAGCACCCAACGCGCAATCACAGGTCCCTAGCTAGCCACTAGCTAATTGGGCTGATCTCGATCTCCAAAAAAATCCTGACAAAATCCTACCCGCTCGTTCCAAGCGCCCGGCACATGTCCATCACCAACCTCATCAATCACATCGCCGAGTCTGCCTCACAACCTAGCGACTCCGGCATGTTGGGTAAAAAAAAACTCGCCTCTAGGGGCCATATGTGGTTAAATTCTCACCCAGGAACATTTGGTGGCCTTTTTTTTTCTTGACCAAGTGGACCAGCGTGCAGCGGCAATGTTGGTCCGCGACATAGGCGATCCGCTTTAGGCAACGGACTGTACAATTCCAAGCGAAGGATGCATGTAAGCTTCTCAGTCGAAAAAAATTAGCAAGCTTTGCATCATGCTCGAGCCGGGAGGGGTTCGTAGGATTGAGGAGGCGTAATTGCCGACGTTGGGTTTGGCGCAACGCCGAGGACGAGTCACGGGAGAGCATGGGGGGTAAAGTGAGATGATGTATGGGTAGGGGCCAGGACTTGGTGTTGAAATAGACGATAGAAGGAAAGCCAGTGCCACGAGGCAGCTGAAGGATTTCGCAGGGCACGAGGACGTGGTCTGTGGTAGTGTATATTACAAGCGGGCCTATGGTGTTACGTATTGAGCGAAGGATCCCATAGCTTGAACCTGGGTCCCTGTAGCTCCGCATCGCCTGGTGTGTACGGTACCCATCAGATTGGTTACCAACGATATTCATAGGCAGACATGCGGAAGACATGTCTAAACATAACTTCGACAAGAGGCTCTTGTAACGAAACAATGAGCCAAACAGATTTTACCGAGAAGGCCCTTGAGAATATTTATGCAAGAAACAAGTCTATGAATAGGGAAAGTAGAGTAGTTTACACTGTGTTGACCCGCACAAGGTTGTGTGCCCGTGAAGCTATGTGGCGCTTGATGGTTTCTGGCGCAACTGCCATGGTAATTTGGAATGTGTCTCGAACGCGGGTGCGGAGTGATGCTTCCATGGCGACATATACCCCGCCGTCAATCCCTGTCTCGGCTGTGTTGGCAGCCTGGCAATAGCGCTCTGAGAACTTATCGATGAGCTTTTCAATTTTGCGAAGCTCGGATAGAACACGATTTGTTCGGTATGTGTTCTCCGACTCAGGGTCAGAGGATCCCGGAGATACATATGGGTACGCGAAGGCCTTCATCTGGGTCTCGAAGGTTTTTCCTTCACCTTGTTGGTCAACTCCTGCGATAGCTTGGTACCAGTTTAGAATCTCAATGATAATAAGATTGATCATGGTGGAGAAAAGAGGGTTCGATGAGCAATGGCAGTTGAGCAATTCATAGAGTTTTTTTGCCGCGGCCTTGTTGGTGAAGAGCACATATTCCAAGGATGGAAGGCCGTCCGATGTACCGTGGTAATTGCCAGTGGAAGATGGAGTATGCACACTGCTTAGAATTTGGAAGGCAAACTGTGTGCAGTCGTGGTTCGGAAGATTAGTTGCAGCTGGCGGTGGTGTCGGCAAAGGTGCAGACACCATAGGCTGACATGGCGTTGTCTTTTCTTGTGGAACCAGCATCGTGCCTGGAACACCAAGATATCTTTGGTTCATGGCTGGTGGGGATCGTAATGGCTCTACTGGTGCAAACATCTCGAGCTGACTCTGTCCACTGGTCGACCGGACATGTCCGTGGAAGGAGGTGGGGGGCGGAAGATAATGGGGCACTGGAGCAAACAAATCCGTCTGGCCTCCATACGTTATATGGTCATCATTCGACCAAGCACCAACAAGTGAGCTGGTACCTTCAGAATATGCGGGTGACTGACTCCCGTCAAATCCGTTTCCCATGTAAGTGTCTTGGTAATTGTACTCAGGCGTGCTGGGACCAAAAAAGAACGGATCTGTCGGCTCTGGAGAGCTTTCGTAGGCGTGTGATGTAGTACGTGGGATAATCTCCATCCTTGCCCCTAAAGGCCCATAAGAACCAGCAGGTGATACGTCACGCTTGATGGATCCGTCCGGATTTCTATGTTTGCGTGGCTTTCCCAGTCTGTGAAAGAGTGAGCCCAAGGACCCGAAGGTGGGCTGAATGACGTACCTCATTGACGGCGAGTAGTTGCAGCAGATACTCATGCTACCGCATCGGTGACAAGTCGGCCTTACTTTGTCGCACTTGACCTGTGGTTGATATCAGTAGGGGATCATATGATGAGAACAGAATGGACCACCGACTTTAGCACGAGAGCAAGCGTCACAGGATGCTCTCATCTTCCGAGGCTTCTGCTCTCCATTCGGCCCGGTAGCTACCAGAGTGATCTCTGGCCCAGTATTGGTATTCTCCATTGATGGTGATGGTGGCTGAGTGGAAGAAAAAGCATGAGATAAAGGTTGGAACATTGTGTATGTGCAATAGTGTGACGGTCCGATAGAATCCCAAGTATCCAAGAAGAGGGGCGTGTTATATAGAGGGATGGAAGAGAACGAATAATCTTAGTTGAGACTAGGATGGATGCAGAAAGGATCGTGGTTTAGGCCCGGCGTGCAGTAGACGAACATGCGCGGACGCAGGTGGGTGGTAGGTAGGCGTCAAGCTGATTTCTGGGAGCGCAGGGGGCAGGGATTACTGCAGCCACAGAGAATGGGTGTGTAGGATGGGGCTGAATGCTTACAGGGCATGTTACATGCTTCATCGGGCCTAGTATCTCAGACAGGCTACGAGGCCAGTCGACTGCATCCATGTACGCAAGCAGTAAGGCCAGAGAAGCTCTCTTGCACATTGTAACTTAACCATAACCTCGTTGTGTATTCTGCATCTTGACATATGCCTGCAGAAGTTCTCCAGCATCGATAGTCCGCTTGACCCGAACGCCGAGAGCATGTCCGATGTACCGGGCCACACTGGCGGGACGCAATGAGGCTCGGCGACCTGGGGCTGCGGTAAAGATGGGATACCTGGGTGCATAGAATAGATTACTCCACGAGAGTTGTACGAAATGAACCAACGCGCCGGTACGCTACTCGGGCGTTATGCAGCGACATTGGTCCAGCGCAATGCGGGTTCATTGCAGCCATGCAGCCCTGACTGCGTGCTACAGTCCGTCTTGCTTTACATGACGTTCAGTGGGTGCGTGGGGTTCTAGTGCTGACTTAGCTTGTTCTGTCCTGCTATCTAGGTACACAAAAAGAACAGCGCTTGTCAAACCCCTGGTCAGAAGCTGCTGAGCCTTGCATTTCTGTTCCTGTAGTAGTCACAGTGAGATTTTCCGGTGTATGTAGGCTACACAGTGGCATGTAAGGCAGCGTGTGGAAGTTCCTAAGGCTGGAGAAGCGTAGGACAAATTGTACAATATCGTTGCTGCGGAGCTACACAGGAACTCAAACGTGCCCCCAATCGTTGCACAACCCATAAGACTGGTCCGCTCGTGCAGGAGATCCAGCGACACATTGCGCCGAAGCCTGCAATGATGCGGGTGGGCTGCCCAAAAGGCGAACTACGCCCTGCCCACTGAACCCTTGTACGCTCCACAACGGCTCGCCTTGCGGTATGTGGGCTCGAGTCTGCTGGTATCGTGCGACCATGTCGTCACAGGCTATGATTTATCACAGCCTCATGATACAGGTAGTATTGGTGCTCAGCCACGGGCGAGGCAAGGGAATTAGAGACCCAGGCAGGCTGTGGTGTGGGGACGGACAAGCACGCAACAACATGCCGAAGCTATTAGGCCCCCATGCAAAAGTTGAGGGGAAAATCTGCTTCGATTACAATTAGAGAAGAGGGGCTAGTTTTCTCAGCTCGAGCGAGATTGGATTGGTGTTGGGGCGTAGATGATGTGGTAGATACAGGAGACAGGATCAGGAACGGCGTGGCCATGCGCGCATAGGTAGCCGCCCGTCGTCCCCCACTGATGCTGGCTCGCTAGCGCCATCCCGGCCATGATGGCGTCGAACCACAACAAAACATGTAGCAATCTGCAGCCAAGTCATGATAAATTATCCAATATCCTGGGTCCATACATGGCATCCAACCTATGCGACTATCGATTCTGCATATCCAACTTCTGGGCGCAAGGCGTAACCCAGCTTCAGATACGTTGATAATTTCGACTGAACCATTATGATACTCAGAATATTGTCCTCAAAACATTGCCCAGCATGTATTCTTCAAGCCTATACGATAGCGTCTGAACTCTGTATTCCAGCACCCAATCATTGGTGACGTGTCAGCTGGTCGTGTAGACTTTCTCCTCGTGGACACGGACACAGATGTCACCCTCAAAAACATTGTTCACACATAGAAACAGGTTACAGGAGATGGTTAGATCTAGGCAAAGAGCCTTATATCCGACACGTGAATGGCCTCGGGAAGTCATGCCACGATCTGCAGTTCGCCCGCCTTCGCTTACTAGGGGAAAAGGAAAAGCAAGCCGAGCAAATCCGTCGCGGAAGGAATAACACCGTGGCCTGAGGTGTGGGGGCTATAGGTACCGGTAGGCGCAGATTTCAGGTGTACTAAAAGTGCTTGACGTATGCACACACGGGTCTGGCCCCTCAACATCAAGATGGGCAGCGTTGGATCTAGATCTTGGAATGGGTTACACATACTATGTGTAATTGTGGGTTCAGGAAGCGAGCGAAGCAACAAGCGTGAATCCTCAAAGTAGCTAGGCCGCTTTTGGAGGTGTTGATGTCACGTTGTAGTTTGATACTGGCCCGCTTCACGGCTGACTTGGAGAGCTCAATGAGTTAGACTGGACGAGAAGAAGATTATGAAAAGAGCTCTTGGGAGGCTATAAGTCATCCTTAGCACCCCATCCAAACAGGCTATTGCTGCCCGTGGAAGGGACACACGCCATCCTTGCTATGCGGTAGGTATGCAAACATACCTCATTGAAGACTATATGGACACTTCTTGCTAGCTAGCACTGTTGATAAAGTTTGTGGTGGCGATAACGAGAACTTAGGAACCTTGGAACCATAGCAGATGTGCAGTGCCTACACTTTAGACCAGAACCATGAATGACGCTGTGAACGCATGCTTTCCGCTGATGTGAACGCTGATCCTCCCGGATGAATATGTATACTTCTCTGACCGGCGCTGGGGCTTCAACATCGGCTGTACCTAAGAGAAGGGGCGTTTCTCGGACGTCCATCGTAAAAATGTATTCATGCTGTTTTGTGAATCAGTGTCCAAGCAGGTCATTGAGAATGTGTTGTTGGTTCATGGTTCGCAGCGATACATCCCGAATGCGAGCGCGTCTTCTCTCTGTTAGCCTATTTAAGCGACAGTTCCTCCAAAATAAGACATGAGCTTACCAGACATCTCTTTACCCTCTTAAGGGGGAGAACCTATCAATCGTCTTCTTACTGTCACTTCTTAAAAGCGAACTACAAAAGCTAAGCACATACCTGTACCAAAATACAACCATCGTGTCTCCTCGCTATTCTTCCGCTTATTAGCACAGACTATGGAGGTAGTTTGCCGACTATCTGTGGTTCAGAGTGTGTTTCATGTACATGCAAAATTGGTTCCGTATGTTACTTCTAGGAGATGTATAGAATACAGCTAACTGTCACAATAGAACGGTCGCAGTCGACCAGCGGCGTGTAAGGACGGCAAGTGTGAACTAGACACGCGCCACTGTAACATCCCTCGTCTTCAGGTGAGGCAGTCTAGATGTTGACTTTGAATGAATCAATTGTTAACTGGAATACTTTGACGTCGGCCTACAGAAGTATAATCTTGATCTTTTCCAATATGACATAAGGGACTTGAAAAGACGTCTTTTGTTTTGCAAAATAATTCATCTTCTACACATCGACATATTGCAACACTCTTTGTAGCTCTCTTCAATATGCTACCAACTGCAAATATACCATCCATTCTCTCCTCTATATTGCCTCGCTTCTCACGAGAAGTTGATCCCACCACAATTATTTCAGCACGTATCTTCATAGGCCTTATCGTCGGCGGTCAAATGTCAGCGGCCGGTGGCTTTGCTGCCTAGAAGGACAGATACGCGCAATGAAATTGAGAGCAGACGGCTGGTGCACTTGTTGTTGCAACTAGGCAACGAGGCACTGATGCCGTTTTAGGGTTTGGACTTCTTGAAGGGAAGCGGTCAAGGATCGGCACTGACACAAAGGGCTTATGATTCAATCGAGATAGGGCGCGGTTAATAGATAGCAACACAGAGATACAACAATCATAACGCAGGCGGGCTGAATGGTAGAGAGGCCCGGACCTTTAGCAATCCTATATTCTGCACCATATGCCAAGCCTAGTACTTTTCCGTGCCTCATTGACAAGACAGAACTACCGTGAACGCCTCGCTGAAACGATATGCGAAGGACTTCTTCAGGATTCTTCAGGATTTCCATCTGTATTTCCCTCAGTCCGCAAAACCTCCCCACTCTGCGTCCTCGTCTTCCTCGTCTGGCTCACTTGCAACCTCCACTTCTTGACCTCTCCAAGCTCTTAACCTGTCGTCGGCCAAGCACTCTTTCGCCGCAGCCCTCAATGGCTTCAGTTTGCCATCTTTAGTCATCTTCTCAATAGGCGCCACTAGCAGCTCAAGTGTCTCCTTCTTTTCCTCCTTCTCCCAATTCGCACCTTCGACCTTGTCCATCTCATCGACCCAAACGTCCATGACGTGGTACCTTAGTCCATTTGGAATCTTCATATTTTGACATTCCAGTGGTATCTCCTCCATGATATTGTTCCATTGTTCCAACAAGTTCTTTTTCCATTTGTTCTTGCTGAGGAAGGAGAAGGATGCGTTGATGTACTGGCGAATCAGGTAGAGATATTTGTCTAGTCGTAGCGCTTCAATATGGCTCCATTCTCGGGACATGGTAAGAAAGAAGGCGCGAACGAAGGGTAGAACAACAGGTGTACGAAGAGTAGAGACGAGGGAGGCGAGATCGCGGGAGAGACGTTGTTGTAGGACGGGCTTGTCTTGCATCATCCATAGGCCTGTGAGGATTGTGTTAGTGTACCATACTAATAGCAACCAATCTGTATAAACGCATACAGTAAAAAAGGCCCTTCCATAACTTCAACAAGTCTAGTTCAGAGATGTCTGATTGCGCGCCGAGATAGGTTCGTAATGAGTCGAGTGCCTGGTCGCGGACTTCCTTGTCTGTCGCATACATCAGTCTTCTCCTCTAACAGGGAAATGATGCATGTTATCTATACCGCTCGAGGCAAAGTTTCTTATGAAGGGGTTGTTTTGCGCGTCTGAAGCCATGTTGGTGTGTATTGTGCTGGTACTGATGTTCTGGTGTCAGGCTTCAGATACGGGCGGAACTTTTTTTGGGGAGTCGCGAAGCTAAGATAGCGATAAGACACCTGGGCATTACCTGCCATTTATCGTGCAGTCCATGGCCAAGTTGCGCAGCATTGCATGCAACAGACACAGATATCCTGCGCTGTACTCTAACATGACAAATATCTAATATAGAACTAATTGAATTACAGTTAGCTGGTTAGATAAAAAAAAACACGTGTGTACGAAGAGCTTAATGCCTGGGGGAATAGTCACGCTATGCCAGGATCTTCGCCGGTATTGCTCGGCTTCTTTGTACGGTTGTACCAAGAAGCTTAGATGATATATCTAATAAGTTTTAGGTATCGCGCTTATCCTAGGGGACTCTACGTTTCAAGGGACGTAAGAAAACGCCTCTATACTCTTCCATCCCCCTTAGATTTATATTGCTTGATATAAACATTTTATAATATATTTAAAGGAAAGCGTACGGCTAGATCTACTTAGATTATCTTATTTTAAAGAATAGAAAATAATAAGTAGGATAACTTCGCTGCGTGGTCTGTGCACATATTTACCAAGCCTTTTAAGCCGCGGTCGGCGGTCGGCGGTCCACTGTCCGCTGACACTGCTCTCGCTGTCAACAAAAGTAAGCCGCGTAGCCCGCGCAGCTACTGCCGCGTAACTTACCTAACACAATAGCTAAGAGAAAGGTAGAAGATATCTAAGGTAAGCCATTAAACTTTTATTATTTTTATTATTATTATTAGTAGTAGTTCTTACTAACATTGCTTAGGCTGATACGAAGATTAAGACAAACAATTTACCTAGTAAGTACACGCCCGTACTTATTACTCTTTTGGACTCGTTAGTATAATCTAGTTACTATGCGTTCTCTTAGAGAATACAGGCAAGTTTAGACAGTATTAAGTAAAGCTAACGTGATATAGGTGCAGAACAGAATGATGGTGGTCGTACCGACCAACGGCCATGGGCGGCGTGTACTTGTAGACAGGGCACGTACTCTCCTCCTAAGATATCTACGTATACTAATACATTTGTGGTCTTTAGGTACACTCGATATTGTCAAATCGCGTTGTAAACGGCGTAAGTGGTATACTACCCCGGATGGTCCGTGCACACGTGTTGACATCGGGCCTCCTAGGACGAGCAATATCTTGTGCGATGGACTACCGAAGATTCACCAACATACCCACCGCTTAGTTGGCATTCGATGGAAGAGTTAGTACGATGTCTCGAGCACCTTCAAGACTACCTAGACTCTAGGGAAAAGTGAGTCATGAACTAACTAGCATTGAACATGAGCATACTAACGTTCAAATAGGATCAAGGTGTCAACTAAGACGCAGATGGGATCCAGAAAGAGAAAGAGCCCAGATGGCGGCGTTGACGACGAACTTCGTTCTTCGCCATTTAGTCGACGATTTCACCCGGACACCAGAATACAATCTATATCACGCTCGCCATCTGTGCCCCCAACTTTATCATCTACACCCTCAGTCGACATGTACAACTGTGTTTTAGATGCCAACGAGCATGGGTACATCTTCTGCCGCTATGCGTTTGGCGACGACATACCACAACTTGATGTCCGCACCATTCCAACACCAGACATGGCACGGATAGCGCGTCAATCCAGCGTCGACAAGGCACTCACCTACATTCGAAGCGAGTACGTTCTCAGACTACAGAATGTATCAGGAAAGAGAGGCAAGCCTATACATTTGATCAATTTGGTGGACTCCTCAACACCATCCCTTCGGTTCAGATACATCTCAGAGTACGTTCTCGGCCAGGGCGTCTATCGCGCGTCAGAGGATTCCATGGTAGGCTGCATGCAGTGCTCGCCACACATGGGCCGGGATATTGGCTGTGAATACACCAGAAAATGCGACTGCCTCGAATACGCAGCGGTAGACGAATCGCGTCTCAGCGACGCCGAGCGAGAAGCCTACGACTACGCCCTCTCCACGGGCAGCTCAACAGCCGGCTTCCCCAAGAAATTCCCCTACTTCGCCGCAGGCACCAGAAAGGATCGGACAGGCTGCCTCGTTCCCTTCTACCTCAACTCACGCCGGCCCATATACGAATGCAACGAAAAGTGCAACTGCGGTCCCCACTGCCGTAACAAAAACGTCCAGTTTGGCCGTCAAGTTGAAGTTGAAATCTTCCGCGCAAGCGACGGCCGTGGCTGGGGTCTCCGCTGCCGAGAAGACGTGCACGAGGGCCAATTCATCGATACCTACCGCGGCGAAGTCATCACGGACGAAGAGGCTACACGCCGCGAAAACGCGTCCTCCAAAGCAAAAGCCTCGTACCTCTACTCGCTCGACAAGTTTGTCGAGTCGGAAGACCTCGATGAGAAGGAGTTGTACGTCGTCGACGGCGAGTTCATGGGCGGACCTACCAAGTTCATCAATCACTCTTGCGAACCGAATTGCAGACAGTACACTGTTAGCTACAACAAGCATGATGTCAGGGTCTACGATATTGCGTTCTTCGCTTGCAGGTTCATTCCAAAGGGCGAGGAGCTGACTTTTGATTATCTGGACAAGGATGAGGGGGAACCGATGGATGAGCCGGGTGAGGACGCCATTCCGTGTCTTTGCGGAGCGGCAAAGTGCAGGAAGTGGCTTTGGACGTAGATGGCGGTTGTCTGAGACGGATGGAAATACATCTGGAAGCATGGTTCAAGAACCACAGAGTGGGGGAAGCTTCGAGTACAGATGGACTTAGGGAGCTGATATGGTTGCTTGTGTTGCATTAGAGACGACGGCATTTGGCTGTTCTCTTTCCTCCTTCCATGGCCTCGGCATAATGGTGCTGCTTGCATTAACCTGGAGATGGAGCATTGCATCCCCAATAGAGTTTATGAGAACCCAGGGGAGGAATCATGCGTTGCTTCAATGAGGTGCATACCACGATCAAACAAACTATAGGCTTTATCATCTTTTCAACTTTTCACATGCAACTAGCCACACCCGTCTCCAGAACATCGCCACAGCAGTTCATCATTGTAAACTTTGTAAAACATCAGTATTAACAATCTGATCACCCGTGTCACTATATATCCAGGGCAAAATATACGCCCGATTCCCGCCTTCTTACATACATACCACATAGGAAAAATAGAAAGTATAAAAATCTGACGCCCTTGTGTATATAACAATTTGAGGGCTTTCTGATACAGGAGAAAGCGGTCTTGAGGAAAGGGGGGGTATATATCCTAAACCAACCATGGTTGCGCTAAAGACAGTCCAGTGTACGAAAGCAAGGGAGATCAAGCAAGCATTAGGGGACAACTAAGCAAACAGAGAAGAGGCATTCTATCTTGCGTGTAGAGAAGGGACAAAACAAAGCAAATAGGCCATACAACGAAAAGGACAGGCTGCCCTATAAAAGAGCTACATATAAGGGAAAAGTCTGTAACAAAGGAAATGTAAATCATCGTTCTTGTCTTTTCTTCTTTCCTTCCTGGGCAGTTTATTCCAAATCAATCTAGTGTGGAGAAATAAATCTACCGCTGCGATAGTTCCCGGCCAAAGTTGAGCGCCAGAGGCGTCAGTTGGCCGTCATCAACCGTGCTCGTACTCTCGTCGTCGTAGAAGCCTGATTCGCTGAAATGCTCCATCTCAGCATCTTGGTCGTACGCCTGCTTCCTCATGAGCGGGGGCGTACGCGGCGCCTTACCCAGAGAAGGGAAGCCAACCTCGGTGGAGGCACGCGACGAGTTTGAGTTGACGCGGTTGACCTGAGGCCGCGAAGACGAGGAAGAAAGTTCAGACGAGCGGCGCATGTTGGAGGTTGGCGGAGTCATGAGGCCGGAGAGGAAGGATTGGGCCGAGTGAGGCTGTGCGCGCGCAGGTGTTATATTGCGGGTTTTGTCGGAGTTGTTGTTTCCGGCGAGGGCGGATGTAGCTTCTCCGCGACCTTTGCGCCAGTTACCAATGGCAGCAGCGAGCTGAACTGCCTTGGGCGACGCAAAGTTGGAGAGCGAGCTGAGAGTAGGGAAAGATTGTTGTCCGCCGGAGATGAGGCGTTCCTTCTCTGACTGCTCCATCTGCAAGTTGGTACGAATGCGAATAGCAGCATCACGAACAGTCTCGCGGTCAAAAGTGGGCTGAGCGAGAGAGTTAATGAGATCGTTCAGATCGTCGACACGTACACCGAGGAGTTCACGGAGCCAGTTGATCTCCGTGTCGCGCTCCTTCAACTTGGCAGGGGCCTCGGTGTCAAGATCTTCCAGTTGACGCTCAAGAGCCTCGATGCGGCCTTCACGCTCCTGAAGCTGCTCCTGGAGAACACCAATAGACTCGCGGAGTGCTTGAGTCGAGATCTTGTCAGAGCCGCTTGGACCGAATGTAGCGGTCATAGGAGATTTTGATGCAGCGGCAACGGCGGCGGTAGCAGCTTCCTTGGCGACCTGGAGCTTCTCCTCCAAGAGGGCAATCTTGTCCTTGAAGTGATCCAGCTTAGAGTCGGCTAGCGCAAGCTTGTCGTTATGGAAAGCCTCAGCACGCTCCTTGTCCTCACGGGCAAACTCCAGAGCGCGAGCATGTTCATGCTTGATGTGCTCTAGTTGACGTTCGAAAGTGCGCTGTTGCTCGTGAAGGCTGTGCCTCTTGCTCTCCAACGCATCCTGTAGGGCTTGCTTCTTCAGGTCTGAAGCTGCCTCCAAGTCGAGTTCGTGCTTCTCCTTGGCTGTATCGGCATCCAGGCGAACTTGATCAAGCTCGGCGCGTACGCGAGCAATTTCACTCTCGAGTTCGTGCCGGACAATGTTGACCTGGTTGTTGGCTGCGTCAACATCGGCCTCCATCAATACGCGGGTACGACGGATCTCAACATGGGCAGCGTCCCTGGCTTCTCGCATATCACGCTCGTAGCGCTCAGCGTTCTTCTGGTGCTGCATAGACTCCTGTCTCAGTTGATCGATTATCTCCTCAAGCCTGGCGTTGTGCTTCCGAGTTTGTTCGAGGTTGAATCTTAGCTTCATGCCTTCGCGTTCCTGGGTCTCTAGGCGCTCAAGCTCGGTCTCCAAACGTTCACGGGTGCGACCTTCAGCTTCGATGCGTGCACTGAGGATCTCGTACTTGCTGGCAGAGGTCTCCTCACTCTTTTGCCATTGACTCCGCTCAGCCGCAATCTGCTGAGTAGCCACAACCATATCCTGCTGAAGCTTCTCGAACTTGGCACGCATCGACTCGCGAACACGAGTAGCTTCTTCAGCCTGGAAACGTGCCTCTCCAATAGCCTTACGTAGCTGCTCTGCCTCCTCGTGGGCATGCTGGAGGTCTCCACGCCACTTGTTCGCAGAGAGGCGATGCTCCTCGAGAGTGAAAGTAAGGGCCTCATTCTCTGCAGTTACAGAATCCAGCTTCTTCTTCAGGTCCTCCTCGGAGCTTTCCAAAGCAATGTTAGTAAGCTTGAGTTGCTCATGTTCCGAGGTGAGGGAAGAGACTCTATCTCGAAGCTCCTCTTCGTTGGCCTGGTAGGTGGTGAGGCTGTGGCGAATGATGTCTCGTTCTTCAGTCAGAGCATGAATCTTGTGCTCATCATCGCGGGCAGCTTGCTGAAGAAGGGTAAGCTCTTCCTCAGTAACCTTGAGAAGGCGAGCAGAGTCGGCTTCGCGAGCTTCGATAGCCTTGCGCGCTTCTGCTTCTGCGTCGAAGCGCAGCGTGGCTTCCTTGAGCATTTCCTCAAGATCTGCAATGCGGACGTCCCTCTCTTCAACGGCCTGTGACTCTTTGCGCTCGGCAGCCTCCGTGTTCTGACGCTTGAAAGCATCGTCGATGAGCTCACGAACGTCCTCGGCTTGAAGATGATGGCTCGTAGTCTGCGCAATGGAAGCCTTGAGGCTACCAATGATCTGGTACAATTCAGTCATGTCAAGCGAAGGCTGTGGGATATCTACAGGAGCCTCCAGAGCGTTCTTCGGCCTCTGAGATGCCAAGGCATCGGCCACGATGGAACGAATCAGGTCGGGCTCTGCAGCTGGTGCAACCGGGGCTACAGGCTACAGGCCGTTGAGATGCGAGGACCTCGGCGAAGATTGACTTCAGGTCCTCGGGGCCAGATCTGCTCAGGAACTGGAGCTGGCATTGGCTGAGGAGCGTGCGTCTCAAACGCTTCCATGACGATGGAACGAATATCGTCAGGCTTGACCGCCTCCACGGGTTGGGGAGCATGAGTTGCGAGCATGTCGGCAAGGATGGAACGGATATCTTCAGGCTTGAGAGGTTCAGGCACCTGTTGTGGTTCGGGCTTGTTGGCAGCAATGGCATCCTGGATAATGGCACGGATCTGATCAGGCTGAACGGGTTGCACGGATGGCTGGTGTTGCGCAAGTGCGTCAGTGACGATCTCCCGGATCTTCTCTGGGATCATTGGCTCGGGTACCGGGACTGGTAGCGAGGTAATCTGTGATTGGTGCGTCTCATGCGCGTCGCGAACAATAGATCGTATCTTCTCCAACCTCCTGTCCCTGCCACGGGAGCGGGTGCGGTAGTCGACATGGTCAATAGCGGCGTCGCTCGCGTCACAGGGTCACAGCCAGGCGTTCGGCGGTCGCAAGCGGCGTCCAACGGCGCCGCGAAGGATGCAAGCGCCTCTATGCCTGCAGGGCGGCTCTACGCCAGCGCGGCAGAGACGCCCTGACATCAACGTGCTTGTCGAAGAAGACCCGCGCTTCTCTTGTCAGGTCCCAGTCGCTACGGGTGATCTTCACCAACACCGTCAGTGGCCACGGGAGACTCGTATGGCAGTGCAGCTCGCTCGCTATCACTCGGAAAGGCCCGACGATGGATGCAGAGCCTGGGGAATGACGCGACCGGGCAAGAACTACGGCCCACGCGGCGGTGTCACTGCGCAGGGAACTGTAGATCGGTACGCTCAAACACGTTGGGAGTCCTTTGAGGCGATGATTGATCCCAAGAGGTCTCGTCACGCTCAACGCCAAAGTCTGAGCCCTCTCCATCCATATGCTTCATAACAGCATCAATATCGTTGAAAGAAGCATCACCAAGGTTGTCGAAATCAGCGCTCTCACTCTCGGTGTAGCGTGCTGCATGCCTGCCAGACTCCATGGCCGTCTTGAAGGAGCCGTCATCGCTGGGTCGGTAGGTGGTTGCCGGACTCCTGCTTGCGAGTCGTGACCGGGGAGGCGACACCTGGGTCTTATCGGGATCTTCAACTTGGGAGGGCTTCGTAACGTGGAAGCCGAAATCGTAGCCAGCACTGCTGAGCTGTGGTCGGAGTTCGAATGGTTTGGCGTTGGCCGAAAGTGTGCTCTTGTGGCCATGCGTCTTGGAGCCTGGCACGGGTTCCTCAGTCGTAGGCGTAGGTACGTCACTTGCATGAGGCGTGTCATCGTCCGCAGCTGCATCGCTTTCAGGAGCAGGAGAAATAGGGGCGGGAGAAATGGGCTCAAAGGGAGCTGTGCTTCTCGACACGGGCTCGGGGCTCTTGGACTTTGTCTTAGTTGGTCGCTTGACGTCTGGCGAGAGGTTCTCCTTGTCTGTATCAAGCTCCTCTTGCTCAATATCAGAGTCCAGCTTAGTAACAGTAGGCTCCTTGAACTGGGCCAAAGGCTGAGACTGGAGCACGGGCTGGATTGCAAACTTGGGCACGTCATCTCCATCAGCGCGATCACGTCGGACGCGCTTCTCACGGCCATCGGCTTGCATGGGCCGGCCGGCCTCATCCTCACCGTTCTCACGGTCTTCTCCGACTTCGGGCGTCTTCTGTCGCGTGTTGTCGGGACGTACGATGGGAACAGCCTTTGAGCGTGTAGCTGGCTTAACAATGTCGCTAGCGGAGAGAGTGACATCTCCAAAGATCTTGGATGAGAAAGTGGTCGGGGCAGGAACTGGCTTGTTGGGGTTGAATGCTGACACACCAGGGTTGAACACAGGAGCGTCCGGCTTGAAAGTTGGCGGACTGGAGAAGTTGAAACCACCAGTTGGGAATGCAGAGTTGTTCGCAGCAGCATTGACAATAGGGAATTCCGGCACGGGGTTGAAGACTGGAACGTCAGGCTTAAATGCCGGCGCATCAGGCTTAAATGTAGGAGCTATGACGTTCAAGTTTGCCAGTCCATCGATAGCAGGCTGTGCGTTGCTCGGGGCCAACGAGTCGGTGGGAGACTTGACGGCCGGTGCAAAGCTGCTGAAACCTGACGAGAACGAACCCGGACTGAATGATGCTGATGGGTTGAACTTGAACTCTTTAGCTTCAACATTGAGCTTCGACACAGACGAGCGTGATGTGTGCTTGCTGTGCATGGCCGACGTAGGCTTGCTGAAAGCAAACTTATTATCTTTCCACGAGTTGCTGACCTGCGATAGCGCCTTTGAGTGCTGCGTATTGCGGGTCTCTCCATCCTCCAAGCTGGGGTTTGTGTTTTCGGAGATGGTTGTGCGCGCACCGTCACTTTCGGTACGGGGATTCTGTTGCGCTTGCGCTTGTGCTGGGAACGAGAACGATACCGGCTTCTGCGACTTGGCGAGCGAGTGAGCCCTGCTGTGCGGCTGAGGCTGATGCAAAATGGTACGGGAGTCCTCCCACGTGGGGTTAGCCACAGCATTGGAGGGTTTGAACGGTACGTTTGTCTCTGGTTCCGTACTGAAGTCTCCCCCCTCCGCAAACTGCTTGTCGATGGCTTCTTCCAAATGATACTCTTCGTTTGCCGCCTCCCGTTCAAGGTTCTCACTAAGGTTATGGCGATGGCTCCGAGGAGTCGGAACAGCAATCTCCGTTGTGGATTTGGCGACATGCTTCATTGCCGGCACTTCGTCCTCCTCGTCTTCATCCTCAGGCACTTCAGCAAGCGTGGACGCCGGTCGCAATCCAAGAACCGGTTGCTGTTGTTGCTGTTGCTGCTGCTGCTGTTGTTGTTGCTGCTGCTGCTGAAGAAGCTGGGCCTGTAGTTGCTGCTGCTGCATTTGCATGTGTAACTGGAAGTCATCACGTTGCGGCGTAATAGGAAACTGCTGGTTGGGTCTCATTCCGAATGGGGAAATGGGCGAGATGAGACCAGCAAGATCAGGTCGGCTCAGAGGATGAGCAGGCGACCCACTGCGGCCATCCTGAACATTGAAGTAGCCACTTGGAGACCAGGTGCCGGAAGGCGAATAGCCATGCTGGGGAAAGTTCAAGTTCGCAGGTGATCCGAAAGTCGAATGGCGGTGCATGTGCATGTTTGCTCGGGGATTTCCAAAAGCTGCTGGAGACGCGATAGATTGTCGTGACATGTGTCCTGGTGATGGTCCGAACGGGAAGCCAGCGATACTGCCTTGCCTGTTCATACGAAGACTGCCGGCCGAAGAAGTAGGCAGCGGCGGAGAAAACACCTGACCCGGGTGAGACGATGCTGTTCGAGATAGAGGAAGCGGTATGTCCTCTTCACCACCCATGCTGACACCAAGTGCAGCGAGCTTTGCTTCAAGCAAAGAGTTCTCGTAGTCTTTCCACTCGGATAGTTTCGAGACGCGGACCTTGTATCGTGAACCCGCATTGGCGCGCTCTGCTTGCACGTCGGCCTCTGATGGCCAAATGGCGCGGTTGTGTGTCTCCTGGCCTCCGGTGCTGAAACCGCGAATATCGTAGCCTTGTTGCTCGAGCTGTCTAAGTTTGTTGTCTATATCCGCAGCACTCATGGGCTTTGGAGGGAACCCGGGGTTACCCCTGGGGATATCGCGGGGTATCGAGATGATGCATCCCTTGCCTTTGACAATAACCTTTTTACGCATTCGAGGTACCTGAGCAGGCGCTGCGCCCGGAGGAGCTAAAAGAGACTTGGCTGGTGGATCCGGAAGTGGCTTGTTCATTATTTCCTGGTTCATCTTGAAAGCGCCAGCGTTCGCTGCCTTGCTGGGTGTCTCTTCCGCCGGCTTGGGCGCCTTCATGGGTGTTGGCATTGGCGTCTTCTCATCCGTGGGACCAAGTCCGTTTGTTTGCTGTGTGGCAGTTGTTCCCGAAGTCCGCCTGGGTTGTGCCGCCATGGACTCTGGGTCCGCGTACTTTGAGGCCATCATCTTGCCAAGAGCTTCCTTCTGATCTTTGCTAAAGTGGCGCCAAAAGTCCTGCTGATTCAGTGTCTTGTTGGTATTCCTGTCTCTGTGCCCACGTTTCAGTGGAGCAGGGATTGGGACGTCTGGTTCCTCAGCAGATGCCTCGGTATCGCTGTCGTTACTCCGCCAATCGTTTGTTTCGCGGTTCCAACGCTGTTCCAAAAACTTCTGAACCCACTCTTCCGAGGTAGGATTCTGGTCAGACGGTCGAGGAGTAGAGCCGGAGGCGCGCGATTCTTTAGCCGGCGTGTCTAGGTTGGGCAAGCGAGATCTGATGAGATGCTCGAGACTGAACTGAATTGGCGATGCGTCCTGGTCCAGGCGGGGAATCAGATGCTCGAGGTTGAACCGATTAGGAGAGTCTTCCTCAAGATCTAGTCGCGATGGAAGCAGATGTCCAAGGCCGAACTGGAGCCCGGATGATTCCTCGTCAAAGTCGTCGCTCCCAAAGTTGGTCGAGACGGCGCGCGAGGGGAGGCGGGGGTAGGACGCGGGTGTCGGTACGGCCCCCCGTTCGTACGGTAGGAAGCGTCTGGGGCGTTCGCGTCGCGCGGCGGTAGACGGCGTACGGGGACCGTTTCCAAGGACGGAGAAGGACGGAAGTAGTGGAAGCTCGGGGCTCGAGTGCCCGAGGGTGCGAGAGGGCGAGGGGGCAGTCCAGGTGGGAGAGACTGGTTCGCGTGCCTCAGGTGGGCTGGACGCTTCGCCAAAGTACTGGGGAGCAAATGGAGGCGAAGAGGGCGGCTGCAGCGAAGACGACGTATACCGTCGAGCTTGCATTCAAGGGTCCTACTAAGCGTGCACAACTTTGATGATGTGCAACACGTCCCTTCTGAGGGCTGCACGCGCCAATGATGCGACAAATTGCTCCCAGAAGCCGTCGTCGCTGCTTAGGGCAAGGGAACGCGAAGGGACTCGGGCGGACGAGGATCAGTGACGCAGTTTGATTATGTATAATACAAGGAAAGGCTAAAGGGCAGCTAAAAGAGCGACATAAGGTGGGATAGCGCGATTCTGGAGACAGCAGGACGAGCAAACATCCCGGAGCAGCAGGAAACAACGGATGAAGAAGTGGCAGTCAAAGGCGTGCCAATGTCGTCGACAAAATGGCGGACACGGACAGGAGAGCAGGCGAGGCTAAAGTCAGCCGTGTAGTGCCAGTTGGCATGCGTCAGGGGGTCCAATCCGGCGCTATGCAGGGATGCCCTGGTGAAGACACCGAGCATGCAAAGGCCACATGGGAACGTCGCACCCGAGTTGCTGCACGTTGACGACGACGTGCCTTTGGCTGTGTTGCACGGCGTTGGCCTTTGGGTGTTGTTGTCACGTGGCGGGGGGGGGGGGTGGTCGACTAATCCAACCTATGTAGGTATGTAAGTAGACGGGCTGATGTGTATTCAGCGTGCGTGCCCACGACAACGTCCGCGACTATCGACTAACCATGACCACAATATCTGGATGAGGCCAATAGTCCCGGGTGCTTCGCAAATGGATCTGCCCTTTGCAGCCAATCACACGCTGGCACGACATTATTTTCATGTGCGTCAGTGGGTGCTAGCACCTCCGTAGCGACTGGATGACAGCCCTCTGTCCACCACTGCCTCTACTACCCAACCTTTCCAGTCTTCCCCGCGCATCCGTCTCGACACCCACCCTCACACTGTGCTTTTGCATGCGAACCACGATGCAAATGGGCGGACATGCAGAAAGGGGTCCTGACTAGCTGTTAGACGGCGGGAGCTAATGATGTGCGGCAGGGATATGGATGCTTCGAGGCTGCTGCCGTAATTCCTTCTTCTCCTTTGGGCCAGTAACAGATGGGGATGACGCTGCAGGCAGTATGATACTGCAGTTTCAGCAGCGTGAAACGGAAAATCAAGTTCGTGGAATGCATGGGCTTTTTTGGGGGGCGGGTGGCCAGACCACCAGAGCAATAGACTTTGGTATGCACCTGACCTCTCTGCGGCCTGCGCATAGATGAAAATAGCCCGCCGAAACTGGTTCCTTACGTTTGCGCAGAGAAATTCAACCATGCTGACTTGCGAGCGAAATTATCACTCTTCACTCCATAACTAATATGCTCTTGTCTCTCCAACCCCACACGCAAATGCAATCATAACAACATCTCTTATGCGCCACTAATGCAATATGACGTGATGTGACATGTCTCGCGGCCTCTCAAACCTTGCGAATCATGAAGATCCTCTTCAGAAAGGCGCTTCGTTCGAAGTCGTCCTGGTCAGTACCGGCGCCAACCGCATTTTCTCTCCCTTTCCTAGCCGCAACATCATCCATCCTCTCATCTTCCCCAATCTTCCACGCCCTTACCAGCCACAAGACTATCGCTGCACCAACGTACATCCATCCAGTGAACAATATAGCACCAGTATAGCTTCCACCGTTGAAAGCCACAATCTTTAGACCAATGGGTTCCGAGACTATCAGAAACGTTAGCAACGACAATGTTACCCGATCGACAAGAGCAGGAAAGTGAACATACAAGTAGTAGGTAGCACAAGCACCAGCCAAGTAATACTCAACGCGCTCGGCAAATCTCTCAGTCCCATGACCTCCGTCGTCACCGGTGCAGCTGTCGCCCAAAACGTACCCGCAACCGTTCCACCCAACAAACTAAAAAACACCAGCACCCCAAACGTCTTTGCAAACATCCAGATGACTAGACAGAAAAGGCCGACGAGAAACGTCATGCTACTTGCCATGTTCAGCCTCCCAATGGAATCAGAGAAATATCCAATCGGCGGTCGACCAAGCGCTTGACCCAGATTGAACACAGCGCCAATGACCGAGCCCTGCTGACTCGAAAGCCCAATCGTCCTTGCATAATTCGGCAGCGAAAACAGCAAAACTACATATCCCAGCATGGACAAGAAGCCAAACATCAGCAGACCCAAAAACTCGAGTTTCCTGAAAAGCCTATAGTCAAACCCAAGCTGGTTGCTCCCAATCTGCTTGTTGCGGTCGCGGATAAGCAGTGCACTCGCCGTATTCGCCACAAATGCAATAACAGCCAGTGTGCGGAACGCCCAGGGCAGGCCAATATTGCGTATCATAGCCTGTGCGGAGAGCGAGTATACGAGGCCGCCGAGCCCAGAGCCAGCAGTACAGCACCCGGTTGCAAGCGAGCGACGCGTTGAGAACCACTGTGCAGGTATGCCTACTGAGCCCACAAATAGGAAGCCCATGCCCCACCCGAAACAGATTCCTTGGCTGAGAAACAGATGCCAGGTTTGCGACGCGAAGCTCGCGCCGATGAAGGATGACGTCTCCAAAACCACGCCGATGAAGAGTGTCGTACGGGTGCCGAAACGGCGCGTCGTTAGTGTGGCGATGGGGGCGATGATGAGGGCTTGGGAGATGGATAGGCCGCCGACGAAGGCGTATTGGAGGGGTGTGGCACCTGGGAAGACGTTGTTGGATAGATAGTAGGCGAGGAAGACTGCGTAGGCAGAATTCAGACCCCATGTGTGGGCGTTGATAATTGCGACGGCTGCTATGCATACCCAGCCATAGCCACCGTTGGGAGGGACATCGACCTTTCTCTCCTCTATAGCTTCGCTGACTGGTATCCTTTCTTGCGTGCCGTCTATAATCACTTCTTCGTTCTTTGTATATCCAGGCAACTCCTCCTCTTGACCATGCCGTTCTGATGGAATCGGCGCCATAGCTACTCTCAGTCCGGAAATAATCGTTTTGCACACCGGGTTCAACAGAAAGATTTTGTCAACGGTGGTGACCACGGGATATCTATGATACGAATCAGGTTGAATCAAAATAACTAGCCATGATTGAAGAGCACAACCGATATCGCAAAAGTGGGAGTCATTGCATCTCAACCTCCCGAGGTTGCAGTCTACGCCATTACCCGGGAATAAAATAGATTTTGGCGCTATTACGCTCTTCAACGCCGTATTCGGTTAATGCTAATTCAGATGATTGGACAAAGAAGCTAACGGCTCGGCTGCGGGTTTGGAGGCAATCACGTCCTCATCAGTATATAAAAATACACAAGTCCGTTGCGTGTTCAAGAACTGAGGGGAAATACCACGGCCACCGACGTTACCAACGCGCATAGCCGATGGCCTTAAACCAAGGCTAATTATTGATGAGTTTGATTCATTCTATGTTATTGGATACTACATAGGAGAGAAAAGAAGTTTGTCCAACTCCGTCCATCAGTCTAAGCAAAAAAAGGTATCATCATTCGTCAACTCAATCTATCGTGACTCGCAGTGAGCCATGAATCTATACATACCCTCAACACCCTGGTATTCCAATGGAATATCCATGTCCATGTCATCTGCTTCGCTGGTATGTAAGCTGTCGTATCCTGAAGGCGAAGAAACCGACATCCACGGATTCTCAGTAACAACATCGTCAAGTGGGTCGTAACTTTGTTCCGAGTGGGTGGAATAGTCTTCTGTGTCGGTGACGGAGGGGGAAAGCATATTTGTCCAGTCAATGTTGGCTTGGACATGTTGGCGGTTTTCAACAGGCTTTTCGTAGAAGGAACATTCCGAAGGTGTCTGACTTGGGGCGAAAGGGAACATTAGGGCGATATCGGTACCAACGAACGAGTTGAAGCTTTCGTCTTCCTGTACCGTACCTCGCGTGATTTCAAGATCGTTGCATATCGTCTCTACTGATTGCGCGTCGCAGCCAGGGAAATGAACGTTCAATTTCGAGTTTTCGTACGTGATAGGTAGATCACCTAATTGTGCCAATCTTTGCAGATCCTTGAGGACTGCAGCAAGTTCCTTAACTGCCCGTGAGAAGTCGACGGACAAAACGTCAAGAAGGCCGCTGCTGTTAAGGGTCTCCTTCTCCTGCGCGAACGAGGCAAAGCCCTTGACAGCCTTCAAAGGAGTAAGAGCGGTAACAGTGGGGTTAATGTTGAAGCTGATGTAAGATCCTGGAGTGGTCTTGGGAACCTTGTTCAGAGTGCGGTTGACTTGATCTTGAAGCGCCGAGACTGTCTTGAAGCGCTTCTCGCCATTGTGGGGGTTGACTCCATCGAATTGAGCCTTGTTCCCCCCAACAAGAAAGGCTCGTACGGCCTGAGAGACGTTGTTGATGACCTGAGCTGGCGCTGCAGGACCATGTGAGAAGTATCGTGCACCTCCAGCCCTGCCGGAGCCCCACGCATAACCTCCCGAGGTACGTCCAAGTGTGCCGCCAGTCAGGTTTGGGCGAAGAGTCGATGCAAACGGTGCGCGACCAGCCTGAGCAGTGACGATGCTACCAATGCGTGACTTGGGAAAAGAGGCCTTTTCATACTTCACGCCCGAATTGCGCGCAGCAGCGGTAGTGAATCGTCGAACAGCGGCCGAGATCTGGCTGGGTGGTGTACCATCGGCCCTTGCTTTGCTTGAGGTAGGCAATACGATGAAGAGGGTGTTTTGGTGCGTTGCGAGCAAGAACTGGCTGTAGAAGCGCATCCGCGGGTCGTGCGGATTCAGGTAGTTGCTTCTGTACGAGTTTGGCAGCATGTTTCCAGGCGGCCCTGTGCCTGTCAGTACGCGACCCAACGGTCAAGTATACCACACAAACAACTTACTTGAACGCTTTCGCGTTCTTGACCACCAGTCTGTGTAAGTGCACCGCGGCCGGTGCCATGATGGGTTGATGTTACCAGGAGAGTAGCGGTTGGTGAGTGCCTGGAGTGTGGGGAAGGCGAGGTTAAGTGAGGCGCAGGGTCAATGTCGCCACCACCGTCGGGGTCGCGGACTCCGACTGGATGATGACGCCAGTCACATGCCAACTCACCCGCCGACCGCCCTGTGTTTCAAGGAGTGAAGTCGGCGGAACATCGCTGTAATCATGTGCTATTGCTTAGCAGTATTATTTTTTTGGGTGGTTCATTGGGTCAACATGTGCCATGGAACCAGCAACCCTGTTTCAACAATATTTGATCGGCACCACTCATGCGGTCTTGCTGTCAGACTATGTGTGCGCATCACTAGACACCGAAAGGAGTTGATGAGAAACGCAAGCTGTTCATTTTTGTACTTTTACAAGATCAAGGTCTGCGTACACAAGCTTTCCGCGTTGTAACCGTTGCTCTCTTCTAGATATGGATACTAGAATACCACATCCACTTGTGAAGGAAAAATAACATGCATACCACGATGCCCGGAGTAGAGACTCGCTGTCGACACGCACATGCTGAGCTGACTGAAAATGCAAAATTAACCACACAAGACGCCGGCTCCAATGCTATAGAGCCCTACGCAGAGCCACTAGATCCAGGAGAATAGGGAAAGCCAGATCCTTTGGAGGGTATTTCGTATTGGGGATGGTATTTCGTGTGAACATAAAGGAAAAAACCGGAAATGTGCGCGAAAGAGTCTATCGTAAACGAACGGTCCATCGTCGACCATGAAAACGCCAGAAATTGAACTTTTTGTTGATGTATGAACTCCCCCAAACACACAGGGGAGACGGGACAGTGGACGCAACAAGACCAAAAAAGGCTGACCAGAAGAACCATAAACCGGGTGACCACTGTGTATCGCGTTTTGCACCATTATACGCTCATGGTCTTGTCAACAGGGTCAGAGTATCGGCATCGAGCAGGTCATCCATGCGCTTCCGATTCTGGGTGTCGATGCCACCATTATAAGCCGATCGTAATTGAAAAAAAGCCGGTCCATGCTTGTGCTCGGTTCTAATCAGCTCGGCGTAGTCCGCGGCCACTCGTTGTCGGATTACGCCCTGTGGTGATAGCAAAGACTCCCCGTAAAACTTGATCAAATTTGAAATGCCAGCGTCCGTCTCGTGTTGGACAGCGTCTTCGAATGCCAAATGGCGAAACTCGTCGTACATTGATTGGTTGAAATTTCGAATCAAAAAATGCGACCAAAACTGATAAAGAACTTTCATATCGTAAGGCGTTGTGCCAAAGGGGGCGGTTGAACGCTGCTGGAGCGCTTTTGACCGAAGGTCATAATATGACTCATGCGAAGAATCGGAAGGAATGGAGTGGACTGGATTGTGTTGACCTTTCACCCAATAGAGGCGAACAGGAGGAGAAGTTGATCCTTGATGGCGCTCTTCAGCGTTACTACTTGGGTAATCAGCATGGATACCAGACACATGGCGGACAGTTGGCGGGGAGCAGCCAGCTATAAGACTTCAATGCAGTTCCGGGACGGGCTGGCCTAAGCAAGTACTGCAAAAGCCCTCGAGTGTGTATCATGATGGAATGCGTAGAGCGCTGCCCACTTACCCATGAGAAGAGCCGCCGTTTACCCTTGGTTGACATGTGATTGGCTTCTCCGAATAATCTGGCACGCCATGTTTACTATCGATGGAGCCATTAGAAAACGTTCGTGAAACGGAATGAGGCAACGCTGCTTGTGACTGATCTTGCTTGCGAACAATGACTGTCAAGCTGTCGAGTTGCACATCAGAAAATGAATCAGGTTCTCCACTCACAGCCTTGGTCGCGTTCTCGATGGGGTGCCCGTTCGAGACGGCAGTGCCTTTTGTTTCTTCAACACCAGCGCCGTTCACTGCGTTCTCTGGTGGCACCATTCCACCTTCCTGGGGTGTAGAATGAAAACTGTTCATCTGTGAATACGCGCCATCAAATCCATACGGGCTCATCGGGAAGCCAGGTGACATTGTTGACCACTGAGGAGGGTTGGAGGGGTCAAAGCCAGCAGGGCGGGAAAACTGAGGGACATGAAGCTCCTTTGGGCCCTCGTTCTTTGCACTCACATCGCGCTCGGCAATGTCAAGCACCCACAGTTGCCAGCCATCCTTACGACGTAATAGCTCCTGACCAGTCTCGGAGGTGCAATACTCAACCTCGGGAGACTGCTGGCAGGCGAGTCTAATCGTATCAAGATCAAGGGTAAGATTCTTGATACGGTTGAAAGCAGCAACAAAGTCAAGTGGCACGAACCCCTGCGAGTCCATATGTCGGCGTAGATACACGTCCTTGAGCAGGGTTCTCGAGAGAGAAGTAGTACGATCTGGTGCGTTATTAGCAAGGACATCTAAAGGAGGTGTTTTTTCTCTCTCTCGGAAAACGTACACTTGAGAGACGAGTGTGTTGAAGACTTGGTACTGATCAAGGCCGCCGTAGGGGCTGAACGGTGGTACAGCACTCATCGGTTGAACCATACCATAGGTATACATGTCATGAGACGTCTGCAGAGGAGGAAGCTGGTAACCATTTTGGTACGACTGATACCGGTATGGGTCGCTGGTCAACGACTGTGATCGATGACTATTCCGTCCGTATTTGCTCTGGGATCCAGGAAAGAAGCTGTTGCTCTCAGGTACAAATGTTGTAGGGGACCGTGGCCCTACGGGGAAGCCTGACGAGGGGTGCCCGTTGGCGAAGTGATGGCTGTTGCTGTTGTAACCTCCACGAGCCCCGCGACCGCCTCCACGGCCACGCTCACGGCCGCTAGAGAAGGAACTGAAGCGCTTTGAATGGCCGTGGGGGCCGTCCTGGTAGGTAGGAGCTCGACGCTCTCCCTCTCCAGCAGCATCAGATTGCATTCCAGCGGGAGCCCGACGCTCGTCCCAGGTGTTATCCTTGGTGGGTGACGACGCTCCCTCTCTCCTCCGCTCTCCTGCACCATGGTGCTCACCGCGGCGGTTCTTGTGAGGCTTGTTGGGGTACTGACGCGGGTAGGCGCCGTTCTGGGTGGGCATCTGTGATGTCACGGATGATCCCCTGGGCTGCACCTCAGACTCGGGTGCTACAGAACCAGTGGCCTTTACGGCACCATCTCCGTTAACTGCGGGAGCCTGGCTCTTGGATGTAGTCGCGTTGGCAGAGGCGTCTTGCGCAACTGCCTCAGTGCGCTCCCGCTTCATGTGTTCGCCATTGGTCGCAGAGCCATCCTTCTCCGTGTGCTCAGTACCGTTGCTGGCAAAACCAGCAGGTCTGCCACTAGTCGGCGCCCCACCACGCGCACCAGGTCTGCCACCTCTCCGCGCATTTGCAGCGTTGGGAAGAGGGGTGTTGAACACGACAGATGGAGTGTATGGGATTTTCACCCACTCCTGCTTGCTGGTAGAGGCGCTGTCTTTGCGAGCATTCTCCACCTTCTCGCCCTTTTCCTGGGCTTTTTTGCGGTCCTCGTCGAGAGCGGTGTCTGGAGTCGGCCATGACTCTTGGTCACGGTTCGGCGGCGGCGGTAGTACACTCGGCGCTGCTTTGACGTCCTTGTCGGAGAACCTGCCCTTGGTACCGTTTCTGGTATCAACATCACCCTTTACGTCTTTGCGGCCTGGAGCACCTTCTCCTCGGCCCTTGTGCTTGTTCTCGGTAGGTGTGCCTTTCTCTTGGGACGTTGACTCGGTCTTCTTTGCGGTTGCACCAGTGGATGCCTGTGCAGCTCCGTTCGAAACGGGGACGGGAACAACTTTCTGGACCTTGGCCTTCATCTCGTCGGCCCGCAACTTCCATGGGTTAACTGTTGGTACAGGCGCTTCGTGCAGTGGCTTGACTACAACGTTCTTGCCCTTCTTGACCTTTTCGGAAGTCTTCTCTACCGGCTCAACCGACTTGTCCACCGAGGTCGACGCCTGCGATTTGTTATCCCAGGTCGTTGACTCGGAGGAGGCGTTCTGTATCGATGCGACGTCATCGTCTTTGGTCACTGTTGACGAAGATGAGGCTCCAAGATCGGGAGAGGAGATGACTGAGGCATCTGCGGGATGTGACTCCTTGGCCGCCCTAGAGGCAGAGCGCTCTGGCTGCGCCTCGCGAGGGACGACGGGCTGCTCAGGACGCGCCTCGGCCTCGACATCTTCGGCCCAGTTGCTCGGTGAAGGATGTGAATCTGATGCAGATGTGCTGCTGACTTCTTTGGACTGTGTTGTAGAGCTAGACACAGGCTTGTTCATGCTTGGCGGCGTTGCGATGCCCTTTGCGGCTTGCGCATACGAAAAAGTGGCTGCCATGGTGAAGCTGGCGTGTGCGTCTCGGCTATGGTTCGAGTGATGAGGCGAGGGTGAGCGCTGGGATCCCCGGTGGGAGCGCTGAGGAGCAGACCAACTGGTGTTGTTGGCGCTGGTATGTCCGGAGAGGTGTGTATTGACCTCCCCGCACGTAATTCGCGTTGCTGCTACCAAGTCGCGGGTTGGTGACAGAAGCAAGCTGCTCGGTAAGATTTCTGCGGGAGCAGAAATTCCAGTGGTGGCGCGGGTGGTGGACCAGTATCGGGCGATTTCACACGCCGTGGGAACAGTGAGTGTTTCCTAGGATGATGGCAGAAGACTTTGCAGGTGCTGCAGTAAATGAGGTTAGCGAGGGTGTCGACAGTATGTGCTGGCTAGCAAAGAATGCACGAGGCAAAGGGTGGGTGGGTAAGAATCGAGGTGTTGTACTCTGAAATAGTGACGTGGGTGGGCGTGGTAGGATTTTAAAGGGCACCACTGGGCGAAATGAGTGCGTGGGTTGCAAAGGGCTAAGCGGGAAGGCGCGCAAAGGACACACAGGGTCCTACTGGCACCAGCTCATAAGCAGACAACAGGCAGGTGTGTTACGCAGACGGCCAAACGCAGGCGGGCGGGGAAGTAGGCAAAGAGTGAAGAGCAAGCGGGCGGCAGGCGTGAGCGGTAATGTGTGCAAAACTAACCTCTTGAAAGAGAGTCTGAGTAGACGGCAGGGTCGTCTTTTGCGTGTTTTGGGCAGAGCAGAGACTTGCGACGGTGGCAGGGCGTCGTGGGGTGAGGAGGGTTTAAGTGAGAGTGTCGGGAGGGTAGTCAGAGTACGGGCACCAGGCACACCAAGGTCGTCGTTACAGGGCGGGTTTGGCGGGCAGGTAACGAGGAGGCGGCGGGCTGAGGCGGCGTCTGAGGGTCGTATGCGAAGTTGACGAGGCAGACCAGGCGCCGGTGGGCAAAATTGACTTGTCGTGTGTGCGGGACGAGGGGAGGAGCAAGCGCAGGTGGAAGAAAGAGGGTCACTATCAAGCGCGAATTTTTCTTTCGTTAAGGTGGTGCTCTACTAAAAGACCCCGACAGCCCACGCTACTCGGCGCATTCACCAATTCACCACACTCTCGCGCCGGGCCCGTGGAGAGGGGACGTGGAGGTGCTAGCTGGCGATGCGCAGTTTGTACTGCCAGTCAGCGCTGTGTGTGTGTGAAGCCTGTCCACTGCGCTGATTGTGTGCATGTGCATGCAGCATCGCAGTTTGACTGACTGACTGACTGAGACGCGCTTGGAGAAAACACAGCAATGACGTCTCGCCCACCATTTCGACCCCTCATTTCTGCCCTACTATGTAGAAGCTGAGCAGCTTCTCAGCCCAGGCTGCTTTCCATGGCTGCCTGCACTGGGCGTGAGAGCATGGTTTGCCGCCCATGTCCTCTGGGAGCCCAACTTGCATTTGCCTTGCAATTCGGGCCTCTCTGCCTAAGTAGGGCTCTCCGTCACGGCCGTGCCGGCATGTGCAGTCCATGTCCTTTTGCCATGGCGGCCGGAGCAGTGCGCGCAACGAGCGAGCCAGGTACGGGTCCGTCCTCGGCCATTGGCCTTCCGAATCCCGCCGAGAGCGCGCCAAACTCGGTGCCTCACCCTCACCAGCCTTCCTTTTGGCGCCCGCTGTCGGATACATGGCCGTCTGTTTGCATTCCCTCCCCTTGATTCCATTACAAAACTATCTACAGTACTGTACATGCAGGTAGCCGTCCGCTCTGGCCCGAACATACCCATGGTCTGCCAGGTCTCAGAGTGTGCGGCCCGCGCCCAATGTCCACCTCTCCATCTTCATCCTCGCTTTGTCCTCGCTATTAGCCCACCACCAAATACTCCACTGCATATGCTTCCACTCTCTGGGGAAAGCTGTTCTGACCACCCTCGTATCTTCTCGCCGAGACTCGTGCATTTCGAAAGCCATCATCGCTCGTTCGGACAAGTACATTCTCGTATAGTCTGCAACGACCCTGAATAGTCCTTTGCCCAATGCAGGTAGCCCGATTGGCCGTAGCACTGCTCTCTGTCTCTCCGAAAGGATCGAAGAACGACATATAACACTGAGGCAGTACTGCGACATGATCTGGAAAGACTGCTGATATGACTCGTCGCACAAGCTGACGCCTACCGGGAAGAGGGTTGATACTGGCTGTCTCCAAATCGCGCTAGAACGTGGCAGTGTCACCACTGGGTAAGGTGGCCTACGACTGACCTTTTCGCGCATCAGGAGATCGATCAGGTCAGGTGGTTGGAGATACACCTGTCCAGCCATCAAAACCAGTTGAAGCATCCTATGTGCGCGTCAGTACAAAAAGAACTAAACTATCCCAGCAGCGACATGAATCTGAAGCGCATATTTCAGAATAGGGCAAGCTTACCAATGAGCGCCATGGTTATTGAAGTCCGAGTCAAACGTGAGCGGCAACTGCGACGAGTCCTGGTCTGCCAGGAATTCGGCGTATAGTGGAAACAAATGGTGATACAGGAAAGTGAACACTGCATATCGATCCAATTCGTCGAGCAGTGGTGAAGCCTGCTCTTTTGCCATGCTGTTCTTGCAGTTTTCCAAGCTCCGGACAAGGCCGCTCATGCTTACTGAGCCGAGCTGGACAAGCTGAGTCGATACCCATTGTATCTCGCTGAGCAGCCAAACATAAACAAGAGCTGCATAGAAACGGCCTCTTTGATCAGAATTGAACTTGATGTAGGATTGAGTGTGTGGGTTTTGGGGGTTGCGGGGAGGTAGTTCTCCGTCGGCGAACTGGTCGTTACGATCGCAGAGGTCGAAATACCGATCTTCAAGTTGTTGAGCGTCTGAACTACCGTCGACGGTAACAAAGTCAGTCTCGCTGAGCTCTCTCTCCAACCAAACATCTTCAAGGATGCGTATGCCCTGATATCGAGCCAAGACATCGCAGACTGCATTATCCGACCAGGCGGCAAGATCTGAGCACGATGAGGTGATCGACTTTAGAGATTGCTGCCACGATGAGGTAAAATCGTACAAAGGGACCGTACCAGGGACTACACCAAGGCTTGTTCGATAATGCCGCTCCAGGTCATTGACAACGTTGTGGTGGAGACGCAAGACGTTGCACAGCTGGTAGTCGTACCGATGCTGAGGAGCATACTGAATGACTGTGCGTATTATTTCCAAATAGAAACTTCGCTGACTGATAATACCATACGTTTTCTTGCAAACTCGTCCAAGGTAGTGCACATCGTCGATGCTCTCAAGATAGTGGAAGACGCACACTAGGAGCTCAACAGGAAGGTCCGTAAGTACGGCCATGGGATATGTTGTCAAGTGACAACAAGCGCAGGAGGGTATATGCTTGCCTGGCTATAATAATTGTTCAGAAATGAGTGGAGACAAAATAGTGATACGCTATGTGTGAAGAAGTGGCCTGGTGCTGAGGGGCGAGTTGAGGTGTGCTTCGTAGTAGTTTTATTATCAGATCTGGATAGGAGCAATTAGAAAGCAGCAACTATGTGGCTGTCGCATTGGCAAATGCAGCTGTGCAGCTGTGCAGGATGACTTCCTCGAGGAGCAGCTGGAGGATATATCGCGATATGACATTAGGCTGAAGGCCCATAAGTGCCTTGCTACATAGCCATTTGTCTGTGTCAGGCGCTGCCCGTGTTTGTACCAGAGCCTTGTAAGCAATATTTGTCAACTGAGGTTGGATACGGGCATACAATGCAGCAACAACCAGAGAGCATGTGTGGGGGAGAAATAGTGGTAGATGGTATGTGCGCACTGTACCTAGGTATTGCTCCACCGGTTCAATCGCGCTTGCCGCATGTGGTTGCTTGGCCTGCCGTTCACTCACTCCCGCACTGTCTCCGCACCGGCGCAACCCAACTCTCAAGAGCCCACGTCATACAATACGCCCTATCGCAGCCGACATCAACGCATCGTCACCATGTCGGAAAACAACTCGCAGCCGCCCGACACTAACATGGAGATGAACGACGACCTGGACCAGACCGTAGACGACGAGATAAAACAGGACGCGACGCAAATGGAAACCGACGCCATGAATCTTGACGGCGCAAACGAGACAGAGCCCGCAACAGTCAACGGAATGGCAGACTCGGCCGCTGCATTCGAAGCGCGGATACCGGCCAAGAAGGACGCCACGTTGCGCGAGTTCCTGGGTAAGATGGACGAATATGCGCCCATCGTATGCGACTACCCGACCCCTGACCCAGAGAGAGCTGTGTATTGACCACGCCACTAGATACCTGATGCCGTAACAAACTACTACTTGACACGCGCCGGCCTACCCCCACCGCCCCAGACATCTCAACACCTTGCGCGCCTCCTTGCCCTCGCGACGCAGAAGTTCATCGCCGACATCGCAGCCGACGCGTACCAGTTCTCCCGTATCCGCTCGTCAAACACGACGAGCAACAACCCTATGGGAGGTGCTGGAGGACCGCCCGGAGCAGCAGCGCCGGGTGGAACACAAGGGGGCAAAGACAGCGGGTCCAAGGCCAAGGACTACAACCTCGGTATCCAGCGGCCAGGGTACGGCGGAGGAGGGCAGGGCGGCAGCCAAGGCCGTACTGTGCTCACCATGGAGGATTTGGGCATGGCCGTGGGCGAGTACGGCGTCAACATCAAGCGTGGCGAGTTTTATCGCTAGCGCTTCGTTCCTGCCTCTCAGGAACATCCAAGAACTGAAAAATGACTGCACGTGGTAATTTGGAAATACAGTATGCATTTCAGGCGTTTGGTCGGCATCTTAGGCGCAGGGGCTCTCTCTTTCTATCAGGATATCAGGATATTAAGCCACTACAGGGCTCATCATATTTGTACAATAGCAGTACAGAATGGCTTCTAGATAACCCAAATCGATACCCAAACTCCCGTTCCATGCGCGTGCACCCCCTTCTTATTTGTTCTTCGTCTGCTTGTATGTGAATTGCTTCCGTGTTCTATGAAACCTTTGTTAGCCAAGCCTTGCATGTAGTTGCGCCCAATGGCTTTTGTTCTTCAACTACATACGGCGCAAATTCTCCGAGCTTATGCCCGACCATATCCTCTGTTATGGTAATGTCAAGGTAGCTCTTGCCATTGTGTATCTGGAACTTCAGGCCGACAAAGTTGGGTAATATTGTCGCTGAGCGGGCTTGTGTCTTGATTGGTGGTACTCGTTCGCCTGCCTTCTTCTGTACTATCGGTAGGCTTGGAGATATTAGAGCGATTCTGCTAGGGCTTCAAAGCTGCGGCTTACGCGACGATGTTGGGGCCTAAGGGCAAAGTCAGCCTGTCCTTTGCTTTCACCGTATATCAATGGACCATGAGTTACCTTTCCAGACTGACCGAGCGCAAAGGGCTCGCGTAGGAAACATTGCTGCGTGAGGCGTGAAAGATGCGGTCGGCGAACCTTTTCGACAGGTTCCGATGGCTTTCACGAGAATCACGTGAGAGCGCGGGGCAGCGCTAACGGCTAATGGCTACGGTTGATGGCTTGGCCTAGGCGGAAACGCGTCGCGAATTGTGAGCTCTGTCTTCTGATTCCAGTCGAGTGATTGCTATACTGCAAGTCTGCAAGAGTCAATTGAGTCGACAGGCTACCTCCACCAGTAGCGACGACACTCCACCTGCGCACCGCACAGCATGCCACCACGAGCACGCGGTCAACAGAGAGGTATACCTAATAGTTTAGACAAGACGGGATGCATGCGCTGACTCGCCATGTAGATGCCGACACAATTCGTATCCTCGTCGCCACAGATAGTCATGTCGGATACAATGAACGCGACGCAGAGCGGAAAGACGACAGTTGGAGGACCTTTCATGAGGTCATGTGTCTAGCCAAGGAGCATGATGTCGACATGGTGCTGCACGCCGGGGATCTTTTCCATGAGAACAAGCCCTCGAGAAAATCCATGTACCAGGTCATGCGCTCCTTGCGTATGAACTGCCTCGGAGAGAAGCCATGCGAGCTGGAGATGCTGAGCGATGCGAGCGAGAACTTTGGCGGCATGTTTGATCATGTCAATTACGAGGATGAAGACATCAACATTGCAATACCAGTCTTTGCCATCCACGGGAATCATGATGACCCGTCAGGCGAGGGCTCATTCTCTCCGCTTGATTTGCTGCAGGCGTCTGGATTTGTCAACTACTTTGGGCGCACCCCGGAAGTCGATAAGATCGCAGTCAAGCCAGTACTTCTCCAAAAGGGCGGTACTAAGCTGGCTCTCTACGGTCTGAGCAACGTTCGTGACGAGCGCCTGTTCCACACTTGGCGGGACGGTAACGTCAAGTTCTTCCAGCCAGGCACACAAAAGGACGAATGGTTCAATCTCATGAGCGTCCACCAGAACCATCATGCCCATACACCAACCAGCTACCTTCCCGAGAACTTTCTACCAGATTTCATGGATCTTGTGGTTTGGGGCCACGAGCATGAGTGTCTGATAGATCCCCGATACAATCCTGAAATGGGCTTCCATGTCATGCAACCCGGCTCGTCGGTGGCGACGTCGCTCATGCCTGGAGAGGCTGTCCCCAAGCATGTCTGCATTCTAAGTGTCACAGGCAAGGAGTTTACTACCGAGAACATTCGCCTGAAAACCGTTAGGCCATTCATTATGAAAGAAATCGTTCTCGCGGAAGAAAGAGAGATTAAGCAGAAGGAGCTCTGGCGTGTCTCGGACAATCGCGCCAAGATCACCCAGCATCTGAACAAGGTCATCGAGGACCTAATTGACGAAGCGAGGCGGGACTGGCTAGAGCTCCAAGTCGACCGAGAAGAGGGCGACGACATTGAAGTGCCGCTACCACTTGTTCGGCTGCGAGTCGAGTACACGGCTCCTCCGCCGGGCGAGTTCCACTGCGAGAATCCCCAACGTATCTCAAACCGCTTCATGGGCAGGGTAGCCAATGTAAATGACGTGGTACAGTTCCATCGGAAGAAGAAGTCAGCGAACCGATCTCTGAAGAATACCGCAGAGGAGCCAGACGAGCAGATGCTGGCTGAACTAACGATTGACTCGGTGAAGGTCGATAGGCTGGTGAAAGAGTTTCTCACGGCCCAGACCTTGACAATCCTGCCGCAAAATTCGTTCGGAGATGCTGTTTCCCAATTTGTAGACAAAGATGACAAGCACGCTATGGAGACGTTCGTGAAAGAGAGTCTCAAAAACCAGTTGAAACATCTGATGGAGGCTAATGAAGTTGAGGAGGAGGAGATTGTCAAAGAGATGGCAGAGTACCGCGAACAGCTCGAGGACTTGTTTGCTTCAGGACAGCTCAAGAAAGTCCGGAAGTCTAAGACTAAACCTAAGCCCGATAATTGGGACAGCGATTTTGAGGGTCACTGGGCTGACCAACCTGGCGCTCTTATACGATCTGATAACGAACGAGAGAAGGATGATGACGAGAGTTTAGCTACCATACCCACAAAGAAGGCTGCTCCACGCGGCCGTGGAAAAGCAGCCAGTACAACTTCACAAACAGTTGCAGCTACGAAGAAGGCTGCACCAGCTGCTAGAGGCGGTCGGGGTAAGAAGAAGGTTGTAGAAGAGGAAGAAGAAGATGAGGAGGAAGAAGACAACGACGTAATCATGATTGATGACGATGATGATGAAGAAGACAGCGGCGAAGACCTTTTTGTAGCATCACAAAAGAAAGCCACAGCAAAGAAAGCCGCTGCGAAAACAACAAAAGCACCTGCAAGGGCCAAGTCACCAACCAAGAAGACGACTACCGCGCGAGCAAAGGCTGCTCCAACACAATCCAAGTTGAACTTCTCCCAGACGCCGACTCAGCGTAGCCAGCCAACTCGGCCCACAGCGTCGCGGAGTAAAAAGGTAGTACAAGAGCCCGTAAGTAATAGCATGCTCTTCACATTGAAAAATGGCTAACATATGAGTAGAGCGATGACGAGATCGAATCCGATGATGCCTTTGAGTCAGCACCGCCACCGAGTACTCGTGCCACCCGTAGGAGATAGTTCCGGGCTTCTCTCAGACTAGCATGAGGGTCGCGACAGAGAAAGACTGAGGCAACATATTGAAAGTGCACAAACAGTATATGACATCAAACATAGAGCATAGCGATGGCGTTAAGGCGTGATTCGGGATAATACGTAATGCAGCATAGAATCTGCAATTCAAGGCACACCGTAGGTATTGCGACTCACAATTCATGTGATTTACCATCTTGACATGTCTAGGTATCCCTACGTATGATGTCCGTCACCACGTCTCCTCTGTTTTTGGCAATGTTCACTGTTGACACGGATGAAGCTTCCAGGTCTACCGCTCTTTCCTCAACCACAGGTGGTAGCTACGCTTACCAGCATCTCAGCTGCGTCACATTTCACGATGTTCTTCATCAAACCTTCCCCCATCGTCTTTTAATCATCTCTTTCCCTAACAGCCGACCCTCATTGACCGTCTGTGGGGAGTGACGACAGGATGCATACTATAACAACGTACTCGGCAGCTTCACTTGACCTTCTTCCCAACACACACTCATTTTGGTTCCATCTTCTTGTTCCGTTCCGTCTTCTTTCACATTGCTGCACTTCGGCTTTTTGGATAGCTGTCGTTCGCTCGTTGTTCACATTGCCTTCTCATCGATCAGCTTTGAGGTGCGTCTGCATGCTCATCGATTGAGTGGACATGCGCCATCAAAAGACGATGTTAACCTTTGCAGGATATTCGCATCACACCATCTCAATCCTCGTCGCCTGTTCGACTCGAAACCTCATTGACCCTAACAACAACGGCTCAATCAGGTTGGCGACTTGTAGCCTGCGGTACCCGCCCAGGGTAACGGACCACCCACGATGTCTCTTGCATACAGGGTAGACGAACTGCTTGCGCTCCGCGACTCGGTGTCTGAATCAGCTGTATCGATTGAGAAGTTTCCCGATGAGGATGTAATCAGAGGTCAGTGATTGGCTTTTACTCTTCGTGGCCACTCACTATTCACTTTCACCGTTCTTTCAAATCGACTATGGACTATACCATTGGCGTTTCCATACACTAAATCGGCTCCTCGCTTCATGCCCCACCACATGCACGCGCATTCTATTGGCTTACTTTAGCTCCATGGTGTGAACAAACGCTGACATCCTGTCCCCCAGAGCACGTTCTACGTCCGTCAGCGTCCGCATCAGCAAACCTGGCGAGCAGGTCATCGAACAGAAGCTTGCGTGTTCCTGTAACAGCATCTCTCGCCGGCTTTGGGCCCCAGAAGAAACCTTCACCAACACCGTCGATCAAGCGCGGGAAAGCCGAGAAGCTGCTCAAAGAGCACGGTAGTCCACCCGGCCTACGAGTAACCGCGGGTGGCCGAATAGTTCCCAGCGACCTTCCACCGCTTGGGACGTCCAGATACGGCGACAGCACTTACAGGCCACAACAAGCATTGCGTGCCGCCCCAGGCAACATCATGCCAGGACAGGCTCAGTCGAACGGTAACAACACAGCTCGCATCGAGGTGATTGGCGGTCAACCGGTCATATTTGTCGGAGACCGCATGTATGCAGTCCCAGCAGAGATTCCTTCAGTTGGTCCTACCGCTATGGATCCGGCAGTCAAGCAGATGCCTGATCCTTCAACTTTGGCTCCTCATAGCGCCCTTCCAGGACCTAGCTTTGGCCCACCACGTTCCAACACTCACACTCCATTTGCCGGCATGGACATCGCCACACTCAAGACGCAACAAGCCTTGAAGAAACAAGAGCTTCGCACGGTCGAACAGACTGAGGTTCTGCAAGCAAGTCATCAAAGCGAGGCATGGCGTGCGGGCATGATTGAAAAGAAGCGATGTCTCATCGTGGAGCTCGATGCACTGAGGAAACAGATAACGGCTCTTGAAGCTGACAACACCGCTGCCCATTGCAACGCCTTTCCTGGCCCAATTGGTACCGGTTCAGCAACGATGCCTCCGTTTGGAGCTCCATTCCAACAGCCTTTTGCTGCTTCCAACTACCCATTTGGTCCTGCCAATCCATATGCAGCTATGCCAATGTATCAGCCCCAACCGCAGTCTTTCGGTGCCTTTCCAAACTTCCCCACCGCGGAGCCAGCACCGTTTGTTCCACCATCGGCAAACACACCACAGTCCCCTCCAGGATCAGCCAGCCGTCGCTCTTGCGCCATTGAGATCAAGCCTCCACCACCCGAAGAAGCCAAGAAGGCTTCAGCGTTGAATCCAAAGAGCCCCACATACGAGCCAGCCACGAAGTCTAATACGACACAAGGAGCTATGCAGCCCACTGCCTCGTCTCAGCAGCGCTTAAACTGGCAAGGCCAACAAGCATTGGAATCGGGAAATCGTCAACACCGAGTTTCGTCACAGAAGCATAGTCTATCTAGCATTGATACCATGGACTTTTTCCCTACAAACACTCATGAGCACTCATCCACTCGAGTAGCGCCACCGGGCAACGAGAACAAGCACTCATCCAACGAAAACACGGCGGTACCATCTACACCAGAGAAACTCTGGCCTGCTAGCCCATGGAACGAAGGACACTCGGGACGTTCAAGGAACAAAGAGGCAGCACCTAAGCTCACTTCATGGCCGGAAGTATTTGGAAAGCAACCTTCACTTTCGTCGCTGGGCAATAGCGCTGCAGGCCAACCGTTTTCGGCTATGCTGGAGCGTGCTGGTACCACGGTAACCTCTGCCCCAAGCAGTAGCGCCGCTCCACGAACGAACTCGGATCAGCGCGGCGGCACAGATGAGAACTGGCCGTTCCCTGGAAAACGTGTGACGCATGTCCCATGCACATACCAGGAGGGCTATCAGGCAGGTTATGACCACGTTGGTATTCCCGATAGTCCCGAAGTGTTGCAAGGCTACATCCAGGGTCTCTTACACTTCCTCACGGATGAGACGAAGAAGCGCCAAGCCGAGTACCAGCGCGGTGCTGAATCCAGGACTCCTTCGCTACGAGGCCTCGTTGCTGGCTCTTTGCCTCACGACTCGGCTGTCAATATGAGTATCAACAACAACAACAGCGTGAATGAAGGCCAAGAGAACAATCGCCGTATATCGTCAGAGATGCAGTACCTCAATCCTCCCGTCATGTTCCCGCCGCGAATGAAGGACCAAGGCATTGCAATTCGTGAAGAGAGGGTCTCGAACGGTGGATCATCCCAGCAGCCCTTTGGCATCCAGGTTCAAAATCGTAGCCAGAACACACCGTGGAGCATTCAACGCTTTTACCCCACACCCAAGGAACTGAGCTCAAGCGAATTGGGCGGATACAGTGGGCCTGGTGCTCGGTCGTTTGCTAACCATCGCCTGTCAGGATTGGATGGCGCCATGGACGATCTGTCAGAGATGGTCAACGACACGCGCATTGACGAGGGCCGTCGTTCTGTTGCTGCAGACAAACGCTCGAATGAGATGCCTGCTGTGGAACATGAAGAGAGCGAGGCATCGTGCTTCAAGAGTAGCAAGGGCAAGCAGAAGGCTGCATCACCGGCAAAGACGATGGACATGGAGCGAGACACGACAACGACGTCGTCGCCTGCACCCAGTTCCCCAAAGAAGGGTGGAGAACAGTCGCCTGCCAAAGCAAAGCTCGAACAGGTGACCAACAAGTTCCGACGGAGCAAGAAAGACGACCCCCGAAACATGTCTCCCGATGAGCGTAAGACACGTTCAGACAAGTGGCGACAGCGCTTCCAGCAGCTCAAGAGGACGGAGATGGAAGAGATTGAAGTACATCGTGCGAACTCACGCACTTGAACGTCGACCTGGTAGCCCCGGCACTGGGTCCTGTAGGTACGGATGCCGGTCCGCAGTCGCGAGCCAATCAGGCTCTGTAAGTATCAGAAGGTGCTCGGATAGACATGGCACGCTGGGTACTGGGTATATATGTCTTTGGACTAGGCTGCGGGTGGATATTTCGTCTTATCGACAATATGTTTCGAGGGCCATGACGACAAGGCGGTTTGCAGAGTTTCGACAGCAGCAGTGGTACACATGATGGATTTGGTCGGGTGGGTTACTGGTTAATAATTTCTTTTTGTCACGAACGGACTGGGCCTGAACAGGGGCACATGACGGTGAAGGGAAAGTGGTAAGCGGTGTTATTCGCGGATATCAGGTATATGAATCAGCCAGGACATGTTAGATGGTCAGTATAGTCAGCAGTTGGGTATTTGCATGATACAAAGTAATACAAAGTCTGGTCTTTGGTCATGGCATGGCATGTGTGAGCAAGCCGAGCCGAGTGTGCACGGGCAATGTGTGGGAGCGGCGGATAGGATGCGAAACGCGCGCATTAGCTGGGGTTAGTACGGTTCTAGAACAGATTGGCGATTGGATTGGCGTTGGGAGCGAGCCATGGTCAGGGGATGATGGAAACGGACTTGGAGTCAGCACTCGGCAGGGAGGAAGGAGTTGTGGCGCAAGAGGGCGATGATGCGGGCGCACTTGATGTCAAATGTTGTGGCAGCGGTTGTCGGATATGGCCGGCCGTGTTTGGTGCGATGACATGCCACTGCTTGGGCGGTTGCTGATAAATGGGCGATGATGATGCTAGCGGATGTGGATACAGAGCAGAGTGCAGAGTGCGCCGGTCGTGGGTAAGGCACGTGCGACGGTAATAGCGGGTGGGCGCAGCAATTGCGTACTTGGTTGCAGGGACGAGGGAATTGACTATGCCGATGCTTTGAAATACTATCTGCTACAAATGAGGCCGACGTGAGAGTGAATGAGCGAATGAGTGAATCAGACGGGTTGATGGGTTGATGATGGACGAGTCGGACCGGGCATCTCCCATTCCTGTCCATCCCCCCGTCTTGGTCCTCTTGGGTATGTAGGCCCTTGGTGGCCGTCTCCGCGCTGGGTGCAGGTGAGCTGAAGGGTGCTGAAGGATGCTGAAGGGCCTCTTCTCGTGTCCGTGGTCCGTCGCCTCGCCCGCGTCTTTCCCAGACAAGCATCTCACAGGCCCCACCTGCCCTCCGCCATTATTCGCCGCTGCCCTACCTAGCTTGTACCCACCCACGACACCACACCTGCACCGCTCCCTGCTCCTCTCCGCTTCTCTCCCCGGCTCGCTCAGCAGTGAAGGTGAAGGTCTTCGCTGCATGCACACGCTTTCGCCCATTGTCTCCCCTCTCCCCTCTCCCGCCCGTGCCAGCGCCTCCATAACGGGCACATTCTTTCGCGTACCGCCATCCCCGACGCTCCAGCCACACTCGCCCGCCCGGCCGCCCTGCACTTTGACCTCATCCCAACGTGCCATGTCCCACTGACCCTGGAACGCGCCATCGTCAACCACCCTTCCCCCCCCCCCGAGTCCCTGTTGTCCCGTCGTCGCCTCGCCTTGCCACATAGATACATCACACCCTTCTGTAGCCCACTGCTCCCTGCCGTCGACCTTGTGCGACTGCTATGACGCAGCTCTTCACCTCGTCCTCACCAAGCCATACCACCATGACCGAGAAACGGACCTTCTCGGGCAAGGCCCTGTCCACCAACAAATCCATCAATGGCAAGGACGGCCAAGTCTCGCAGCGCATCAAGAACTTCTTCCGCATCAACAGCAGCAGCGATTCCCGGAAGCTTTCCGACGAGGGCAACGCGCCTGGCAAGAACGAAAAGTCTGGCTTCCGCCAGTCGAGATTCATTCCTCACATCACCCGCAATCGCTCGCAGACGGTTGCTAGCGAAGGCAACCCCCTAGACGACTCCGTGTCGCCGACCGCCCACGCCAACCCTTACTTTGCCCATCAGGGACCACCGGCCCTACGCCATCACAATGAAGGCAGCGTGCCCCCATCGCCCCCAGACACGCCCGCGATACCCAAGACGCAGGTGAATGGTGTCACCGCCTCGGACGACCATGCCACGACGGCTGGAAAGGAGGAATTGGCAAGGAAACTGCGAAGGGTAGCTTCTGCTCCCAACGCCCAGGGCTTGTTCTCGTCAGGGAAGTCTACTGAAAGACCGCAGACTGCAGAACTTGGCAAGCAGCCCGTCCTACACCACGCCAACTCGTCCACCCTGAGCATGGTCGAGACCAACTCCGTCGACTCGACCCATCTGCTGCCTATGGATGCCAGCAAGCCGATACCTTCGCCGGGCCAGATCCGACAGGCGGCAGCCTTTAGGAGGACTTACAGCTCCAACTCCATCAAGGTCCGCAACGTCGAGGTTGGCCCGGGCAGTTTCGATAAAATCAAGTTGATCGGCAAGGGTGACGTTGGCAAGGTGTACTTGGTGCGGGAAAAAAAGTCTAGCAGGCTATACGCCATGAAGGGTATGTGAGGCGTGTAGAAAACACTGGCCTGTGCTAACAAGATTCAGTTTTGAGCAAGAAGGAGATGATTAAGCGGAACAAGATCAAGCGTGCCTTGGCCGAGCAGGAAATTCTGGCCACCAGCAACCACCCCTTTATCGTTACTCTATACCACTCTTTCCAGTCCGAAGACCACCTCTACCTCTGCATGGAATACTGCAGCGGTGGTGAGTTCTTCCGCGCCCTACAGACCCGGCCCAACAAATGCGTCGACGAAGATGCCGCGCGCTTTTACGCTGCCGAGGTCACGGCTGCATTGGAGTACCTTCATTTGATGGGCTTCATCTACCGTGACTTGAAGCCAGAAAGTATGTCACAGCTCACCTCTGCAGCGACCACAGCTAATTTCTCTAGACATCCTCCTCCATCAGTCCGGTCATATCATGTTGTCGGATTTCGATCTGTCAAAACAGTCCGATACTGGCGGTCGCCCAACCATGATTCTAAGCGGCCGAAACGGTACTTCTTCCAACAACCTTCCCACCATCGACACAAAATCATGCATAAACAACTTCCGAACAAACTCCTTTGTCGGTACTGAAGAGTACATTGCGCCAGAAGTCATCAAAGGCTGCGGACATACGAGTGCGGTCGATTGGTGGACCCTTGGTATATTGATTTATGAGATGCTGTACGGAACCACACCTTTCAAGGGCAAGAACCGTAATGCGACTTTCGCCAACATCCTCCGAGATGAGGTTCCCTTCCCAGAGGGTTCTGGTGCGCCCCAAGTGTCAAAGTACGTTTTGCGCATATGTGTTCCAGTCGTTGTGTACTAACAAGTCCTAGTCTCTGCAAGGGCATCATCCGCAAGCTCCTGATCAAAGATGAAACCCGACGACTTGGATCCCGTGCCGGTGCCTCGGATATTAAGACTGCGCCCTTCTTCAAGACAACGCAATGGGCGCTGCTACGACACATGAAGCCACCGATTATCCCACACCAAGGCCAGGGTATCGAGACGCCCAACTTCCGGAACGTTAAGGAGTCCCAGAGTGTTGATATTGGAGCCTCGAGAGTCAAGGGCGTACCTTTGGACTCTGGTCTAGCTACACCCATGGGCGAAGTAGCAGATCCATTTGAGGAATTCAACAGCGTCACCCTTCATCACGACGGAGACGACCATCACCACGACAGCCACGATTCCAGCCAATACAGCCTGACCCAAACCAACTCTCATCGGTAGGATCGTGGGCGATTCACAAAAAAAGCATTGTAATGCATAAGGGGAGGATTCCATGTGTGATGTTCTCTCGACTCCACTCATTCGCTTTTTACGGATCGTAGACAAACAGGTCTTTTCCAACAACGGCGTTCCAATGGTGTTATACTTCATCTTCTTCGTGGATATTGTCTCGGGCCTTTTAGTCATCATCGCAATTGCAGCAAAATATTTCTGGCGTTGTGTATATTTCATTTTCAGAGCATGGGTTTGTTGAGGAACATGGGGTCTAAGGGCGGAGGCAGCTTGGACAGTAGGTAGGGGTGTGGGTGAAATAGGTTGTTGTACAACGGAAAGAAGCAATGAGGAAGTCATTTTTGAAAGATTGATGGTGCTAAAGTGATGTCGGGTTGTGAAGCTTCTGAAATTGATGATTTTGTGCATGGACCACGCGGAGTTTGCGGGGAAGACGCGACGAGTGATTCGCAGATGCCCAGCAACAACGCGACCAAACCAACAACTGCCCGATTGACGCTCCACCAGGAAGCTACCGATAGCACATCCTTGGGTGCACTTACTGTGCAACAACTCTCAAAGTAACGCAAGTCTGAGACGCTTTATCTCGTACACATACACATTTACAGCGCCGAACAACCCCCCCGCCTTACGCTGCATCAAGGCGCGCAAGCAGAAGCAGCACAAGCAGTCGCCTGTCCCTAATTGGCAAGACACAAACAACGAGAAGTGAGCACAAGATCCAAAAGACACAATGGCCTCCGACTCCCCGCCCGACGCCCACCTCTCCGCCTCACAAATGTCCTCTGGCTCCAGCGACGAAAGTCTCACGCCCCTTGAGCAAGAAGTGCTAGACGAATACGCCAGGTTACTTGGGAACCTGAATACGGTAATTTACCTCCCCCCCCCCCCCCCCCCTCTCTCTCTCTCTCTTTCTCTCCTCTCATCTTCCTTTCTTCCCCATTTCCCCCCACCCATCCTCCGTCCCCCACCCCCCCCCATAACCCCAACAATCACTAACCCCCCACGCACGCACACAGATGTCTACCCTCCTCCTCACTCTCTCCAACGCCCCCAGCGCCGCCATCCTCGACGGCCTGCGCGGCCTCGAGCGCAAGACATCGCTTGTCTTCACGCTGCTCAAAGCAAGTGTTTACTCGATTGTCTTGAATCAGCAGATTGATACGGATTTGGGTGAGGATGTGGTGAGGGAGAGTGAGGGGTTGCAGAGGGACGGGGGAAGAGGGGTGGGGTTATGGATTTTGGGGATGAGTAAGTGGATGGATGGACGGATGGATGGGAGGAGGGAGGAAGAGAAACGTGTGGATATGACGATACCCCCCCTGAGCGCTTTGTATGGGAAAACAATATAAATATCATGGTAGATGTGTATGCATACAAAGGATATCTACAATGCTACTGTATTCATGCCAATGCCAGTGCAGAAATGGCATGCGTAAGATACAACTCTGTTCCAGCCGTATAATACAAGACTGATGTGGGCATAGACACAAGAGTGAACTACTAGTGAATAGATCCACCATAGTAAACCTTGCGCACATCAACTAGCTTCTTGCCTCTTGCTCTGGCAATCTCATCGGGTAGTCGTTGGTTGGTCAGAGCTTCCCACGTAGCCTTGATGACGTTCATCTTGTTTCTTGAGCGGGGTGTTTTGGCGGACAGGTCCTGGAGGCCGGCGGCACGGGCGAGTTCGAAGATGAGATGTTGAACGCGGAGACCGAAACCTGGGTTTTACAACGTTAGAATTACAAAACTGTGAGTAGAATGGGGAAAGTAAGTGTTTACCTGGTGGCCTGGAGAAGAGCTGGACTTTTGTCGCGCCCACCTTCTTCTCCAAATCTCCAAATGTTGTCCTGTTTTCATACCGGGGTACCGGCCTTAGATTCCTAATCGCACTCATTACGCTCTGTTTCCGCCCTTCGTCGGGTTCCACGGATTTTCCTTCTCCAACGCCCAACAGTCCATCTTGGTTCCCGGCAATGGTCAAGTAGTATAAACTCCTAATCTTGCCCATACGCGTCTGGTTCGTGACGCCATGGACGACGAGCGTCTTCACCTTGATACCACGCAGCTTCGTCTTGTCCCAGCCCAGGTATTGCAATAGTCGCTTTTGTCGTGGGTCCTCCTCTTCTTCGGCCGACAGGCGGCGCGTCTGGCGGGCCATACGGTTCTCCACTCGCGGTAGGTCGGGTGCGATGACCGAGTGTCTTTCATCACCTAGTGCCCGCAATGCGTGTGGGTTCTTGGAATAGTATGTCGCACTTGGATCCAGCGCGGCTTGTGTGACTGCTGCGTCCATGGCATTGCGCAGCTCCGATTCGTCTTCTGGGATACCGTCCGGGTACATCTTTGCCAGGTTCTCCGTCGCAAGGCGGGAAATATTTGCGTCGCGCTCCACCTCGTTGGCGATTCGGAAGGTTTTCTTGCCAATAATGTCGTCGCCTGTCAGTCGCTCCGGGCGATCCGTCACCGGGTCGACTTCCGCGAGGTCGTCTTCGTAGTTGAGACGCCATGCGTCTGTTCTCCGCTGGCCTTGTATGAGGACATCACGGGCATCGATTGTGGATTCTGCGGCTTTGATGGCGGCGATTTGCGACGGCGTATACTTTTTTTCGAGGAGCGCTGTCTCCGAGGTATCGAATTTTGGATATTCCGTCTCTGCGGCTTCGTTGAGGAGCTTGAGGTCTTCGGCCTTTATTGAGGGGTAGTGCGGTCTCTTTTTGCGGGCTTGTCGAGGTGCGGAAGCATGGAAGGTGCGGTGCGGAGGTGGTCTAGGAAGCGTCGTGGATGCTGCTTTGGTGAAGAGACATCTTGCGGGGCGGCAGACACTCATTGTTGCCCTGGAACCTCCTCTTGAGGGCCAATTGAGTGCAGCAAGGCGGTAATAGCGGGTGGCCTGCGCGCCTTGGTGACGATCAAAGTGAAGTTCGGAAAGTTCAACGTTGACTAAGCAGGAGGGCAGTAATTGCTTCTAGCCAATCGCCGCTCTGCCCATCTGAGTGACTAACTTTTCTCGACTTTGACATTTGCTGTATGTGCTCACGAATTCTTACTCGACCGCTTCGGACACTGCTGGTCAGTAAGCAATATTCTCAAATTGCCAGATACAGGATGGCTTCATCAGCAGACAATGTGGCGCCTATTGAAAGCAACGGCGCAAAGAGATATTTCGAAACACCTCTACGAAGTGAGGAGGGATCACGAGGCAGCTACAGATTCAAGAACAAGCGGATGAGAAACGGCCATGCTGAACAGAGCAAAATCCTCAAAACGAACGGGACCAACGAGGAAGTCTTGCTCGAAGATGTGACAGCGCTCATTAAAAATCTCAATGTGCAAAGAGAAGGAAAGGAAAACTCGACCATCCTGCCAGAAAAGTTCACTGAGATCCAAGTTGAGATCAAGGAAATATCATCAACAGGAGATGGTCTCGGTTTTCAGCAAGGCGCAGACTCGGACCAAGTCTACGTCGTGCCCTTTAGCGCACCAGGAGATGTCGTAACCGCGCGGCCACACAAGCACTTTGAGAAGGAAAAGTACTCCATGGCTGATTTTGTAAACGTCATAACGCCATCGCCTCACCGTGATGCTTCGCTAGTGAAGTGCCCCTACTTTGCCAGTTGTTCAGGTTGCCAATTCCAAATGCTACCCTACGACTTCCAGCTGCAGCACAAGAGGTCCATTGTCGAAAAGGCTTACAAAAACTTCTCAAATCTACCCCCTGAGCTCATTCCCACCATTGGCGACACTATCGGTTCACCACTTCAATACGGATACCGCACAAAACTCACCCCTCACTTCGATGGCCCGCCAGACGCCCGCCGCAGTGATGGCCGCAACGGCATCAAACGTACCTTCAAAGACCTCCCACCCATCGGCTTCATGAAGAAAGGAACCCGCACAACAATCGACATAGAAGACTGTCCCATCGGTACAGACGCCGTACGTGCCGGCAACAAGCGCGAGCGCAAACGCGTCGCAGACACCCTCTCCACATACCACAGAGGCGCCACATTACTCCTCCGAGAAAGCACAGCCCGAATCCCAAAAGCATACTACGACGTCAGCAAAGAAGAGGACAACGACGCCATCGTCGAAGACAGAGGCGACCATGTCCACATCAAAACATGCATAACGGACTCCAACGCAAAATCCACAGAATACATAGACGACTTCCAATTCGTCAACCCCGCTGGTTCCTTTTTCCAAAACAACAACAGTATCCTTCCTATCTTTACACAATACATTCGCGAGCACATTCTACCATCTACCCCAGGGCACAAAATCACACATCTCATCGACGCATACTCTGGCTCTGGGCTCTTCACCATCACGCTATCGAGCTTATTCAAAAGCTCACTCGGCATCGATATCTCGTCCAGTAGCATAGAATCTGCGTCCACGAATGCAAGGCTGAATAACTTGCCGGAGAGCTCGACGCGCTTCATTGCTGCAGATGCGGCGAGGTTATTTTCGTCGATTGAGTCGCCGGCTGAGGAAACGGTGGTTATGCTTGATCCGCCACGCAAGGGCTGTGATGAGTCTTTTCTGCGCCAGTTGGTGCAGTATGGCCCAGCTAGGGTGGTGTATGTGAGCTGTAATGTTCATACGCAGGCTAGGGATATTGGGGTTTTGGTCGGTGGCATGAAGGGAGTTGATGGCGGATTTGGAAAGGGGGAGGGGTGCTATGAGATTGAGAGTTTGAGGGGCTTCGATTTCTTCCCCCAGACAGGGCATGTGGAGGGTGTTGCTGTGCTGACGAGGAAGGCTGGTGGGGAGAAGACAAAATAGGAAGTTCAGCGATGGAAAATCAATATTTGGCAGATCCGCATCGAGCAGTGTGCATCACGGGCTCTCACCTCTTTGGCTGATAATCTTGTCATTCTCGCTAGGTTTTGCTAATTCTCATGTTCGCTCAATAAGCTATTCCATCATCTACATGGGTCTCACAATATTGCAATCCTCTTACGTGCTACCAGGTCCGCCCAACAGCGCGAATCTTCGGACAATGCTGGGACCAATCTCATCGTACTCCGCCTTGGTGTGGCAGTAACTCTTGAACTCAGGGGTCTGACCGAGTAAGCTACCTCCGAACCATGGGCCGTGTCGTTGTCTCTTGTGTGTGATGACTTGCACATCCAGACCGCCGCTCTTTGCACCTCCACTCCGCGCTTCTGATGCCTTGATCCTAGCATCCACCATGTGCCGGATATCACGCTGCAGACGTCTTCCAAAGTCCTTGTATAGTGTTGAACCACCTGAGAGCACAATGTTCTTGTACAGTCCTCTGCGCACATCGATAGGCGAGGATTGAATAACGGTATCGACGATGGTGGGTAGTGGGGTCAGGAAATCGGACGAGTAGATCTCAGGGTTGAAGAAGATCTCGGGTGCAAGGAAGCGTTCGTAACCGACGTCGACGGTTGTCGTCTTTCCGTTGGGGTAGTTGACGACATGTTTCTTGAAGCGATCATCTGATTCGCGGTCGAAGCGTGCAAATTCCTTGACGATATCCGGGCACACATAGCAGTATTCCTCCTTGATGCGTTCTGCAGTCTGGAGAGACGAGTCAGGCTCACCACGTTCTCTGAGAAGCGACTGTACGAAGTTTGTAATGTCGCGACCAGCGATAGGGACGCTCTTGATCGAGGAACCAATGACATAGCCCTCAGCAACGGGGATAACGTGCGTGACACCAGCTCCCGAGTCGATGACAGTACCCGTGAGGGATCGATCCTGCACCTTGGAGCTTGTCCACGAGGCAGCCAAGGCGAGCACAGCTTGTACGGCGATGTAGAGACCGGCGACGTTGAAGGACTCGAACATGATCTCAGCGGTCGCTTCGCGGTTCTCGGGAGGGTTCAGTGGCTGAGATTACATTAGTCATGCACCACTAGCGTTTGGGATAGCATGGCGTACTGGCTCGGTGAGTAGGAAGTGGTGGTCCTCAGGCTCCACTCTCAGGTACTTGAATATCGAGTTGGACCAGAAGCGCTCCATTAGATCCTGCAAGCCATCAGCATTCCTTCTGTGAGACCCGTATGTCTCGCCGTACCCAATTGTCGATCTGGCCATGTCTGATTGGGTAGTTGATGCCATAGCCCGCACCTCCGGCTGCGGCAAGAGCTTCGTCACCAATGAAGAAGTCAAGATCCTCGGTGCCGCGTTTGCCAGAGAGATGTCCGCCAGGCCCAGCTCCACCGGTCAGATACGAGGGCTTGTTCGCGACCGCTGGGCGTCCGGAGCCTGACGTACCGCTACCGCCCGTTGGGCCTCTGGTAGCTATCGCAGTGGGAAAGACGAAGGATGGGGAGTCGTTGCCGGCAAAACCTGGGGTCCATTGTTACTACGAGTAATGCTAGCAGAGATGAATCCATCACATACCAAGCTTCGAGTATCCCGTACCGCTACGTGCCAGTGTCAGTACTCAATCGCAGTGTGGGTGCCCGTAGGCAGCTGGTAGCGCTACTTACTTGTCCATGACAACGGCGGGGGTTTGGGACGCCATTCTTGCTGCTGCTTGGCGCAAAAAACAATATGCAGAGCAGCTCAGGTATTCCCGTGGGTGCAGGGGAGAGCGTGCAAAGGATGCAGAGGTGACTTCGTCAGAGGTGTGATGGCGGAGGTCGGTGCATGTGGGTTGTCCTCGAATCGGGCGCCGCCCCGCTCCGCCCTTGGCAGCGGAAATGAGCTGTAATAGCGGGGAAACAATGGCTACCTTTGGTTGGTACCTATATAGTCCACCTCTTTCTCGTGCATCTGGACGCTCCTTCCTGCTCAACCTGACGTGCCTGCTACATGTGTCATACACATCAAAGTGCATTAGTCAACCACAAAGCTTAGACAGTTGCAAAGGAAGGAGCTATCAACAGCTCAACACCGACATCACTGCTAACTTCTCCCTCACTGACTGTGCCCCTACAGCGCTCACCGAGCATCTCTCCCACTCTCACTGCTAATCCGCCCGATCCACATTTTCGCTCCTCCATCGGCTCGCCCTCTTCATTAATTCCGTATTCTTGTTCCTCTTCCCCTCAGTCTACCTCTGCAGTTCTCAGGCTACGTATATTACCGACCTGACGTTTTCTCTTACTCAAATGATCAATTGAAGGACATATCCACAGTTGATTGTACACCGCTCTACCACATCTCCCCTCACTCGTTGAGCCAGTCCGATCTTCGCCAGAGGCACCTCGTGCCGACAACAGGTGTCGCCTGTGGACTTATCCAAGCTTCCAGCCCCAGCAACCAAACAGCCCCACGCTTAGGACTCATCCAAGCCCCATATAAGCTCTGTGTGACCCTGGATACGCTCGGTCCCTATTTCCGAGACTTTTGTCGGCGCTTTTCCACACAGAAAAGCATGTCGGCTCACAGTCTTCACTACGCACCCATAGATGGCGCATACATTGACACGCACACACGCAAGGCTTCGCGTAGCCCGCCTCCTAATGAACTGTGCTGCATATATGTTCACGCCGGTGCAGGGTACCACAGCCACCAGAATGAAAAAATCCACCTTCAAGCATGCAACGAGTGAGTACTGGGCCTCGTCTACGATATCTCAGGATTATGATGCTGATAATATACAGTGCCGCACAGTTGGCTATGATTGTTTTGAGAAACGGGGGCACATCCCTAGATGCCGTCGAGGCTGCCGTCAAGATGCTCGAAGACAGGGAGATCACGAACGCTGGCTACGGAAGCAACCTGGCCATGGATGGTGTTGTGGAATGCGACGCCTCTGTTATTGATCACTATGGACGCAGTGGGGCTGTTGGAGCTGTAGCTCGTAAGTCTTTCACTGCTGGTAGTTGCCCGAATACTAATAAATCCTCACAGAGATCAAGAATCCTATTTGCCTGGCACGAATGGTCCACGACCACACCATGGATTCACTGACGCTCCGCCGGGTTCCTCCAAACCTCTTGTGCTCCCAAGGTGCCACCGACTTTGCCGTAGAGATGGGCATGCCAATCCTACCGCATGATGCACTGGTTTCACCAGCCGCCAAAGAGCGCTGGGTGCGATGGCGTGCGGATCTCAAATCTGCCGAATACAAATCCAGGAAGAGTAGTGCACACCCGTCTTGCTGGAAGATCAGGGATAACGCGGCACCTGAAGAGGAGCGAGCCCAGGCGCGTATGCGTGAACAGCATACGGAGAACCTGCTGGGAGCTTATCCATCCCTGCTACCACCCTCTGACGATATGATGTATGATGAAGACCATAGATTTCCTTCTGATCCCTCTTTACCTACTTCTGAGCGTTCCTCGAGCTCGTGGATCAGCGACGAGCAATTCACTACCCCGGGCACATGTGAACGAACATTATTGACCGACGACAGTTGCCCTCCTGCGGTTGCGGATGCTTCTCGCAATGCCTTTGTCAACAGTACACAGCAGTTTCCTACTCTGAGCCAATATCGAGATCGAGTTGGCGATGTAGCTTACGAAAGTATTATGGAAGATGCTCAAATGGGAGACGCGTCTTATGGACCAATGCACGCAGAATCTCCGCGCAAGGATTGGTCTGATGGTTCCAGCGAAGACTGTAGACGTACTACCAATTTGGAGACAGCAAAGGATAGGTCCTTGGAAGAGCTTCAATCTATCGCCGCCAACACCCCTTTGCCACAGGCTTCAGAAAACTGCGACTCAGAATCTCGATTTACTCAGACTTCAACACCTCTAAACTGCATTCAAGAGACAGCACCGCTTCCGCCAATGCCGCCCGTCTCAGCTCAGAACAAACCAGAAGAAGATCACATCACTGACACTGTCGGAGCTATTGCCGTAGATCAATGGGGCAACATTGCGTGTGGGGCTTCTTCGGGGGGTATCGGTATGAAGTTTCGTGGACGCGTCGGCCCAGCAGCCCTTGTCGGCGTAGGTGCTGCTGTTATCCCTGTCGACCCTGATGATCCGGACCAGACAAGTGTAGCAACCGTTACAAGTGGGACTGGTGAGCATATGGCAACGACAATGGCCGCTACTGTATGTGCCGAAAGACTCTTCCAGAGTGTGAAGAAAGGCCCAGGTGGAGACTATGTGGAGGTTTCCGAGGACGAAGCCCTAAAATCGATGATCGAAAACGAATTCATGGGTAAGCTGGCTTCCAAGCGATACAATCTGACTTGCTAACATTACTGAAGGCCATCCTAGCGTCAAGCATAGCAAATCTGCCGGCGCTATTGGTATCTTAGGCGTCAAGAAGATGCGTAATGCTCTGCTGCTCTACTACGGACACAATACCGACTCATTCGCCATGGCGTCCATGTCTTCAGATGATGACAGGCCCCTCTGCTCAATGTCTCGTAGCAATGGCAATGGCCAAATCGCACAAGGCGGTCGCATGCTGCCCATCAGACGCCACAAGAAGACGAAGTCAGGGTCTCGCCGATGATCATCATGCTCTAAGAACGAGTGAGGTGGTTTCGATGTTGCTTCACCTAACAACCTGTCTTCACTTCCAGAAAAAGAGTCCATGGCTGGTCCAAGTATGGTTTGTCTGACTCTCCATTAATTCATTTCTCATAGATACGCCTGTATCAGGCATTCCTTACTATTCATATACTTCTCCGTGCATGGCGACTGTCTCTTGATATTCCTTTCATACAGCGAGTAATGATTCTCATAAATGGAAAGAATTAACTTTCTTCCATACTCATGCAGATGCCTGGCGTATACTTCATAAAGTGCAAGAATGAACGGTACTTATCTGAAAGGGCTCATACTATCTTCTGGAAACAAAGCAGTATATTTCAAAGCACCAATGAAGCCTCCCCTTATTTCCCATCGTATCCTTTGACACTCGTATCGCCGCTCCCTTCCACTGCCCCAGTAGCGATGCTCAAACTCTGTTTGAACGCTCCTGTAATGCCCATCTGATCCGTCAGTATGCTAATCATATCAAAGCCCCGATCCGCATATCTCTTCGCATCTTCTCCGCTATTACAGTACATAGCGACCTTCTTCCCCTCCGCATGCGCCGCATCTTTGATCTTCTCAATCGCCTCTTCCAACTCCGGATCGAGCCTGGAAGTTAAGATTGGATGACCAATGTTATTCCCCAGATCAAACGGTCCAATTAACAAACAATCCACACCCGGGATGGCAGCAATTTCACGGACATGTTGCAAAGCAGACGCCGTCTCTATCTGCACAATCGTCAGAAGCGTACTACAATTCAAATCGTCAGCAGAGTATCTCCCATGTTCGGGCGTGGGCTGGAAAAAACACGTAACTTGTTGGCGTGCTGTAGATAGTATGTCATAGATTCATTATTGAAGCATTGAACAGAGAGCGGCGAACCGAACCCACGCGTTCCCTGTGGTGGAAACTTTGTCGATGAAACCAGGCGTTTGGCGTCGTCGACTGTGTAGATCAAAGGCACAACAACGCCGTGTGCACCGGCGTCGAGGGCGCGCTTTACCATCCATGCTTCGTTTGCGGCGATACGGACGAGGGGGGAAACGCCGGCGTGAGCTATTGCCGTGACGGCTTCGTGCATTTGCGAGTCTGGGGGTCGGGGTTTAGTTTGGGGGTAGGGATGGGGGATGGGAATAGGGTGGAAATACCGTTGATGTTGCCATGTTCGGTGTCTACGCATATCCAGTCGACGTCTGAGCGGGCAATTGCTCGGGAGTGGTTGGTTCCGGGGAGCATCTTAGGATGTTCTCAGTATTCGTTATCGATAGACTGTTTCAATTCATTGTTTTGTGCTGTCAACATGGTCTTACCTGCCATCCACCGAACGTGGGACCTCCTTTTTGGAAAGCATTGTATATCCGGCTCTTTGCTTGAAGCGTGTTCATGGCTGTTTTCGAGTAAAAACGTAAGGTTTGTTTGTTGTAAGGATTTGGGAATTGGTAACACCTGGGAATTGATATGAGTTTTGGGGAAATGAAGCTTTTTCGTGTGAAGAGTGACATGAGCTGGGTTTTATGCAATGGATTGATGTGTTGTTGTACCCCTCCTTCGTTGGAGAGTGGTGCTTACCCCACATCCATGCGGAGACGGGCACTAGCTTATGTGGGCTTCTGATGGGCAATACGATGACGATGCTTATACTCAACGGCTTTGGATAACAGGGCTGTTGTAGTAATCGGAAGTCGAGATAGAAGCGTCCAACCTCGTTCAGAGATGAGCGTGGTCATTCCAGTAGATCGTGTAAATATCGATTGTGTTACGTTATCGGCATCAAAGTCGCAACCATACTGTCGGCCTGTACTCATTGTCAAACATGATTTGTGACGTGTACTTTATCGAATTTAGAAGAGGAACAAATTAACAGCGATGTCTAACAAGAGCGAGACTGTCGATCGCAAGAACCATGTTGAGGTGCGCATGCTCAGCCGCCATTTACTATTTTCGGTGACATATACTTTGTACTTAATTCCGTACCGAAAATACGTTGCCGAGTAGATATCCCGGTACTGCACATTCTAGTGATTTCGCGCAGACAGCATGTCATGTCTATATCGAAGAGATTCATGACCTCTCAGCTTGATCCATCAACTTCATCACTTCTTCTTCTTTGAGACGATGCATTAGCTTGGATGAGGACTCGGTGGTCTCTCCAGCCCCAGCCTTGTCGATGTGGATCTATTTGAACATTCAGGTACTCTGTGCATTGCATATATATACGGACGGGGAAGCCCAGTTCGCCTTACCACAGGCGTGTCGAATTCGTACAGACTTTTCCATTTTTCGTGACCGGGTTCCATGACGTCGATCTCATGATATTCTAGAGGCCTCTTCGACTTGACATTTTGAACCACGGCTTTTGCGGTGTCGCAGAGTCCACATGGAGTTCGTGTGAAGAAGGTAACCCGACAGGCGAGCAGACGAGATGTGGCGCGAAACATGGTACGCCAGCTTCAGCTAAGCGAGTAAGACGCGGCCACGAGGGGAGAGTGGAAAGAAGATGCAGAGTGGTGATGACTGAGCTGAGCGCGCCTCGGCATCGATACGAAAAAGGAAAGCTTCATAGCCCGGATTAAACTTTGCGCTTGGACCTCTAACTATGACATGATGTCCCGACTTCCAGAATGTTCCAATCAGCGACATGAAATCTGGGGAATACAAGACAATACTCAACGCGCACCTTGTTTTTTGATCACTCGTTTAGCGCTTTCCAGGATATAGTAGAAATGGCGAAGAAGTGCGTTCACAAAGGCTGCGGCAAGACGTATGAGGATGAGAATGAAGAGTGCATCTACCACCCGGGCCCACCTGTCTTCCACGAGGGGCAGAAAGGTAACGCAGCCCAAGTCAATCTTGGTCCCTTGTACCAGGTTTGCTAATTTGATGTTCTAGGCTGGAAATGTTGCAAACCTCGCGTTCTTACCTTTGACGAATTCCTCGCAATCGAGCCTTGCACAACGGGCAAGCATTCGGATGTAGACGACACACCCGCGCCGGAACCAGTCACAGCTCCCGACGTTCCCAATGGCACACAAGTCAACCTTGGGTCGTTAGAGGAATCCCTACCTGCGCCTGCTCCACGGTTGCCTACCGCCCAAGCTACACCCAAACCGACAGCCTCGCCCGCCCCCCCACCGGAGTCCGAAGATGACGACCCAAGTGTAGCGCTGAAGGAGGGCATGACATGTAGGAGGAAAGGTTGCGGGGCAGTTCACAAAGGGGGTAATAGGGAAGGCGAGAGCTGTGTGCATCACCCTGGTGCACCCATATTTCACGAGGGCAGTAAGGGCTGGAGTTGCTGTAAGAGGAGGGTGCTGGAGTTTGATCAGTTTATGAACATTGAGGGATGCAAGACAAAAGACAGGCATCTGTTTGTTGGCAGTGGTAAGAAGAAGGAGGGTGAAGAGAAGCTGGATACTGTCCGGTGAGTTCCTTGGTTGCATACAATCTGAAAATCAACTCCTAATCAAATTGCCAGACATGACTTTTACCAAACCGCAACGTCCGTTGTCGCATCGCTATATCTCAAAAAGATCGACAAATCCACGGCAGTCATCGACTTCCAGCCTACTCACGTAAAGCTTGATTTGCCTACAACGGATAGCAAGCGTTACCAGACAGAATTCCCCTTATTCGCAAGCATCAAGCCCGAAGAGAGCAAGTTCAGAATTCTAGGCACAAAGCTTGAGATGACACTAGTCAAGGCTGATGGTACAAGCTGGCCAGTCTTGAGGAGTGATGATAAACCTACTGGTGAGATGATCCAGGTGGGTAGGGCTGGAAGGGCATAGAAGGGGTCGCCCAACGCCATGACGAGATACCAGACAAGCGTAGTCACGAAAATATATCAACGAAGTAACGATAGCTAGGATATAAACAAATGTGCCATGTGCTTTGAGTTTGCGCTATAGGAATGCGACCCTGCTGTCTGCCTTCTAAATGTGACATAATCCCATACTCACACTCCAACGAGCAAAAGAAGTATAAAATCGTAGACTCAATTCTGCACAAATGAAACAAACATGTCATTGCCCCCAAAAAATAACAAAAGAACGACAGTTCCTCCACATCGCACCCTAAGCCCGCATCCTACATGCACCATCGATATCCGCTAAATACCACAGCCAAAAACAAAAACGGGTATACCCATGATTCCACGCCAAGTCATCATAAACACCATCCTCCTTACCCACCCCCAGTTGATTTCTCTTTTATGCAAAGCTCCTCCTCCGGTCGGCAGGTAAAACCCACTCTTCACTCGCCGTATCGCTCATCCCATTCTTCTCTATCGCACTCTTCCGCCGATCACGCTCAAGTATCCACTCGCCACTTTCATTGGATAAACGTTCATCTGCGCGCCCAGTCTGTGCCTCAAGCCTATGTTCGTCCCGACCTAAAGTGGGACTCTGCTGTTCGGACATCCGTTTACACATCCGTTCCAACTGCACATTCCCCGTGTTCTGACTCTGCGTCTCGACCGTTGCAAAGTTGAAGTTTGGTTCCTGTTGCTCGGGGGTATCGCGGCCATGTTGACTCTGCGCTTCGACTTCTTCGATTGAAATGTGGTCGCTTTGTTTGGAGGAGACTTCAGAGAGGGCTTTGAACATGAAGGATTGGTGTGTGTTGGGGCGGCCGTAGGCGGTGATGCGTGTTCCCTCGCCGGCTTGCGAGTGTTGTGAAGAGCCGAATAGGGCGGGGAAGAGGACGCTCATGACGGGTTTGACGCCAGAGAGGCAGCCGCAGATGATGCCGATGTCGAGTTCGAGGACCATTACTATCCAGACTGCTGTTCCGTGCCCTGTAGGGGAGTTGTTAGTGTTCGGATCTTATGGAAGGGGGGGGGGGGCGGGAAGAAGGTGCATACAGAGCATGTCGTAGGATTCGAAGAAGACTTTGAGGTAGTACATTCGTAAGATGCCAGTAATGCAGACAAGAAGGCCGATACCGAAGAGACAGATTAGACCGATGCGTTGGCGGAGGGGTAGTTGGAGGCTCCACAGGGGTTTTGCGGGCCACCTAGATGGCATTGTTAGTGCTGCTACGGTAGAAGTGGATCGTAAGAATACTCACAGGTACACAACGCAGTCGCTGAAGCTGTTCAACGCAGCAATGACTTCCAAAGCGACGCGCATATCGATGCATTCTGGCTTGGCGTTGGAATCCCAGAAGGATGTAATGGGCGAACATCTGTGCATCTGTTAGTGCGTCTGCACAGCGTCTGGGGAAAGGAAGGTCTTACTGAAAGAGTGACATGAAGAGACATGCAACGGTATAACAAGTCACAAAGGTACTTATAGTATAACAGAAAATCTTGGTCGAAGGTCCGGGAAAGAGATTCAGATATGTTAAACATAGGGAGATTTTGGTGAGTGAACACGCCATAGGAAAGAGTACGTCGGCTGTATAAACCATCTATGCATGTCGTTAGTCTCAGGAGTGCGTACTTTGGTGTGCGCACTGCATCTCTTACCTTCCAGTACGGTGCATGCCATTCTGGCTTCAAGTCCCAGGTGTGCAAGCCCAGCCCCAACTTGAGCGACGCCATAGGGAATATTGTTACCGGCAAGGCAAATACCATTGCCGCAAGCATGATGTAATCATCCAACCCCAGTATTTGTCTCAGGAGCCCTTTTCCGTAGAAGCGTATCCCTAGGACTGGCACCCATGTCTGTCAGCCCGTATTCATGTAGAGCGAGTCATGATGCTGTAAAAAGTGGGGGTCGTTTTCGGAAACAAACTGGCGGAAAGTCTTGGTCGCGTTTCGCATTCGCGTCCAAGAAAGGGTTTACTTACAGGCGACGGATAGTATGAGGGATGGGACTGTGAATCCAAGTATCATAGCGTGAAGATTGACGGGGTCGGAATAATTCGGTGCCGGCCATTGACTCTGCTCCTCCGGTGTAGGCAATATCATGCTACGCATGTTGGGAGTGTGTGGGGGGCTGGGAGTCTCGTTAGCTGTCCGTTCTTTGTGTCTTTAACAACGTGATATAGGTAGCTATTGGTGCGTATAGCTGCTCTTCTTGCTCATACAAGTCGGGAGCAGAAATCGATCACGTCGACTTCACTCGTACTCTTCTCTTCTTCTTTTCTCCACAACAGAACCTGAACGACTTACGTTGATACACCAAGCTTTGGTCGTTAATTCGTCCTTCTTCCTGTACAAATGGAGCTGCGATGACGCGAGTTTACATAAAGAACTACCTCCAATTAGGTGGTATTAAGAAAAAAATTAGAACGAAAGAATGAAGGAATAGCGTCTCTTCCAACGGCAAATGATCGAGATTGAACAAGAAGGAGCCAGCCCTAAAAGCGAGACCAGAGACCCGGACCACAATTCTGGGGACCGTCTATCAATGTATGTGCATGCGAGGCTGTGGCTCGCGCGTCGCCGCTTCTTTCGCAACATTCCCTCCGGTCATGGCACCCCTACTGTAGCGTTTCAGTGCACCGTTGACCCTCTTGGCTGAATTCGTTCCTCAGGAGGGAACACGCGGACTTGGCTAGCTTTGTGGCCTGTGGGGTCATGTAGCGTATAGTGAAATTTAGGAATAGAGCCGTTGGCCCAGGTGCCGTTCGCGAATGTTACGTTAACGGTCCGATTCGCAAGTTGTGGTCGGCGTTCCGGGCTTCTATAAGATAGTCGGATATGAAGTGTCAGTGACCCGGTATATCCTTGGAAAACGTGTTACATGCTCCTCGCGTGCCTCACGAGGCCTTCGTAACACTGCTCGTGTATGTATCGCGAAGTCAAAATCGATCGAAGTGGATCGAATACGTTTGATCTGAGCCTCGCGAATCGTGACTTTATCTTTTGCGCTTACCATGTATAAGTGAACAGTTATCGGCCAAGGACTTTACTACCGATCCAGAACGGCTAGCGATTCATTATTTTGTGGTGCCTTTGCAAGGAAGTTCGCATCAAGATTGCATCGTCTGGACATCGAGTAATTCGCCTCGTCTGCCCAATGTTAGCCTGCATTTGATACGGGAGGTAAGCCGGGTGTAATCGGTTATGAAAGTTCGGCTATGATGTGAAACGATACGTCGATTCATTGCCGTTTCCGGATAGATATAGAAGGTTGACAACGGCGTTGAGTATAATGTGACCACATCAGCCCCTGTACGAAGAAGAAAACCCTGCGTATACGTAATGTGATGTAATGCGATTCTTCACCGGTTGAACAGTGTTCGCGCGCATAAAGAGAAGTGGGAAAAAAGGTCTACATCATTTTCTTCCAACTGGGTAGGCTGGTGATCGTATTGGCAAATGCCGGTGTCCACGTTGGTGTCGTTTCAGATGCATCCGTAGGATGCCGAATCCCAACGCCACGTCGCCGGCTTGCTGGGAAGCACCTCGTTCAGGCTCGGTGTTTCGTACATATCCTAACCCTTGATCAGCAAGGTACGCGGGCTAACGGTATTGCGACTGACAGTATCCGTGCATCATCAGATGAGGAAACGATAGTCTAATGTGTCAGCACCGATGCGGAAATAGTGCGAGGGGCGCGGAAGTCGTCACGGGAGCCGCACGGGTCCCCTGCTCGGCCCCGGATACATCTGCATGCGTACCTGAGTTTGGATGTTTCCAGCTCCTACATGAACAGACAATTACCCGCATAGTCATCTAAGCCTCAGGATTCTTGACCCGCCATCTCTTCTCGTGCTGTCCTGCAACATTGAAGACGTCCATTTAACCGGTGGATTCCCGTCATCTGCTTCCGCCGTAACACTCATGTATTCATGCAGTTGGTTATGCAGGATAGGGTCGGTCGGTCGGACCTGCAATCTTTTACGAAGTCATTATACGACCTATGGATCCTGTCGCCCGTTGAAAAGCCCATGTATCCGTGGACGTTTTCAACATCCATCCACTCTAACGCCATCTGGGTCCGATCTTCAGAGCAGTTCACTCCTCTTCTTCCGATGCGCCAGCCACCTCCGACTGATATCATAGCAAGCCCGTGTCCAACTCCTCGTGATGATCTTCCCCTCAAACGTCCCGCTCATTAGACTGAACATGACCAGCAACGCCAGACTGGCTCCGAAGATGTAACCAAACGACTTCCAATAACTGACCATCTCGAACTCCGTGTTCTTGAATTGTATGCTGAAGTACCCTGTGAGAAGCGTGACAGGCGTGAAGAGAATCGTAATCTTGGCCAGGAGGAGCGTCACCCACGTGAGGCGCTCTACACTGTTTGACTCTTTGATGGCGATAAGATTGAAGTTCATCATCACGAGTGACTCCTTTTGATCGAGGCATTCCTGAATCTCGCTGAGTGCGTAAAGGAGAATGCGGTCCTTGAGGCGTTCAAACCGGACACGCGCAGCTGAGCTGAGTGCCACGCCGAGGAGACTGTCGGCTTCTGGCATCATCGGTCCTACTGAATCAAACACCGGATTTGACGATATGAGTGATGCGTTGCCAGACATGACACGCGAGTTTTTAAGCGACGCCAGTGTAGCTTCTTGCTTCTTGAGAACGCGCTCGATGATGAGTTGGTAGCTATGATAAACGCGTTTGAGTACCGCAAGTTGGCAACCGATATGGTGGAGTTGATCAACGTGAGTGAGATTAGCCTTTTGCAACATCTCTCTGCGGAGTCTTTCAAGCTCGGCACCGTATCCCTGTTCGCGACGAGAGATAAGGTCGAATGTAGCACCCCAATCTTCGAAAAGATAGTAGAACAGTAATCCTGGGGCGTCTGTAGGACGGTGAGCAGTCTCCTCGTCGCTGCTGCCCACACGTTTACGAAGAGGTAATTGAACCAGCGCCGCATCCCTAAGCGGTGTTGGTGCTTTTGTCAACTGCCTGAAAACGTTTACCAGGTTCCGCCGGGTAGTAAACAACATTCTTAGGTCACTCGCGTTCAGTGTGCCGTTAGCAAACGGAAATGGATCTTCGGAGATGGAGATGACAGTTTTATCCTCGCAGAGAAGAAGCCAGTTCCACACGCGTTTGCCGTGAGGTGTATCTCGGCTTCTATCGGTAGTCTCGGGGTGTTTGCCGATTCTCTTAGTTCGTACGTTGTGTAATGAGTTGTAGCCGATGCACATGTCTACCACGATCAGCAAAAGTTGTTTATCATGAATCAAGTTACAAGACCACAGGAACGACTATACTCACACCTTCGGCCCTGATCCACAGTACTCCAGTGCCAAACATCGTCTACCAGCTGGTAGTGGCCCATATCGCGTACCATTTCCAGTTGTGTGGACTCCATCAGCTCTGTCATGCCGATGCTCGACTCTGAATCGTGGTCTGCTTCATTCGCTTCTTTCACCCTCTCTTTGGTTGCGTTTGCCTTGTCAGGCGTGCGCGATTTGTGCGATAAGATTGACTTCAATGTTGAGGAGCTTTTAGCCATCTGCAGTGATGAATTATTATTGGGCACCGGATCGCTCTTCATCATACCCATCAGGCGTGGCGTAAAGTCGAAGTGTGCAGCCAAGGTACGGATCAAATCCTTCTGATTATAAGGCATCCATATATTGATCCATCGAGTGTGCAGTTCGGTTGGTCGCGGCGCATCAAGCAACTTGTCGTATGATTGAGAGTCGAGGTCGAAAGCACAATAAGCGAAATCCTCGCCAAAGTCCAGACAAAAGTTATTACTGTTGGGGTTTCGTGTCTGCCTGTCGAAGAGATCAAAGTTGCGCTCTACGTCAAAGTTACGAAAGCAATGCTGGATATTGTCGTCTTCTATTTCCTCATAGTAAGCTGGTAGTTGCTCTGCCGGGTCCGCGGGTCGGAAAGGGGATGCCATGTTCTGTAGGCTGTAGCCAGGGGGTTCAGGGGTGTTTGTGTAAGTTCTCAAGTTTGTATGTTGAATGTTATTGGTAAAGACAGAAGTAAGTGATCATTTGAGTAATGATATAATTGTGGGTATGAAGGCTGGTGATATGAGCTCGTGCTGTGACTTGTGGTCGTTGTGTGTGTGTGTGGTGCGTATGCAGGTCATGCGTCGCGCTTTTGAGGCTCATGCCGGCACCTGCACTCGCAGCTGCCTGTACAACTCCATGACTCCTGCTACCTAGTAGAAATATATAAAAGAGGAACGAAGGAATTGATCGCGGATCAGAAGTTGCAGGTATATGGGTGACATGAAATACTTGACAGTGTGGGTAAGTAAGCACCCAGACGGTGTGTCTGGCGCCTACAATGGCCTTTGTACACTACTATTTTAAGTGTTTTATGACACCCAAGTGTGGCAAAATTTCCGTCGTCCCACATTGGAGCTTAAGAAGCGACCTAAAATAGTCCATCGAGTCCATGAAGAGCTCCACAGAGGCATGCGTAAAGTGCAGAAGACAAGGCTGCTACTACGGCCTTTGTAACACTGCACACACGTACCGTCGCCCATTAACCCCGAGCTGAATACATAGCTTCTCTCCAGCGCCAGAATAATAAGAAGCTTGCGAAGCATCTAAGTAGAAATGTAGAGGGGATGATGACCTTGTGTCGCGTGGTGTCGAGGTCTAAGGTCAGCGGACCAACCCACCAGGTAGCTGACTCCCGAGCTCCGTCGCACCCCGACTGGCTGCTCCCAGGCAACAGACATCACATGGAGGAGCCATGGAGATGAACATATGTCCTTCAATGATGCAACTTGAAAAAAATGAGATGATGCATCGAAAACTAGGTGCCAGAGCCTTGAGACCCACAGCTGCCCGAATAGGCAACTCTTCGGAACCATGGATTACAGCAAACTTCAATCATTTTACTCTTTCCTCAAGGACCGGAGTCTCTGGATCATATTAGCGCCCATGCCACGTGATACCACCACCACTACGTCACTAAGTTCTCCACATACTTTCACCCGCTGAGGGTACCTATCGTCCCAAAGAGGCAATCACGGAGAGCCATCGATTATAGCACCAGAAAAGACCCGATAATCGACGACAGTAGACCACAACCTGCCTTTCACTCTCCCATGGACCCTTTGTCCAAGATAGGCAGTCCACACACAGTCATGGATTCCGGCAACCCTGGTGTGAAAAGCCGTTCCGTTGTCAGAAGTCTTAGCCGTTTACCATGGCAGTTCTGAACAGGTAGGTCCATGTGAACTATCGACCACCGGCTTGCTGTCGACAGAGCAAAGTAAGCCTCCTGCCTGACAGGGCAACTTGCCAAAAGCCATTGATTACGGTCAAGCTTGCGCAAGCCAACGCGCGTAAATTCATGGTCCTGGTCCAAAGAGGCAACCCGATGTAAAATGTGGATTGCTGTGTGAACCTCTCACTACCTGGATCCAGGGTCGTAGTGGCGTGGTTGACGTCCCAAATAGGCAACTTATCGTTAGTACTGTTGATTGCAGCGGCCAAGCAGTCTTGGTGTTCAGTCACGGTAGACGATGCACTTGGTCAGATGGCCGCCGGCTTCTTCTTCTACCTCTATTTCTCAAACGTAAACTAAGGTTCCACAACTCACGAGTGGAGGCTGCGAGAGAGAATGTGTGTTTGTGTGTGTGTGTGTGAAAAGAGGGGTTCGGAGTAACATTTCCTTCCCGGAACATTCCATGAACACTCTAGGGACACTCCAGTAACACTCCAGGAAAAGAGTAACAGTCCGCTAGAATCCACACCTCTGGAAACTTACCCGATTAGGCATACTCTAGTCCCTGCCGCGGTGGCACTGCATTATCCACCTCAATCCACGTTTTGCGCCAAACTTGCCTAATCAGGCATATAGAGCACAATCGTCTATCGTACGACGGGAAATATACACGTGGCACATGTCTGCAAAATTCAAGGTCATCAAATGCTAGTACATGCCTTCTTACAACATGCAGAATGGAAATTATTCCACAATCATCTACCATGTAGCTCTCTGTTCAATCGCCATGCGCCCTAAACAGCGAGACAAGATCGGTCAAGGGTAAATACCGAACACAAGCAGCAGGTTGCTAAAAAAAAGGAAATATAAACGCCACCAAACATCAAAGGGTATACCGTGCCTCAATGTCCCGCTCAAACATAACATGAACCATGCGCCTCTTTCTTGCTTACAACTCTATGACCTCTTGCGCCTCTTCCGATGACTCCGTTGCTGATGCACTGCCAAATAACTCCTCAATCTCATGTGGATCCAAGGTCCCTACAAATGCGCGCTTGGCAAACGTGAACCACTCTTTTGACATCTTGTGCTTCTTGTGGTGTTTGCCCTTCTTTCCCTTCTTGTGTTTCTTGCCTTTTGTGGCGTCGTATTCTTCTTCTCCAAGGTCCGTATTCACAACCCCCTCCTCCTCAACATCGACAAATTTCGATTTCGATCCACCAGAGCCAATCTTCCTTGCATACTCAACCCACCGTCTTACGGTGAGGTCGGAAAAGCCTTTATCTTTCTTCGTGTCGTACTCTACTTCAAACACAAACTGATTGGGATGCGGCTCAGGTCGTGGCTGCTTGCCTTGATGTTTTCTATGTTTCCCTTCGTTCCATCTCTTTTGTTCGATCTTGCCGTCTGGGCCGATCTCGAATCCGAAGATGGTACTCACGGCAAACTTGTTCGCAGATGTGTCCTGAACAACGACGGCTTCCGGTGGCGACTCAACAAAATCGTTGTTGATATGTGTGAGATTTGCAAAGTACTGAACATAGCGTGTCCATGTGAGAGTCTGCGGTGAGTAGGCAGGACCAGGCGGTGCAGTCTTGGAAGGGCCGTCCGGAACCTTGAACTTGTACTTTCGCTTCTTCTTGTCTTTCTTGCCCTTGTGCTTCATTCGCTGTACGGTCTCGAGATGCCTTACATAGTCTTCATCATCTTCGTAGTCGGTGACAGCGATCGGCATCTGCCCGGCTGATGCGTCCATAATCGGTAGGCTGCTGGAGCCAGTTGATACGTCGAGATTTTCTAGACCGGTGATGTTGTACTCGATGATGCGGAGGGTAGGAAAGTAATTTGGCACTATGCTGGGCGCAACATGAGTTACTGCATAGCGTTCAGCATACCGGCCTCCGATTTTCTCGAGGTACTTCTTCCTCTCTTCTTTCCTCTCTTTTGAGGATACTGACACCATAGACGCGAGCCAGTCCCACACCGTATCTTCCTGATCTTCCTCTTCGTCACTGTACTTTGTACGCAACTTTTTGTTCGATTTGACTGGCGGCGCAGGAAGTTGAGCCCAAGCCTGCCGTAGGTTGAGTAGGTAGTCTGTGGCGGACGCGACAGTCACCTCGCCATTCTCAAACAATTCTACCTCGTTGCCCGATGCAGCTGAGCGCATAGCGACCCCCATGTGGCCATTTTCTGTGTCCTTTTCGATGCTCTCAAAATCCTGCAGCATGAAATGATCAATGTTCATATGCCCAAAGATATTGCCGACAATGACGTCGCGAAATTGTCGTTCAAAAAGAGCATATTTCTGCCAGCATGTCTCGTCCCAGCTCTCTTTGCCATCCACTCGTGCGGGTGGGACGTGACCCATAAGTATGGCTTTCATCCCGCGTTCTCGTAGAAGTTGAAGCTGGATACGCAGCCATTCCATGTGTTCGTAGCCGGGTTCGTGTTTCTTAGCGCAGCCATCGACGGCAGAATTGGAAGTGAAGAAGTATCTGCGCGTGTTAGCCATAAATCCCACTGTCCCTTTTAGTGATTGCTTACATCGTGTTCAGGCTTATGGTGGCCAGTTTCCCCGGAATCACCTCGACAGAGAACCATCCTCCCTGTTGGAACTGATGTCTCTGTGCCTCCGGTATGAAGCCACGCCAGATATCCAGATACTTGGTCGTCCATCGATTCGGCCCGCTCGTGAAGATGTTGTGAGGCAATATGTCGTTGTTGCCGAAAGTCGGCACGATTGGTATAGAAAAGGCATTTGTACCACCACCGTGCCCGCTCTGTCCAAAAACCTCAGTGAACTTGGACACCATGTACTCGTTCTGCTCTATGACCTGCTTTTGCGTCCTCGGAATCGCATCGTCATTATCGTGTCGCGCCGAGTCGCCAGTCCATATGATGAAGTCTATTTCGTTTTTCAAGTTGTCGTTTATCCATTTGAACGTCTGGTTGATGAGCGCAAAGGGCGAGTCGCAGCCCGTCGTCTCTGCGCCGTAAATGCCGGCTGGGCCACGCTCGCGATGGCACGCCGCATCCGAGGTGGTACTCGCGTATGTCTTGTAGAAAGGGTCCGGATGGAAGTCTACACGGATACGTTAGCTGCGAGTACTACCTCTCAGATAAACGTCGCTGACTTACCCGTAATATGCAGGAATCTGCCCTTGAGCGTCCGCTGGCCATTCGCAGCGCTGCTTACGCCAACAGCCCCAGAACCCGGACTGCGGCTGTTTCCTGCACCTCCTGCCGCGTCCGGCGGGGCGGCCCAGGCCTGTACCCAGAGAAGCAGGCTGCAGATCAACATGTCCCCTAATCGCACCATGATTGTCAGTAGGCTTATGGTCAGATTAGAAGATGCATTTGCAAGCGAATTTATGAGTGTTGCGAGACGTCTACGTTAAATCATGCTTGAATAGCGCCGAGGATACCTTGATGGCGGCCACCCATGGGTCCCCGACGCAAAGGCGCCCACTGCTGCGCGCACACCCTAGAATCCCCCTTGTAATTGGTGCGTCATCGCTCACGCCCAACCACCACGGGATGCTAAACTGACCTGCACACATCACCAGCGCACACAATCCACTTGCTCTGCCTTGCCGCATCAAGGTACGACTGCTTGTCGTGTGACTGATGCTCACACTGCCGCAGAGCACTCACCGCAATGCGCGTTTTTTTTTAATAAACTGGACTTGATTCGCCTAGCTTCCTACATGCAATGTCGCCATCGTGATCCTCGAATATGCCTCAACTGCTTACCATCCCACCCATGAGTGGGCCACTGGGCACCACCCCGCCCTCACATCCAGCGTGGGGATACGGAGATCCCTCACTCATGGGGTAGCATACGATAGGATTCGCGTGACCATGTCTCATCCTCCCAAAGTGCAGCAATCCAAGGGAACGACTGGCGAACTTCGGGACATCGCTGTAATCTTTAACACGATTTGGAAGCGGTAGTCTAGAACAAGTGTCGGAACCATAGGTGTTGAGAGCGCACAATATGCAGCCACTACACATTCACACATCACGTACGTGACCAAGGGTAGTTGATAAATGCAGTTCATTGCTGTCTTGCATCGGCGCAGAGGACGCTGAATCTACAAACTGCTAACAATGACATCCCTTTTCGTAGAGACATGCTTTCGCTCTTGTAACATGCTCACCCTCTTTCCCAAGTACCGCAAATGCTCTATCAACAGCCAAAGGTCGTCGGCCTTTTTGCTGCGCCACCGCGCAAAAACATGAACACGCCTTGGCTCACCCTGTCTGGGTCCATCCATGCATATAATGAAAGAAACACGTAATCAAAAAAGTGCCCGTAGCTAAACATGTCTTGACTAGTCCAACCGAGCCGAACACCTACGCTATGCTGCAAATATACATGACGGTTTCACACCGTAGAAATCGAAAACGCCCATATGCTGAATGTAAAGGGCTCGAACGAGCGATGAATATCAAATACGTTATGCGTCAACGATATTTCAAGCCCCGTTCTTCTGCCCATTCGTGGCTGTCGTGCCAGCGGCCGGCTTCTCCGAGCTCAGCATCTTATTGTACATGCCCTTGATGGCGGGAACAGTGACGCCAGGGCGAGGCCAGTGGTTGGTGATCGTGTAACCCCTGAGACATTGTTAGCATATGTATATACAACGATTTGGCGAAACAACTCACCATAGCCGCTCTTCGAGCTCTGGGTTGTCACGCGTCTCAGCACGGATGAAGTTGCCGATGGCAATCAACTCAGTCTTCAACACCTTGACCATCGCATCCTTCTGTGGGTAGTTCTTCGGCGTTGCCTTTTTAAGGCGGCTGAGATTGTCGCGCACAGGTCGAAGCTTCCGCTCAAGAAAGTCGTCTGGCTTCTTCTCCTTGGCCTTGGCCGTCTCCACAGAGCGATCGGGTACTTGGCTCTGGCTGTGCGAACGTGGACGGTCCTCGGAAAGACGGGGCCGATCGTCTCGAATACGCTGCCTGTCCACGTCGCCGCTGATCTTTCGACGATTCTCTGGCGTCCCGTTCCGGTCCGTAGTCTGCCCACGACGATCAACGCTGCCACGATCATTCCGGTACTCCTTGCGGTGACCATCAGAAGGCCTGTATTGGTCGCTGTTCCTAGGGCGGTCGTCCCGACTCCTATCGTATTGGCGGCTCTCAGTCCGGCTGTCAGGTCGTCGGTTCTCGCCGTTGCTGTATGTACGCTGCGAAGGACGCTCCGAATCCCGTGAAGCCATCTTTCGCATTGGACCAGAAGGTGCAGGGCTGGCAGAAACACTGTTCGCCTTGTCTGTTCGACGTGCTGCGTTGAGATGATTCTTCTTGTTGTTGCGGTGATGGTTCTCCATTAGCCGCTTCACGCTTGGATCCGAGATGCTCTTGTCCTTCAGAACAGTCAGGAGATAGTTCGCACGACGAACAAGGTGCACAGCGCCTGGTGATTTGGCATTCTTCTCTTCAGCCTTGGTGCGCTCCTCCTTCTTGTCGACACGGTGCTCTTCAAGATAGAACTTGTCAGTCAGTCCCAACTCTGGATCATCGCGGATGTTGACCCAAGCACCGTAACCGTGACGTTGGATGCCGATGCACAGCATGCCATCTTCACGTGCGCCCCAAGGACAAGAGTAACTCGCAGGCTTGATGGCATCTGGTACACGGAAGTTACGCCAATCAGAAGTCGCCTCGACAGCCTCTTTGAGGATGCGCATCTCAACCGGACGCTCAAGGATGGTCTCCGCGTTGACCTTCTTTACGTTGCCGAAGTCGAACAGAACAGCCTTCTTGTCCTTCTTAGTGATGGCGCGCTTAGCCTCAATCTCCAAGTTCTTGAGCCTCGTCTGCTCTTCCTTGACGAGCCGTGTGCTCTCCGCGACGATCTGGTCTAGCGTGGCTTTGACTACATTGAGATCTCGGCCCACGAGTTTCGCTGACTGAAGCATCTCATCGGCACGTTCGTCAAGTGAACCATACCGGTAGTAGGCTCCGATAAGATTACGCACCTCTTTTGTATTGAGAGGGCGCTTGGGATCCCTCCCGACGGTGTCGTCTTGCTCTGACTGCTCATCGTCATCAACGTCGATATGGGTAGCCTCGAGCGCGCGCTTCTTGGCAGCTCGCTGTTCTCGTGCACTTGATGAAGCGGCTTTGCGCTTCCTGGGCGCACTCTCCTCGAGCAGTTTCTGAGTCTCTTCCTCATCCTTCCGCTGCTGGATGTCGGCCTTGACGGCCTCAAGCTCTTCCTTGGGAATAATGTCATCCCATTCGAGATCAATCTTGACATCAGTGTACTCGAAATTTTTGAGAAACTCTTCTCCACCATCCGACGTGAGACCGGCGGCCTGCTCCGTCTTGTGCTCCTCGGCGTTCTCCAAGACTGAGTCAATGTCGAGCTCTTCGAGCTTCTTCTGGTTGCCCGACTGTTCAAACATCTTCTGTCCACGGCGCTTGAGGATGTTGTTGATGTCGTCGGCAGAATTCGGTTCGGCAGCCGCGCGACTCATCTTGTCGTTGAGTTCCTTCTGCTGACGATCGGTCACACCGCGCTGGATGGTGATAAACTCAAGCATACGCTTGTTACGAGCGCGCTCCAGGATCTCTTCTTCGATGGTATCTTTCGAGACAAGACGATAGACACTCACAGGCTTCTGCTGACCAATACGATGGGCGCGAGCCATGGCTTGCAAGTCAGCTTGAGGGTTCCAATCAGAATCGAAGATGACGACAGTGTCCGCAGTCATCAAGTTGATACCTAGACCACCGGCCCTAGTAGACAGGAGGAAGCAATAGTCCTCACTACCGGGCGCGTTGAAGTGGTCAATGGCAATCTTTCTATCAGCCGCCGGGACTGTGCCATCTAGACGTTGGAACGAGTAGTTGCGCAGCTTGAGATAGTCAGTCAAAATGTCCAACATATGGACCATTTGACTGAAGATGAGGACACGATGGCCGTCGGCCTTCAGCTTGCCAAGCAGGCGATCCAATAACATCATCTTGCCACTAGATGTGATCAGAGCCTTCAGGGTCTCCTCTTTCGAGGAGCCGGGCTTCACAAGCTTGTTTTCGGCGTTGGGGAAGAGCAAGGCATGGTTACTAGCCTTCTTCAGCTCCATGACAATGTTCAATAGAGACTGCTTGTGGCCGACACCTCCTTCATTGAGTGCCTCGTAGTTGCGTGTCAGGATATTCTTGTAGTACTCAAGCTGAATATCTGACAGTTCGACACGGAGAATCTTCTCAGACTTGGGAGGCAGGTCGTTCTCGACCTTCTCCTTGGTACGGCGAATCATGTACGGCTGAATCGCTGAACTGAGTTCGGCAAGCTTTTGGCTGGCGTCTTCTGAAGCGAGATCCACGTGCTCGTCAACGGTAATCTTCCCTGGCATGAGGAAGTCCATGAGAGCAGCCAACTCCCCCAGAGTGTTCTGAATGGGGGTACCCGTAATGAGGAGTCGACACGGTGCGTTGAATTGTCGCAGCCTGTCGTAGAGCTGGGAATCGCGGTTCTTCAGTCGATGGGCCTCGTCTACGGCGAGAAACTGCCACTTGATGCTTTGCAGGAACTGCCAGTCGGCGAGGACGTATTCATACGTAGTCAATAGTACGTTGAACTTGATCTTCTTGGTGTTCCCGTCGACCAGAAGCTCCTTGTCCCTGATGATTGCTCGGGCTTCCTCTCTACCGGTGTAGATGACATAATTGACATCCGGGGTCCAGTTGTTGAAAGTGTCGGCCCACGCAGGCATTGTTGATAGTGGAACAACGCAGATCATTGGACCATCCTGGTGTCGATCATGCCTCAGCCAGTTGATGAAGGAGACAGTTTGCACCGTCTTTCCCAGGCCCATCTCATCGGCCAAGATGACGTTGGTGCCTCGACACCAGTTGTGCGCAAGAAAGTTGACACCTTGAAGTTGGAACGACCTTAGCTGACCAAACTTGATGTAGTCGGGCTGCGCGTCCAACTTGACGAACTTCCGGCGGGTATTCGGGTTCGTCTCGCGGAGGTCGGAGGAGGGTCGGTTCGACGAGCGGTCAAGGAAACGATCGATCTCGCTCTGCGACAAGCGACTCACGAGCGATGCCGGTTCCCAGGTGCAGAACTCGTACGTCAATCCTTTCCCTACTTAATGTTAGGTAATCCGGTCAGGGGCTGAGAGTGAATGAACTTACACTTGACAAAGTAGTCAGTCTCGTCTTCACCATCTCGTGAGTCGATAACACGCTCAACGACGTGGAAGTCGAGTTGGCTCTCGCGCTCCGCTTCACGTGCAACCATGTGCTGCTCAAACTCCTCAGGGTCCTCGTCCTTCCGGCTGTGGAAGTACATGTCGCTGGAGACAGGGCCCTTGAAGTAGTTGTCTAGCTTTCGGTAGCCCTTATACGAGGCTGCCGTCTTGTAGTCTTCCCATGACGAATGGTAGTGTGCCTTGTCTTGCCATTTGATCTGGGAGTCTCGAATTAGTACTGCGTATGGCAGGAGTGATGATTTGCTCTTACCAGGTACTCAAAGTCTTTCTTCTCAAAGGAAGGATCAATTTCTGTCTCTGTTAGCAGGTGCTAGCACAACAGACGACTGTTCTCTCTTACCTGACCCATCTTTCGGCCGATGATCGAGAATCTTATCGATGACAGGACCAGTGTCCTCAGTCGCGGTCGCCCAGTAGTTGGGGGTCATCTCGTCATCCTCTTCTATAAACTCGTCCTCGTCCTCTTCTTCATTGTAATTCGCGACCTGGGCTGTGCGCCGAGCAGAGAATCGGACCTCGGCTTGTGATGGTGGTTCACGGCCTGCAGCAACGGCGTGCTGACGTTGGCGTTGCTTCTTGGTCGGAATGTTGCGGCGGGCTCCAACATAGCCATCCGATTCAGAGTCGGAGCCAGCCGAGCGATAGACGGGTGTCGGTTGGTTGGAGGCTGGACCAGGGGTCAGTACAAGGTCAGACGCGGAGGGTGGGGGAGACAAACTCTTGCGCGAAGCAGTCCTCTGTCGCTTGCGTGGCTGATCCGAGCTGTAGTCGTCGTCTTCATCACTGCTATCGACCTGAATATTGTTAATACTGACTTCTTTCATCAACTGAGGGTCACTTACAATGCGACGACCTTGGTGGCGGGCACGACCCTAGGCTACAGTTAGCTTGTGTGAAGAGAGGAAGATTATGGAGGCCACGTACGCTGCGACGCAGACCATATAGCTCCGGGTTCTGTTCCATGGGATATTCCTTCTCGTCGCTTGCCTTGCGCTTCGTCGGCCTTGTTGACTCTTCTGATGAGCTACGAGCGCGGTTGCTCTCTGCCCGTTCGGACGGCGGTGAGTCAGAGTCATAGTCGCCGTCCGGCTCGCCCTCGGCATCAACATCCTCGGACGAGTCTGAAGCAGCGGCCATCTCTTCATCTTCGTCGTACTCCTCGCCTGGCGCATCTACATCGGAGGCTTGGTCGGCTGCGGCAGCCTCTCTCGCGTCGGACAAATCGCTGTCGGCTTGGGGAGAAGAGCTGTCGGCGGTCGTCATATGGGCTGCGAGAGGCGACAAATGGCCGTTTGTGTATGGTAACGAGGCGACATGGCCCGGTGAAGAGGGCATCATGATGGACGCGGCTGTGGAAGAGGGTCAGCAAGATATTCACACCTTCCGCGGGCCTCGGAGGCCCCGAGCAGGCGCGTTGGATAGAGCGAAACTACGCGATCCAGAATAACCAGAAAGCGCCCAAGAACAAGGCCGAGGGCGCGAGCAATGGAAGTCTGATGGATTGCGGAGGTGGTGGTTGAGGGCTGAGTAGACAAAGGGCGGTGGAGAGCCGTGAAGCGGTGGGTGAACGGAGCGTGCTATAGAGGGGATAGAGGGCAAGCGGGCGCCTTCTTTACGTAGTGGGCGGCCGTGCTAGGAGTGAATAGTGACTTGCGGGATGCATGGGCGTGAAATGGTGATGGATTGATCGACTTGGGCAAGGCCAGCACCAGGCGGCGCCGACGGGTTTGTGCAGGGAAACTACGCGACGGAAGAGTAAAAAGCAGATATACGTACAGTCCATGTCCAAGATACCCTCGATATGGGGTGTGGGGTGTGGTCTGGGTAGGGTGAAGTGTGCGTCGTGGTGAGGGTTGTGGAGTTTCCTTAGGTATGGTCGGGGCTTGCAAGCAGCAGGCCAGCGCCTCGCTTTCGCGCTAACCACTATCGCACCCGCCGCCCGCCCAATCAGAACAAGGGCCAAAACGCTTACCACGGCTTGAATGCGAACAACGTCAGTTTGCCTATTGTGCGGTCCTCTCCACCTTTCTCACGCCCCCTTCACTCTGTGCAGACGTTGGAGCACAATAGCCTGCGCCTCTCCCCCAGCTTTCGCGTGCCAGCCAGCCTGGGTAGTCTGCTATTGTCGAGTCCTCGCGCGCACTATTGAACCTCCAAATTCCCCACCAACAACGACGTTTGCTGTCATCTACAATAGAGCAAACCCACGACAACCGTAGTCGCCACAAACATGTCCGACAAGCTCACCCGGTATGTGGCCCATTGTGAACCATTGCACATGTTTGCGACTGACATGTCCTAGTATTGCCATTGTCAACTCGGACAAGGTACCCCACTACCCCTCCACACACACAAAATTTGGTCATGGCTAACGTGAGGATGTTCGACGTGACAGTGCAAGCCCAAGGCAAGTGCCACCCCCCTACCTACCCCTCGCCCCTTCCCTCTCCTAACACTCCCCAGAAATGTCGACAAGAATGCAAAAAGTCGTGTCCCGTCGTCCGCACCGGCAAGCTGTGCATCGAAGTAGACGGCTCTTCCAAGATCGCCTTCATCTCTGAGCGGCTATGCATTGGGTGTGGTATCTGCCCCAAGAAGTGCCCCTTTGACGCCATCAACATTATCAACTTGCCCACCAACCTCGAGACCCAGGTCACGCATCGATACTCGGCAAACAGCTTCAAGTTGCACAGACTGCCTATGCCTCGTCCGGGCCAGGTTTTGGGACTAGTCGGTACAAACGGTATCGGAAAGAGCACAGCGCTGAAGATATTGAGTGGCAAGCTCAAGCCCAACTTGGGTCGATATGATAACCCCCCTGACTGGGAGGAGATCCTGAAATACTTCCGTGGTTCTGAACTTCAAAACTACTTCACCAAGGTCCTGGAAGACAATCTCAAGGCCGTTGTCAAACCCCAGTATGTCGACCAGATCCCAAAGGCTATCAAGGCCGCCGACCGCACCGTCGGCAAGCTCATCCAAGCCCGCTCGCAGATGGAGAACCTTGATGAAATGATTGACGACCTCGAGTTGCGACACATCTTTGACCGTGATGTCGGACAACTTTCTGGTGGAGAGCTGCAGCGTTTCGCCATCGCCCTCGTCTGCGTTCAGCAAGCCGACGTATACATGTTCGACGAGCCGTCGTCTTTCTTGGATGTCAAGCAACGTCTTGCCGCCGCCCGAAAGATTCGCAGTCTTCTTCGCCCCAACGACTACGTTATCGTTGTCGAGCACGACTTGTCCGTCCTTGATTATCTCTCGGACTTCATCTGCGTCCTTTATGGTAAGCCAGCTGTTTACGGTGTAGTCACCCTCCCAGCATCCGTCCGTGAAGGTATCAACATCTTCTTGGATGGAAATATTCCCACTGAGAACTTGCGTTTCCGTGAGGAATCGCTTCAGTTCCGTATTGCCGAGGCTGGTGACGAATACATGGTTGACCACAACCGCGGCTACCAGTACCCTGCCATGGAAAAGACCCTAGGAGGCTTCCACCTGAGCATCGAGTCTGGCGCCTTCACCGACTCTGAGATTATTGTCATGATGGGTGAGAATGGTACTGGAAAGACTACTTTCTGTAAGATGCTTGCGGGCGCTCTGCAGCCCGATGGCGACACCAAGGTCCCCAAGATGAGCATCAGCATGAAGCCTCAGACTATCACACCCAAGTTTCAGGGTACCGTCCGTCAACTCTTCTTCAAGAAGATCAAGGCAGCTTTCCTGAGTCCCCAGTTCCAAACCGACGTCTACAAGCCCCTCAAGATGGACGACTTCATCGATCAAGAAGTACAAAACCTGTCTGGTGGTGAACTGCAGCGTGTCGCCATTGTCTTGGCCCTTGGTATGCCAGCCGAGATCTACCTCATCGATGAACCCAGTGCCTACCTCGACTCCGAGCAGCGTATTGTCGCATCTCGTGTCATCAAGCGCTTCATCATGCACTCGAAGAAGACTGCTTTCGTCGTCGAGCACGATTTCATCATGGCCACCTACCTTGCTGACCGTGTCATTGTCTTTGACGGTCAACCCGCTGTCAATGCCCGCGCCAACAAACCTGAATCCCTCCTTACTGGTTGCAACAGTTTCCTGAAGAACCTGGATGTCACTTTCCGTCGTGACCCCAACTCGTTCCGTCCTCGTATTAACAAGGACAAGTCGCAACTTGACCAGGAACAGAAGTTGAGTGGTAACTACTTCTTCCTGGAGGATGATAGTTGAAGAGGTTTTCGACAACCAGAACATGCCTCTCTCCCAGCGCCGCCTACACGGGCACGTGAAGACCGGGGTGACGAAAAAGGGCAATAAGAAGCGTGGACTGAGGACACGCGCCGTGAGTCTCTTGGAGGATGACGAGGGCTCTGAAGATGAAGACGATGAGGACGAGTGGTTTTGGGCAGTGGTCGACCTCCTGCGCCGACTAGTTACTTTCCGCTTTGGTAGTCAAGACGGAAAGTAATTGTCAGCCCGGGTCAAGCTAGGTGACCGCTGTTGGGGTTGGAAGGAGCGAAAATGCACCATGCATATTGATTGATATGAGTTGCGAAGTTTGAGCAAGGAAATCACTTGCTTCCAGCTGCTTCACCGAGGTAGCCAGAAAACACTTTACAATGTGACATGCAATTTCTTTCATATCATGTAACGCACATGTGCCATGGCCGTAATGATGTTATGCCTTGATTGAGCGTGCATGCATGTTGCCATGTCTGCATATGGATATTGTGAGTGTACATGGTTGTTTGTTTTCATTCTTCCTACTTTGCGCTTTTCCCATTGCCAACTAATCCCATGCGCCACGCATGCTGGCTTGCTTACTTGCTTGTGTTGGCAACTTATCTAGCCAACGCCATTACCAAGAAAAAAAAAACGTAGAAACGCAAGAGAGGCCCATGAAGAGGGAAGAAAAAGGAGAGGGAAGAGGGAGGGGGTATCGATGCCCAAAATATCCAATCTGAACCATTCCAAAAACGAAAAAAGAAGAACAAAACACACAGTCCCAGGGAATGAATGTGAAAATAGAAGAGGAAAATGAAAATGAGCGGCGGGGGGGTATATCTATCTTTTCGCAAAACATGCAAACACCAAAGCAGACCGAAGCAGACCCACCAAAAAAAAGGGACGAACCCGACGCACAATCAAGCACGCCACAAAAACTCCTCATCCATGGGCATAGGCGTCCTATTCATAGCCTCGAGACTGCGATTCAAAACTCTCGGCATCCTCCTCCTCTTCTTCGCGCTTAGTCGCGCTACTAAGCGGCGTACGCATGGGGCTAGTTTGCATTGACAAACCTGCGTCGAGGCTGGCGGAAAGGGATTTTACGCTTTCGGCTTCTGGCTCAGGAGCAGGGATGGGGATAGCGGTTATAGGAACGTCGTCGTCGGTCGAGGTTTTGCTTGCGCGTTTGTTGGCGCGTTCCTGACGGGCTTCTTCGCGTTGGCGCATGAGTTCTTCCTCGTGGGCGACGGCTTTTGTGCGGCGGTCTTCTACGTCTTTGCGCTTGATGACGCGGCCGAGGGCGTCGGAGGCTTGGATGAGGCCGTCGATGCTGATGGCGTGGTTGGTCATTTGGTGGTTGATGTAGTGGTATACGCCAGCGGGCGTGTCACATTGAAGCAGCGCTTTTTCGTTGAGTTTAAGCAGGGCGAGGGCGATTTGAAACAAGAAAGTGGAGCCGTCGTGCATGCAGAGGACAACATCCCAGACGCGGAAGAGGGCTTCAGCCGAGAGGCAGTCGGTGAAGACGGAGAGGAACCATTGGAAGGTTAGGGCTTCGAGCTCGATTTCTAGCTCGTCGAGGTGGGCGGACAGGCGGGGGAGGATCTCGCTGACGTAGGAGCGGAGGACGGTTTGGTCGGCGCGGGAGGTAAGGAGGTGCTGGTCGTAATAGTGTTGGGGGAGAATCTCTTCGATCATGGCGGTAAGTACCCAGAATGCGTCTTCAGGTGTAGGCATGATGAGTAGCAAGCATGCGGCGATTAGGTTCATGCCCTGGCAGTAGCCAACCTCCGGGTTACGGCGAGAGTAGGCGAGCAGTACCTCCTGAAGTTTTTGTACGCCGGGGCCAGTGCGGAAGAAGATGTTGTCGGTGAGTGTGCGGGTAATGTCCATCTGGATCTGGGTTGCGATTGTGGGGTCGTCTTCACCATTCTTGACCAAATCCTCATAATAACCTGGAGTGCGCAAATGCAACGCTCCACTCCCTTCAGCCCAGATCGCGGCTCTCATGTTCACTGGAATACCACCAAGCACAAGGCGTCGGAACTCCTGCCATTTCGCACGTCCAATCTTGCCCTTGTTGCCCAAGCCTGCAATGCCTACCAATTCACCATCTGCAAGGAAGGTTTCTGGCATGGCATTACCCTTGCCGTTCTCAGCGATACTGGCAACTTCCCCTTCGCGCTTGTTCTGAGCACGTACTTTACGTAGAAAGTCATTCCATTTGATGGTCCTCTCTTTTTGAAGGTTGTCGTGCAGCTCACTCATTTGTTCGAGCAGAGACTGCACTGGATCGATCGAAGGCGGATACTGGCTGATAGGTGTGGCAGGTCCTGGGGATACCATAGCCGGAGAAATGTCAGAATTTCCCGAAATGGTGCGAGACGGCGATGGTTCAGAGTTGATGCTGGTAGTTGGCACGGATCCTCGCTTCATCAAGGTGATCTGGTTCTGTCCAATTTTGAATGTAGAGGTCTCGCTTTCAGCAGTTTCGACCGTTGTGATGGGCGCAGCAGATGGAGTATGCGAAAGCAGTTCGGTCGGATGTGTGGCGAGTTTCAAATAATCAGCCCATGTCTTACTTGTTGGCTGGGTGGCTTGATTATCAGAGTCTGAGCTGGATGGACGTGTGGTGCCGTCATTCTGGTCAGCCGCGGCCGGACTGGCCTCGTTGGGGTCCTCGTCGTTTGCGAGGCTGTTGAGTACAGTCCTGCCATCAACCAGTGATTCCACATTGCTGCTTCGCTTCTGCTTCATCAGCTCAGCCGCCGCCTCACTCTGCCTCTTCTTTCGGCGCTGGTCATAGATGAAGCCGAATCTATCGGTCAAGTACTCACTGCTCCCGATGAAGCGATTGTGCTGCTGTACTAGCGTTGGGGGTCGCGAGTCTTCAGGCAAGATGCGATCCATCTCAACAGGGCCAAGGTTGCTCATTCCGCGAGTTGGTGGAGCCGGACCAACACTGCCAGACGGGCTTTTGGTCTGTTCTATCGAGATGCTCTTGATAGTTCCGTTCGGACCCAGGGCTCGTCCTCGCCTTTGCGTGCTGGCTAAAGATGACTTTGCGGACTTTGCAGTCTTGGTCGAGTCCACAGAAGGGGCACGATCGACAGCATCGGATGTGAGAGATGGACGGCCTCGCACGCTGCTGGATTTGCTGGGACTCAGGTTGTTGCCCGCCACCATTTTCAACGCCCAGCTTGCTAGCGACACCGACGACGATCTACGTGGCGATGTCTCTGAAGCGTCTTGACTATTGAGTCTGCGCAATGCGGGTATGGCGCCGGCGGGGGGTATAAAGGTATCGTTTGCGAGGGCTTTTCGGGCTGGTTTTGCTCCGCTAGATGCACGCGACCGGCCATGTCCTGCTAGGGTCTCGGCCTCCCTGTCAACCAGACTTGCGACAGAGGGGGCTCTGCTGCTCTTCCTGCTCGTCCCCGTCCAAATATAGCTCTTCCAGTTGGACTTTGTGGTATCGCGAGCGTCGGACGTGACAGAGTCAATGGACACGACATCTGCCAATGGTGTCGCACCGCCCGTGTCAATGCCCAGCGCATCAGGATGCTCAGCGAGCTCGTCTTCCATGGCCCTTGCGAGTCGGTCTTCCATGGGGTCGTCCGGATGCAGTCCAGTGGGCCCGCTGTCGCCCCGCGTTCGTGTCTTTGTTAGGCCATTGTCCTGCTCCTTGCTCTTCTCCAGCTCGCGCAGCCTGTTTTCAATGTCCATGTTGGAGACTTCGCACTCTTGGAGCATCTTCCTCAGCATCCGCTCCCGCTCCTCGGCCCGTCTTCGCAGGGCTGTGATCTGGGCATCGCGCTGCGCCAAATCGCCCGCAAGCTGCTTGACCAATGCCACGGCGCCCGTCTGTCGCAGTGCATCCTGTATGTTCTCGTCGCTGGCAAAGTGCAGGTTGCCGGGCACTTTGGCGGATTCGGCTGGGGTGTCGTCAAAGAGGGCGGTCCGGTCCGCAGTGGTCGTGGCTGCTACCAGACTGCCCACGATCTGCTGCGTCGACTTGGTGACCTTTCGTACCGTGGAGGCGGGAGTAGGGCTCTTGGGGAGATGCGGTGGCGGCATTGCCTTGACCGTATCTGGCGACGCTGTTGGCCTGTTTTCGGCATTCTTGACGACTTCCTCGGGCGCTGGGGTAGAGCGAAACCAGCCGTTGGGACGCGACAGTGCCGGGGACGTGTCCGGACTGGGCGACAGCGAGGGGAACGAGGTGAGGCTCTTTGTGTCGACATCCGGAGAGGCAGCTCGGCTGCGGCTGCGGCTCAGAGAAGTGTTTGAACTGCGCTTTGATGGGCGTACACGCTGCAAACTGCGGTTCCTGGGTGGGTTGGATATAGTCGAGTTCTGAGAAGCGGACCGGACGAGATCAACGGCCCGCGGTGTGGAGTCGATGGCAGCCATGTCTGTCAAGCGTGTCTGCAGTCGCGCACATGTGTGTACCAGTGGTGGGATCTTCGCTTCTTGCACAGGGGTATGGCGGCATTCGCAGGCGGTTTGTATTGGGCAAACATGCGCGTGCGTGGTGGGAGAGCAGTTTGGCAGCATCGACAGTCGACAGTCCTAGGCATGTGGAGAGCAATGCGTCATAGCGAGGCTTAATATCTCCCGCCCACACGTCGTGTATATAGGGGATCGATCTGCGCGCACACGTGAAATCTACTACGTCCTCAGGGGTAAAACCGCCAAATGCTGCTGCCACCGCCAAACTGCTGAAATTGCTACGACGCAAGGGGCACGAAGTAGCCACAGGCACGGCACTCTTGGGCGTTGGGTTGCATAGTCGTTAGCGATGCGTGCACACACTGGCCAAGGCAATCATTCCGACGCCACTAGACCGGTCATGCATGCATCCACGTCCTCCACCCCCATGTCCCCATGTCCCCATGTCTCCCTCCCCCCCCCCCCCCCCCCCATGTCAGCCCTGCCGTGCTTTTCACCCGACCCGAGATCAGCCTGGAGCCCTACCACTACGGGTACTTGGAGTGCCCAAAGACCCTGAAGACTAGCCATTCGAACCATGTTTCGCATCTGCCATGTCCGCCACCGACCTCGACGCCGCACTGGCCGCCATTGCAACGCTGGAAACGCTCTCGGACAAGCAACAGCGGGCCTTGAGCAGCATCAATGTCATTCGGCGCAATCGAGAGCCATTCGTCGACGTGCACGCCTTGTTTGCCCTCTATGATGTCCTCTACTTTCGAAATCTCCTTGTACCCCGTGTACAAGTAATTTGGTCGCCTCGTCTGACGCTCGTACGTAGACTTAATTTTGGTCAAAGTTTACAACCACACTGCCCCAGTCCGTTTCTGCGACTGTCTCAGCCAGGACACCTGAAGCCGCCCGCGTGTTACCGTCACGGACCGCGGCCGTCGCCCCACCCACTTCTAGACTGCCATGTCAAACGCCGGCTAACGATGCCAATCGCAGTGCGCCGGAATCTGTGAATTGTCCAGGGACCCCGAAAGCGGCACCTTCACCCGCATCCGCCTCAAGCTGAGCACGCCGCTGCTGCAGTATCGTCCGCGCGACGACACTATCAACACTCTGCTACATGAGGCTATACACGCCTACTTTTTCATCACCACCTCCTGGAGCCATTCGCGCGGAGCCGACGGAACAGGCCATGGACCGGGCTTCCAGCTGCTTGCAGATGCCCTCAATAACCACGCCAACTACGCCGTCACAATCTACCACACCTTCCACGATGAAGTCGAGAGCTACCGGACCCATGTGTGGCAGTGCAATGGGCCTTGCCAGAGCCAGCCGCCATACTTTGGCCTAGTCAAGCGGAGCATGAACAGAGCCCCAGCCAAGAGCGACACGTGGTGGGAGAGACACCAGGCCGAATGCGGAGGCGCCTACACCAAAATCCAGGAACCTGCGCCCACAAAGAAGCAGCTGGATGCTATGAGCGCCAAGGAGCGAGCAGGAAAACAGAAGAACAAGCTTGACAGTTGGATTACACTCGGAGCCAAGAAAGGGCCCGCAACTGAACGTGACACTTCTAGTCGGCCCATCGACGCTAGCACAGAGGATAAAACCTCGACGGCTGTTGTATCGAGTAGTGGGGAGACAGCGACATCGAGCGTCAGACATGTAGTTTCCCCACGTTTTACTTCCACACCTTCGCAAACAACACAAAAACGCCAACGATCAGACACAGAAGGCGACCCAGTCACACAGAAGAGGCTGTTAGTCAATTGCCCAATCTGCAATCTTAGAATGGCAGAGTCGGATATCAATGAGCACTTAGATGCGTGTGTAATACAAGATTGATCACTTACGGTGCTACTTCAACAAGTTCACTGTGACTCTGCGCCCAATCATCGCCAACAGCTTCCTACCCATGGACGCTGGATCCGTGCATACTCTTCGAGAAGCGAAGAAAGTCGACATCATCTCAGACTGGTTACATTCCCATTACTCCTAAAGTGTTTGCTACATCCGTCCTTATACAGAAAGCTTGATAGCCTTGTCACGTTCCTCCTGCGTGAGGTGAGTGGTTTGAAGGATATCACAGTGTCCGTATCGGACGAAATGCCCACGGTGCATTGGGGTAAGAGGAAGGAGCTGCTGGACAATTTGGACAAGTTGGCCGGGCATGTGAGATTTCATGTTGATCAGATGGTTGCAGATAGTGAGGAGTTGGAGTTGGAGATGCGGCTTAAGGAGGATGTGAAGGCGCTTAATAGCGTTGTATTGCTCCCTGGTCGTTAGAAGCGCAGGCTTGCCTGTCCTCCCGGTAGGGTCACATGGACTGGATCGGTGATGGTCAAGGGTCACAAGAGTATACCGTTCCCGGACATATCAAATGGAATTTGTACATGACCTACTGTGTCTTTGATATATATCTAGAATAAACAGCTCACACCCCTCTTGATTCCATCTTCATCTCCAGTGTCCCTCACTTGCTCACAAGTATTCAATGCGTCAAACACTTCCTACAGTGGCTATGTCTCGGCCGTTGTGAGAGTAGTCACTGCGTAACATCTGTGAATTCAAAGATCCCTCACTCTCGATACTGTATACCAGAGGCAAAGGATCAATCAGAGCTGGATAGCCACACCTTCCATACTGCTCGTCAATGTAAGGTTGGTCACGCCTGCCTATGGACTAGTTCTTCGTTCACCCTCACTTCGTTTGTCACTTCCATGGAACCTTCTCGCCGTCCAACGCAATCTTGCTCACCAATCAGACTCCTCGTTCAGTTTGAGTGAGCGTATGGCCCGTGCCTTTTACGCCCACAAAGCCGCTCTTGCGCTTGCGTGCCCTCACCATCTGCCAAATTGCACGTTATACAGCCATTCTAGACTCTAGGCAACAAACTGCTCACCGGCCACGTCACCTGATCGTCCGCCCTAGTAGCTGCTGCCTGCCGACACACTACTATATAAAGCCGCTTGTGGAGAGATTTGGAGCAGTAAGTGTGTTGAAAGAGGGGAACATGACGTAATTTGTAGGTGATTGTTAAATTTCGTTTGCGAGACATTGGTTATGCTGTGCTGGCTGTGCTGTGTGTAACCATGGTTGTCCATCTAGCCACGGAACCCTGGGAGATGCGGTGAAGAATTCAAGTGCACACACCGACTTCGGGAATATCGCAGTCCTCTTCTCACAGCATAAATAGTCGCCAAATCCACAACCAAATTCTGTTTCCCACTCTCTACTTTACACACTCTACTTTACACTGTCTACTTTACACTCTCCACACGCTCTACCTCCAGCTATGTCAGGCCCTCTACCTCCACGCGCTTTCTCAGCCCCGACCAAGATCCCGAAGCAACAGCTCCAGGACGAACTCCAAGCAGCGGTATCATCGGCAGTCGGAGGAGGTTCAGTGAAGCAATACAAGAAAGTTGTAGCTATGCTCATCCACTTTGAGCAGGATGACATAGGCGTAATCCCACTGGAGACGGAGCTCGCGAGGACCTTCAATCAATACTACGGCATTGATCAGATCAAGCGCCTTGAGATTCCACGCAAGGGAGACCCTGATTGGATTGTCCAACAGGCCTTTTATAAGTTGCATAGCTTGGGATATACCGAGAAGAACTGTCTGATCATCCTGGTCTTCTCAGGCCATGGGGTGAGCGTCGAAGCAGAGAGAAGTGATATACGAGCCAGTTCATGGAACCTCATGCTCAGGTAAGTGTCAAAGTTCTAAGTTTCACACATTGATACTAATAATCGCCAGTGGTGCCATGGCCAACGGGCTGTCCTTGACCAAAACTTTGAACTGGAAAGTCGTAACCTCACTTCTGGATACATGCGAATGCGACATAGTCCATATACTCGACTGCTGCTATGCAGCTGAGGCCTGCGATAGCAACGCCGAGTTACTTTGCGCAAGCGCGCGGGGTGAAGAGACTACGAAAAGTCTCACAACGTGCTTCACGCTGGCTTTGATCACTGAGCTCCGCCGTCTTTCTTCGGGTCCAGTTACCATGGGAATGGTATTCAGCGAGATCATGCTGAACAGACGTTCACATGGGTTGCTATCTACCCCCTTCTACCACAAGAAGGCAGAAAAAGATTCAGTTATCCTTCCAACAAAGGGTAGGCATGGCAAGAATAAGGCGCCACAGACCGGACCGAACAGCGCACGCATCTTAGTCACGGCGCACGTAGATGAGAGTCTCGCCCGTGGTAACGCCGAAGAGCTCAAGGCATGGCTCACGACCATGTTGCCGGCCTCAGTGTTGGGTATAGATATCACGCTGGAGGGCGTATGGAAGTCCAATTCTTCCATCGTCATGCTTTCTCTCCCAGCTTGTGTCTGGTCCCAACTCAACCAGCTCAACGGCGCCTTCACCTACATTGGTGAGGTGACCTCTCGCAACCATCTCCTGGGGTGGAGCGCTCAGGGCCCTGCACTTGCTCTCCGAGCTAGTCCTGCGATGGGACTGGAGAACAAGAAGCCCGGACAAAGCTCTACAGAAAAGTAGACAACTTCCACGAGGCCCACAGCGGGATATTTCCTTTCAGCTTTTTGGGGTCTTTGGAGGAGTCTGAGGAGGGATATCTTGTATTTTCTTTTCTGGCGGTCTCTGCATGTATCAGATGGACATTGGGCGAAGCCCACGGCTTTATCATGGTTTCTGGCGTTAGGTTATGATCGAAGATGTCCATCCCGGTAGCGACTGTGTATATGTATGTAGACGGTCATCGATCGCCTTCTCATCAATATGCGAGATAGGCACGCTGCCGGCCTTCGTGTCCTCCAACTGGAGTAGATGTTGGTGAAACTTTTAGAGAAAAGCTTGAATAGTAACTTACCTTAACCCCCACAATTTCCGTGAAGTTGAGAACGCTGGCCCAGGGGCATAGTTGGATTTTTGGATTGACTATGCCAACCCTGCTATTATCAACATCTTTATTCCCCTTTATATAATAATATCTCTATTCTTCTACCATGTTTATCATATTTCCTTACTCTATTAAGCTATATATCTAATTATGTCTTAGGGATAAGCTGTTCTTATTACAGATATAAATAATATATTTATGAATTATAAGATCCCTCACGCTCGATACTGTATACCAGAGGCCAAGAGTGAGCGTATGGCCCGTGCCTTCTGCGCCCGCAAAGCCGCTCTTACGCTTGCGTGCCCTCACTATCTGCCATTGCACATCACACAGCCCTTCTAGGCAGCAACGTGCTCACAGGCCACGTCACCTGATCACCTGCGCTAGCAACAGCCGCCGGCCGACCCACTACTATATAAACCCCCACCCCCTCCCTCCGTCGCTCCTTACCTCTACTCCATAACACACCCACCCATCCACCCACACAGCCTCTCAATTCAGCTCCCTCCTTCGAGCTTGAGGATGATAGCGAGATTCTCTCAAGTAAGTTCTCGACTACCTCCCTCTGTACCTCAAGTCTGACTTATACATACAGACATTTGCCAAGACTCATGATGCATGACATCATTGATCACAACCCATCATGAGTCATAACAACGCAATATCATTACGACAGTCGACAGTCAGCATGACTCCTATCAAACTTTCACTCCGCCCAGCCTCGTCTAGAACATCAGTTCCGCCGCCGCCGCCTCATACTACTTCGCACTTTGTTGGACCTCACAAACCTTGACTTCTTCTTGTACACTTCGGCCTGTCATCTTCGGCCTGTCATATCACCTCAACCAACATACATCGTCCTAACCTTGGAAGAATCATGGCTCATTGTCTCAACATATCCACATATCGACATGCTTCGAAGGCATCCTGGCATAGGCATCACCCTCTCTGACACTGGCTTTTGTTCGACTGTCGACTGTCTCACGCCACTTGCGCTTGCGCAGAAAGTCAAGTTATCGCACAGGGATACATATCAGACTGTATGGTGGCCCTTGAGTTGGTTGCGGTTTGGATCAGAAAGATGTAAGAGGCGGATCGGTGGTGTTGAATAGTTGTTGCTGTCGACAATCCTTGGCATTTGGTCGTTGAGGCAATCTTGAGTTGAGCTCTCCAAGGTGATGGAGGACAGATGGTCAATGGCGCTTGCGCTATACCAGGCCTACCTTGGATCAAGGGTGTAATAACCCTTGAGATTGTGTTCCGCCTGCCCACTCCAGATGGCGGCCCTTGTGGGCTCAGGTCAATTCTGGAAGGTAGCTAATCGGATCAAGCTTCAACAACCATGTCAACACTGCTGCAGTGATAGCCCTGGGATCAAGTATGGATGAATGGATGGGTGGAGCTTTGGTCTTCAAAGTTTTCTGGTAGTGGATGGCTGGTGGAAGGAACTCATATGGATGACAAGCCTGTACATACAAGTACAGAGTTCGATAAAGGATGACAACTATGGTAGTCAGTGTTGAATATATTGGGTGGAAGGATACTATTGACAAGTTGGAGGCTAGTCCTATTTATCGTGGTAGAGAACTAGGATCAGAAGTTTTATTTCTGTGTCTATTTTCAGGTTTATCTTCTATACCTATCTTCACTTCAATAGTCCTCTCACAATTTTGTCTACTGAAAAACGTCTTAATTTAACCATGAAACCTTCGGTAGTTCAGAGGCCTTTCTCTCTCCTCAGGCGTCCATTCAAGCATTTTCCGCACAATTCCAAGAACAAGTACTTTCTCTCATCATCAAGAGAAGACATCGACTATTCCAAGGATATTGAAAGAATGCCTGAGCCTCCATAGCTCTAAGAAAGTATTCATTCTTAAATAAAGCCTATAACTATCTTCCCCACATTAGTATATATACAACGGAGGCGGTCCGGGTCTAGGGAAACCCACCAAAGTAACCACCTTCCAAATGTCAACACCCGAACCCCACTCCCTTTCAAACATGACTTTAAGCGCACGATACTTCTCCGGATCTATCAACCTTCCGTATTTCCCCAAAGTCGCAAAAAACTGATAATCCCCACTTACCCTCCTCCGACAAACCCAACTCATAAGAAACTACAAACTGTTCACCCATCATGTCCAATCCTTCCAGGGGCAATAGACCCTCCGCTTTTATCTTCTCAACCTCCTCTATCACCCCGTCATTAGTAACTGGAAACATGATACTCGCCGGCTGGATATCTGGCTAGTTCAGTCAAAGCTTCCAAAGTCGGTGCATCTGGCATGGGACAATGAACTGCCTTGTATGTACAACACCCTCACCTCATACAATTATGAAAGCGCAGCTAGTAAATACAGCAACATCATTCTTAGCAGCGTTTCATTGAATCGCCTTGCACAGTTCTGGAGCAGTAGTCCCCGAAGCGTCATGTGTCATGGGCGAATAAAAAAGACATAAATGCGTCTGTCCAGACCGCCCCGTATGATCAAAGGTTCAGAATAAGCTTCGAATGAAGGTTTACCCGCGATGAGCACATTCAATGACACTGATGTGTTTGCAGAAGTCTAGTTCACGGTGGATGCGAGCGGTGGTGTCTGGTATGGCGACCCTATTGGTGTAGACTTTAATAGCTACGAAATATTTTGTCCCTTTTGCGGAGATTGGGCATATGGGTGGCAAGATGGTTTAGATGGATGGACGGGTTACGTACGCGATGTGGCGACAGAGCCAGACTGTGGAGTTTCCACCCCGACCCAGTTCTCGGAAGACAGTGTAGGTGGAATCGAGGACTTGGCCGATGCGGATGGGGGTAGAAGTGGGTAGTGTAATGGTGTTTGCGAGGGGTTTGAGCTAGGGCTTGTTTTGGTAGGTGGAGAGATTCGGCGGGGAACTGGCAATTGGCTATGCCAACTCTGCTGAATCGACATCTTTGTTCCCCCCAGCAGGCTATCATCTCTATCCTTTTACTTTCTGTTTATCTTGCTTTTTGCCTTCTTCATCCTATTTCCCTACTCTGTCGAGCTGTATACCTGATTATCTCTCAGGGATAAGCCGTTCTTGTTGCAGACATGGATATTATCAAGCAAGAGAGAAGCATAATTTCGAAGACCAGATGATTCTGCAGGTGGATGTGGACACTTCCATTGCATCTAATCATGCGACCTCTGATTCAGACATCACCCTCACCTATACGGATTTGACTTGAAATTGTAGTATGGGTTTCTATTCGAGATTGTGCAAATTCTCTATAAATTAATGAGTTATCACGAACCAGTCGCTCGGAAAGTCCACGTACAGACAGACGCACGGCCTGTTGTCTTCGTTCCTATCCTAAACCTAAGCTCCACCCGATTACTATCTCTCCTATTACCTTATCAACGTTTCTGAAGTCCGCTCTGATACACCTCGATCAACCTCAGTGACACGTTCTTCCTATTACCCCTCTCATGTATGTCGGACACGCTTCTCCAAGCCTATGGGCAGGTCTGTCGCGGGTCGATTAGCTTTACGCTTAGGGAGCGACTTTATGTATGCTTTGCGTGCGAGCACGTCGGGCGTAGACAACATAGTTGCTATACCTCCATATACAGGGTAGAGCCCAGTCCTAAGCGGAGGAAGATCTGGGTGTAGTTCCGATGGAGTGAAGAGGTCAAGCTTGGAGAGTCTTGTTGTCTTCAAAGCGTCTGTCATTGTCTATTTGTGGTGTTAGCAATCGCATTATGCACATATGAAATGCCATATACATGCCATTTTATCAAACTGCTCTCTGTCGCATTCAATACAGCATACCAGAGCGGGGTAGAAGCATGCCCGTCGCTTGCTATTCTTCTTGCAGAAAGCACATAGTTCCCCCAGCCATCTTCGGCGACAGGATTTCCTTGACTTTTTCGGTGGGACGATGTCGCGGTGCTTTTTCAGGAGGATGCGCGCATATTCCTCGACCTCTTCTTTGAGATGTTTATTTGTTGCTGCGAGCGCGTTGAGCGGGTAGATGGAGAGTGCGGGGTTCAAGTCGGGCTCGGTGTAGGAAAAGATATGGCTGAGGAGCTCTGACGGTAACTCGTTAAGACTTACCATTGCTGTAGAGGAGCTCGTATAATGCGATCTTCTGACGTTCTTGATGGTGTTACAGTAAGATGACCACGCGGAATTAAGGATAGGCTTTGTCCGCCCCCCTCTGACGTCTTGGCAAGGGTGCGGCATCCGTCCGTGCACACTTAGTCATCTCATAGCACTAACATCAAGGTATGGGAGTGGGAGCACGTAGCAGTCGATCTCCAACCTTCACTAGACCTTTTCGCATCTAGCGCTACAGGCGGTAAAATCTATACGATGCAACCACTACCATGCGCGAACCGGATTCCGGCTGTCTGCTACGATGCGGCAGAAGGGGATCTCCCGCCCACCTACCGAAGGCCTAGACTCCACGTCCGGGTTCCGCAACCTGGTCGATGACGCCCATGGACTGAATAGGATGAAGTTTACGGTCTGATCGAGGATCTGGCTAAACATAGAAAAGTTTGCGAGAAGAGCCCCAACGCCATGGACATATTCATCTAGGTTGGCGTCCGGAAGGACCGTGGCTTACATACCCTGTATGACCCATATAGTCACCATTTATAGCTAATCTCTTTGGGCTCTGGAGGCTATCATGGGCTACGCATCAGGAGACCAGTCTGATATGTCGACGCCTTTCCCTCGTATTCGTAAATATCAGTTTCGATGGGTTCCGCTGAAACGCCTACCAAGCGCCATGTTACCAGGGTGAACCAGCCCTGTGGGCTCACACATGGCTGCCTCAACCAAAGAACGGAAGGAGTGCCGTGGCGCCCAAACTGTTGGGACTCGGCCAAGATCATTTCATCGTCGCCGTCCATCACGGCGAGTGCACTTTTGCATAAGGAGTGCACTCTTGGCACTCTTCCTCTTAGGTTACACGTCACGACGTGTTACCCGTCCAATGAAGAGCTGTGCGCTCACCAAGCAATACAATGCTCTTGCGCGCCTTCTGATATCCAGGATTGCGCAAGTGCGCGCCACACGAACCCAGTGCGCCCTCAGATACGCCTTGCGTGAGTGGTCCACATTGACAGGGGACTGCTTGCCCAAGTACTATTTTGCGATGATCTCTACGTTTCCTGCACGGTTCTACGTCTTGCATGGGCAACGGCGAACAGGTTTGCTCTGGAGAACTCTTTGGGCTGGAGACACTAGCCGTAAGTTGATTGTCTGAGGCATACAGGGCTCATGAGGGCACGAGGGCAAGTGAGCCTCAAGAGCATGCCTAAGGCGCCAGGAAGAAAAAGATGCGGGACTACAAAGTGCAATCGTCGGCTTGCCCTCGTTCAAAATCTCTTGCCCCCCCCGCTCCCCCATTTTCTCGACCCTTCTTTCTCTCCATCTGCTAGAGGCCACGCTTTCTATCCTGCTGCCATTCCTACTTTCGCTGTGTCTATCACGGGGCTTTACTGAATATACCTGTGACCAGCTTCTTTTGAGGACCGTACTTTCCGTTCGTATCTTTGTACCTTGTGCCGTCGTGTCGCGACCGCTGTCACTTATCACTTGTCGAACCTTGCATTCACCTCACATTACTCGAAACATTGAGCGTCAACGAGAGCATTGGATCACAAGATCTAAGCCAAAATGTCTCGTTTGCAGGCCTCGTTGAGCGGCCATTCGAGTGGTCAGTCGTGCGGCCACTCAAGCCGTCGCTCAAACCGTCACTCAGATGGTGCACGCCACGGCCGCCCTGGTGACGACTCTGCCGCTGCCGGCTCCTACACACCCTTGCGCCGGATTCATGGGACTGCAAGTTATACGCGCTAGCTTGATTCGACATAGCTGACCGCAAATAGGCGAGCCAGGAAGAGCTTACATCGCATGCGACAGGGTTTGACGAACCAAGTACCCCACCCTACTTTGAGCATACTCGTCGCGAGTACTCATCCTCAGGCCATCCACCGCAACAATATAATCAGGGTTCGCGACGTGGCCCACAGCACTACGACCCATACCAGGACCCGCAATATAGGCCAGTGCCTCGCCCCTCGCGACGCGATTACTCACAGCTATACCAAGTCATGGACGACCTTGATCGCTTCAACGCGCCCGGATTCCAGGACCCTGGGTTTCGATCTTCGATCAACCCGAACTACCCTCAAGCCGCTCCTGTGCATCCTGTCAATCAAAACCCAACTTACATTGGGTATGGCGGCAGCGCCAACTCAACGCATGCATCTCAAGCGCGGGCTATCGCGCCGAACCATGCCGAGCGGGAATGGTACCGAGAGCTGCAACCTCGCGTACCTTACAGCCGCCGTAACGACCCCTACGATGGTGTGGGACATGTCCGGCGCGACGGAGCGGTTTACGACGAAGAGGAAGAGTATGAGGAGTACAGACCCTTTCGTGGGCGTGAACGTTAAGGTAAATCTGATGGACATGATATAACGAACGATGCATCGCATCGAAGCAATGAATGATCAAAAATATTGATGGAAGGGAACATAAGGAGCTGGGCAGATTCCTTATATGTAAACTGCATGTATTTTGGGGGCGTTAACGGTCGGGCTAGGGGTTGGTACCTTTTTTTCAGCTCAAGGCTCCACACTGAGCTCATGTGGCTACAATCTTTCCGTTTGCAGTTATGCACGTTCAGCCTGGGTTTTGGGACGGATTTTACATATTCTATTTCTCCTTGGGGTAATAGGGCTGAAGGTCGTGTTTTGGCCCCCGATGTTTCTTCGGATGTCAGGCCTGTCGGTAGGCAACCTTGGGGTCTACAATTTTCACATTATAGTTTTTCTGCCATGTCTACTTTCAATTCTACTCAGCATTGTATAATTAAGATATTAGTTTCATTGCAGCGAAATTTACGGAACAATGTATATTTGAGACTTCAATTGGTGATTGCTTTCCAGATACCGCTCGTATTGATTCCCGAATGGTGAACGATAATCTCAACGTCACCACCGTAATCGCCGTATAGCACATGCAGTTGATGGTCGCACTGCGCTTTCGAGAGCCGCATTATTCCCTAACGTCGCCAACCGCTCGTGCAGGTTTTCCCATCACATGCACCTCACCACGTCGCCGACCATCTCACCACGAAGTCGCCGACATCAAAGGACAAAAACACACGGCCAATCCTCACCGGTACACTGACCGGAACGTTGACCGGAACACTGACCAGAGCAAGAGGCAAACTGCTGAGTGACTAGACATTGACCGGAAAAATAATCCGGTGCCCATGTCGAGTTGACTCATCCTGAGACAGGACATGCAGACATCGTGCATTACGACCGGCCTCCTCTCATCTTGGGAGATTGCATGACCGAACACATGTGCACAGCGACAGCCAGTCAAGTCGATAGCGCGAAGAGACGCGTGGAGCTGACGGCAACGAAAGGAAGAGAAAAGAAAATCGACAATCCTCCTGCCTGTGTGATGAGCTCGTGCAACCGCCCGTCAGAACGTGCGGCAGAATCCCTGTTGCAGGACGGCCGCAGGACCAGGCGCCGATCGGACGAGGCGTTGCTGTTGTGTCAGGCGAGAGGAAAATACTGACATGTCGTCCAATTGATAGTTTGCAGGACAATGGTGAAGGACCTGCGATATATTAATACTGGGGCTCCACGAGGCAACAAGGCGCGATGGCGCGGACCGAGTATAACCCTATGGCCATACGGCAACATCATTGGGTACCCGGAGCTGTACAGCGCCTCGAGGACTGCAGCGCGCCGCAAACACCGGTGTGATGGTAAGAGCAGGCGGGACAAGCAGGACCCGTTCGAGGCTGTTTGCTGCAGGGTAATGCTGGTCTGTCGCCAGCTAACGCAGACCACAACCCCAGGTCAAAGGGGCGCAACCTAGTGGAGTCGTACGATAACTGTCAATCACAAGTTTCCCAGCACACGCATGCACTGGTCGGTTCCGAAGAAGATCGATGACATCTCATCACAGGGACCCGCCCAGGCCCAGTTCGATATGACGTGCTGCCAGATCCAGATGCAAATCTGGGGAAGGATAACCCGGCGAGCAACCTTGATCGGCTAGATTGCGCCGAGCGGACGGGCCCATGGGGTCGGGAGCACGCACCTAACCTTATCTGAATGTTGAATGTGGGTTATTGATAGCACACACACGTCTTCCAAATAGGAAGCATCTGCGAGAGTGGTTTGCCTTGAATTGGCTTTGTTTTTCGTTCCTGGAGGACTGAAGGACTGGAGGACTTACGCCAGAATCAGGCCATCGGGCAGCGACGAGGTGACTGTGAAGGCGGGGGGCCGCTTTGCGCGAGTCGTGGGGCCCCTGCGCTACCATTGACTCGAAGCCGTTAGAGCGGAAAGCTTAATTTAGACCCATGTGACGCTGTACGATGACGGACCCGGTTATCGTGGAAGCGAGAGGCACACAGTGCGGCAGCATGCAAGCTACGTGACAGGCGTCAGAAATGCGGCATCTGGTGCCGTCGGTCGTGTTATGAGCTAATGCGTCAGTAGCTCATTCCGAGTCGCGCGCCTCGAATGTTGGGTGCGCCAGGTGTGCCATGTATGAGGCGAGGTCTACAGAAATCATCCGTCCTAGTCATTGATTTGATTGTGCGTCGTTGTATTGAGATTGCAAGTCCGGACCGATTTCAGACTGTACTCACCGGTTGGCACAGCCTCCCCGCGAGGCTTCCTCAAGGCACACTTGGTGTCCAACTTGGTGTCTAACTTGCAACCAGTGCTTCAGCTGCATTGATGATCATCTGAATCCGTAGACAACCAAAGGCCCGGGGGCTGTGCCGAGTATCGGGGAAATATCCGAGGCTATAACCTTATACTCTGCCTGGAACTGAGGGTATATCTTCAACTGTTGTCGTTCTTCAATTTCAAAGGAAATGCCTCGCCAAGAAAACCTTCAGAGGTTACAACCTGGAATCTACTAGATCGCCACGGAACTCACCCCGCAGTCCAAGTCCATCGACTACACACATTCCGCCAACTACACCCTGCTCCTAACAGTCCTCACGGGAGTTCGAAACTCTTTTCCGACCGCTCAACACCCGCATGTCTGCATCAGACGCCTTCCGTACACATGCGGCATGCCCCCTCACTACCGTCGGCGTTGGCGAAGATAGGACAGCTCGCCTCATTCATAGCGAGAAGGGCGCCTTTAGCATCCCCGCATACGTGAATCAGCCCTTTCTTGGAGATGGCATGGATGCGGAGAAATCTAGATCCATTGCCGTCATTGGGGGGAAATGACCCAAAGCAGGTTAGTGCAACCATGCCCCCACACGTTGCCTTCTCCATGTGCAAACAACAAGGGCATCGGCGACATGGGAGCAAGTCCTTCTGCCCTAAATGGGAAAAGTCGGGTCGAGCCTCTAGCGACAGACATGTCCGCGTCGACTTTGATGAGCACAAGCCCTTCTCATCATCGATTGGACGCGGCCGGGTGGTCATCGTTCCCGCGGGAATATGAACAGACTCGTGCACTCCATACAAGCGTCGCGTACACTGTTGACGGAAGCTATCGGCGCCTGCTCGACTCCGGTTGCCTTCTTAAGGCAACTTGTTTCTTGTCGACATGGCCTTGGCCTGGCAAGTTGGGCACCGTGTGGCGACCCGCTCACGGTAAGCAGGCCGCTGAAACAAACGCGAATACAGCGTAATACAGTGTTTCGATTCCTAGCCAAGGGCAAAACAAATTATACAGTCCTGCTTCTTGTCAGCGCCGTCCTCGAGGAACCTACATAGTCAATCTCCGCCATAGAGTTTGGGTATTCCTTCGCCGTGTCCGCTGTGCGGGGTGATAAGGTCCTCCATTGTCACTGCTACTGCCAGACCTCAAATATCTTTGCACATTCCCCTCGTGAAAGAATGCATATCCATTTCGAAACAAGCAGCCGCTGGAGCTTTACGTGAGTCCGTGCGCCCTTCAGATCCCTTGCGAGAAAGGGCACGTTGTTGACTAGCGATCAGCTTCACATCACCTAGCCACAACATTGCTGGTTCGATAACACAGCCCGGTGCTCATCCGCTTGATCGTCTTGATCCCGAGTGGTCCTCTGTCGTTGACGACTGTCTTCATCTGAAGGTATCTACCTGCTGCCGGCACACGGGAAGCCTCACAGAGAAGACCTCGCTTGTGTCAAGTACACCAAACCCATCCCGTCGCCACACTTTGAAGAAGCGCTTTGACCGCTTGCTAAAACGGTCCGACCGAAACGCATTCGCATATCCCCAGGAAGAGTATCCCCGAGAAGAGTATCCTCAAGAAGCCGACAGCCAGCCTCACATCGCCGAACTATCCGCATCCAGATCTTCACAAGAACTTTCCACCTTTGCATCTACACGCCACGAACTTATGGGTTCCCAAGCGTTCGGATCGGACGCCTATGCCACAGACCCAACCATGTCTCAGGCATCAAGGAGTACATCTCCGTCCGATAACTTGAGCTTGAATACAGCTCAACGATCCAACTATACTCCGGAGACGATGAGCTTCGGTCGTTCATACGACTCGCCGATATCTCCTGGAACTCCACACTCGGAGGGGCCTGGTCATCGACAAAGGTCCGGCTTCCCAGATGAGAGTGCAAAGGCACTCCTTTTCGAAAACATGGATCGCCACCCTTCCTTTGCGGCCTCCCATTCCTCTTTCGAAGTAAGCCCAACAAAGTCCATGTGCGACCGCAAGTACAGCCCTCAAACTGAGGGTCTTGGTGGTCTACATCAAGACAACCCCAATACCTCAGCGGCATACCCAATGTATGCTACGCAACCCAACTTCTCCCCTCACCAAGCGCCTTGGTCTATCGGAATCGATACGCAACTCAGTACTCTACAAGGAATAGTTGACCCGGGATGGAACAATCCCCCCAATCCATACACTTGGACCGGCTACCATCAGATGCAGACGGCTCCACCAGTCGGCTTCTCTCCTATCGCGGCGCCCGGCCAATTCGATCAGCAGATCAACTTCAACGGATACCAGCATCCTCAAGATGCACTACAGCTGCCCCAGGGAGGGTTTGAGGTAGTTGAGAATGCTCCAAATCCTTCTGTGCCGTGTGGTATATGCACTACGAATTTCACTGGAAAGTAAGTCAAGCTCTCTCAGGAACACAGCAAGCTCATCTCAGTAACTGACTATGGGCGATAGATATGCCAGGGGCAATAGGAAGCGACACCATCTCCTTTACCACAACACAGGGGTAGTTGCCGCGGAACCAGTTTGCCGAGACTGCGGAAAGCCATACAAACGCGCAGATGCCGCGCGGAAACACGAGTGGGAGAAGCACAAGATTCTGGACACAAAGCCCAAGACACGTAAGGATCGTGGGAGTCCGAGTGGTTGTGATCGGCTGTGAGTGAAATTGCGCCACGACGGGAGCTGGAAATTTCCTTTCTTGGTTGTTTATGCAGCTGGATTGAGCTTATTCTTTTTCTCTTCTACTTCGCTGGTCTCGTTAATCTTACTCCCTGAGCTGCACTGCTCTTGACGAGTTCCGCTGCGCTTTTTTTCTCCCACTTTTATGTGTCTGGCCAGTTTTAATAACACATTTGGAACAAATTTGAAAAGTGGTCCTTACTCCCCGATGTGCAATCAATCATATCGTTTCATAGTATCTTGCCAGACCAGTGGGCTTTGAGAGACCTATATCACGTGATCAGCGATAGTGATGTCATGCGGCTCAAAACACCAGCGTGACATGACAATTTGGCTGCGTCACTCTGGGCGAAACTGAGAGTGCGAGTGAATCTCTGACTCGCGGTCCACCGATGATACATGCTTTGGCTACATACTGAGTGGGGCTTCCACGTGTCGGGCGTTGATGCATAGCGTAGGTAGTCAAGCGACTATAGCGTGAATTCGTGCTGTTGGCTAAAGGGATTCTGCCTTCTGGTGCCCCTTGGTGTGCCGTTTGATCCGAGGGCACAAAAGGGCTGGTGTAACAATCAGCCCACGCTTCCGAGCTGTTAGTCTGACGGCTGATCAACGGCGGCTAGTATTGCGACCGTAAATGGTACAGAGTTTTCTCTAGGCGTAGTCCATCAGGACCGATGTCTATGCAATAGTGCAGTTCCCATTTTCCGGTGCACATGATGGACATTACCGCTGGCTGATGTTTACATTCACGAGCAGGATAGAGTGGTCGTCGCTTTTCCAAGCTTTTGGAGCGGCTATTTTAATCGCTGTGCCAGTTGATCGAACAAAAGTTCAGCTTCCCAGATGCTTGTGTGATTCGAGTCTTTGGTAGCTTGAGTGTGTAAAGGCACAGATGCAGGAGTAATCACCTGCACTACCACCCAGAACGGGAGTAATGCCTGCATATTCACCCAGACCCCTGTGTATGAGGGTACTGTGAGGACAAACCTCTGGCATCGAGTGATGTCTCTGTAGGCCCATTGAGGTTTCTCCAATATGTTAGAGGAGCTTGCGTATCCGCGCCCAGGGCATCTGCTGGGGGTAGCGGTGCCAATGGTGATCTTCGTAAAGGCAGAGACTGATCACAGCATGGGTGCTGAAACGCCCGGGATTTTCAACGTCGATGTTGGCTTTCGACCACACCCGTACGAAAGGCTTGATTTTCCGGGTGTCGCCTAGGCTAGATCCTTGAGCTGTATCTGTCGGATCACCAACGCCACTCATATGCCCTGGTATATGCATACTTCACCGAGGCAAGCCGACGCGAGACCGAGAGCCAGGGAATGGAATGGCCAGGGTTGTTGCCTCCGGTGATCCACATGCAATAGCTCCATGTGCTGCGGCAAGGCACTCTCCATGGCCAGATATTGAGATTGCAAGGCATCCGGCAGGACACTTTAAATCTTTACTGTTCAACAATGCGCGTCATACAGATCCATGATGACGTTCACTTGCACTGTATGTCATATAGTAATCCACGAAACTGACTCGTCGAGATGCGAGGAAGGAAGCATCCATCATGAATGCCACGGGATCAGCATAAAGTGTGGCTCTAATAATGGCCCGGGTCCAACAGCAAAGATTACATCAAGATGCCGGACGCCGTCGTTCGGCTACGCGGTCGTGATGGCAATCAAGCGCGGCTCAGCTGCGTCGCGAATTTCGCACATGCGCTTTCGACGCAGAGGCGCGCCCACTTGTCAGCCCATTCTGATTCTGGCTGCGGGTGATAAGAGAGCGAGACAGAACGGGCGAAACGCCGATGTGTGTGTGAGTCTGCAGATGTCCCCAGGTAGCTTCAAGCCCTGGTGGAGCTTTGAGAGGTGTGTGCCAAGGCCGCTAGGCCATCTGCCCGAGGCCAGACCGCCATTCGCGTCGTTGCGACAGTTTGGTTGCTCTTCACACTGTAACTGTGTTTCATCAGGGGAACTGTCAAATCAGCTCACCTCGTGGCAAGCTCTCCACCATGTGCGCGGGGCACTTCCATGACACGATTGCGACGCATGCACTTGTATGTCATGTGCGGTAACTGCTCGAGCTTGCCCGCATACGCCGTGAAACTGTCGGCGCCAACTAAACGGCGGCAAGTGGGCGATATGCACGAGCGACGGGCGGGGGCAGCTGAGAATAGAATCGACGGTGATTTCTTTTCGTCTCGTTCATACTATTGCCGGCCTGGAGCAAGGTACAATCTGGCTCGATAACCCGAGAAACAAACAACGATTCTAGAACTAGGAGATAACATGCTCCGAAGGGATATTTCGGTCTTGATGTGCGTTGTGTTGATGGGTGTACCCAATTCTCGTGGCGCACGCTACGCGATCCTTCCAGCCGCAATGCGTGTAAGCTATTCCCTAGGCGCCGAACCCTTCGTGTAGACTTGCTTTTTGAGGTGGTGAACGAGTTGCTTCTGCTCATTGAGGGTATGATTGACGTGCCGTCGTTGATTATTGGTCGACTGTCCAGCTTGTTGTTGATGTGATGGATGCCGAAACCAACGTCTGGCTTCCGAACAGAACAGTGAGTTTCTTTTCTACCCGTCCCCACCCGTGTAGACGCGGAGATCAGATCAGTTATCATGCATGCAGGTTGAGCAACCATCGGCAATGGATAACGGCTGCAAAGCTGATTCCGTTAAAAGCGCCTACTGCCCAAACTTGTCGAGGCTAGCCTTCCGATGCGAACTTCTCTCGATTGATTTCCATACCAAAACGCCTTTGTGCACAGGGTTTGCTATGGTGGTTTCCTTCAACCACCTTCCGATCGTACGTCAACGACCTGCGCACGTGATTGCTGCAGACGGTCACCGGTGTAGTTGAGCCCCTTACCAGCCGACGCGGAGGGGCAGCACCATAGCCTTCTTTACCAACAATCAGCCTGTCTAATGGACAAGGTATGTCCAGAAAAGCTCGGCTGCAAAGGTTTCCAAGGCACTAGAAGAGACGTATTCTAGTGCTCGGGCAATGGAAGGTAACAGGCAACAGACGTAATGCGACGTGGCACTAAACCCCAGGACACAGAACATACGTGCCGCCGGTGATCAAAGCGCACGACGCATTATCGTCATAGGTCGAATCTTTGTCTTCGTTCTGTCGGCGACGACACAGGCCGTCCTTCGTGTGAAATCCTGCCATTGGGAATGGACTTGGCCGGATAGCAAGCTTAGCGTGGTCCTGCAACTCGGTCAGACAGGACGCTTTTAAACTCCATCGCCTCCCACTCTTTGCTCCGCTCTCGATGAGCTGCAATCCGACGCTCTCCACCGCCGCCGCCGCCGCCCCTGTTTGCCCCAGTCCACCACCCCGACACAACATCGTCATCTAAAGTTGTGCCATCCCTTCTCAGCTTCGCTTCAGCGCCACACATGACGGCAGCGGGCCACGGACAGCAACAACTCTGTGGATGTAATTGCTGAGTGGACTGCTCTCCTGCTCGTAGCTTCGACACTTGTCAGACGTGCCCATCTCGATATCATTATCTCTCTTGCAAGCAGCGAGCCTCCTCTTGGCCATCAAGACCTCCACTCCTATCCCGAATCGATCCCCCCTTCGATACTTCGTTCCATCATCAAGACCCCGAATACCCCCCTGTCCGTACCCTCGCCGACCTTGCCGTCGCAACAATCACTTCCAGACAACCTCGACTCTCACACTATATCCCGAGGTTCCTCGAGCTCTTGTATACCAGTCTTGATACCAAACATACAACGGGAGCTTCTCGCCGCCTCTTAGGCTTTCCCTTTACGAGCCTGCGACATGGCACCCAATCAGCACCAAGACGATGGCAATCAGTGGCAGCACCCCGATACCGAAGAGAGTTTCTCGACCTTCCCGCTGTCGAATGACTTCCAAGACATAATTGAATTGGGTTCTTGGGATTCCACGACGCTTACAGAACCAAATCGTTCAGTCGATATGAACTGGTCACAACACCCTGACAATACATACCAGCAGCAGATGCATGGAGACGCGAACGATCTTCCATTCTGTATGTCCGCGCTTTCCCGCGATAATCGGGTCCAGTTGGATGATCCAAACAACGATAGCATCGAGTCTATCAATGCGGCCATGGACATGGCGAAGCGTAAGCGCCAGTATCTGCATGGAATGCCTCAACAGCATGTATTGTATGGAAGCGATGGCCTTCATGTACCTTCCAACACTACTCTGTCGAGCTTCAACTACTCAGGCGTCAGTGGGACCGAAAGCTCCATAACAACATCATCGTCAACCAGTATGTATGCAGACAATATGAAATCCGGTATGATGGTCGAGGATCCCAATATCCGTAACCGTGGATTGCCTCTCGACGAACTAGCCCAAGGCTTTCCTGGCCCTGTGGGCAATGTTCCAGACGCGCTCCAGTTCGCTCTACCAACACTGCCACAATCCGGGAATCAGGCGATTGGACTGTATGCAGGCAATATGATCGAGTGGTAGGTAATAGAAGTATCTTTGCGATCTGATATGAAGCTGACGGTACTAGGTCTTTCGGACATGACCCAAACTCCTTGCACCCGACATGGCCTACCCCGCTATCAGATACGCGTTCTACAACCGACACTTCGTCGAACGCGTTGTCCGAGATTCGTTGCGACGAGAAGGACTGCGGAAAAATCTTCCGTGGAAAATGGCGGCGAGGCAATCTAGCTAGGCACCAGAAACAAGTACACAAAAACCAAGCGAGGTTCACTTGTACTGAGTGCGAACGAGTGTTCCGGCGAGTCGATGCTAGATTGAAGCATGTGAGGGAGAAACACAATGGCCTGGTTTAAGCCAGCCTGTTCGTTCATCGGCTTCCGGGACAAACCACAGACGGAGAGCAAGCTCAGGATCTGAAGGGTTTACTCGTGTCGAGAAATTCGGCCAATTCGGACATAACGAACCAATCCTGCAAACTTGGACCAGTTTCTGTCATTAGCAACGATACCAAGGCTATCTCTTGCTCCTCTTCTATCTTCTTGTGTACATCGGCGGTCCTCTTCAGTCCCTAGTAGGCATACCGCCTCATGGCCTGTCGTATTGAACGTTTGTCCAAGGTTGGGACACACCTGATCCACCCTGGGTACACATTACTTCCTTAACACCTTCTCTTTTGCACATCTTATAACGTTGGTCCTTTCGCATGAAATCGAGCGCAATCGAAAATAAAAAAAGATGAAAAGGAAAAAGATTAAAAAATAAACAGGGTTGGTTCTCTTATGTATTTTGGGTTCATTGGCGTTTGGTATACGTATGCGAGGGGTGACCTTGGTATCTTCGCATCCTATGCAGGGATGTTGTGGAGGTAGCGTCGGGTCGGTGGAGTGACATGTGCCTCCCTTTATGAGAGGAGCTTCGGCAAGCTGCATGTCATCAATCAGGCAACCGTTGCTTCGCCGCAGCCATGCATGAGTACAAATCTGGATCTCAGGCCATGCTTACCCTGGAGATAGGCGGTGTTGAGGAAGAGAATACCTAGTGTGGCGAGGTGAGGTACGAGGTGGTTGTTGGAGAGAAGCAAGTGAGGTCCGACACGAACCGATCAGGGTCCACGCCAGCACGGATCGCAAAACCCAACGGCCAGCGGGTAACATCCAACAGAGCCAATGGAATGTGACAGACGTCATGTCGTTACATCGTCCGCGCTATGTCCGGCTAGTAACGGCGACCTACCACCTTCTAAGACATCGTGTACTGCGAACACCGATGATGATTGATTGCGCAGACTGGTTTCGGACCGAAACGCTGCGTAAGATGAGGTACGAAGGAGGGGCTGTATACGGATACGTACATCTTGTACGACGAGGGTGTGTCTCGGCTTGTGTTTCGTATTTATACTTCGACGTTCACGAGAGAGATGACCTGGGCGCCCTCATCAAGAAGTAAAGCTACGTCGGTGTCCGTGTGGAAGGTCGGCCTGTCGTGTTCTTCGGATTTGTTCGATGCCTTTTCGGAATTTACGGTGGAGGCCTCGATCTTACTATATGGGTTCCTTCGCCCTGCGTGAGCGCGACGCGTCAAATCAGTAGAGCTGGGGCATAGCTGCTGTTTATATACAGCCTGCCTGACGGTGGCGTCGGCTGCTGATACCCATCAAGCCCGCTGTGGATCTGGGGAGTCATCGATGGGCAGCCTAGAGGCAGCCTAATATCGACTCGATTATCCTATCATCAACCTCTTCTATAGCGTCTTGCGCCAACCTTGTCCAATCATCGTAGAAAGACTCTCTATCGACACTCATCAGCTTCACTAGCACCAGGGCTCACATAGTATCTTACAGAATGTCCTGATTGAATCGCCACCGTCTTTGCCATTGCCGCATGTAGATGATAGGAGGATGGAACGAATGAGAATAACTGATAGAATAGCGCAGACAAGAGCTGATAAAAGCAGCTTCAAGGTCCGAACGTATCATTGCTGTTGACAGAGGTCGAAGGGCTGCACTCATGAATATCTTCCATACCTTTAGTAATGTAACATTCAATGGAATGTGATGTTCACCCCTTGTGTCGACTGATACATCATTGCAACTAAGTGAGCTAACATGTGCTAGTCAACTTCTTGAATTGGCAAATACACCGAATGCGACAAAAGATGTCCAAGGCTTTCGTGCTCCCAGTGGATGATCCGATTGTAGTTCAGGGGGTTATTAAAGGCTTCTTTTGTGGAGATAGGAGTGGTGGTGCTGCTTGGGCCGCCACCGTGGCGGAGCTGGTCATAGCGCCGTCACATTGATGAATCATAATGTCACGTCGGGAAGCCCGTCGCCACTAGAACTCAAGAAAATCTTCGTTGTAAAAGAATCTTCTCCTTTTCTCGATTCCAAGCTGGCGGTTTCTGGCACCCGTTGATATGGACTTGTCTCGTGGTCTGCAGGCATTTCCCTGGACGTCTGCATTGCGTAAGTGTAAACCTAATGCTGCGGTCACAACGCACAATGCGTAAAGTACTGCGAGCTTTTTCATTCCTCCTGTTTGATGGTATTTCAGGTATTTCAACTCTCTATGAGCCCAAAAGAAAATTTATGCCCCAAAGGTAACCAGATATTTCCAATTGACAGCGCATCGTACATGAGCGGACACGCTGGCAATCAGTCGTGTGCTCTCATAATAGGTTCCTCTGAGCCCAAACGGAGACTTTTGCTGGTAGTGATGCCCAACATGTTTCTCCAGATGTTTTTTCAGCTTCTACTCGTTGTAGCGCAATCTTGTCTAAGTACGTCGCAAGTTGTTGTATGATCCTGCACGATGAAGCAAGCCGAAGATGAAAGTCTGCAGCATAAGGCGGTGTAGTTGCTTTTCTTGAAAATCCCCCACCAGCTACTAGTCCTTCCCATTTAAACTTGACATATCTTCTCGTGTTGGGCAAGCTCAAACTCCACGTCGAAGGAACTGATGATCCCCGACGCCCAAATTACGTCCTTGTACTTTGTCAACGCATATCATGTTCACCCGTTATGGCAGCAATGACACCACAGGCTATTGGTAAAAGCTCCAATTGCATTGAGTAGCGTATAGCTGGCGAAGCACACTATACTCTCATTCTCAGTATGTACCGCTAACGTATACGAGATGATACTATATTATTTGAAATGCGCCGCATGCGATGCCACCCCATGCGCTGACATCGTTTTACACCGAGATATGACCCACCACAAAACTCAGGATGAGTATTCACGTTGCCGTGGGCGTAGCCATAGTGAAAGCTATAGTCGTGGCAAGAGTCATTGCGACCATTCAGTGTGGTGACTACCTGAATTATCACTTGAATTGTTCCAGGGATTTGGTGAGTGTGTATTGTAAGCATTCACCCATCTGGGGAAGCATGCACGCACCTGGGTAACATGAAATAATTTACTACGACATCATGGACAAACCCCTTTATTGCATTCCTAATAGGTATGTCTGACGCCTACAAAGACTTTGTATGATAGAGATGTCAAGTATTTTATGTCACCCAGGTGCACGCGTTAATGACCAAGGGCGACAGGCTCGAGCGCGCGGGGGCCGAAATTAGGTACCTGGGCGATGACAGTTTATAGCATAGTGCGCATGAAAAGCATCAAATCGTTCACATTAAAGACAGTTACTGGTGTTAGACAAAGTGCCGCTTAGGGTATCACGAGTTGTACCAAAGTATTACATCAACACAGTTCCCTTAGAGAAAAAGGATAGCCTGCATGGTCATTTTGAGATCAGTTCAGGCTCGAATAGACCCAGTAATAGTACACCGTGTGATTTGCCTCTATACTACAGCTGATTGTGGCGCACGGAACTTCTCGGCTAAGCTACCCGGGAGCGAACCAGGTTACATGTGGCTGAGCCCGAGGCGCAGCAATGAAGGTCTCTTTGGGTGCAGGCATGGATCTAGGAGAAGACTATTCGCCAAATGACGGAAAATACAGCTCTGCGTGATAGGTAGGGTATCACCAGTATATGATGAAACGATGCTAAGTGGCAAATGTTACGGTGAGAGAGTCAGGTGATATTACATCTCACTGATTGGCTAGGGAAGCGATAGCCATTTAGGACTAGCGGGGTTTACAGATTCCTCCGATAGAAACTTTGTAGTAGCTCCACCAATAATTCCACCTCAGTTCAATCCTTTAACTCTATTTTCAACCTACGTCTTAACCCGTGATAGCAAATGCTTTGTTGGGTTTCGGCGTTGACATCGTACCATCCGGCGGATACATCCTATCAGTACTTGTGGCTACTGTGTCCTGTTATACCCGAAGGCAGCAATACGAGGAAGCTTTGGGGCACCTCTGCTGGTGCTGTTCACTCAACAGAGCTCAGCATTATTGAAGGGCGTGCATACCCATGATCCGAAATTTACAGTACACGCTTGAGCACCCATCATACATGCTCTGTTCTGGTTCTAGGAGCTGTCTATGGTGTCTGGGAAGGAATGGATGCGAATACTATCACATAGGTAAGCGTGCTCTGGACCAACAGTTCCTGCAGCAACAAAAAGTGAGGGGTGTATGGGCCTTCGCACACATGTGCAGATGAGGCAACAACAACAGAGAGTGCACGGCTAAATGGTGGCAATACTAGTAAGTGGAGTGTGTGTGTTGGGCGAAATGGCCCGCAGCTTAACTAGGTAATCCAAGACGAAGCTCGTACCCTGCAGGCTATGCCTTCTACCTTCGACCTTCGACTCACGATCGCAGGCTCTTCCACTTACGCCCATTGCTACTTCAAGTATAGAAGGTCGAAGTGATCAACATTCGCAAAGATGGTAAGTAGAAACCAGATATTGACAATGGAATCGTGGTTACTCAGTGCGATGCGTCCTGACATTTCACCACCATCACCACGACTGTGTCTATTCCAACCCGAACTGATCGCTTCATTGAGTATTCAAGTACCCTTTCCCCACTGAAGGGACTGAGTAACTTCGGTTGAAGTGGAATTAATGCCAGGCTGCCTTGGTTGGTATCATGAAACTCCTCTGAATACATTGAGATGCATGCCATACGAGTGATGTGCCTGTCGAGATTGCACCCTTTAGCAAAGTCGCCAGGACGAGAAACGGCGTAGCGTTTCATCCATTCGCGTAATTGTCAACGTCGTTGGTCGGATGATTCTACAGGTAGACACGAAAGGGTTAAAGTGGCTCGTCATTGGAGACCCTCAGCCCGATTCAGATGACAACTCATCCGAGAAGGTCAATACTTGGTTCGTAGCCTTGCGGTGCATATTATCCTCGGTCAGCTATGGCAGCCATTACCATACCACTCTTTCTAAAAGGTGTACCGGCTTATTGTACGCAACGTTCGGAAGATATGCCTTCTCCCTCGGTATACCTGCGCGATGCCTCACGATCGCTCTTGTGCTTTTCGCATTCGCATACGGAGCCAATTTACATTGGGTGGTAAGATACCCTTGTTCCCCACCATACACCTTGACTTAAACCTATCCGTCGGTATCTTAGAAACGCCGAATACTTACACAGCCACGCGAGAAATGAAGTTCCCAAATACGCGTTCCCGTGCACATCTTCGTTTTAGTGGCACGCCAATACGGACCACGATTTTACCTACCAGCACAGCCCTTCCTGTGCATTCGCGACGCAACTGACGCAATCGAAATATTCGCAGGAGTCTATATTAGCCAAGCAATAGATCGCACGCACTCATCTGGGATTGTCATCCTTCCTCAATCCGTATGCGATGTATTCTTGGCTGCATGCCCTCATCTCATCCTGCGTCTTTTTGTCTCGTATTATGTGCATGCGCCACTGAGGATGCATATAGGTCAGATTGTACCTCGAAAGAATAGTAAGCCCCGCGATCCTACTGAGATACACTGTAACTTCATTCGATTAGCTCGGCATGTGATGCCCCGAAATATACGCTACATCGCCACACAAGTTTGCTAGCCGTGACAGGCAGAATTTCCCGACTTTTGTTTCTTCAGTACATACAACATTCGCCAGAACATCCTTCAATCCAGTCTTAAACAAACATATCATCCGTTACATGCTGCCGCGCTTTTAGTAAAGCAGGAAAAGGTTATCTCAAAATGTTGGAAAATGACCTCCATCGCCGCTTCCACCCTCGCCATGGTGCTATAGAAGGTTTGCCTTCAGACCTCGCAGCTTCCCAGGTCTTAGCTACAGCATCGGGCTGCCTAGATTCCATAAGCGAGTCTTTCTTCTCGTCCGGTGAACTCGCGCTGTTATTCAGGCCATCTTTGTGGTCCACAAAATTTCTGAAGAGACAGCTTATGAGGATTTCAATATCTTCCAACGTGCTCATAGCCCCAAAAGTAACTCTTACTACACCAACAGGGATTCCTGCTAGAATATCGGTCTCCGTGTTACACCGATAACCCTCATCGAATGCCTTTCGCAGCAACTTGGCGTCTAGTCCCAGTGCACACGATATACCCGCGGGATTACACACCGTGCCCGTGCGAACATGGATGTGATTTGCTCGGAGGAGAGCGCCAACGTGCCATGGACCAACGTATGTTCCGTCGCTTTTGCAGACGTTGAAAGCTACGGTTGCCCCCTGCGTCTTCGAATCGCCGTAGCTTGAGTCCGGAGAGCTGTATGAGTGGTAAACTGGCATACCGTTAGTGTGCCTCAAGCTCCTCAAACGGTCGTCAAGAACCTTGGCAAGCCATCCTGTGTGTTTCGACACTTTCTCGAGTCCTCCGAATAAGTTTCGATGGGTTTTGATGGCACAGTTCAGGACAAGGATGCTCCGAAATGCGATTGTGCCATCCTCTAACCTTGCATGCAGACTTGACTCTTTACGAACCACCCACGCATCCCCGATACATGTCGTCATCTCAGTTGTCCCACCTCCGAAGTATTTCCGTTTATCGAAGACATGACCTACAGCCTTGCGGACGATCAAAGCACCTAGATCGGGGAAGCCAAAGATCTTATAAAACGACAGGGCGACAAAGTCAGGAGCGGAGAGATGGTTGCTCAGATCCAATGCGGTAGTAGACACTAGCGCCGCTGCATCGAGTAGAGAGTATGCATTTGGATGATGTAATGAGAGCCGCAGTTTTTCAGTCCAGTCTAGGGGAAGTCGCTCGCCATTCAAGTTTCTGGAAGGGGATAAGATGTTAGTAGAACTATTCGAAGCACAATAAATACTGTGACACTTACGACTGTGCTGGATAAGCAAACAACATCGGTCTCTGCGACGATCCCGTTGCAATGTCTTCTTCTTCGTCAGCAAGCCACCTCTCGACCTCGTCATTCGACGCAAAGCAGTTGCTATGGTGAGCCAGTTCCCGGACACCGACCAGACTTGTATGACTATTACGATGGTAAAGGTAATCAAATCCTTCTGTCCATCCAGAAAACCCGTCTGCGACAAGTTTGATCGAGGCCGTAGCATTGGCAGTAAAAACTATGTCGAAGTGTTCCGGGTCGGCATTGAACATCTTCAACACTTCAATCCGGGTTTCCTCTACCATTAAAGCAGTTGTGCTTGGATTAGATGCATCCGAGTGTGGGTTAGCGAGAAGCGTGTTCTGCATCTCGTTGCAGAATGTCTGGAGCAAAGATGTCGGCGCTAGTGTAGTTCCGCCATGGTCAAGGTACGTCAACCCTGTGAAAATTAGGGAGGCGTATGGTGTATGTGATGAGTATTCCTACCTTGGAGCATCGGGTACTCGTACTGTCGCATACAGCTGACCCGTTTGTTATATGACAGGCGTTCACTGTCAACACCATTGCGTGCGTCGTGGCGGTTGCCACTTCCGGGCAGTCGCCCTATACATTGGAGAAGATACGCCATATAAGAAGAAGAAACAAATATCTCATACAGGAAAATTGAACTACCAAGAGAGAAGAGGGCAGGTAGAATTGAGTTCTGCGTCAAATTGAAGTGAGCTTCACCTACGATCGAAACAAGATTTGCGGCCCACTTAAGTGTTTGTTCCTGCTTCACCTACACACCGCCCCTAACTGCCCACCATTGTCGCTTCTAGATGCAAGGTGCCTGAACTCTGCAAGAATGCGGCGTCTTCGGGGCGTAAGCATGACCGACATCACAAATTCTGCGCGTAATCTCAACCGAATCCCAAGGCTTCGATGAAGATCTCCTGTTCACACAATGCCATTGTATGGTCTTTGCTACTAGTGGTCCCAGCCGTGGTGTCCAAAATAGTGGCAGTGATGTGTTTTGGAACAGGGATCAGCCCTACTGATAGCACAGCTAGTACGAGTAAGAAGCTGTGCTTCGGCTGGAAATACCTTCCTAATGCTTGTTATGTGGCATCAGGCGAGTGTAAATTGTCCTCATTGGCAAATTAGATGGGAGTATACCAGCGTAATGCAGCTGCCACAAACAGTGACATTCCAATTTGTGTTTTCCTCGTTTCGTATTTCCTATAGTGTGTGTGCCGGCGTGTGGGTGGTCAGCACCGGATCAAGTCATGCGACACTGTCCAACTCATCTTCGATCAACTTCATGTCAAACATAAAAGATAAATTGAGTAAGGATTCCGAGGATCGGCGCGTCCGAACTTGAAAGCGCACTATCACATCACCAACATCGCCATCTACGACTTGTGATAGGTCTCTTTCAAGTGATGAAGACGACTATGACATAGTTAGTTTCTATCTATACATGGGCGAAGTACTTTAGCCTCGGTCTTATGGGCCCGCTGTTCCTTTGGTATAAGCTTACGCCTGTGGAGCGCCGTCTCACTGCTTTCGACACGCGGCAGCCATGTCGCCAGCTTCCGGCACCTATCGCGGCACTCATGAAGGTCAGATGGGGCGGCCCGTCTTATGCAATGGCTACTGTAACCAGTTTAGTCTCGTCAAAGTTCAGCAAGGCGGTCTCTAGACGGAAAGTCATGACATTTTCATACGGGAATTACGTCTGAGTCACTATTCGCAGTCAACCGATGAAACTTCAGTTTCTCCTCAAGTATACCCCGTGGGAATTATGAGACAAAGATCTTCATTCACGAAGCAATTTGTTCATATGAAAGCGAGTGACGCTCCAAGCAAGATGATCGTTGGATAAACTAGGACACCACGACGCCCCTATGTAGCACCAGCCGTTGATCTGCTGTGTCGTTGTCATGTATGCCGTGCAGTGGAACCCGATCACAGACAGGCTATTGAATCCTGTCCCTGTCGGATCCGCCAGCCCGGTCATCGACCGCCTTGTTTGCCCTCGTGTTACCAATCCCCATGCCAAGTATGGTGAGCCGGTGTAATGGGACCGGGGGCGATAGGGTAACAGGGCATCTATACTTCTAGTCCAACTAATACTGGATTTGTAGCGCAGCAGTATTTTGCAACAGTGTCTTGCATGCTCCTACTGGTGATTACGATGATACAGGATCTCCATGCCGTGTTGGACCGCAGATCTTGTACGCCGTGGGGGGGCGTCTCTGCTCTCGTTACAGATACAATACTGTCAACGTATCTTCTGGGAGATATTGCACTAACCCTTTGCTATCTAAAAGCCACGTGAAATGTACTGGTGTGGTGAAAGATTGTCTTGCATACCTAGAACGAGCGTGCAAGGAAGTGGGGCTACAACCACGCCGCATGAACCGGGCGGCTAGAAGTACGCCATGCAGGCGAGCGTGCATATTTTCTAAGCAGCCCGTCAGCCCTCGGGTCTCTGGGGAAGTATTCCATTTTACGGTACGGCTATCGCGCGCGGTCCAAATGCGGCCCACATTTTTTACTGGACCCCGCACGTGTTTGGTGGGTTGCTGCAAATCCTCAGGAGCACCATGATAAGAACAGGTGTTCACTTGTCGATCAATCTTTCTAGTGCCTTATTTGTGCACACCCACACATGTCGCATCTGTTAAATAGCAAAGGAACAAAACGAAAGATTACGCATTTGCCGTCTGTTGCGGCAGTGTGGGTCAGCATACGAGTCCAACCCCGAGCCGTGTTGACGACCGGCCCAGCCTATTCTTCGCCCGGCGGTAAACCGCGCGCTGACAGTGCTCTCCGAAGGAATATGACTAGTAGGTTGATTCTGATTACATCGGCTAGGTCTCAGCTTTCCAGAATGACACCTAGCTAAGCGCGAGATGCCCCCGGCAGCTGTGATAGTTGCCGCCACACCATCGAGGGTGTGTGGGTCGTATCATGAGGTCAACTAGGCTGGGCACCTGCCTCCCCAGGCGTCAGCCGCTGTAGAAGGATTCGAGAGACTCCAGTCTCCGTGTCAGCTGGAGCATGCTGGCCAATCTCCGAGTTGGTGTGTGAGCAATGAAAGGATGCAGACGCGCTAAATTTTGCTGCGTTCAAAGCAACGGAAAAGGTTACTAGCGCCTGAATGAAAGCACCCGAGAGGACTGAAGGAGCACCCTCCCACCATACCTTAAGGTGTTTAATTGGGGGCGGAGCCGCGGCCGTGGTCCCTTATAGCCCAGAGTTGGATCCCATTTGCGAGAGACATGCATGGCTCAATGCGAGCAGGACGGGGGCGGGCTCGTAGATCATACGTGAGCATGATAAAACAGACGGGTACCCTCGATACTTCAGACTTGATGGCACTTCCAAAATCATGTGTACTCCCACTCGTATTCCAATCAACCGCCGCTTAGACCCTATGAGATATTGTTACTTCAAATCATTCATAATCAATCCCGCGTATGCACAAAGACCTTTCAGATATTTCCCATCGACCGGCGTCCGACTCTGGCCAGTAGCAACGGTACTGCCATGATCAATGCCGTCCTCGAGTGCGCCTTATACATCGACGCGACGCGTCGTCTTCGATTACAATGAAGGACTCGTGAGGTGGATCCCGTCACGATGATCGTGTAGTGGCTCAGCATATAATGGCAGCGCCCTATTTGCGGGTTATGGATCCAGCATGGATATCAGAATGACCACATAAGGGCACATCCAGCTCGCTGTTGCCTCCAAGGTATGACAAGTTATCAAGGGGAAAAAGCAACCCCTACTCCTCTGTCGAGTGACAGTTCACCAACAATGCGGGACATAACCGGTAAACGTCGCTAAGGGAAGGACTTTCAGCCACCCCAGTCCATTGCCTCACCGCTGTTCTTTCCAGATGGTGCATTGCATCGTATGCTAGCAACACGACCCAGAAGATACAGACCCAAGGAGATAGTGGTGTTATAATAAAAGCGGCCTGGATCTGTGACGTAACCCCAGAGGTCTCAGACAGTAGTCGCTTTACCGTAAGCAATACCCAGGCGCAACGCTGTCGTGATAGAGGTGAGGCAAGGACCAAGGACCTCCGTGTTTATTGAAGGACCGTACTCCGCCTCCCGCCGTCGCTGCTGCGGTGGTTGCCCCTGATTTGTTACGCTCGCCTTGGTCAACAATCTCAAGTACTATAACTCGGTATGCTGATGCAACTTACACCTGACACCACAACTCTTCCAAGATCCGGCGTTATCAAATCGTACTCAGCGGCGGGGTTTCCAGCAAACAATTTCTGTGCGCAAGGCTCCGTCCAGTTCCGCGATACCCCCCCGGCTCGCCGCTAGTGAGTAGACCGCGCAACTCATACCACGACAGCTGTCTTTCATCTCATCTCATCGAAAGTACCTTGATACTGCATCAGCCGACATCATCCAACTCCATCGTTACCCACTCTGGTTAACCTTATCCCCCATCTGCATATCCGCGGCAAAACACGCCCCTCCTCTTTCTGCATCCTTCAGAAACTCCACCCATTCCAATCCCAACAGAGGTGGGAGTCAATAGCCCACCGAAAACTCCTGTAAGAGCTCGTCAAAATGAATTTCAACGAGCCTTTTGGACATCCGTCAAACCTAGTCCCGGGTAACGACAACGAAGTGCAGAGCACCCATGTTGACGAAGGGCATGCTGGTTCTCAGTACAGCGACCCCAGCCTTCCTAGCGGTAGCAACGGCGCCTGCCAATACAGCATTCGGACGAACGATGCTGGTGGATACCGGAACTACCAAAACACAGGAAGCCCGATTTTCCTACAGCCTAATCCTGTTGAAAATCAATACCCTCAACAGATTGATCCTGGGGATATTTTGTCGGAGCCTATGCAGCAACATGCCCCTCAGTCCGAAGGTAGTACCTTCAGTCCTTCTCTTCTCGAGGGAGGTATGAAACAAGATAAGGCTGAGCACAACCTCATGCTTACTCACTGGGGTCAACCCCAGCCACAACCATACAACAGGAACACTTTTACCCTGCCTACCGGGTATCCTGGAAGCCAATCGAACGACTTCAACGACCACAGAATTCGCAATATTCAACACCAAGCCATTGCTCCCTATGCATCGCCAGGAATTGCTGCCTACGAACCCACACTAAGACAGCAAGGTAGATTATACAATACCCAACCATGTCATGGATACCAATACTTCAAAGAAGGACCGTGGAACAATCATCGCATAGATCCGGGCCATCAGCAGCCTAACACCGCTGTCTTTTTATCGAAGGATCAGCGCTTCGAACCAGAAGCTCCATTATCGTCGGTAAACACACATCAAGATCATGGGCAGATGTTGGCGTGGACGGTGAGCAACTTGGTGCGTAGGATCGACTCAAATGAAGCTGGGTGTGCCAACAACGATGGTGGTGGTCTTTCGGGCTTAAGCGACTCTATTCCCAATCGGCAAGGAATGCAGCCTGGCATCGATACTTTTCGCGGTGATAACGACCAAACAAACAACCAGATGAGTCGTCACGGCTTTCTGTCGGCACAACTTAGCCGAAACGAACAGAGTTTCGGACAGCCAATAGGCAATCCATCGCAATATCTCCATGTCCAGACTAGGTTGACAGACACAACCGATGCGAAGTAAGCTCCGTTTCCAGTGACCCTGTGATCAAGTTACTGACTGTAGTAGATCCACTTCCAAAAACGCTTGTCTTCCAGCCCCTACACGTAGACCATCCCGCTCCTCGATCGCAAGCGGCGCATCATCAGATTCGTTCCAGTGTCCTAGTTGTTCCTCAATGTTCAGTGGTGTCCACGGAAAAGGAAATTGGGGTCGACACAACCGACAAAGGCATAATGGCGAGAATAAAATCTTCTTTTGTGAAAAGGGTTGCGACAAGACCTTCCAGCGGAAGGATGCCTTGTTGAAGCATTACCGAGGTCGGTGCCACCGGCTGTGAGTTGTACACGATCCACAAATGTCGGTAATTATGGTCGACAAGAGCGGTGGCTCACCAAAACTACTTTGAATGGGTATGGTGTCAATTTCAACATCCGACATCTCCATCAGAGGCCTGGGTCCACGCTCACACGTCAACGCAAGGTTTTTCCTTCCTTTTCTTTACATATTTCTTATTTCCTTAGTCATAACTCTTGATCTCGATCGCTCTTCAATTTTTATACCCTCTCATAAATTTCGCGTAGCCTTTTTGCTACCCTCCTCTTACAAAATTCTTCATCGTTTGGCTTTCAATTTAAGAGTTGTCCAAGACAAAAAAAAGGGTTGTTCCATTATTTCTTCCAGCTGCCTCTTAGAGGTACGAAGGCGTCGACGGCGATGACATCGCTGCTGGGGTGCTGTTATGCTGGTACGATGTTTACGATGGTTTTGTTGTATGGATATAACGTTTGGCGTTGGTAAAGGAGTTTCGATCTCTTATTTTTACGGCGTTTAGGTTGGGTATACGTTGTCGTCGGGTTGTCTAGTGCCGATGGACGGCGTGTATGAATAGTTGGCGTGGTACAAAAACCTCGGGCGGTCGGGCATCGGTGGCAAGGACATTTGACTGTTACATTATGGCGAGCGGAATATAGGACGCGCAGAAAGACACAGTGAAGCTTTTGGTCTGCGATAGCAAGAGTATCTGTTCTTAGTAATGATGTCGATGGTAGAGGTGTCGCGATGTTGATGAGTCGTCGTCGTCGTCGGCCCGTCCGGGGAAGTCAGGACAGGCTGGTCCCTGCCAAACTAGCAAGTCATGGTTGGCACGAGCTCGACGCTGACTTCTTCGTTCCATCAATGTCAGTCAATTGCTGTCCCCACGTTAAAGAAGTTCCCTCCGCAGGACTGTGGTTTGCCAACGCCAGCCGGACTCCCATGTAGTGACTTACCCACTCAGCTGTATCCTACGAACATCTGCACACCGAAAGAGGGGTGCGCTATTCACGGGACAAAGAGAGTACAGTCATCGTTGCTGCTCTTCAGCAAATGGACGGTTATGCATGAAAAACATAGCCTTGGAGGCCCCAAAAAGTCCTGAGGGAGTGCGAGCCGGGTGCAACGAGTTTTCTAGTGTGATACAACAGCTTTCGCTAAGGCACTTTGGCCCATACTTGTCGTTGGAATTGTCGTCATTGCAGTAAAGATCTACAGAATTGAGTTCTTCCTGAGCGTTGCATGGACCAAACGTTACCCTTGTCTCCAGCGATAAGGCGGGCTGGCTACTTTATACTTGAAAAAACCCTACTCACCGCTTGGCAATTTAGTGGCTACAATGCCCATGTCATACATACAGTACCAGCAGCAGCCACTTCCATAGCGCGGAAGCAGATTGGGATGATTGTAAATTACCAGGATAGCGCCCAACTTTTGCTTTTTGAACAAAACCCTAGGCTATGCTTACCCTTGGTACCATCTCGACTACTGACTCTACAAGACAGTATTCCATGCATCCATATACTCCCTCTTTCGATTTGAAGTGTATGGTTGGGGAACGTTGGGTCAAAAGAAGACAATGGCGTCGGGCATAATCACCCATTACCATTATACCAAACCCTAATGACGCATTATTACACACCAATACGAAAAGAAAGAGCTTCCAGGCTCAAGAAACTTCACCAAAACATGGGTCGCATGAGCATATGTCCTCTCACACAGCCAATGGACCCCCAAGGTCCACCTACACAAGCATAGTCATTGCATCACTAGCGCAAACGTAGTGCATGATGGAGCACGCATCTTGCAACCCCTCGATACTGTGATTTTTCGTTGGACTATTACCGAAACCATCTCTGCCCTCCATGCATGTGTGTGGCTCGGTGGCTTGCGGCATCTTGCCCGGATCCCCGACCTATCACGACCCACTAAATATATTCGATTGCAGCAATGACAGGGCGCATCGGCCAAGCAAAGGACACATCGATGCCTCCATTCCTGTTATTCTCGCTCAGGCCTACAAGAGCAAAAGTTTTGGGCAGCACTTGTCGACAGTGATCGAGTTACAGCGTAACACGAGACCACCAAGCCAGCCCTCTTAGCAGTCCACCTCCATTAACAACATTCTCATACCGGTAGCAATCCTTGAGCATGTGAACGACTGGTACTGCGAGCATATATGTATTAACTACAGAAGCGGAAGAATGAGTTTTCGTTGTACAACACCACATATGCAGGTGCATGCTGTCTCCGGTTGCCGACTGCATTTGGTCCATCCCACAAGCCCAATGAAGGCCCAATGAAAGACAACAAAACATTAGCTCGTTTCCCGCGATATTAGGCTTCATGAAACCGAAACTTACCACAGCTGCTCGTCCCACATAAGGATAAACCAAAGATCGATGGACTGACCACTCATACATTCTGATGTTGCCGACCGTATCATAACTACTAGCTTTCGCACTGACCACATCACCACCAACACGTACTATGCATGATAGGCATACTTTCACTTGCCTCTGCCAACATCGCCATGTTTTATGTCAGAAAATAACACAATTACATTTTTGCTTGAAAACTTCCAGTCGCTCATCCCTCCACTAACTAAATCACCTCACGAGCCTACATGCGCAACCCATCATCTACATACTTCTTACTTACTTGCACCGCCTAACTACTTTCCCATTCTTCGACTGAAGTATCAATTCCTTCTCTCCCATATACTCGAGTCTCCTTCAACCCATTAGGTCCGACAGCGATTCTAACCACCAGGTGAAAGAAACATACACGTTGGGGTGCTGAAATGAAGAAAGTAGGAAATGCTAGTGCATATCTACAAACCTGAAACGGATTTTATGCTTATAGTTATATATTTGAGAGAATTGATGGAACGTGACATGGGATTGATGTCAAAGGGTGAAGGCATATCGTGATCATCTCAGCGAATACAATAGCAGCTGGGCGAGCAAATTATGCTTGGGACAGTAGAAGGAGCGGTTCACCTGAGTGTCAATCGGATTGAAGGAAAGTCTTGAATAGCACTGAAGAGAAATTGATAGCCGGAATACTTGACCCTATAGTAGGTAAACACGTCGCGCGTAAGCCTTGTGTTGCACGAGCTCGCCCGCGGCCTGATGAACTTCATCTCTCATAACACCGTCCCTGGAACATTTTGGGTATCACCGTTTCATAGCACATTCTCGTTCTCGCCCAGCGACAATCATGCATCTGTCAGGTCATCGTCCCATACCCCCGGTGTGCCCTGCACCCGCAGGTCTCGATGGCCTGCCGCCAAGCGAGAAGTTGCCCAAGTCACGCGGCGCAACACCACCAGTAAGTGGTTGTCTGGTCATCGGTGAATTCTGGTATGGAGTAGCAGAATCCATATTGAGGTACGGGTTTTGACGTGTTCCACCCAGGACTGGCAGACAGCTTTTGTTGTGGTTCGACGGCGTCCCGAGTGGAGCTGATTCTACACTGCGTCAGTATGCGATATTTTCAAGCCGGCACGTGTATTTAAATGATTGATAGAAAATGATAAATGTGTGAACTTACGACCAGTATGAACTCTGCCGCCAAGCCCTCGCCCTTGCAGATGTGTGTGAAAGGGAGGGCCATGCTGGACACCACCCTGTCGCTGTAATCCGCTGCTCCCGGAACTCCTACTGGTGTCTCTTTCATGCGGTCTACCGCCCCCAGTCTGTTGTGGCATAGCCATTTGGCCATAGTTGGCTGTACCTGTCCGTGTACCTGGGAAGCGATCGATGAAGCGATCTCTTCGAGCAGTCTGAAGCGTGTATTCTGCTTCATCACCTGCAGCGTGGGCTACATGCGATGCCATGACCTGCGCCTTGAGTCCTTGATAGAGCTTCAGCGTCTGTTGCTGAGCTTTGGCCTTTTCTTTGTAGGCTCCAGAGAGTTCGTGGTTCTTGTCTTCGAGAGATACCTGCTCTGCTTGCATGGCTGGAAATGTCAGGTGTAAAGTATATAAACAAGAGCAGGATAATATTACCTTGCATCTTTTCCTGCAGGGCTTTGATCTGCGAGTTGGCATCGTGGATGAGTTGGTCCATCTGCTGACTTAGCGTGTTGTACTTCCCGGTCAAGCCCTTTGCAAGATGTTCCTGATAGACGATTTCCTGTGAAGTTTGATAGTTATGAAAAGCCAAACCACGGCTAGCACACTCCATGATGATGGTCGGACTGAGACCGCTGAGCACTGACGTCTTGTAGTCTTCGGAGGGTTTGAGGTCTGCAATGACTACATCGTCTGGATTATGGAGTGATGCACTGCATGCTGGGCACGTCCGGTGGGCGCCCGTTGAGCTCGAAAGCCCAGTACTATCTGCGCAGTCGGTGCAGAAGACGTGACTTTGGTATGTTGTCAGCCACCTTGATGCATGAGAGGAAAGTGCAGTTGACGAACCTGCAAGTGGTGACAACAGCGCGGTCATGCAATTGTGATCGACACTTTAGCTGATTGCAGCGTAAGACAAACTCCATTCTGCTGGCTGGGTGAAGGTGTGAAGAAGTTTGATGTATGGCGCATAGAGAAGGTACGATCTTGACGCGAAAACACGTGAGTGGCAGGCCGATGGCAAGACCGACCTGCTGTGCAATTCCCGTCTAAGAGGGCAGATTGTATTCTTTGGGCTATGAATGTGGTATCTCGCTGCGCATACATTAAAAAAACATAGTTGAGCGTAAGGAGCCATAATGGCTTATCCGGTTCGAACTATCGGTCGTCTTTGTCAGGCTTACGCCGTTGTCTTGTCGACTTTTTCCCAGCTACTGCCGTTTCGTCCTCTTCTTCATCACGGCCCTTAGCCAGGTCCTGATCGAGTCCCCATTCTTCATTGTCGTACCAGTCTTCGCCGTCGCTCATTTCCCCTACGTGGGCTTCTGCTTTGGACCACTTGAAGACGTCCTGCCTCATTCGGTCGGCCTGTAACAGTCCCTGGTACAGATCGGATGTGATCCGCGCAACCTCCTCCTGCTTTTGTATGTATGCCATAAGTAGCATGCGCGCATCCTCAGCCTGCTGAGACGGAAGACCGAAATCACGGTCCGGCAATGATTCGGTAGGGTGTATGAAAAGCGGGTGTACGCGACTAGACGGCGATTGAGGCGGCGAGGGGGTCGAGGCTGCGTGCGCTCGAGCTCGTGTACGCGTCGTCATTCTATGCGTTTGTTGCGATGCCGTATCGGAGATATCTTCGGCCGTGGCAGACTGCGCCCTCTCTCCATTCTCGTGAGTCAAGTCGGTCGTCCCATTTGTTACTGCATGTGCTCCATCGACGTCGCCGTTGGTCGATCGGTCGGTCCCATTGAGTCGGCCGGCGTCTTCCATGTCCACGTCTTGAGCGCTTTCTACAGAGTCTTGCATTTCAGCATCGGGAGCTTGTTGCTGTTCCCCCTCTGCGCACCCGTTTGGCTCTCTTGACCACGGTTCTCGGATTGGCGCATTGCCCATGGCTGCCAAAGCAGCGGGCGCAAACGTAGAATCACCTTGCAGTTTTACAATCAGGTTCTTCGCCCGCGCGATTGTGACCTGCTCCTTTCGTGAAAGAACGCCGACTTCGCTTGCGAGGTCCGTAAGGTGCCTGGACGTATATGCCACATTCAAGGCGGGGTGATTGGGCAGATCGGCAGCAGACGTCAAGGGCGCGAGGAGACCTGTATCTCCGGTAAGCTCGTGATCTGTTACCATCGCTCAGATGGCTACGCACTCTCTAGCTGAATGTCTCCATATGGGTTTTCCTCGACAGTTTCCACGTCATCTTCCTCGTCGTATTCGTCGTCAATTTCGACAATATCTCCATCGGGATCATATCGTGGAGGGTTGCGCTGCAAGATCGATCGATGGTAGCCGGCGTGCTCGATGCGCTGAGGCGGTTAGTCTACCGTGCGCGTTCAACCGCGCACTTATACACACCTTTTTGTAAGGATGCGGATCTGTGAGAAAGTCGGGGTCGCTGGCGCGCGCATAGTGGACTTTGCGCCTCAAATCCTGCTTCTTATTGCTCAACGCTGTTTCGGAATCTTCTGTGTCGGCTGAGAGACGTTAGCGAAGCTACAGCAGAGGCAAATGTAGCCTTACAATCATCCTTTCGCAACATCTTCCTCTTCATATTGAAGATGGTATCCAGTATTTGCTGCTGTTGGCCCGCCATTGTGTTGACGGCCTCAAGCCAGTGCGCGCGAAGAGTGGGTGAATGGAGGACAAGTGAGGATGAACAGGTAAAACGAACAGGCCTACTTTCGGGTATTCACACCACGAGAACAAGGGACAGACGCGTAGATTGTAAAAGCAGTATCGCCAGAAGCTTGTCGCGAAGCTGGTGCTGTGCGGAGGAATCATTCGGCGGATCATTCGGCGGGAGACCTGACAGGGTTCACCCTAGCGTCATCATCACTCCCGCGCCCGCAATTCACCCATGCCGACCACCGATTGACATGCGCGCGCCAACAACCCGCAACAAGTATTCCACCTGCAACAAACACGCAGCACTGCATCGTCTAGAGACGTCATCCTGAGATAAATCATCTGAGGTTTTGCGATTGGCAGGCGACAATCAGCTCCAACATCGCACCATCTCCACCCCTCCTCTACCCAGCTGGCTTCGAACTTGGGAATGGAGCGATAAATTTGGTGCAGCGTTATGGAGGCATATCCTTCTGACTTTGTAGTTCACAACCTACCCTTCATAGTCCTCTCTGGTCTAGCAACTAACAAGGAGCTTGACCCTCCTCGCCCAGTGCAAGATGTCCTCCCAGGCCGGGCTGTCACAAACATCAGCTCGGACATTCCACCAGTAACTAGTGAGCGCGCATCCGAGTTACTCCAGGAGTTTCTCAGTACAGATGGCACCAACGCGCCCTGGAACGGACGAAGCTTTAGTCGCAGGGGAATTACACATGGCTTCCGGATACGGAGCGTAGGAAGAGTACAGCCTCCTGCGCACCTGCACCACCACCGAACGACGGGCTGATGTTTGCTAGACCTTCCAATTGCCCCCCAAAAAGGCGAACGCGCCCACAAACTCCGAAACGACGCCTCCGAACAGTCCAGCTATTGCAACCGCGACATCATGGGTTCTGCATTCGCCCATATCTCCACTCTCGCCAGGCTCTCCTTCTTTCCCCGATGGCGTAATCTCTCCCGCGTGGGTTTCGAAGCATCAGCACTACGTTCCCTCCGTATATATATCCTTCTTCGACTTCACTACAGACCCCATCACAAACAGTCTACATGACAATCAGTTGAAGACGGAGATCAACAAGATCAAGGGTCAATTGCAAAAATCCGACTATCGTATCAAGCATGTGGTAGTGCTATTGAGTGACAAGACTATACTGGAGGCACCCGAGATTGAGGATAGATTAGCCGTCATACGGCGGGCTACTGGCTTGGACCCCAAGAATTCACTTTTCTTCTTACCACCGCGAACGTCTCGAGTCGAGTTAGAAGCCTTTGTCACTTCCGTTTTAGCCATCCTGCAACCGATTTGCGTCGAATACTACAGAGATCTTACAAAGCATGCCCGGAGAAAGAAGAATCGGGGCACTATTCCTCCTCCCACTGCTCCGCCTACACGTGGAACTTCTCAAACCTTGTCTTACTCTGGATGGGGGATTCGTTATGACTTTAAACTCGGCATCTTTGCAGAGTTCCGCCAAGAAATGGATGCTGCGCAGCGCCACTACAGCGTTGCTTTGGAGTCCTTGTTTGGCCCCGAAGGCTTGTTTGAAACTACTGCGAGCTGGTCTCCCAGATGGGACGAGATACGGTTGCTTGCAGACATCATCGCGCTACGGCATATCCGGTGCCAGCTATGGAACAACTATCCTACCTCAGCAGTTCAGACGTGGTTAAGATACAAGGACAGGTTACAAGACGTGCTTGATCGCCGGGGCAAGGGAACTGCAAATTACGGCTGGCAAGCATGGGAGTCAAGGTGGGCCGCGGCAATGGCACAGATTGTTCAGCGGACAGAATTGCCCATCTTCAAGATAAGAGATCCTGCACAAGAGACAGATCTTTTGATGGATATCCCGAGCGCATTGTACTCCCAGCCTGAAAAGCAGTTCCCAATAGGAGAAAGGATGCCTCCATGGGAGCTATTGCATCATGCCGGCTATTGGCACAAAGTCGCAAGCGACCATGCGAAAAGGCGCTATCTACTCGCGAGGGATATGCCCGAAGACGACAGAGTCCCTCCAGGCATGTCGCCTGCTACAAAAGTTTCTAATCGGAACCAGATCTATGATTACTACCTCGTTCCACATCCGCATGAGGAGTACCCCATGCCTGGTGTCGGCAATGGATTTGAGCATTGGAGAGACATCTCGGGCAAGCTCAACGCCGCCATAGCAGAGTTTCGGACCCGAGGACAGCTTCGAAAGGTACACCAGCTGCAGCTAGAGGTTGCTCGAACACTTTTGCATGTCAACAGGTTCGGCGATGCCTTCAAGGTCCTACGTCCACTCTGGGAGACAATGGCCTGGAGGAAAGAAGGGTGGTGGGTCTTAACTTCAGAGGTGGTATGGGCCTTACATGAGTGTGCGCTACGGATAAAGAATCTGGAAACCTTTGTGGCTACGGAATGGGAGTTGCACAGTCGAAGTGAGTGTTCCATTGCTTCTTACTGCCTTGACAATTCTAATATCGTCCAGCGATTCCTGGCAAGACAAAATACAAATACGACCTGATGAAATGTCTGGACCCATTATGGAGCGAGGGAAGCGACAAAGTGAGCGTGAGTCTGAACGTCAAGGACCACCTATCCTGCTGTATGTGCACACTTCCTTGTCCCGAGACGACGCTGACTTTGCAGTGCATACATCCTTCGCTTTCTCCGAAGCCGAGGGCAACGTCGGTGAACCACTGCAATGCCAGATTGCTATCACGTCCAATGCTCGGCAAGGTTCTGCTCCTATTACCTTGTCGTCTCTACAATATCAATTTAACGGTGGCCTGGCTGAAGTGCGGTTGACTCACGACGAACAAGAATCTGCTCAAAGCGCTTCGAGAATGTACTCGTGTACGTTAGAAGAGACCCATTCGACGACTGGCAAGCCGAAATGGACGGGGGTCTCCGATCTGACTCTGCATGCTGGCCAGACCAAGGTGTACAACTTTCCAATCGTTTTCCGGGAGTCAGGCGATGTAGATGTGGCAGCATGTGTGTTTGAAGTGAGCACAGAGAGGTTCAACCTAGTCTGCTCAGACACTGACCCCGATATCACGGCTCGTCCGCTGTGGTGGATCAAGTCAGACACAAAGATCAAGTCAAGAGCGTTGAAACAAGGATCTGGCACATCCGTTCATATTCTGCCAAAGCCGCCGAAGATGGAGATTAATCTTCTAGACGTTCGGAATCAATATTACACAGATGAACTCGTTACCTTGGCCATCGAGATACTGAACCAAGAAGAGGAGGATACCGAAGCTGTGCTCGAGGTACGGCTGTTGGGTCGCTCAAAAGATACTCTTACCTACACATGGGTGGAACGCCCAGCATCTTCACCAATGAAGGAAGTACCGCCTCCGCTTGACGGATCAGCAGATATGGATCTTCCTGGACACGTAGTAGGCCAACTAGCCCAAGGCGCGCGAACAACGGAAAAAATCCGCTTCACAGCGCCACCAGACCCAGCCGACTACGCGCTCGAAGTAAAAGTCCTCTACCACGTTCTCAGCGACCGCGACATACCCATCTCCAAGATACTTGTCACAGACCTCGTCTTCAATGCCCCCTTCGAAGCAAGCTACGACCTCAATGCACGCGTGCACCCTGACCCTTGGCCCAGCTACTTCTCCCTCACAGAAGCCGAATCCGCCACACCGCCCAACCCTGAATCCCCTGACGCCTTCGGCATAGCCCAGAAATGGGGTCTTCGTGCCAAAGTCGCCTCCTTCGCCGACGAACAACTCATCGTGTCGGACCTCTGCGTCAAAGTCCACAGCATCCATGGTGGCGCCACATGCGACGTAACCAAGGAATTCACCAACGATTCCCCCACGGAGATGGATCCTCACATCCTCACCGAATGGGGCTTCAGCCTCGACGTGCGTAAGAATAACCTCGAGGAACGACGCGCTACCGCACTAGATACTACTCTCGATATAACGTGGCGTCGTACGTCAGACCCTAGCGCCCCTCTAGTCACATCGTCCCTACCCATCCCCCGCATCCAAATCCCTTCCTCGGAACCACGTGTCCTAGCGTCCTCCACCCTCTCAGACGAAATCCCTTGCCTTGTCTATCTAGACTATTATCTCGAGAACCCCACTATGCACTTCCTAGTGTTTGAGCTCTCCATGGAGGCGAGTGAGGACTTTGGATTTAGTGGTGCAAAACTCAGGACGCTACATTGTTTGCCCATGAGTAGGATGGTTGTGAGGTTTAATTTGCTGGTGGGTGATGCCGAAGGCGGCAGTGGGGGTAAAGATGGTGAAGGAGATGAGGGCAGATGGATTACTCCTTGCTTGAAGGTTATGGATCGGTATTTTAATAAGAGTTTGAAGGTACAGGGGACCGAGGGGATGAAGATGGATGCGAAGAAGGGCGTAGGGATCTGGGTGCCGGCGTGGAAGGGGGATTGAGGTGGGCGGGTCCATATGAGGGTGGGAACAAGGATTTTTGGGATTAGACAGGTGAATGGGAATGATGAGTTTGATGGTTTGTTATGTGTATATTCGTTATGTGTATTCTGCTTCACTGTACCGAAGTTTCCAGTGTTTCTACAGTACGAAACCCCTTCTATCTGTACAACTGCAAACGCGATGCAACACGGAAAGACTAGTATGTTCGTTTCCTAACAACTCATCCCATCATCAACCCACGACTTCCACTCGCATTTCCCTCACCCAGCCCCCTTGTTCTAGTAACCGGATCCCTGCCCGGAAGTACATCCCTGAAAAAATCCCCATCCTGTTCATACCAAGGAATCTTCACTGGAACATACACACTCTCCCCCTTTCTCCCCTTCATCCCCATACCCATTGTCTCGTCTCCAGGTACGGTATCTAGACAACACTGCTCCCTTGATTAGTCAACTAAACCAGCCAAACTATTCAATGCGCTCAAACCTACTGTGACAAGCCCAGTCCCACTACACCGCCATCATCTGAATAAACCGGGGATTCGAAATCCGTAGCCGCGTGGTTTAGTATCGTGGGGTCGATGTCAGGTATCCGCGTCGTCGTCGTCGTCGTCGTCGTCGAAGGTTGGTTTGATTGTTGTTGTTGCTGCCCTGCCCCAGACGCTTGCTGTGGTTGTTGTGCTTGATCGACCTCTACAATTTTATCCTCCTGAACACGTACTTCGCGATCGCGCAGTCTGCGCATAAGACCCAGGAACTGTGAGTTTTGAAATTTCTCGCTCGTGTTGTCTGCGACGCGCTCGAGGAGGCGGCCTGCTGTTTCGGCCATTTCGTCGTCTGCGTTGGGGGGTGGGTGGGTGTCTTCTTTTTGTTCTTCTTGCTGGGGATCGGGGCGTTGGAGTATGTGTTCGTGGACTGGGGTGCCTGTGTAGCCTGCTTGTTCAAGGTCTCTCCATATTTGTTCTTGGCTCATGGGGACGCGAGTGCCGAGGGGATACTGTGACATGAGGCGTTGGTTGATTGCTTTGATGAGCTCTTCAGCTCGTGTTTTGACTTGTTCGGGGGCGTCGCGGTTGACGATGCGTTGGAGGGAGTCGACGATCCAAATGGCTTCGTTTGCGTCTTGGACCAGGTTACCGCTTCTTTCCTGGACGCTCATGTTATCGAGGTAGGCGACTGCTTCTGAGGTGCGGCCGAGACCTGTTTCGCTCCAGACTTGGATGGCGGAGTAGACGGCTGCAAGGGGAAAAGTCAGTTAGCAAACTGTAGTACTGCTTGACAGATACTACACACCTGGCCGCGTTTCTTGTATCCGTCGAAGAAGAGGATCCATCTCACCCGTCCGATCCAGATTCAGCGTTTCTGACGCTGCTTGTGCCTGGCTTTGCTCTGCCGAGGCTACCTCCATCATGTCCTGTTGGGCTTGGGCGAATGCTTGTTCAAAGGCTGCCTCGTCGAACGCGGGTACGTCGTCTTGCGCGCGCTGCTTTCCTTGCGCTGTCTCGGAGATTTGGGCACTCTGGAAAGATGGCGTTTGCATGTATGCTTGTCCTCCGAATCCGCCCATATTATACCCAGACATGCCGCCATATGTGTTTTTCTGCATGACAGGGGACTGCGCAACTGGCGCTTGCTGCCTTAAGAAGTCTTGATGCCATGCTGACGCCGCGTTTGCCGCCTGCGGTCGTAGTTGTTGTTGGAATGTCTGCGGAGATTGACTGGAGATGTTCAAGTGCTGGAAGTCTGCAGCCCAGTCGGGTACTTGGGGCTGCTGTGCGAACTGTGGAGGAGGTTGTGCGAATCGGGGGCCAAAGTGTTGCAACTCCTGCGGCGGCGGAACCGGTCGTCCAGCTTGAAAGGCATCAAACTCCGACTCGAGTGCGCCAACATTTGCGCCTGGTGATGATCGGAAGCCCTGCGCAATTGTCAAACTTCCGTTTTTCAAACTTCTTCACATGTGATTACACACCTGCGCTGGTGAATGTCTCCCAACCAAGCGGTCCTGCTGTAGTGTCCGGTCGACAGTTGTGTGTTTCTGGAAGTTTTGAAGGGCGTTAGAAGGCCCGCAAAGCGCGTCGGCCATATTGAATCAAAGTAAAATCAAGAGGGGTATCAACGCATGCTAAAACAGAATGTAGGAGAGTTGCTGATATTGCCGCGAACGGTCCCAGGTTTCCTTCGCGTTCCGACCATATGCCGAGGCTCCCGCTGAATGCGGGCCGGACTCTTCCCCACGTCCACAAAGACCCCCGTAGAAATATGACGAGCGAGCACGTAGTGTGCCACATGCCCGATGTGAAGTCCTCATGCAGCTGTCGTGTGAGGCATCTCGCAGCATCTCAGCTATGGTTACTCTACTGCCACATGCAATGTTAGCCTAAGCTGCAAAGCGGTAGCACAGTACCGGCGGTCAACAGCTGAAGTGTCGTTGGGACACAAGCGTCACACAGGTCTACAGAACAACATCAAAAGTACCTAGGCGACAGAAGATGGGTAATACACTTCAAATACCTATATACGGAAAACTAAAGAAACTTGGTATATCCTAGAGAAACCACAATAGGCCGTCATACATACATTCGTCAAAGACAAAGCTCATTTCAATCAAAACCCATCAACATGCCCGATTATCTCAGAAACATGTCCCCAAGGTTCACATTCCTAGAACCACCTCCGACCCTGGAGCGGGACCTAGACCTCTTACGCACAAACGCGTACTCTTTCCTCCCCTTCCTGTCATGTCCCTCTGCCTCGATGAAGAGTGTGCTGCCGTGATGTGAGCGTAGACGACGAGTGTGTTCAAAAAGGATATCCGTGTCGCGTTGCGACATCTCCCGGAGGATGATGATGTAATTCGGGTCCTGTTGTGTGTTAGTGTTTGAGAATAGACCACGGCGGAAATACAACTTACCATGTCGTACTCATACGGAATGTTATAGTAGTGCAATGTTTCGACGTCGAGATGGCTCGTGTGAACTTTGGCATAGGTAGGTGCAGGGGCGATAGCAACCGCCTGATGCTGGTGGTGATGGTGATGATGAGCAGGGGGAGGAGAGGGTGCAGCTTGCTGGAGTGGATAGTTGGGCAGCATGCCCTGCTGTAGTTGTTCCTTCTGTTTCTCAGGGTTGACCAGAACTTGAATCTGGTTTTCTTGGAATCCAAACTGAGAAAGTCTCTTGCGCATAGCCTCCTCGAGTTCTTTTTCCTGCTCCTCTTTCTTCCTCTTCTCCTCCTCCTCTCTCTCCCTCTGCTTACGCATAAAGTTGTCATATTCTTCCTTTTCCTTGCGCTTCTTCTCCTCTTCCTCGAGTTTGAGCTTTAGGAGAAACTCCTCGCGTGCCTTTTTCTCCTTCTCTTCGGTCAGAATCTTCCTGCGTTCGTACTCGAATATGATGCGTTCTTGCTCTGCATTAGCTTCAGCCTCTTCTTTGGCCTTCTTCCTCTGGTAATCTTCAACTGCGCGCTGCTGTGCCTCTTGTGCCTCCTTGGCTTGTTTGGCCATCTTTGCTTCATTCTCGGCGATGATGCGCTTGCGCTCTTCTTCCATGGCCTTTTCCCGGGCCTCACGCTCTCGCGCTTCCTTCTCCATCTTGGCTGTGTTCTCTGCAATGATGCGCGCACGCTCTTCCTCTTCGCGTTTCTTCTTCTTTTCCATGGCAGTCAGAATCTTTTCGCGTTGCTCCTCGGCCTCACGTTCTTCCCTTGCTTGCTTTGCGCGGGCTTCTGCCAGAATGTGTTTGCGCTCCTCTTCCTGCTCACGTTTCTCCTTCTCCAGCTTCGCTAGAACCTTTTCACGTTGCTCTGCTGCCTCGCGGTCTTCCCTTGCTTGATTTGCGCGGGCTTCAGCCAGAATATGCTTACGTTCTTCCTCCTGTTCTCGTTTCTCCTTCTCTAATTTCGCCAAAATCTTGTCACGCTGTTCCTCGGCTTCCCGCTGTTCCCTAGACATCTTTGCCCTACTTTCAGCGAGAATTCGTTTGCGTTCCTCTTCTTGCTGTCGCTTCTCTCTCTCAATCTTATCCAAGAGCCTATCACGCTGTTCCTCGGCCTCTCGCTGCTCTCTCGACATCTTCGCCCTGTTTTCGGCGATGATAGCAGCGCGCTTCTTCTCTTCTTCAAGCTCACGTCGTTCACGATCTCGCTCCTCCCTCTCCCGTTTCAACTCCCAATCACGATGCAAATGCTCTTCTTGCCTTCTGATGCTCTCTTCCTCATGCTCACGCTCCCTCATATCCTTGATGTAATCAAGCTCTAGTCGGCGTCTCATGAGCTCATCCCGCATCGCCCTCTCCTCCTCCTGCCGCTCCTTCTCCAGCTTCTCTTTGGCTTCTCGGAGCCGCTGTTGTGAAACCGCCAACTTTACTTTGTCCTCGTAGCCATGATCTGGTGAGTGATTACGTTGATGCTCCATCCGCTCTCTCTCAAGGTTGTTTTCAAGGTCCTTGAGCCGTTGCTGGGCAATGGTCAACTGGATTCTATCCTCGTAGTTACGCTCGGGTGAGTGATGACGTCGCTCCCGCTCTCTCTCAAGGCTGCTTTCGAGATCCTTGAGTCGTTGCTGGGCAATGGTCAACTGGATTTTATCCTCGTAGTTGCGTTCGGGTGAGTGATGGCGCCGCTCTCGCTCTCTCTCAAGATTGCTTTCGAGATCCTTGACACGTTGTTGAGCAATGGACAGCTGGATCTTGTCCTCATAGCTGCGTTCTGGTGAATAGTGCCGCCGCTGCTCTCGGTCTTTTTCAAGATCCTTGACACGCTGTTGGGCGATAGTCAACTGGATCTTGTCTTCGTAGTTGGGCTCGGGCGAGTGGTGCCGCCGCTCTCGTTCTTTCTCAAGGTCCTTGACACGCTGTTGTGCGATAGTCAACTGGATCTTGTCTTCATAGTTGGGCTCGGGCGAGTGGTGATGACGTTCATACTCATGCCTAGAGCGCGAACGGTGCTCCCTTTTCATATCTGCTCTCAACTCGGCAATATCATCTTCGAGTTCAAAGGCACCCGGGATGGTGCGCTTTCCCTCATATCTACCGCGGGGACTAGCCTCCGGGGCCTTTGTTTCGGCGCGCACTTGCGGACTACTTTCGTTGTCCATGCGGGTCGTGTTGTAGATGGTTACATTAGGAGCTGGCGCATGACCGTGCGACCGGGTACGGTGAAGTCCAGTCGTGTAGTGAGATTGAGGAGCAAGATACTCACTCGTGCGGCGGCCATAGTCGGGACGAAGGTCCTCGTCGTCTCGTACTGTTCGCGGTGGGAGTTTAGGCACAGAAGCATGAACATGACGAGTGCTAGCAGTCACACGGTCTCTAGCGGTGTACCACTCGTCATCTTCTCGGTATCTGCTATCCCACTCGTCTCGTTTGGGTGGCATGGCTGGAGTGAGAAGGGATTGGGGTATCTTGTGAGAAAACAAAGTTCAGTTGACAGGTTGAACAAAGCTCGGAGTTTTCCAAACACAGGAGCAATCAACCCAATATGTTTTGTGTGTGTGGTCTCAGTGGCGGCGTGAGACAGCACAGAGCGGGGTGGTGATCAGATGCCGATGAGCGGCACAGCAGCAAGACTGACGAAGCACAGAGCGGGCAGGTAACGTAAGAATGCAGGAAAGAAAGCAGTGAAAAAGTGCGGCAGCAGAGAATTTGAGAGAAACCGCCCTCATGTTGCATTTGGGGGCTGAAATGCTCCCGCGATGCAGCTAGTCATCAGGCAGCCGCCAGGGCTGGATGAGGCCGGGATCTCTCATGCACTGGTCTGGTGGACACGAATTAGCCCTTAGTGTGTATGGCCATCTGCGGGTACACTGTACGCTGCCGTACACATGCTCATACTGCAGCTGTGTAGCTCAGAAACGCTGTGATGGCACCGAGAGCGGTGTTTACTGCAACTTTGTTGTGCATGTTGCGTGTACTGTAGACGCGCGAGAAGAAGATGGTGGGGCAACTCTCTAATTGTAGCACTAACCAAGACGCTTACCTGCATCTTTCCTCTTCCAGCCCCCAGGGCGGAATGCTTGTGATATACTTCGGGGCCGCTTGTTGCTCGCTGAGTGGTAGCGGCGGAATCAAATCCCGGCTCATTGCCCATCTCATCGGCGTGGTACCGCTGTTATCAGCCTCACAGCGATCATTGCCGTCTAGGAATGCGAGCTGAGCGCGAACACATGATCCGTTGGGTGTCGTTGCTCAACACACTCTCGCCTCATGGCATTTTCCGTTGTGGCGCGCTTCAGGGCACATGTCCAACACCAGAGGCGCCTCATGAAACAACACTCTCGCGCGTCCGGAAGCCCGGGACTGCTTCTATATCTGCTCGACACAAAAAGACAAAGGCGCAGCAGCAGTTCATGTCCATGCAGTCATCCACTCAGCCCTCATACTGCACACACTTCTCTCGTCTGCATTGCAAGATGACTTCATGTCACTGGTCCACATAAGCAGCAACTTTTGTTGTTGTTCTTGGTCCCGCAGTGGGAAGTGGTATCGCTACCATGTCGTTATTTTGGTTATCGCCTAGCGACTGCTCATGAAGACGTCAAACCGTTAACCGCCCCCAAACCGTCCGTCATGATGGTGCATACTCTTCGTCAAATCGTCATAAAAGGGCCCGCAGTCAGCGGCGCATCTACAACTTCTGCATAGCAACAACATCGGTGGACTGGACGTGGTCCTCGTCCTCCTCAATCTGTGCCTGAAGGTCGTCCAGCGACACCTTGTCGTCCTCGATGACAACGTTAAGCTGGAGCTTCTTGATACCGAAACCGACGGCAACAAGCTTAGAGCCACCCCAGACGAGTCCGTCCTTCTCGATAGCGAGAACGTTGGCCTTGAGCTCCTCCATGTTGGTCTCGTCGTCTGTGAAGAGTTAGTATCATGTAGTATAGTAGGCCTGTGAATAAACATACCCCATGGCTTGACGTCAAGGGTGACGATAGACTTGGCCGCCGGCTTTGTCTTGCCAGCCTTCTTCTTGTTGTACTCGGCCAGACGCTCCTCCTTGATCCTGGCAGCCTCGGCATCCTCCTCCTCGTCATCGCTGCCGAACAGGTCGACCTCGTCGTCGTCGTCATCCTCGGCCTCCTTCTCGGGGGCCTTGGCGGGGTTCAGCGTGAGCTCTGAGGACTCGGGGCCGTAGGCAGTGAACTCCTTGGTTGGGTCACCAGGAAGGGAGTCAAACTCGCCCTCGAAGGTGAGCATGTGGTTGTACCAGCGCCATGCGTATGGGTACTTCTCTGGCGCAGGAACCTGCTTGATCTGCTGGAAGACCTTGACATCGGCCTGCGATGGGGTGTAGCTATGCTTTGTTAGCCGATGACTCCTCCATGGTACCTGAGTGGAATGCAGCGGAAACAACAAGTAGATCAGAGGTGCGACAAGCGCTTGGGTTTGTATTCAGATAGCGGGGTCTTAAGCCGCCTCATTAACACGGACCAAATGTTCTCATCATGAAAAGGCTCGAGGTGCGACGCGATGCAAAGGGGGGAACACAACGCGGAAACGGGTTTGTATATGGTGGGGTAGTAACTTACCCAATAATGTAGCTGCGAGTCCTGACAAAGTTGTTCAGGAGTGCCAGGCCTGCATCGGAAACGAGATCGGTGAAACCCATGGTTGCAGTGGTTTGGGTTGCGTTTATGGGATGGGAGAAGAGGAGTTGTGGGTGGTGGGAGAAGGAGTCAATGGTTTTTCTGCTGGCGGAGGGAGATTGCTATTCGGATTTTTACGCACGGATCCTGGCGCTAGCACGTGTTAGCGCATTTGCCGACCAGATGTCGAGCACTGCCCGTACATGGACGCGAGCACTACAACAAAAACGTTTATCTTTATGCATCTGCATTATTTAGAGTCTTCTTACGCCGGGTTGTGTCCTCGCGCTTCTTTACATAGACTTTGGTTTGCAGTATTGGCGTCATCGTGATCTCGACAGGTGCGGCTCGTGAACATAGAAGGACATCGAACCACCGCGCAACTTCGAGGAAGCCTGTGCTCTCGCCATCGATCACGAATATAATGATTCCATTCCCAGTTTCTTCCAATTGACATTTGCTTGTATTTTGACCCCTGTATCAACATGCTGACCAGTAGAGCACGCATCGCCGCAAGGCGCGTCGCATCTCCCTCCATCTCACGATCACTTCCCATCCGCACATCGCCGCTGTGTCTCAATGCATCCGCAGCACGAACCCCGCAGCAGCAAAAACTTTTCCGGCCGCTTCTATCGTTCCGAGAATATGCGAATGGAGGCCGGCCACATCCTCCCGGTGGAACTCACCGCATGAATCTGGGTGGTGAGCCGGAAAAGGCTGCGCTGGAGCAATACGGAGTGGACCTCACAGCACGGGCGCGAGATGGCAAACTAGATCCAGTAATTGGACGAGATGGCGAAATACAGCGTACAATACAGATATTGTCGCGACGAACGAAGAACAATCCCGTCTTGATCGGTTCCGCTGGAACTGGAAAGACTGCAATTCTCGAAGGCCTAGCCCAGCGCATTGTAAAGGGTGATGTGCCTGAATCGATCAAAGACAAGCGCGTCATCTCACTCGACCTCGGCTCGCTCATTGCTGGTGCAAAATTTCGGGGTGATTTCGAAGAGCGACTGAAGAGCGTCTTGAAAGAAGTTGAAGAAGCTAACAAGGGCGTCATTCTGTTCGTTGACGAGCTGCACACACTTTTGGGTTTGGGCAAGGCAGAAGGCAGCATCGACGCCAGCAACCTCTTGAAGCCCGCTCTCAGCCGCGGAGAGTTGCAGCTATGCGGCGCAACAACACTCAATGAATACCGACAAATTGAAAAGGACGCAGCACTTGCACGACGATTCCAGCCTATCGTTGTTGGAGAGCCTACAGTTCAGGACACCATCTCCATATTGCGCGGCATCAAGGAGCGATATGAGGTTCACCACGGTGTACGTATTACCGACAACGCTCTCGTTGCCGCAGCTGCATACAGTAATCGATATATCACCGATCGTTTCCTACCCGACAAGGCCATTGACCTGGTAGACGAGGCCGCGAGTGCCCTCCGGCTACAGCAGGAGAGTAAGCCAGACGCGATCCAGGAGCTTGATCGGCAAATCATGACTATTCAGATTGAGCTAGAATCACTCCGCAAGGAGACCGACATTGCAAGCAAAGAGCGCCGGGAACGATTGGAGCAGTCCTTGAAGGAGAAGCAGGATGAAGTCAAGGTCTTGACTGAGAAGTGGGAGAAGGAACGCAAGGAGCTCGATGAGATCAAGAATGCACAAGAAAACCTCGAAAGAGCGAAATTGGAGCTCGAACTGGCCCGCCGAGAGGGCAACTTTGCTAAAGCTGGTGAGCTTCAGTACAGTAGGATCCCAGAACTGGAACAAAAGCTTCCCAAAGATGAGGAGGTGACGGCGGGGGCCAACCGACAGGGCTCTCTACTACACGACTCTGTAACTGCCGACGACATCGCTTCTGTCGTCTCCCGCACAACGGGCATTCCACTATCCAAACTCAATGCAGGAGAAAGCGAGAAGCTCATACACATGGAAGACACCTTGCGCCAGTATGTGAAGGGTCAAGATGATGCCCTGATATCTGTGGCGAATGCAATTCGTTTGCAAAGAGCGGGCCTTTCCGGTGAGAATAGGCCCATCGCTTCTTTTATGATGCTGGGACCAACAGGTGTGGGAAAGACCGAGGTATGCAAGAGATTAGCCGAATACCTGTTCAGCACACCCCAAGCTGTCATCCGATTCGATATGAGCGAATTCAGTGAGAAACACACCGTTTCGCGCCTCATTGGTTCTCCCGCTGGCTACGTTGGGTACGAGGACGCCGGTCAGCTCACAGAAGCCGTTCGACGAAAGCCCTATGCGGTACTTTTGTTCGACGAATGGGAGAAGGCACACAAAGATATATCGACGCTACTCCTGCAGGTCCTCGACGAAGGCTTCCTCACAGATGCACAGGGCCACAAAGTCGATTTCCGCAACACCATCATTGTCATGACCTCCAACCTAGGAGCTGATATCATCGTTGGTGATGAGAGCCTGCATGCTGTTGAAAAAGACTCTAGCGAGATCTCGCCGGAAATACGGAACGCTGTCATGGACGTGGTCTCCGCCACATATCCACCCGAATTCCTCAACCGCCTTGATGAGTTCATCATTTTCCGTCGTCTGTCCCGCGAAGCGCTTAGAGATATTGTGGACATTCGTTTGAAGGAACTTCAACAGCGACTGGATGATCGTAGGATTGTCTTAGACTGTCCCGATGAGGCCAAACAGTGGCTTTGCGATAGGGGATATGATCCGAAGTTCGGCGCTCGACCACTGAACAGGCTCATTGCGAGGGAGATTGGCAACGGCCTGGCGGACAAGATAATAAGGGGCGAGATTCGCACTGGTGATACAGCCAAGGTTTCTATCAAGGAAGATGGCACAGGTCTGACTGTAGCTGCTTCTGCTTGATGTGGCATGACTAACGATGACACGACTGTAAGATACACTGTAGACGATAACAGCACATGTACATAATGTAGCATAATCGGCGTTTGTAGGTAGCGAGTTGCTCTTCTCTAGAGATTGCATAAACGTAGAATACCCTGCTCATGATCATGCTCATGTCCATGTTTCTCCATCTTTGGTGTGCAGCAGGCACGCGTCACGCGAGCGCTCCTTCGCAACTTCTTTTAATGCAATATCCGTCACTCACCTCAAACACACGAGCACCAGCAACACCCTCGGTGCTATTCGACCGCAAGAATGCCGCGCAAACTTCCGTTCAAGCAACCTTATCGGCATAGGGGAAGTCGCAGTAGCGCAGCTTCCTACAGCAACCGTAACAGCAACCGCACTGTCACCTCCCGGCTCACTTCCAGCTTCAACGTGGCCAGACGTCCTTCTATCACACCCTCAGCTTCCACTTCGCGGTCGCACATTCAAGTCCAAGACGGGCCGCTTCCACACGAGACGTCGATAAACACTCGCTCCGAAACACAAGACGAAATCAACGGCAATGACGATACTTTGAATGAGACTGTCATGGTCGTCGATCTGACGCAACGCGGCACAGTAGGGTGTTGCTATTATGTAGCAAGAGACGAAAAGATGTATTTCATGGAAGACATACAATGCGGTGACGTCGATATCGTGGAGTCGTGTGCGTGTTGTCAGCTTAGTACATAGGAACGTGACTAATGGCCACACAGTAAAAACTTTCATCGAGCCTACAGTAATCTTGGTCTCTACTAAGGTTGATGACAAGGTGATCGAGTGCTTCGACCCGGAAGCCAGGAGTGGAGAGTCCAGCAGCGGTGACAACGATCAGTTTCGTCTCCCTTATCTACTCGAAGTGAGGCCCCCGAGCGAGTTTTACTACGAATCCGCAAGGACCAAGCTATTAAGCCTTCGACTGGGCGAAGAGAACGGTACGCGTGTCAGGTTCAATGTTCCGGGAGAGCTTCCTGTTGCGAATCACCACGAAGAAGAGAGCTTTGTCGGCCAGCAAGGGCAACTACTCCGCCTCGCAGGGTGGATCGACCTTGAAAGCCGCTCAACAGTATAGAAATTCTCTCCTTTAGTGTATATTTACTGACATATACCCAGGTAGGCTGCGCTGGCGCACTGATATCGTATCTACAACGCCGATGTGCTGCCTCGTATCTGCCAGGTGATCACACTGCCCACCTGATGTTTCGTATCGCAACTCTAGAGATGTTCACGATACGTGAAACGATGTTCATCAATTCTGATACGCTGCACTCTTTACAAATAATGGGTGCCGAATCTCATCCGCATTCACACAACAAAGGCCCGACTAAAGCTAGCTCGGGCGAGAAGGAAGGCCTTTCGGTGTACGGGTTATTCCACCATCTTGCAAGGACACCGCAGGGCAGGTTCTTGCTTCGGCAGCAGTTTCTTCGCCCTAGTCTCAACCTTGATATCATCAACGAGAGATTGAACACCGTGGGAGTTTTTACGCGTTCAGATAATGAATCGGCGTTACAGACTCTCGTACAGAACCTGAAGAATATTGGCAACATGCGCGTCGTGATGATTAATCTCAGAAAAGGCGTGGGCGGTTCGACGAAAGGGGCCGGAGGTTTTTCGAAAAGTATATGGACATCGATCAGGGCAGTACGTCACAGTGCATATGCAACACTGACCGAATCAACCTGACTGATATAGTTTGCGTTCCATGCGCTTAAGATCAAAGATACGTTACAAGAAGTGCTAGGCGGAGAATTGGTGGTTATCAAAAACAAGGTAAGCTTTCATCACTATCGCTCAAAAGCACAAAGCTCTATCATAGTTTGAGCTTGGTCCGGTACTAATGCTGGCAGGTGCTGACAACGTTTGAAGGCTATCATTTGGCCCAGATCGGAAGAAAGATCAGCGAAACTATCGATCTGAAGAGCTCAGCGGAACAAGGCCGAACGGTCATAATGCCAGGCGTCGATGAAGAACTGGACCAAATGAAATTGACTTTGGATAGTCTTGATGACTTTCTCAATCAAGTGGCAAGGAAGCTGTCCGAAAGAATGCCTTCTGACCTACGTAAGTAACTCTGCGTCCCTGGTATAGACCTATATTGCACCTTGAAGCATGTCCACCGGACCTATTTGAAACAGGGAGTGGTACTAATCAGTACAGGCGCAACTTTGAATGTCATCTATTTTCCTCAGATAGGCTTTCTCTGCACAACTCCAGTCGATCCCGAGACTGGCACTGCTGTCTACGATGGCAGCTTTGACAATCCTTGGGAGCGGATGTTCAGCACTGAAGAGCAGGTGTACTTCAAGAACAGTGAGACGCGAGAGATGGACGATCACTTCGGCGACGTTTACGGTATCATTTCGGACCGCGAGATTGAGATTAGCCACGAGCTTGCTCAATACCTACTGCAATACCAAGAACTTCTGACTTCCTGCTCGGACGTCTGTGGTGAGCTTGACAGCTTGCTTGCCTTGGCGCAAGGTGCAAAGAGATACAAGCTCTGCCGCCCTCGAATGACATACGAAAACATCATACACATTAAAGGAGGACGGTGGGTCACAAAGTCTCAAAATTGGGTTGGAGTTACTGATGTTGATAGCCATATACTACAAGAGCTCACAGTCTCTTCCTTCATCGCAAATGACACAATTCTCAGGGGCGGAGAGGGTGACCTAGCACATGCAGAAGCATCTGCTCAGCGCTATGGTGCCGAATCCCAACCTTTCACTAGCTCTTCCAATCGCCACACATATGTGCACAAAGATAATCCGAGTATGCTTGTGTTGACAGGCCCCAACTACTCGGGCAAAAGTGTGTATCTCAAACAGGTCGCCCTGATCGTTTACATGGCGCACATTGGAAGTTTTGTACCAGCAGACAGCGCAAAAATTGGGATAACCGACAAGATACTCTCCAGAGTAACAACTCGCGAGACGGTATCTCGGATCCAGAGCGCTTTCATGATAGATTTACAGCAGATCTCGTTGGCCCTGAGCCTAGCTACCCGGCGAAGCCTGCTCATCATCGACGAGTTTGGCAAGGGCACTGAGACCAGTGATGGAGCTGGGCTGGCGTGCGCAGTCATGGAACATTTGCTGAACTTAGGCTCCGAAAGGCCGAAGGTCATCGGCACTACGCACTTTCATGGTGAATAGCCTTGCCCAACATACCACCAATTTCTGACTCTCGATAGAAATATTCGAGAGGGGCCTACTCAAGCCAAGGCCAGCACTTGCTTTCGGATACCTGGAGGTACGTATCGATACTAATGCAGTTGAGGTCAATGATCAAATAACGTATCTATACAAGTAAGTCGGCTCAGCGAATTGTGTTATAAGCGGACTCACAATATGTAGCTTCCGCGAAGGTCGAAGTACTTCAAGTTTCGGTACATGGTGAGTCGGTATGACCCATTCTGGTTTACGACTATTAACATTGAGGTAGCTGCGCTGCAATGAATGGTGTTCCTCCGGAGATAATACAACGAGCCGAAAACCTCATACTCCTTTCAGTGCGAGGTGAAGACCTTGTCGCCGCATGCTGCCAAATGCCAGAAGATGAAGCCGCCGAACTTGAAGAAGCAGCAAGTAAATTAACGCAATTGATGGACATTTCTAACTTTGGTCCAGGAGCAAATCGCAAGGGACTTTCTCGAAGCCGACGTTTATGAAGACCCCAAGACCACATTGGCGGATATACTAACTATCTCCACAACCACAGATTCCCGCAGTTAGCCTACCATTGCCCGACAAGGCTATGCACGATGGAGTGAGAGGAGTGTGCAGCCTACAGATGGCTGTTCCATCAACGTTTTCACACCCAAAGCATTTATTGCAGCGGTAGATATGTATAAAAGCCTTCCTGTTATGTATCAAATAGGTAGCTATCGAGGGGAAGTGATGAATCGATGTTCGTATTCGGATGACTTAAGCTTGGGTGGCACCCTAACGCCAAGGTGACCTCAGGCTCGCCTAGCACGCCCGAAACGGTACCGCGCTCCAACGTCAGACAACTCCGCAACCCTTTCCACCAACCATAGGCTACAAAAGAATTTCCACACCGCCGGAGCCTTGACCGCCTGATTCTGTCTGCAAAAACATTCCACCACCCACGACAGGGTCCAGGTACCCGAATCCTGAGCTGACCATGGGTCGGAGGCCCAACCAACTGATTCTCGAATATTTCGAGCGTGGACCCAAGCTGGAGGATGCAAGCAATCGCTACCAGCATACCTGCAAGTCTTGCGGTGAAAAGGTGAGTAACTTCAACAAGCCCTTGCGCAAGCGAGTGATCTTTTTGTACTATATATGTCTAGAACTAGCATATATATTTTGGCTACAAGGCTGCCGGGAGCTTTTGATCTGCCATGAAGGGGATTCAAACTGCAAGATTTGATGGTGAAAGAAAGAGAAGAGTGAAAGGTGATGGCTAACAGCGTCTAGTTCCCCAAAGGTCGCATTGATAGTCTCACCAACCATCTTGTCAAAAAATGTCCCGCCTTACCTCTTCAAGATCGCCAGCGTGCGTTGCTACAAATGCACGAGCTGCCTCTCCCCGACAATATGACGCAGACGCACAACACAAACACATCTGGACCGAGTCAGATGCAACATGGCCAGGAAATGAACCTCCCATTTGCGCCGTCGAAACAGCTTTCTGCTTTGGAGACACTGGCAGAGGTATCGCGACAGCATCTGGACCTGAGTGGGAAGCGCATGGCAGAGAAGCAACCATCGCAGATGCACAACAATAACAACAACCATAGCAACAACCATAGCAACAACCATAACAATCACCATTTGAACCACGCGGGGCTGTTGGAAGAGTTCCTGGTACAAGACGATAGGTCAGATGGTCCTGACTTGGGAGGTCTATCGCATGGTCTGGACATGACGAATGCACCGGCCATGTCATCCATGTATCAATTCAACGGATCACTACATCATTCTCCCACGACTTCGCCTCACATGGGCCATATGCCTCTCTCGAATTCCAACGGTATGACGCATATGGTTCCATCGCTAGTCATGGCAGCATCTGCGGCGAACGACTTGATTCCACTAGCGAATGGCATGACTATGGAGTCAGACATGAACCTCTCACATGGTATCCATGGCATGTCAGATGGAAAGTTCTTCCACCCGCAAGGACGTGGGCAATGGCCAAATATACAGCCCAATTCGTTGGATCCCATGTTGCAAGATCATGGCAAAGAGCAAATGCAGGCGACTGAGATGCACAAAAGTATGGGTAATCAGCGACCGCTTGCGATGAATCCAGGCAATCAGACTCACTTTACTACTGATTTCAGCATGAACCAGAAGCCTGCAAAGCCCAAGGTTAGGGGTCGCTTCACCGACACTAGGCGTAAAGAGGTACAGGAGGTACGCAAGCGAGGAGCGTGTATTCGGTGTCGCATGCTGAAGAAGCCCTGCTCCGGAGAGAACCCTTGCAATACTTGCCAGAATGTCGAGAGCGCGCGTTTATGGAAGCAGCCATGTATCCGTACACGAATCGCAGAGGAATTTGGGTTATACTCCGCAGGCCTCCACAGTGTTCTGGCCTTCCACGCAACCAACCAGGCGAAAGGTCAAATACGACTCGATCAAACACCAGGACGAATAGAGGCTACCCATTTCCCTGATTCTGCAACGTTTGTAACATTTATACCATTGAAATGTCAGCAATCACAGGCTGCTCAAAATACGGATATAGATCCTGCTATTTTCGCTGGACTAGCATCGCCCGATCTGGAGCTAATCGACAGCGACGACGACGTTAGTGGCAAGCTGGACCATTATATCAAAAAGATGGGCGGTCACTTCTCCGATACTGAAGACTCAGACTTCATGAGAGCAACGGTACACAGCGCAAAGAGTATAGCATCATCGAGTCAGAACGGCCTCATTTCCAAGGCGTTGGAGCTCTGGAACCTTACCCGCATACTTACATCTCGCAACTTCGAATGGCACATCTTCTCTAACCCTTCACTTGCGCCCACCATGGCTCCTGCTATACTGGCACCTGCAGAAATTGAAGACGGCATCCGCACACCAATTACATCACTAGAGCATGCCGCCTCCTACAATCTCATCACTATGCAGCTCATGGGCGCGACGGAGAAGCGCGCCGCATGTCTTGCTCGCATCGTCATGAACGACCTGGAGCGTCGTCTTCTCCAGCGCCAACAAGCGAACCCGTTCGAGACCTTCCTAGTAGCAGTGATGCTCCTTGCCTGCGTAGAGCGCATGTGCTGGCTCTTCCGATCCTGGGAACTACCTTTTGACAAAACCCTCAATGACACCATCAACGGCACCTTCAAGCAGCAACAATCCCTCGACGCTGATCTGGCGTCAGCCCTGCAATCTGCATCCTCCCCACCAGCAGCAGACGACCTTGCTAGCCACCAGGCCCCCGCAATCCCCGCTGGCCCCTCGACAAATCCCCCTCATCCTTCTCCCAGCAAGGTGACAAATTCAGCGACATACTCAATATGCTACTTAAGATGCGCGGTGTACCCCCGAAGCCTACGCCCCGCAGCTCAGACGGCGTGCTAACGATATGGAGCGAGAATTCCAACGACAAGGCACGCGAGTGGTATGATGATATTGCTGTGACAGTGCACATGTTGGATGCCCGAGCCAATGCGCATTTTGTAGGCGAAGAGCCGAGGGAGTGGGAACTCAAGTTTGTTGGAAAGATTATCAGGGGTGATTGAATACGTTTTCATGTAGCATGTAGCTCGTAGTATGTTTTGCGAAGAAACATAGATCGGTGAGGTGTTGCTGGGATAGGTGGTGGTACTCTGGATTTTCCCCCCTTTGTAAAGAAAGACGAAAAGTGATTGATACCAAGACTTTATGAGATGTCATGAGAGATGGGTAGAATATCGCGTTAAAGCGGTTCGGAATCAAATGTTGTTCTCTTTGCATTTCTCTTGATTCCTCTGATATGTCAACCGTGCAGGTATTGAAGGATGATGGGATAAGCTATAGTGGCTGGTATAGAACATGTGGTAATTGTTGGCCTCAGAGGTTTATTCTGTATTCGCTGAATTCGCTGCATACATCAAGCTCCTGCGCCCAAACGCCAGTCCCCGAATCTAATATTCGAATGTTCGCAATATGTTATATGCCAGCTCAGCTCTTGAGCGCCTCCAACCGCCCGCGCATCTGCGCCAACAGCTCTTCTTGGTTTTCCTCTTCTTCCTGCTCGTGCTGTGGCGCAGTAGGCAGTTCCTCTTCCTTGGCCTTGCTCGGTGGTAACCTGTCCTTGAGCACCTCACTCAGGACCTTATCTACTTCCTCCTCGGCCTCGTCCGCTTCTCCCTCAAGCATCTCATTCTCGCCCAATGTATCATCCAGCATTTCTTCTATAATGCCCGCCTTCATGAGTTCAGAGCTCAACTCTCTCATCGTGCCCGTCAGCTCCGGCAGTCGCACGAGGCTATTGACGTCTTTCATGATGCCCGTGCTAGCCTTGATGCTGCCCTCGATCTTCCTGACCGAAAAAGCCTCATTGACCTGCATCTGCACACTATTGAGCTGCGCCTTGGACGTCATGAGGCGGTTATTTTGTTTCCGGACGCGGATGAGTTCACGGGCAAAGATACGGACGTCTTGGTTGGCTTGCTTGGCCATGGAGGGGTTGCGTTGGGCGCGTTTGGACGATTGTTGGATCAGCGTCTTAGTTTTTTGCTCTGTGGCTTTGAGCTGTTGGATGTCGCGGTCGAGCTTACGCACATTTTGCCGGACGAGGGCATTGCATTTGCGCTTCTGGGGGGCTTGGTTAGTGGGCTGCTGCGACATGTAGTGGTAGGGTGGTGTACCTGCTCCTCGGGCGTCGGCTTCCAGAGGAGACCTCGGATGGTCTCCATGGCGGGCGCTCAGCTCTGGGATGCGTGCTCAATGCTTTATGGTGGGTTGGTGTTTAGATCAGAAAAGCAAGTATCGTATATGCGAACGGTTAGGGATAAGGCGGGAGTCGGTGTAGGTGGGAATGAAGAGCGCCTATTCACGAGCGCGTCTATTCGGGGAAGTGAATGAAGCCACTTGATCACAATTCACTGTGTAGAGGTTTACAGACAAAGGGTGTCTGCTGCGCGAGTGTTGTATACAAGCAAGCGGTGGTTCATGCATGAGTAGGGTAGGGGTCCCGGGTGTGGCAGCGTGCCTTGCAACACTCGAGCTCGGGCCCCATGTGACGTTGAGCTCTTCGCGGGGCAGTTGCAACCCACTAGCCCCGGAATCGAGGTTTGTCTATCTCAACGCGACATTGGCTGAGACCATTTAGCAGATCTAAGACGCCTATCAAATAAACTGCAAATCCGCCCTACGAGCTCCATTCCGTAATTGATCCATCGAAACCGGAGCTCTAAAGTCCAAGTTTCCACAGAGCTTCCATTACTTTCCACGCTAGTCCCTCCACAACTGTGCATTTCTTCCACCTTCAAACTGCTTCCTCCCAACAAACACTACAACTACCCAGCAATCTACGCCTAAGACGACTGTACAGAAACCTCAGATAACTGTTCGAACCTGATTGGAAAACACATCACCAAATCACAAGCCTCAAAATGACTACGCAAATTCCAGAAGGTAAGCTGCAGCCTTACCAAGCAATATCCGAAAAAGCTCCCGGGACAGTCTCCATGGTTTTACTGTTCGCGATAAGAGCCATGGTTGTTCCAGGGACGGACCCGTCACACGTACGCGTGCATCCTGCACTGTCTGTCGCGACGGGTTTTGGCAGCTTTCACAGAGTCTGAAGGAGCCAATCGATACTAACATGCGACAGTCACCTGGGCGCAACGCTCCTCAAGTACCGAGCCTGAGAAGAACTACGTATACCTCACCATCGTTGCCGCCGATGTACCAGAGTCGGATCTGAAGCTCGACCTCAAGGAACAGTCACTCAGCTTCAAGGGTACTTCAACATCTAAGAAAGTCACATACGCCGTTGACCTCGAGTTTTACGCCGAGATTGATCCTAAGGAGTCAAAGATCCATCACAGCGGCCGCGATGTCACATTGGTATTGCGCAAGAAGGAGCTCAAGGAGGAGTACTGGCCTCGTCTGCTGAAGGACAACAAGAAGATGCATTTCCTCAAGACCAACTTCGACAAGGTAAGCTAGATATTTAGGAGTAGAAGAGGGCCATGTGCTAACAAAATTCAGTGGGTCGACGAGGATGAGCAAGATGAGGCTCCCGAGGACGAATCCATGAACCAGATGAACCCCATGGGCGGTGCCGGTGGTGATGGTGGCTTCGGTGGCATCGACTTCAGCAAGCTCGGCGGTGCTGGAGGCATGGGAGGTATGGGTGGTATGGGTGGTATGGGTGGTATGGGTGGAATGCCCGGTATGGGCGGTATGGACCTGAGCAGCATGGGCATGGACGCCGGTGGCGACGATAGCGACGATGACGACGACGATATGCCCGAACTCGAGAACGACGAGGACAGCAAGGACAAGACACCCGCAGCAGATGCAGCAGGCGAGAAGCCCAAGATCGAGGAGCTTGCTTAGGTGTTGTTTCTTCTCGCATCAAGCATTTGACTGGCACGAGACGGGGTGCGTGGCGCGCATGTACTGGCTGGCGCTACCACTCTATCTTTGGAGGAAAACTCGGAGTCTGATTCCTTGATAAGGCGCGGAATCCTTTTATGAGGTTGCTGCTCGGGGCCCTGGCGTGCGGATGTAGGTGATGATGACATTACGGAGTATATGATAAAACAATACGAACCATGTTTTCATGACTGACAACATTATTACAATAATGGGTCCCGGGTGCTATGTCTCAGTGAAAACATAATTTTGTAGCTTGTACAAAATAAGATGTTATTCTTCAGTTCTCTATGACAACTCATAACTTGCTCGCTATGCCATAGCTCTCGTAGGGAAAGTTTTCCAAACTGTGATGTAACCTCCCCCATCCGTCATCAATCTCACCTGGCATTCCAACTCTCCTCTTCCCTTGAATAACCTCGACTTCTGTCTTTTGCAACTGCGCCTCCTCATCTTCCTTGTGCTCGCCCGTCAGGCCCGCCAAAACCTCCTTCTCTCTTCCCTTGTACTCAACCAGTAACTCAGGATGCGGACACCACACCACCTGCATACCAGCTCGCCTTCCAGACTCTACGCCAGGAACACTATCCTCAAAAACAAGGCATTCCTCCGGCTGTATAGGCGGCTGGCCCTGGGCCTCCAAAGTCTTGTTCAGTGTAGACAGCGCCAGCAAGTAAATATCCGGCGCCGGCTTACCCCTTCCAGCAGGTATCCTCGGATCATCACCAAGAACTTGGTGTTCCTTTTCAAAATAGCCAAACAAATCCCCCAAATGCGCGCTCTTAAGCTCAAAATTTCCCTTGTGACTACTGGTCGCCAGCGCCATGTGTACGCCTTTGGATTTCAGTCCTGACAGCAGCTCCATGACGCCTGGTAGCGGCTTTGTGCGCTTGAAAAGGTCTTTTTGTAGCTCTGATTGTTCGGCCATGAATTGCTCGTGCGAGATAGGGAGTTGGGCCCAATTATGGAAGATCACTCCGGCTTGCGGGCCGGGTCGGCCTTGGAGTTGCGCTTTTATTGACCAGGGGATGGATGGGCGGTTGTACCGCTTCAGGATTATGTTGGTCACTTCAGTGTAGAGGTCTTCAGAGTCTATGAGAAGGCCGTCCATGTCGAAGAGGGCGGCGCGGATGCGGGGTGGTGGGGTAGTGCTGAGGAGGGTTAATGTTTGATTCCTTGAGCGATTTGTCAGGGGATGCTTACTTGGATGCCATTTTGAGTGGTACTATGAGGGATATGGGAGCTTTGAGTATGTCTGGATGTACGGTGGAGTTTCAATGCAGATTGGCGGGAACTTGGCCCGGCGTATGTGAATGTTTACCCCACGTGGCCGAGGCGCGCTAGTCGGACCCCCGAGCGCAGATGTCACTTTGCAAATAGATGATACCTTTTTCTTGAGCACGGGACATAAACTCCTACACATCCACCTACACTTTTCAGTAAGCGGGGCGCTGCCATGGCCGCAAAAAGCGACTCTGCTGTAAAAGCAGACGCGACCGTCGCCGTAACACCGGCGCCGGAAATCTTCCCCCCAGAAGAAGAGAAGAAGCTCCTAGACGAAGCAATCACCGAGAAAGCCGCAGCAAATAAAACCTTCACTTCAGGCGAATACAATGGCGCAATACAAGGCTACGAGAAAGCCCTCGCGGTTTGTCCCACATACCTCGAATACGACATCGCCGTCCTGCGCTCCAACATCGCAGCCTGCCACCTTAAGCTCGCCGAATGGAAGCAAGCCGTAGAATCCGCCACGCAAGCCCTAGAAGCCCTGGACCGCATAGATCCCCCAGAAGGCGGCAACAACAACGACGGCAGCGGCACAATATCCGAAATCTCAGATACCGCCGAAGTCCTCCTCTCCGCCCTCACACGCACAAACCACTCCATTAACGACGTGCATAAACTCCGCACCAAAGCGCTTCTGCGCCGCGCAAAAGCTAGGCACGAAGTCGGCGGTTGGGCATCGCTTCAGGGGGCCCTGGAAGACTACCAAGCGCGGGGTAAGCCGCCGCATGCGCTGTCGAGTTTGGATCAGAAGGCTGTGGCGGCGGCGTTGAGAAGACTGCCGCAAGAGATGGAAGAGGCGAAAAATAGGGAGATGGCTGATATGATGGGGAAGTTGAAACAGCTGGGCAATGGGATTTTGAAGCCGTTTGGGTTGAGTACGGAGAATTTCCAGTTTGTTAAAGATGAGGGAAGTGGGGGATATAGCATGAAGTTTGATCAGGATGCCAAGTAGGCGTGGTTTTGTGGAGAAGGGGGGGACGCGGAGATGGTGGAGGGGCTTAGGGTGATACCCATGTCTGAGTGGAGTTCATTCGTGTGCATAATGTGAGACCTGATATCTCTGAGCGAGAGGACATATACTTTATCATTATATTAACATGAGGCAGAATATGGTGTGATGTATCCTTCAAGCCTCGAATTTCCCTACGGGAGCGCTTCATCTTATGTCTTCCAAGTGCCACCCGACTCTGTTTATCTCCCTATCAGGTCACGTTGTTATTCGCCTCCTCCATGTCCTTGTCGTATTCTGCCGTGGGAGTCCTCTTGAATACCTGCCCGAATGTCGAGCTGTGGTAAGATTATGCGGTAGTTGTCGCACGAGTACCGGGAAACGTAATTTACCTTCCCTTTAGAATCCTCTGTATTAGATGCCGGTAATGCCCTCAACGTGTCGACATTGAAGCTTTCAGTTACGAACTGATTAGTGGTAGCCGATACCTTATAGCTCCATGGCTAATCCCCTGACTGATCTGTACACAGGTGTTATGTCAGCAAGGGGACTACAATTGAGGCTTGGAATCAAATCCTGTTCCAGAAAGTCGTGCTATGTATAGCAATAGTCTACTTACTTAGTGCCTGCAGATTGATATACATTAGCGCAAACGCCTGTTTGATTCGAGGAAGGCGTTATGCCCTTATCATAAAGGTGCACTTTTGTCGTAGTTGGATCTTGACCCTCTCTCGATACTCGTCGTCCGCCCACCATGTACCAATGTCGCCCTCAATAGCTTGGTTCTCTTTCCAAGGGAGAAGTGTTCTCCTAAGAGCTTCCCAGAAGAAAGATGTGAGGTTTTCAGTCGAAGCGGTATGTATTCAACAACGCATTATCTAAGTCCCAGTCCGCATCTGATACGCCCTGAAGACTGTAATATCGAAATATAACTCTCTCCAGCAGCGCCATTATGCGAGGTCATGTAGTGTCGCGAGATATCAATTGGTTATACGAGACGGCTTAGTAATTAAAGCTCTTCTCTTGTTCCTCAAGTTGCTTAGTCATGTCAGACTGCTTATCACTGTTGTTCTTTTCATCTCCGTTAGCCTTTTTTAAGACATTCTCCCTCAATCGGTTTATAGCCTTAGACACGATTAGGAACTCTGTTAAGTCTATTGTAGTCTTATACTTTGATAGATTTTCAACTGTTTCATTCAAATTTCTTATTAGGACTTTTAAAATCCTTCGTGTTAAACATTACTTAAGATCCGAGTTACAGTCGCACTAATTTAGGCTATAGTAGCTTTGTGCGACTCTAGGAAGCTAGTTAGCTTTTCTCGGATAATCTCTCTTGATTTTTTGTGTTTCTTTTTTCTTTTCATCGGACAGTAACGCTTCACCGGCTCTGAACATAACAGGGTGCAGACTTAAATTATTCCTAACTCGCCTAGGAAGATACATGAGGTTAGCTATGAGAGGAAGCCCTGTATAATTCTATTTGTCGCCTTCAATGATTCTAGGCCCGAGGAAAGCTCTATCAGGTCAAAGAAGATACGCCAGAGAGTTTAGATACCGACAAGGAAAAGGTTAATTTCATTATTTAGGGATACTGATAATGAAATTCAGGGGGTTGAAGGAGAAGAGTATATCTATGCCAGGGGAATGGCATGGGTATGTGAATGAAAGTGCTGCAAAACTTACCCAATGCCGACTGGCAGTTCTTCCTTGATATACTGACGTAGATACATGACGCTGGCCATGATTAGGATAAACCGAATCTTCCTTTTGTTTTGGTCATTTGGTTTAGCAAATTCCATGTAGAGACATTTATTGAAAAGGACAAGAAGAGGCACCCAGTAGTTGTCCCACGTAGGCTCAGTACCTTCTGGAATTTGATGAACGCTGAACAGGTAAGCCAAAGCTGAGGTACCGTCCACGATTTTAATCTTTGTGTCCTCTGGTCCCAAGGATACGGAAATCGATTTGATCATATCCGGTTTCTCCCTTTTGAGCTCAACTTGTAGTGCCAGAGCGGGACGTTCTTGATCATTGGTAATAGCCTCGGGAGATCTGATAAGTGGCTTAGCGCTAGCTCAGCTATAGAGTGTCCATCTAGGAGAACTTGCCGTCCTCCAATTAGAAAGTCCTTGAACAACTTTCTGACATCTTCGACATGGCGAGCCATGACACCATATTTATACGGATCTGTAACGAACTTTTCAAGCCAATCGTAGAACTATCGAGCGGTATTAGTAGCTTTGGGTCGTGTTTGCTGTGTCGCATATACACAAGCTACGCAATCAAGATCTAATTGCGCATACAGAGAAACCCCCCCTGATATACGCTATCACCTAGGTAACATGAATACTTGAGATCCTAGTCTCCAAGACTTACTGGAGGCACAAGAAAAGTCTATTAGGGGTATAATGGCGGGGTTGGCTGACACTGTCGCTGTCAAGTATTTCATGTCACCTAGGTGCTATGAGCGAAATGTGAGCTATGTATATTCGGTCCTATCTCAACGCGTACCATAAAAGCATTAGAGCAAGTTAATGCTTAGACATTACCTTTCTGTTTTGCTGATCAAGACTTCTTGTCCGTAGAAAGTCAGCATCCAGAGAGTTGTTAAAAGTAGTGAAATGGTTCCAGTCTCCAGCCATGTCGGTTCGAACAGTGAGTGGTTGAGAAGTGCGAGTGGAAAGCTTTGCAGCACATTAAGAGTTGAAAATCGTTTCTATCAGACCTGCACTTCGTGAAGGCTCCCCTGGCGCACGCCATTGGTCCGAGCGGCTGCGCCGCTGGGAGGTAGTGATTACCGTTTGCGACATGCCAAGCTTTTCCCGCACGCCTGATCCAAGTAGTATTACCTTCTGAACGTCTCACTACTAGCGCTTCAAAATTTGGGCAGAAGAACAGTGAATGCATGCATGTTCCTCTTTCCGAATAAGGAGCAACCACCTACCCATAGACACTAGACTTCCGTGATGCAAATTGCTCCCCATACTCTACTGCCGTGACTCTGGACCGTTGATTGGTTTTCATAAGGGTCATACCCCGATTGAAGCATCTGCTGAGTCGTATCGTACGTTGGGTGCTCTGCGTTAGTCATCGCTACAGCAACTATCGGCTGAGTCATCCGTCCCCTTTCCCAAGACCAGGACTCTCACTACTTCAAATCTACATAATCTCACGTGATCTGCTTCCCTTATATCGCGCTTCGACAACCTTGACCTTTACATTTGCATGATGAATACGAATATGTATGAAAAAAACGACGAAGTGGGTATTCTTTTAAGCGCAGCGCTATAGCCAGAGACAACTAAAAGTGACAGGCGAGCGTTCCAGAAACTCATCAAGAGGACGACTCTGTCTTACAGAATACAGGAGGAGACGATGAGAAAGACCGAAACGAACACAGCCTGCCCACCCCGCCTCCATCAGCCAAGCGACCCAAGACGGACCGACATGAGGCAGAAGTGGCACCTATAGAGTTTAGTGTCTCTCGAAAAGAGCCAGAGCTGTTCTTGAAATTACGCGACGATTATACGAATGGGCTGACTTGGTCGAACCATCCGCGCGACCTCGCCATCACGACCTACTTCGATCCCAAAAAGGAGTTGACCCTTGGAGGTGACTTCAACATCGAAGGTCTCCGACCTGTACTGAGGGAGGAAAGCCCACTCGATAGATTTCTCCTAGTCGATAATGTGATGCGATGGTATATTTTCGATCAAGGCAGCGACCGACTTAGGTGGATCAATGGAGAGGACCTGGACGAGTGTGAAACCAACGAGGAAAAGGCCGACTTCATTGTATGCGAGCTTGGAAACCTTTGCGTCCAGCCCGTATCAAGCGACCATCATCCAGCTGAGAATCGGGGCCTGGAGGACGACATAGTACCGGTCGAGATCATCTAGCGGATCCCAAGTGAGGAGGATGCCTGTTAGGGTTATTCACCTTATAGCGATATTAGGACAGGTACAATTGCGTAGGATACGGGATAGAGTTCACCTCAATGTTATGGCATAGCAAACAGGTGGGAATGATGAGGGTCTAAATGTTATGTCTCTGGAGTGAGGTCAAGGATCACAGATAAGTATCCCAGTCACCTTAGCGATCCAATCAAATCTTGTAAACTCAGACCCACCTTTTTCACCCCAATTTGCTGGTCCGTGACTCCTTCCCCATGAGGTAGCACGATGGCGAGTGAGAGCCTGGAAGTCACGTCTGCCATGCGCATACCTGATTGAAACACTACCACAACTATAAAGGCGAATTTCCAGCCTTGTCCTAATTCTTCTCCTACTATGCCGCAATATCTTGTCAGATTGGCGCAAGCGCACGAAAGCTTTCGGAAAGTGGAATTACAAGCTCTCGCGGACATTGCTGGTGTAACATTACAGTTTGTAAGATATGAAGAAGATGTAAGTTTCACTTGGCATTCTTTTGGTTGCTCTAGTATTGCACCTTTTCTTTGTTACCTTCCTAGCCAGTGCAACAGATCGCACTCGTGTGTTACTAGCCCACGTTCTGACACTTAAAGTCTCCCTACTGTATTGTAGATCTACCATCAGAAGCCGCAGCGCGGAAAGTCATCGCCCGCAGCATCTTGGCGCAAGGCATATACGAACTATGGGGTCAGGGTCCCACTTACGATAGCCTTCATGGCTCCGTTCGCAGTTTGTCTACGCCCAAATGGTCTCAGTATGAGACTGCGTCTTTTCGTTTCACCGTAGAAGGCTATCGAGGTGGCAAGTCGCCTGAGGCTCAGAAAGACATCATCGACAGCTTCTCTTATATGGCCTTCAAAGGACCACCAAAGATGCGAGACCCGGATGTTGCCTTCCGCGTGTTCGAAGACTATGACCTGGACGTGAAAGAGCCGAAGTACTTGTATTTTGGACGCTTCATTGCAGACTCATGTCGCAATGAAGCAAAAAAGAGATTTGATCTCAAGAAACGACTTTACATTAGCACTACATCCATGGACGCGGAGCTCACGCTACTAACAGCAAACATTGCACAAGTCGCACCTGGGAAACTATTCTACGATCCCTTCATGGGCACTGGCGGTTTCCCTATCGCTTGCGCCCACTTCGGGGCCGTAGTCTTTGGAAGCGATATCGACGGCCGCACAATCCGCGGCACCGGAGGAAGCGCCCGGAGAGGCCAAACAGGCAAATACGACGTCGTTGGTAACTTCAAGCAATACGGCATCGAACCAAACTACCTAGGCTCCTTTGTCTCAGACCTCACCAACACGCCGCTAAGAATCCTCCCACCAAACAGAGACTATACAAAAGGCTATCTCGATGGTATCGTCTGCGACCCACCCTACGGCATCCGCGAAGGCCTCAAAGTGCTCGGTTCCCGCCAGGAACTGCTAGAAGAAGAGCGCCAATCCCACCACGACCAGCACAAAGCCCCAGGCTACATCCCGCCCAAGCGCCCCTACTCCTTCACCGCCCTCCTTGACGACATTCTCACCTTTTCCGTCTCCACACTCGTGGAGGACGGCCGCCTCAGCATGTGGATGCCCACGGCCAACGACGAAGACATTGAACTCATCATCCCCTCGCATCCCTGCCTCGAACTAACCTCCGTCTGTGTCCAAGCCTTCAACAAATGGTCGCGCAGACTTTTGACGTATCGGCGGCGCCGCGAGGAGGAGATTCCAGAAGGCGCATTCGAGGCTAGTAGGAGGGAGTATGAGAAGGGGACTAGGGCGAGTGAGTTGAATGACTTTAGAAGGAAGTATTTTCAGGGGTTTAGGGAATTTGAGAGTATGAAGAAGGAGTTTGTGAGGATGAAGGGGGAGGGGCCCAAGAGTGGGGAGGTGGCTGAGATGACGGCTAAAGAGTGATAGAGTGTTGATTTATTGCTTTACAAGTTTTAGCGGCAGTGCATGGCATAAGCGAGATAACATAACGCCAGCCCGATGCCAAAAATATGATTAGAGTGGGGATTACCCAATGCTTTCTGACGCCTGCCCGAAATGTTCATTATCCATGTTTCCCTTACTCCTCTCTCCCCTCCTCTCTCCCCGCTCCATCCCTTCTATACCTCATCCCATCCTGCTTACTTTATTTCTCATTCTCATTCTTGTCCTCCCTCCAAACCCCCAGCCCAGCCACCATATCCCCTATAGTCTGCATAACGCCCCTCACCTGCTTGTCCGTCGGCCACGGCACCTTCGCATCTGGATAATCTATTGTATAATCCGATGTCATGATGATCCCTAAAGACATGCCAATCCATGCAGATGTAGCGCATGTCTGTAGCATAATCAGTTCCTCGATCTGCTTTAGGGGCCGGCGGGATTTGCTTTTATAAGGGAAGGTATAGACTGGAGTTCCCCGGTTATTAGGGAATGTGCGGATCGGGTTTCGCGGAGTTCGCGGGGAGATGGGTAGGCGTTTTTTGGATGCGCGCATGATGGTGGTCAGGCGCATGATGAAGTTCGGTATGTGTTGATGAGTATGTGGAGCTTTGTGGTTGGTTGGGATCGACTTTTGTGTTTAAAATCTTTAGATTTTGGCTTTGGCTTTGTACTTGATTTCTGTACTGGATAGATGGAGAGCTCTTGGTGGTTGCGCAGAAGATATCTTATGCACATTCTCACACGTTTCTGTACTATGGTTCTCGTCAAACTAATTCTCTAAGCTGATATCCAAACCAGGTTTTTCTGTTAGGCACCCATTTTCCTGCTCACCGTTTTTGGTACCGAGATCCAGTCTCCACCATACACCGTGCCCTCATACCAAGTCTATGCCCCCCAATCCAATTACACATCCCTAATGTTCCCGCTTCTTCAACAGTACTTTGGGTCCTACGCGATGCGCAACGGACATATCCCATAATTGATACTGATCCTCTCTTGTGCGTCCCCACTCACCGCCCTTGCTACCACCACCGAGGTTACTTTCCGGATCCTTTATAACCTCAAAGGTCCAGATAAATTTTGCAATCACAATCCGCATCTCGAGCCACGCTATGTTCTTGCCTACGCAGCCACGGGGACCAGAAGAGAACGCGCAAAAGGCACTTTCAGCTAATGCAACGCTCTCTTGGGTTGAGCCTGCTTCGCCGACGATCCAGCGTTCTGGCCGGAAGGCGTAGGGTGCAGAGTAGGATGAGGGATTGTACTGTGCGGCCCAGATGGCGGTGCTGACGAGGGTACCTTTGGGTAGGTAGTTGTTGTTAACTGTGATGCCGCCGTCGAGGACTTGGCGACTCGGGGTCGCGCTGAAGGGAGGGGCCATACGCATGCCTTCTTGTATAAAGGCAGTAAGATAGCGGCATGATGTGAGCCTATTTCCGCCTTTGATATCTTCGTAGTCGGGAAACTCATTCAAGATCTCTTTGGTAAGTTTCTCTTGCACACTAGGATTGCGGGTGAGATAAAAGAAGAGAGCCGACAAAACAGTAGCTGTCGTATCTGATCCCGCGACTATCAAAAGGCCAATCTCGGCGTTCAGTTCTGGGAGCGAATAGCCAAATCCTGTCTCTGGATCTTTAGCTTGCCAGAGATAGTGGAAAAAGTCTTTTCGCCCATCAGATTTCGGTGCCTTCTCGTACTCGACTTGTTGTTGTGCACGAGCCGTCTGGCAACTAGCGACGAATTGGTACCATGATCTGACATCAATAGGAGCTGCGCGTGCCAAAAGTTTGTCAAGGCCTCTAGGCTTGAGCCATATCCAAATGGAGACCCATGGCGCCCAAGCAACCTATGTGTGTTAGCGCGACCTTGAGCAATTCAGTGACTGCTTACAGGTGCCAGTGCTTTGATGTACCCTGTCAGTGTCTCAGGTACATTTTTCAGATCACTTCCAGGCTCCTTCATATCGAAGCATTTGCCAAAGCAAAGATCCCCAAGAATGTCAAATACCAAATACGACGTCTGCGGCGACATATCGATTGAGTCACTCCATTCGCTACCCTCCCTCTTATGTTGACCGAGAAGTTCGATCCATCGATCTATGTTGGTGTGAATAAAGGGTTCTGCAGTACGAATAGCCGACTCCGAAAAGGCATAGTTCAACACTCGTCGTTTGCGAGCGTGGATCTCGTTGGAAGTCGAATTCCAAGTATTCAGTGCATCAACTGTGCGTCTCCATATCACGTAAGAGTCGCCTTTTCTCACGTTCCCTCGATGGCCATAGATTTGCCGTTGGCCATCCGGCGTATTGATGCAGACGGCATTGGGTTGGTATCGAAACTCAGGACCTGTGGGAGTGAGCAACCCTTCACAGACAGTTGGTTGCAGAACAATCATATACTGACCATACTGATCTTGTAAGCTGAGCATCCATAAATGTCGATGTTGCTTTCTTGTATGCCACCATGATGGAAACGAAGATATCTTTGCCAATATCGGACCGGGGTACTTGGCGAGGGGGTGGAAGTATAGCCTGTAGATTACAGTCCCAATGATGTACGACACCAGGAGCGAGAAGCCCAAAGCAAGAGTTTGGACGCCTTGTAATTGAGTTATGGCTCGTTCGGAAGCCATGGTTCGATGTAGATAGCACTCACAATGCGACCTGTGTGTCTTATAATAGCCTCCGTGCAGGGTTCGTCCAAGCGAACTCGGGAGAGGCCCGTGGATCGCTACGGAATTCGCGCTAAGACGATGATGCTCTTCAACGTTCAATGTATAGTAGACGAAACTGCTCTAGTAACTGTGCCGAGCGGATCTTTGAGCTTAGCGGGAATTGAAAAGTTCACCGAGACCGATTGGTGGAACTGCTCGAGATGTGCTCGTACTTCCCCACACGTACCACCGTCATATTCATCTGGATAATATGATGAGATAAGTAAGCACTAAGCTTCAGAAACATGAGTGATGTAAGTACCTCGGGAGTCGAATTCTTGGGTATATAATGAATCATTCCCTCCCAGGGGGATGGTGATGTACGCGTCAAGTCAGTAAAGCTTCATTCGGGCCGTATCAAGTGCTGAAACTCAAGATGCATATCCCCACCACCCTATACTACTTAACACTCTTCACTCCGTTTACTGCGGCTCTCCCGGCCCAGAGCGCAAATGCTAAGCCGCCATTCTTCGTTCTAGCCGGTGACTCCACAACAGCGGTCCAATCCACCGGCGGCGGGGGCTGGGGCACTGGTTTCTTGAACACGACCCTCGGCAATGGCTCATCAGGAAAGAACTACGGGCACAATGGCGCTACGACAGTATCGTTTCGGGAAGGTGGTGATTGGGCAAATGTACTCGCGACAGCCAAGACAGTGGCAAAAGACTACGCGCCCTATGTGACGATTCAGTTCGGGCACAATGACCAGAAGCCTGCGGCCAATATCAGCATGGCAGCCCTAACCGCCAACCTCGTCGCATTCGTAAAAGAAGTCCGCGCGGTCCCGGCAACGCCTATCATCGTCACCTCACTAAGCCGACGCAACTACGACTCAACGGGTCACGTAGTCGAGAGTTTGGCCGACGTGACGGCCGCGGCGAAGGCGGCTGCTAAGCAGAGTGGAGCGAACATGATTGATTTGAACGCAGCGAGTAGAAAGTACTTGAACGCTATCGGCGCTGACGATGCGCACAAGTACAATCTAAATCCGACGGATAACACACATTTGAACGCCGGGGGAAGCATCATATTCGGCAATCTGGTGGCAATGCTGATTGACGACGAAATACCGCAGCTGAAGAGTTATGTCAAGCCTATTGCATCTATCCAGGAGGCGCTGGAGAAGGGCGAGTTTGTCTTTGCTAGGCCATAATGTACTGTAGAGGTCGGCTCGGTAACGAAGGAAGTGGGTATGTTGGTTCATAATGCCTGAGAGATGCTGAGTGCCGATATGTGCGAGACTATGAGATCAAAGTGGCGCGTAGTTTCAGGTGTGAAATAATAATATAATCTTACAAGTCCAATGCGTACTCACTGGTCGGTGTATATGAGGGCGATGTGTTGATGGAGACAGCGGGGAAGTGTGAATGTCGGCAGGACTGAGCACAGACTCCGACATGCCGAACATTTGCAGGACAAAGTAGGCATCATTCATTCAGCACGCTGAAGCGCACCGCTTACCGACGATGCATTGCTCGCCCGAGAGCGCACAGGAAAACAACAAGACTGCACTGTCATAGTTGGGGGCTGTAGAGGAACGCGTGGGGCAGACAGGCAGACGCATATCATCCAATGTCTCTTCTCCGACCTACATGCGCACTCGCGCGGCGACTGTGTACCACACAACCACAGCTGGAACAGTCTTACAAATCGCCTTTGCTAGCTCTCGTACAGCGACACCGATCATTACAACCGCAATGTCGCTCCTTTGCTTCCACACCCCACTATCGAGCCAAAGTCATAGACACCCCACAACACCCCGTCATCCCGCAATCACGCAAGCGCACTGTACGGATAGGTCCATTACCCGACGGCCCTGTCCATGACCAGACGATACAGCGTATATTTGGCCGCCGATTATCAGCACAAGATGGCAATAATGTGCTGCGTATACTGCACCACCGGCGGACGGCAGGCTCGCTCGCCGACTACGGCGTAGACAACCTGGGCAAACAATTCACACACGTGAACAGGGAGCTAGCATTGAAAGGATTGGAGTGGCTACGCGAGAAATACCCCATAGACGAAGCGCGCGCCGCAGAAGAATGGGCAGAGAAGGAGGCAAACCGCATCGCCTACGAATTATGGTTGGCCGACCCAGAAACAGAGTCCAAGTACAAGGACCCCGCTCGTGCATTCCGCGAACAGCAGGAAAAGGAGGAAAGGGAGAGACTACAACAAGAGGCCGATAACCGAAAGATTGGCATACTACATGCAGGCAAGAGTCAATTCGAGCTCAACATCGAGGAGAAGCGGAGACAACGTCTCGAGGAAATCACACGAAAAGCAGAAGAGAAGGAGCGTGAGGAACGGGAAATGGAAGAGAAGCTTGCGACAGGAGAATGGGTCCGCACACCCACCGGCACCCAACTTATGAAGCCGGGTCAAGAAACCTACGTCGACGTCTTCGGCCGCGAGCAAGTCAGCCGCAGAAAAGAACTCATGGAGAAGTACCGCCAGGAATCCGCGGCCACCAAAGCAAAAACTGCAGAGGAACTTCTTGCGGAAACTACTCTTGTACGTCCAAGCACCCTACCCCTTTTTCAAACCCAACATGTACTAACAAATATCAACAGCTCCAACGTCTCTACCCCATGACCGCATTCGTCATCTTCACCGTAATCCTCTCCTGGGGCTTCGCACACTACTACATCCCGCCGGACCCATCTGGCGCCTTTTCCCCGACCTCGCCCCCTCGACCGCCACCATCGCCGCTCTCGTCGCCTTGAACCTCGTCGTCGCAGGGTTATGGCGCGTTGTGCCCCTCTGGCCCTTGATGACGCGCTTCTTCATGCACGTTCCCGGTTACCCGCGCGCCGTCCAAAGTGTCCTTAACGTCTTCTCTCACATCCAGTACGAGCACCTTCTCGCAAACATGATGATGCTGTCGCTCGTGGGACCTGTGTGCTGCGATCTCGTGGGCCGCGGCGTGTTTATGGGCACGTATATCAGCGCTGGGGCTGTCGGCACCCTGGCCTCTCTCTACTGGGCGAATGTTGGCAAGGGAAATATTACTGCGCATTCTGTGGGTGCGTCGGCGGCTATCTGGGGCGTTTCGGCCCTGTATTGTTTGCTCACGGATCAGGATACTATTAAGTTGCCTATCCCCAAGGATGCAGAGGTGACATTTTGGCCTAAGATGCTGTTTGCGGCGTTTGTGGTCTTGGAACTCATAAGCGCCTCCAAGAAGAGGGTTAGCACTATGGATCATGCTAGTCATTTTGGTGGCATGTTTGTGGGGATTAGTACTGCGGGGTATTTGAGGGCGACGGGCTGGCAGGGGAGGAAGAGCGTGGCGCAGGAGGGGGTGCAGGAGAAGGCGGGTGTGGAGCCGAATGTGGTTGATCCGGGGGCTATTGTTAAGGATGGGATGAGGGAGGTTAGGGCTACGTTGACGAAAGATAAGTAGAGCGGAGGGGTTCCTTGTTTTTCTGTATGAGCAGACAGATGAGGGATGGATGAACGGGTTTTGTATAACACATTTGTATATAAATCAAGAGGTAGGCGCTCTATCGGAATCTTTTGTATACATATACATCTCATCTACACATCACACGCCTGTTTTCATTTTCAATAGAACCCCCATGTTCATACCCACCACCAACCGCACCAAGTCCCAATCCCCATTCTCCCCCACACAATCCATAACCACAACTCCTGTGCTCCCATCCCCACTCCCCGCCCTCCTCACCCCACCCCTCATCTCACTACTCTCCTGCACCTCCCCCGGCGCCCTCGTCTCCCTTGCCGGCCCCTCCAAATGATGCCCCCCACAAAGCCACTCCTCCATTCCCTCATTCACAATCTTGGCAATCGCACCGGGCCAGCACGCCTTCTTCCAAAAATTGCTTCCAGACAGGAAGTTCAAGTACAGCGGGCCTGGCGGCACGGGATTCAGCACATCGGTTGAGACGCCTGGGATGGGGTGTATGGCAGCGGCAGCGCGGACGAGGTGGTCGTTGCAGTGTTGGAGTTTTGTTGGGATTGATTCTGGAATGAGGACTTCGCAGAAATCTTGGAGGCAGAATGTTGGTGTGGGGAAGTGGGAGGGGAAGAGGGCGTGGGAGGCGTTGTGGGGCCAAGCTGTTGCGTCTAGGCCTGTGGTTTGGTGTGAGGAGGGGGTGTCGGCGGTGTTGTAGCGGCGTACTAAGACGAGTTTACCTCGGACGGTGCCCAGGTAGGGGATTTTGGGCTCGGTGTACCAGTGGTTTTGCTGGGGGGCGATGTAGTGGTCTTGTAGGATTCGTGCGAGATGTTCGTCTGTTGCGCTGCCTACGCCTTCTCTTTTCAGGCTAACGAGGACAGCCTCGCTTGGGTTTGCTGCGAGGAAGTCGTAGCATATCTTTAACACGGGTTCGAGATATTTTGGCCCTGTAAGACTAATGGGAAACGCGCCGTGCACCAGGTACAAGTCTTTCTTCTGTGCATCGGTTGCGTGGACGGGCTGGACGCGTATGTCGAGGAAGCGGATTCCGTTCTCCAATTGTGTCTTTACGTCATGGACCTGGCAACGGACGGATGGTAGGGCGCGATAGTGAGTGTGAGAGTTGTGAGTTCCGGGGATACTTATGGCTGAAAGAGGGAGATCGTCTGGTAATGTTGACATCCATGAGGTGTATTTGGGAAGGTGGTTGGAATGAATGGCCAGATGCGGAATTGGTTTCGATGGATGGAAAAGCGCCTTGTATGTTGGCACCAGCGAGTTTCCGGAAAGTGGTGTGAAGGTTTGGGTAGACTTTTGTGTGTATGAGGGGTGAGTGTCGATTCGGGTGGCGTTCTTGGCCAGTTTGTATGACGAGGCGAAGAGTTGGACTTGATAGTTTTGTCGTGGCTCCAGTCTCTGCTGAATCGAGGGAGCGCAACGTGTATGATTCAAAAGGCTGGAGTGTAATATTCACATCTTGATGATTGAAGCTTTGCGCGTGTCCGCTGAGTTCAGGTGATGTAGGAGCCAAGGTAGTCGTATTCTTTGAGCTGAAGACGTAGCCTTTCGCTTTTGACTGTAGGGTATTGGGATCTTCAAACCTCTCGATACGTGCGATCGATAAGGCCGTTGGCGTTAGATTTCTCACGGTAAGCGGCGGAGAAGACATTCCCAGAGTTTCAGCTCTTTTCAGTTTGTAAAAGTTGTTATCAAACAATAGGATAGTGTTCGCAGAATGTCAAGATGTACCAAGGGAACAAATTTGCGAACTTCTAGATGCGAGACCATAAAGTTTTTATCGTAGATGCAAACTAAAAATCAAAAGTCGAGATGCAATGCATGAAAACGCTCGCGTGAGCTGTCGGGCGAAGGAATGTAAAGAATGAGTGGTCAGCAAAATAGGTGCACGTCCAAGCGCCAAGGTGACACTATTAGGGAAGGCGCGCCTGGCGCAATATCCAGAAAATGTGGTCTGCGGCGATGGCAGTCAAAAGAGACAGTGTGAGTAGATTATCAAGATGCGGCATGGAGATGAGTGATAGTAGTACATCTATTTCTTAAACAGCACCAAGATCGATGCCAATAATCACAGTAGCAAAAGGTCATGTGTAATAAAACCAGCAAGGCCGCAGCCGTAAACCATCATTCGACACCGTACTATATCTAGAAGAACCCAAAGCATTGTGTTTTGCTCCACCAGGGGATGGCCTGGGTATCATGCAGTCGAAAAGCCAAAAAAGCTAGAATCTACCTACCTAGTGATGAGAGAAACAGACACAGCTGATGTCCATCTCCACTCTCAGTGAACGCCTAAACGCACCTAGTCCATAACACAAATATAAAAATTGTCGTAGTGACCGTACTGCCAACGCCGAGAATGCAATGAACGCTAACAGAGCAGGTGATTCATATTTTTGGGCACCGCTCCTGTGGGACTTTCGATGATGTGTCGCTGCGCGCTACCGGATGATGAAGGACGAGAATCATCTCTAGAGGATGTAGCACGCGCGTATGCCATCTCCTCTTGGAGTTGGGCACTTGGAGTGCGGTCCTTGGTTGGTGTAAAGCTCTCGATGGGTGGCCGCTTTGGTGAGTGATTGTTACGGCCGTCCACATTCGACACGGGTCTGAACACATATTCCGCCTTGATCTTGGTCAACCGTGTGGTCTTCCTGGGAGTGGCCGGATCACGGGTCTTTTGGACGTGAATGATCTCGCCAACGTTTTCTTTAGGCTTCAATTGTGGTTGCGGCGTGAATTTGGACTCGATGACTGTAAGACTGGCATCGGAAGCTTTCTTGGTCGAAGGTCTTGCAGTGCCCTTTGTAGCCTTGAAAACATTGTTGATAGCAGGTACGTCGTCCTTTGGCTCCTTCTTCGACTTTTTCTTGCCCGCTGCCGCTTTCTTCGGCTGGGCCTTGGGCCTTTTCGGGAGTCCCTTATTTGCGACTTTGCCAAATAGGTCCATCTGTGCGTCCGTCTTCCGCTTTGTACCCTTTCTCGATGGCGTGTCCGGCTCCTCTTTACTGAACGATTTGGGAAGAATGCGCGGACTCTGACCAGGTGTCAACTGGCCTGCATTGCGGAGTACACCTGGCTTGCGAGGGGTGCCGATAACAACCTCTGCTCTTTGCTTCTCCTTGACTTTGCTCAGATCCTCATCGGTGACTGTCTTGTAGTCCATGGGATCATCCCATCGTCGCATTTTCGCATGGCGAGCGACTTCGTCACAGGGTCCCTTCACGACCAGATCCCATTTATCCTCGAGATCTCTGCCTAGCGGCTCAGGGTCATTGTTAAGCCAGACTGTCACACCGTCTTTTCGATCGCGCACAATGTTGCACATTTCGCGGGCGATACGTCGTACACCAGGAACCTTCAACGTGGTACCAGCCACAATGACAGCATCTGGGCGCATACGCATATCATGCGATGCGCAAGAACCGATAGACTCGTCATCGGGGTTGTATTCATTGTAGAGAACCATACGCGGCCGCAATCGCCCAATTCCATGGCTTCGCTTATCGGCGAACTGGCGGATTTCATCGTTCTCCACGCAGCTCGGGCATGGCGGGGGTTTAGGTCCATTGAATTGTTCGGCGTCGAAAGGGGCCAACGCGTGGCATTTGGAACAAACCATGTAGTCAAGACCTCCGTGCACCTGCACAGTCTTTGGCCATGGTCCCTTTTTGGGTAGTGGAACTTCTGTGCTCAAGGGTGGCAGAGAGGTATCTATACCGTCGACATTTTGGGTATAGAGTCGCATCAAGCGCCCTTCTTGAGCGAGAGTTGCGAGAAGATGGTGGAAGGCAGTGGGCTCTGCCGACTTGGTGTGCTGTGAAAGTGTGCGCACCATGTCATGAAAGGTAGATGTGGACGTGTCATCCTGGTATACAGAGGCATCGAAGAGATCCTTGCCGGACGATTTGAGCTTGTGCTCCTTTTTGAGCGTGTTGAACAAGCCTGTAGAGGATCGGAAGTCTGGGATGCCGGCAGACACAGATATGCCTGCACCTGCAATGACAACAATCTTGCGCTTCTTGTGCAAGACGTTTAGCAAGCGCTGCAGTTGCGGCAGTTCGTCTTGGTGTATTTCGGTTGTAGAAAGATCGAGATATTCGGCTGTGCGCTCCTTGGGCTCGGCCATCTTCCGTCTTTTCGAGGGGCGCGGGTTCTCGTCGTTGCTGGAAGGTGGTGAAGGCATGTCTTCTGGCGCAGGTGTGGTCTTGGCAGAAGATGGCCCGGAAGATGATGGGGAGACGTATGCGCGCTGCTGAGCGAAGGATCTGCTGAGCTCCAGCGGGGGGGTGGGCGACCGAGAGAGGATGGAGAGTTCGGAATCCGAGCTCTCGGTCAAGGGCGAGCTTGGCCCTTCATTCAGCGTGTCGGCAGCCATTGTGAAGAAAAAGAGATGGCTGGAATGTTGTGGTGTATACAGCAGGAGGCAGCGACGGGTCGCGTGCCGTGTGGAAGGGTCGTGAGTGAAGGCAAAGCGCGCTGCGACTTTGAGGACACACGGTACCGCGTCTATGCTACAACACGGCTCAATAGCTTAGTCTCTCGCGACAAAGTCCTTCATATATATGTTGAGGCTGTTTCCTCCGAGTATGCCGCGTACAGAGGAGGTGTAAAGACGGTGAAGACGTGGGTAAGCAGGGACGGAGGGCTGTGGGTCGTGACTACCACGAGCTGCTGTTGGATCTCCGTCGAGGAAATCCGGACGTAAAGGGTAAGCGCGCTAGGCCATTGCGACGATTGGAGAAAGCGCGTCGAAAAATAAGCAGGCGCGTCTGGGATAGCCGGGGTTGTGGTGGTGACGGCGAAGGGTGGGTGGGCCGAGTGCAGAGGTTGGCGGTGGATGCGATGACGGGGAGCGCTGGTTCACCTCGACAACCATAAGACGCCGGGTGGGAGGGATGCCAAGGAGGAAGCTAAACACTGGATCTGTTTACCTTTGGAACGAGTCTGTGCAGAAGCGACCGACATCTGGCGCGCGATATGGGGACACGCGAGTTTATAGCATACAGTACATGGCATTGATTTGTTGCTGTGTGAATGGAGTTTTGGTCTTTGTTTGTCATTCTTGCTTCTGAACAGCGTACTTCCATGTCCCAGCCGACAGTGACGGCGGGCGCAACATGCAGCGAACCGCTTCCCTGAGTGTTGCAGGGACGGAGATCAGTGCGCATAGCGGCTAGTCTGCAATGCGCAATTCACATACACACATTTGAATACCTAACCTTGGTCTCGACTCCTGTCAACATCCTTCACCACAATGCCTCACCCACAATGAAGGATGATGCTGGACACGCACGAACAGCACACGGGGCTAAGGGGCGCTAACTCTAGTCTGCGTTAGCTCGGTTTCGCTTACTTCCGCGAGCTGGTCTCAGTCCGTCTGCCAACCAGAGCGTAGCCTCACCAACTTCATGGGTGTCGTTTTGAGAAGCATCTCTTGTTCCTTTCTGTTATCTGTGATACCCGGCGACTAACTTGGTCGCCACTCTGGCCCTGATTTCGTTTGACTACCCTCGCTCGACGTTTGTTTTCCCCATCATCATACCTACCTACCTTGCATCACCCTACAGGCAGGGGACATCTCACCAGAATGGACGGCGCAAGCTACAACATGGACGTGGACGATCTGTTCGGAGACTCGGAACATGTTAACATTACCACTATCAACACAATCCCGCCACTAAAAGGCCTCGACGGGCGCATTGACGAGCTAGCGTCTAGTGGCTGTTGCCAGTAAGACACACTTCACCTGAGTCTGCATGCTTGACTAAGAAGCAATAGGAAGATATCATGGTCCAAGAATGGATGCGTGGCATACATCAGTCCCGATGGCTACTCTGTCAACCTGAAGATATTCTCGCACGACCCTGAGACTGGCAAATGGGACCTTGGGAAGGCTGTCCCACTTGTTTTTCCACAGAATCGCGAGGTTTTTCCATTAACCCACCTGTCATGGAGTCACCTAGGCAACGATCTTGCCGTCATGGACGAAGCAGGTCGTGTCATGGTCTTCTCATGTGCCATGGCCTTGGACCGCATGCAATTCAGCAGAGCCGATATACCTCATCCAGAGTCCGAATTAGATGCAGTGGTAGGCATGCATTGGCTTGCAATTCTGCCTTATTCTCAAAAAGTACGACTACCACTAACTCCTTAGAACATCCATACTAAAACTCTGCTAGAACCTCATTGCTTGGTCGGCTGCCCGAGAGGGAAACAAGTGGAAGTGGAATATTAGACAACACTTGTTCAACAATGCGCATCATCCCGTCGATGGCAAAGCGTCTCTCATTTACCTCAAGAGACACGGCGAACTCAAGCTTCGCTTCCAGCAGAACGACAACTACTGGCAAGAAGCATCTGCGCAGCTTGGGCCCATGCTCTCAACAAAGGAGCCCTTTACCCATGCAGCGTTCGCGTCTAATAATGGTAATACACATAATTCAATCTGCTATCTACTTGCTGATTTCCCTAGACAACACTCTTCTGTTGGCAGCCTACGATGTCAAGAGACGGCTTTACCTGTATCGCATCGAAACAGTCTGGAACGTCCCAGCAGATAAGCGCAGTCAAAATGCAGGTCCATTCGAGAAACCAACAATTCAGGTCTCATTGATCGCCATGGAAGACGATTGTAATCCCGTCGACATGGCAAATGACGATCTAAGTAGCGATACAGAATCAAGGGGCACAGCTGCTGCTCAACTAACCCATCTCAATTTCCTTCCCGTTACACCCCAGCAGGATGATGTCTCTATACCCACCATTCAGGCCATATTCTGCAAGCCGCCAAGTCCCATCTCATATGACTTGAACCCCCAGGAGTCGCGTTACAGCATCATCGTCAAGTGGGAAGTGCATCAAGAGCAAAAAAGTCAGTTACATCCAAGTCTGGACCAGGTCACGTCAAAGAAGAAAAGCGTGGGTTCAGTACCTGCTCAAAATACCTTTGTACTCAAGAGACAGCCTGATTTTGCACTCCATGCAGTCGTCTTAGCCTTCTACCCCATTTGGTATGATATGCTCTTTGCCTTTTGCTATAGCGACGGTGCAATAGAGTTTAGGAAACGTTCTACTATGGAGGGCATCCTGCCAGATAACAACACCGACACCGTGACCTCGCCCTTACAAGCTGGATACATTTTCCAACATGCCGAACCTTCGCTACATGTGGCTTTCTCGCCCAATCACTGCATAGCTGTGTGCATGCAACTAGATGGCACCACAAAGCTGCGATCGATGGAGTACTCACATGGCACACTAGCTACAGACGACGACGAGCCACAACACTCGGCAGCGCTTGCAGCACTCACTCTCCAGTTTGCTTCAGCCGCAAATCAATACTTCTCGACCGACGACATCTTCGCCATTGTCGGACCAATCAGCGAAAAGCGAAAACACGACTTTGTCAATCATCTCTTTGAGGGTCTCCAAGTAAACATCGACTGCGGCATTGATGATAACGCGACCAATCACTTCATCTTGATGGGGCGGTCACCCTTCTTCGTCAAGAATCTCTCGGCAATGCACCTCCTGGGGCTCGAAGGTGGCATCAAGCGCTCACTCAGCAGTAAAATGGCCTGGATGATCATCAACGTCAAGTACCTTACACAAATCTTGACAGCCGTTTTCCGCCTACATGGTGACCCAGGAAAAACGAACCTCAAGGCCGAATACGTACCTCCAATGATTGGCACCTGCAGATGGACCATGCACTTCATGGCTACATACTAGATGAGCTCTTTACCCTAGGCCGCGCCCTATCCGACATCCCCCCCGCCGAACTAACCCGCGAAGTCCTCGAAACAAAAATGCACGAGCTCAACAACCCCTCTGTCCTCTTCCTCCTCTCCGCCTTCCCCCGCGCCATGATGAAGTTGTGGGCACAACCAATACAATGGGTAAAACGTAGCGCCGAAGCCCACACCGCCAACCCAAATGCACCCACACCCTCCCCGGAAGCAAAGAAACTCTTCACCCCCCTCCTCTCCGCCGTAACCGAACTCCCCTTTGAATGGCGCTGGTTCGAAGTCCTAATCAGCGAAACACAAAACCACGTCCGCGGCATTTACAGACAACGCTCCCAATCAGAAGTCCAACGCAACGTCCTCGAGCGCCAGCTCCTTGTCGGCAAAATCCCCGACATACTCTTTCCAGCCGCTAAACGCCTCGTCACTGATACCCTGTGGAATAGCAACCAGGCAAACGCTTGTCTGGCTGATAAACTTGACCTAGGAAAGCTCATGTTCTTCGATACTACGTGGCTGGGTCTTGAGACTTCTAAACGCGCGGCTACATGGCACGATACACATGTTGTAGATGTGTGCCAGAAGATGATTATTCGTGGCACGGGCACTGTTACGCATCCGGTGAATACGGGCCACGGGCCGCGCAATCGCAGCGATAGCATTGCTAGTGTGGCGGGGGCGAACGGCGAGGACAAGAAGAAGAAGAAGAAGAAGGGCTTGCTCAGGCAGTGTGTGAGGTGTGGTTCTTGTATGGAGGATGTGTTTCCGGGGTTGCAGGGGTATGCGCCGCATCATTGTCAGTGGCTCATGGGCGTGAGTAAACATTGTATCTGTGGGAACAGCTGGATGCTGGTTGAGAGCAAGGGAAAAGCGAAATGAGAGAAACGAGAGAAATGAGGTACATGATGAGGGAACTTGTCGTACTTTACTATCGGGTTTGAAGGTGGGTTTGTTGTATAAAAGGAAATAGGCTCACAGCGATATATTGGTAGAGCAGCATAGTAGAGAAATCGAACAACTCGACAGGGCGGATATTATGCAATCAAAATTCACAAGGCTACAACATCACAGTCATAATGTCCAAACTATAATTGTGTTCATATGTCTTCTTATTCATTCAGTTGCAGACTAGCTGCTTTTCATATATCTCATCATAAGACATGCATCGAGATCGTAAACACATACACATGGACAGAAGAGCCGAGGTCCAACGATCCAGTACAGCCAGCGGACAAGCAGTCTACGCCTTTGCCGCACCGGCCTTGATGAGGATAATATCACCATCCTCAACAACGTAGTCCTTACCCTTTGTCATGATCTTACCCTTCGCCTTGCAGGTAGCTTCATCACCTTCTTCCCTCAGTGTGTTGTAGTTGTATACTACACACTGAATGAATGTCTTCTCGAAGTCACCGTGAATGACACCAGCGGCTTGTGGTGCCTTGGTACCAGTCCGTATCGTCCATTGTCGGACTTCGTCGGTACCAGTTGTGAAGAAGCTACCAAGTTGAAGAGCCTTGCGCATAGTCTGGATAGCCTTGGGAAGCGCCGACTTGGTGCCCAGGTTCTTGAGCTCCTCAGCAGCCTCGGCGTCGGACATGACAGCAATGCGCTCCTCGAGCGCTACCGAGATTGGGATGATTGGGTCACCAGGGGCGTTAGTCTTGACCCATTCAGCGATCTTGGGTAGGTTCTTGTTCTTTTGGCGGATGTAGTCCTTCTCGCTCAAGTTGACGAGGTATACGACAGGCTTGGCCGAGAGGAGGAAAAGAGGGTTGATGTGCTCGACCTGACGAATTGTAAGTTACGATTCGCGAGAGGATTGATGTTGCGCAATTGAGTTGAATGTTACAAATCAGAAAAGGACGTCACTTCAGAACGGTCCAGCGTTTATGGACCATCAGAGAGCTGGGATTATAGAGCAATCGCTCTTTGTCATCTTGTAACAGGGGCAGAGAACAAAAAGGGAGTGAGCTTACCTCCTTGGGTGACCAGTTGCCCTTGCGGACATCCTTGCCAGCCTTGAGCATCTCAAGGACCTTCTCAACGGTAGCTTGCTCCTCCTTGAGCTTTTTCATCTCCAAACTCTGGCCGCCTCTTCTTGTCTCCTTGATGAGCGCTGCGTGTGCCTTTTCGACGAACTCAATGTCTTTTAGGCGCAACTCCTCAGCAATAATGTCCAAATCACGGATTGGGTCGACATCGCCCTCGACGTGAATGATCTCGGCATCGTCGAAGCATCGTACAACTTGGAAGATGGCATCGACAGCGCGGATATGTGACAAGAAGGCGTTACCGAGACCAGCACCAGTCGACGCACCACGGGTAAGACCAGCGATGTCGTAGATGGTGAGATGGGCAGGCACGACCGACTTGGGCTTGTAGTGCTCTACAAGCCAGTCGAAGCGCTCATCGGGGACCAGCACACGAGATTCTTCAGGGTCGATGGTGGCATATGGAAAGTTCTGCGCGAATGAGCAAAAATTTCAAAACGCGAACGGCGCGTGACAACTTACGGCAGGGTTACCCAGTGAGCACTTTGTGATGGCTTGGAAGAGAGTCGACTTGCCGACGTTTGCTAGGCCAACCTGGCAATTACTGTTAATGTGAGAACGCGACAAAACAAAGCTACGCAGGGCTCTCACTCACGATACCAGTCTTCAGGTTATTGCCTGGCCTGCCGAGCGGGAGCTTCTCCTCCTTGACCTGTTTCTTGGGAGGCATTTTTTTCTTCTTGGGAGCTGACGCGTATGTGCGGGCAGAGGAGTAGAAGAGGAAAAATTTGGTGGGACAAGTACAAGAGCGAAAAGAGGCCGAAAATTGGCTGGCAGTGCTTGCTGCCGGAGAGTACAAAGTGGGTATCAATGAAGAGAAAGAAAAGGTGAGCGACCTGGTGGGGGGCGTGATGAAATAGAGGGGTGGGAGAGTGACTTGCAGCCGCTCTCCTGCAGTTTGCTTGGGTCGGGTTGGTGACGGCAGAGAGTCCAATCGAATTTTGCAGCTTAAGTTCCTGCGCTAAGACGCATTGACGTGCTACCCGGATAGGCAAGATCGCTTGTTAGCGTGGGTGCATGCTAGCCGCGCCTCCAGACCGCAACGACGCGGCCATGTCTGCCCTACGCCATAGATCCTCGACCTCCCTTACCGTCTCCCCACACCTCCAGGGCCCTCTCCGCATATTGCTCCCAGGGCTGGTCCCGCTCCTCTTACCCTCGTAACCTCGGCTCACATCACTCAACATTCGGACCCTTTGGCAGCTCTCATGATACCCCACCCTCTGCTGCCCACTACACGTAGACACACCTGACTGCAATATATACTATACTCATATTGTGCACACACCCGCTCAAAATGTCTTCCTCTACCCGTCCAAAACCCTCGCGCAAAACGTCTGGCCAGCACCATAGGAGTACGCTATCATTACAAAGAGCAGAGGTTACCATACACGTCTACGATTTACTACCGCCTGGCAAAGTGTCGACAGTATTGTGGGCGATAGGCAGTTCTCTGTTACATACAGGCGTCGTCATCGGCGAAAAAGAATATGCATATGGTGGACACGACCGGCGGGATCTGACTGGCGTTTATTGGACCAAACCAGGGCAGGAGCCTCCAGGCGGCACATTCAGACAGGCCATTCTACACGGATTCTCGTTTCGGCCTGCGGAAGAACTGGATTCCATCATACAAGAGGTGCGGCAGTGAGATGCGGTTATGTGATTCCTGTGCTGAACTAATCAATCTAGGCCTCACACGAGTTCCAAGGCACATCCTACAACCTCCTCACAAAGAACTGCAATCACTTTACATCCTACCTCTGCGAAAAACTCACTGGTCGCCCAGCCCCGAGTTATCTCAACCGAGCCGCCAGCATCGGCGTTGCTCTCCCATGCGTTGTACCACGGGAATGGATAGCACCACCGGATTATGATACTGCGGATGGAGAGTTACTTGACGAGGACTTCGAAGACGAAGGGGCGTCGATGCTGCGACACGACCGAGAGCGGGAGCGACATCGAACTAATGAAGAAACCAGAGGCTGGGAGCACACGAGTAATCCTGCTGGCAGTAGTCGCGCAGATTCGGGCGGCGCAAGAGGCCCTATTAGGTATGAGGCCGGAAATCTTGCCCCCAGGCTTGTTAGCATTGCGGAAACAGATTCTAGTGGTAGGACTATTCCACCCGCTGAACGGGCGCCATTGCCAAGAAAGATGACATGACTCGAATTGGCTTGTTTAATTTTGTTACATGTGCGTCTCCAATTTGCCTGCTTTCAAACTGCCGGAAGCCTATACCCATGAACTCCTGGTGGCGGCATACTACCCACATATACTCTGCCATATATACACCAAAGTCTTAACCCAATCTCCTCGGCTTCTTACTCCTTGTACCACCAAACTTCAGCCTCGTCGAGTCTGACAACTTGACAATCAACGGCCGTACCTTCTTTCCCTCAGCACCCCAGTATCGCCTTTGTGACAGCCTCTCTTCCTGACCCAAACCCTCTGTAGGTCAGTTCCAGCTTCTGGATCTGCGGTAGCAAGCCCTTGTCCTGAATTCTGCTCATCAAGAAGGCAGCCAACTGGTAGGCAGCATCATACGTCCCTCGTCCTGCTTTCCTGAAGCCAATGTTTCCACATGACACGGATATCAAGGGGTCGCGGTTCGGTTTGGTGAGGCAGAGGTGTGTATTGTGCTTGGTGGCGTAAACATGTAGTTTGTGTTTGTCGTCTTCTTCCCACTCGCGCCGCACGTTGAGAAGACCCGGAGTCTGATTGGCGTTGGGTATTATGCCTCTGATGGATGGATTGAAGGGATCGGGGCCCGCTTGCTGAAAGTTTCGGTCTACGTTGGAGAGCATCGAGTCAATAGATTGGCTTGGTTTGCGGGGTGGTGCTGCGGCATTGTGTGTGCTCTGGGTGAAGGCCCGCGCCGATTGTGAATGGCGACAAGATGCGCAAATGGTGGATGTTAGGGAGCGGAGCGTCCGTAGCGCAGTGTTGTTGGCCATGCTGGGTGGTCAATGGCCCGATCGAGGCTCGGGGATGCGCTGAGAAGGTCGCAGAAAGTTGCGTAGTTGGGAGGCACTAGTGCCGAATGGCCGATGCGCAAAAAGATGGCAACCCGCCTGACGTTCTTCATTCAACCTTTGCCGCGCCCGCCCTCTTGAGAATTATCTGCTGGGCCGGTCCTGCCTTTTAATTGAAGACGTACCTTTTTTTGTATCCAATCCCAGAGCATGCGACCGTCAACCACGAGCACATTTGCCGCCAGTGCGCGATGGAGGATACAGCCCGCCGCTGCAACGCCAGCAAGCGCATACGGAAGAGCCGCAGCGTATAGGCGGATATCGACTTTACCTACAGCTTCAAGACTATCTGCCACACGCACTTCACTACCCACACAGTCTTCACCCCTGTCGATTCCTCTCTTGCGGAGCCAATTCATGCCCCAAGATGTCCTCCTCCACACGTCATCCGTATACGCCCGCCACTTTTCTTCTCGGCCCGGATTATACGAGCAAGCACAAAAGCAAAAAGTCGTAAACGAGGACGAGCCCGCCCCACGAACCGAGCCTGAGAAATCTGCAACTCCCGAGGGAGAACAGACTGCAGGTGACCAGGCAAAGAAGGAGGGTGAGGAGGCAAAGGAGAAGGAAGGCGAAGAGGAAACTAGTGAACAGAAGGAGGGCGAAGAGGGTGAAAAGAAAGAAAAAAAGGATGCCCCGCCACCTCCACCCCACGGTGACAAGACACCCTGGCAAGTCTTCACCGAGACGTTGAAGCAAGAGTTCCAGGCTTCGAAAGATTGGAATGAGGGTACAAAGCAGTTGGGCGGTGCGCTGCACGATTTCACTCAGAATCCACAAGTCCAAAAGGCCGGAGAGCTCTCGGAAGCTGCAAAGACCAAGACCACCCAGGCTTTGAAAAAGACTGCATCGGCTGTTGGCCAAGGTGCGGCCTGGACATGGGATACTATGCCCGTAAAGGGCGTCCGTGCTGCTGCGAGAGTTACTGGTAGTGGTCTCGAATACGCGACCCGGCCAGTACGACAAACCAAAGCTTTCCAGGCCGTCAAGGAGACCATTGATGATGGTAGCTCATCGAGATATGGTGGCTGGGTCGAGAAGGAGGAACGCAGGAAAAGGCGAGAATTGCGTGAGCTCAACGAACTCAAGCAAGCTGGCGGCAAAGCCCAAGGGCCAATGGTTGAGAATCCAGAGTATGTTTCCATTGACAGCTATACGATTTCTCACTAACGGCAAAAGTGCTGGCACAAACGTAACGCTTCACAAGGACGCCAAATACAAGGAAGTGTGGCGAGAATGGAAAGACAATTCCAAGCTTGCCCAGGGCTTCTTCAACATGAAGACTGTCTACAGGGAGTCTGACAACGCCATCATCGAGACTGCCCGCAGCATTTCTGACCGCATCACTGGCTTCTTTGCCGAAAATGAAACGGCCATGGTTATCAAGAAGTTCCGTGAAATGGACCCCAGCTTCCAAATGGAGCCCTTCCTAACCGAGATGCGCGAATACATCTTGCCAGAAGTTCTCGACGCATACGTCAAGGGTGACGTTGGCGTCCTGAAAGAGTGGCTATCCGCTGCCCAATACTCTGTATACGCCGCCCTGATGCAGCAATACCAGGCCGCGGGTCTCAAGTCGGATGGAAAGATTGTCGACATTCGCGGTGTCGACGTTCTAAACGCCAAACTCCTCGAACCAGGCGAGATACCTGTCTTCATCCTTACATGCAGAACCCAGGAGGTGCACGTCTACCGCAACGCAAAGTCTGGTGAACTGGCGTCGGGCATGGATGACAAGGTCCAGCAGGTCACATATGCCATTGGTGTCACGAGGATCCCAGAGGATGTTAACAACCCCGAGACGAGAGGCTGGCGACTGATTGAGCTGCAGAAGAGTGCTAGGGATTATTACTGAGCGACCCGGTCTCAGCTCGATCCCCAATACTTTTCTTTTCTCACGACCCACCACCAATTTGTACGATACGATTATGGCTTTGTTGTATTTGCCTGCTCGCCATGAATCAGGCGATTTCCCACGTTTTGCCCACTAGCATCTTCCTTTGGCGTCCAAAAAAGATTCCAGTCCGATGTGTTTCTACCATGGTCGTGTCTGACCACCTTTTTATTTGTTTTCTGGGTCTCGGAAGTGATGGTAGGGGGCGGATAGATGGCGGATCTTGGTTTCCTTGTAGATGAGGATGGGCGTAATTTTCTCTCTTCAGATATGACACTCTTCTCTACTCTGTTATGTATAGTATGGTGGTTGGGTGAGGGGTAGGTACGAAAGAAGAATGCTGTGTTTGGTGGAGCAGCGAGGAGAATGAACAAATCTCGACAAAGCAAGACCAGAATCCAAAAACCTCATAATGAGGAACCTTCCATTATATGTGTCGGCAATATATGTGACATTGTAGCAAAAGGGGAGGGATGTCATGTCCATCGAAGTCCCAGCACAAGTGGGCGACAACCCCAACCCGTTCACATCCAGGGGTTAGTATCTGACGCCAGGACAACCCGCTTAGAAGCCTCAATTGAAACCTCGTGCGAGCTATTGCACCTCCCCGGCCCCCTTTGCATCTTCGTTCCGACCTCGCCCGTCCGTCGGTAGCCTCCTGACGCTGGGCAAGCAGACGCAACCAACCCGCGTCGTCCCTGTGCCTCGGCAACTTTTTTATCCAAAAGTCCGAGCGCGGAATCCCCGATATGTTACGCACGCAACTGAACCCACCGAAGCAAACTGCGCTCGTTTGCTCGCTCGCTCACCGACTCGTGTCGTTTTCTATTTTCCCCACGCTAGCCGGAAGTTTCTCTTCTGCCTGGGCTTCTAGACGCCATGTTGACCGCAAGCATAGCCTTATCGAGGCATGTGGGCCTTGGGGCGGGAATGAGGAGTTTGGCGGCGCCGCCGTTCCGGCGCGAGGTCGGCTTTTGTAGTATAAAAGGTGGGATTGCTGCTGGTTGTTTGGTGAGGAAGCAAGAAAGACAGAGATTGAGACGTTGGAATAGTAGTACCTGTATGTGAGATTTGTTTTTCAAGACACACTGGCTATCATTTTCTTTCATCTGTATAGGGAAATATGGAGGTTTAATGCTAACACATCCGCTTCCAGCTTCACCACCAAACCCACAATCTTCAACAACTTCACCACCACCACCACCACCACCACCAAACGCAAAACGCCCCTTCTACCTCACCCTCCCCACCGCCCTTGCCCTAACCCTCCTCGCCTTCACAACCGGCTTCACCATGTCCGGCAGCCCCGCCATCCCCTCCATAACCGCGCTGGCAAACCCGCCCACAGACGCCGAAACCCTAACGCTCTACCACCCCTCGACACCCTCCGAGGCTGAAGTCGAAACCCTCATCCAAACACACCCACTCACGCAATCCCTGCTTTCAGACGCCCGCTACACGGCCTCGCGCCCACACCTCAAAATCCCAGAACCCTTACGCCCCCAAAATCTCACAGCCGGCACACTTCTCGGCGCCGACAAAATCGCCGTTCCACCACTCCAATTCGTAACGTCCGACGGCTCTAGCTACGTGAGTTTGCAGTACCTGGGCCCGGCGCTGTGCGGACATCCTGGCATCGTGCACGGGGGGCTGCTGGCCACGATGCTGGATGAGGGGCTTGCGCGGTGCTGTTTCCCCGCCTTGCCGAATAAGGTAGGTGTGACGGCGAGTTTGAAGGTGGACTACAAGGCGCCGTGTTTGGCAGGCCAGGTTGTGGTACTTAGGGCCGAGACGGTAAAGGCTGAGGGGAGGAAGGCGTGGGTCGAGGGGAGGTTGGAGACGTTGGGGGAGTGGGAGGGGGGCGTTTGTGTGAAAGAGGGGACTGTGTTGACGAGGGGAGAGGCGCTGTTTATTGAGCCGAGGCAGGCGAAGCAGATGGCTAGGGTTGTGAATTAGAGGTGTGGTTGTTGTGGTTGTTTTGCAGAAACGCTCGCTGCGACGGTGGTAATAGATTTGTTTGATTATATGATTGATTTGGGCAGAAGCAGACAGGCTATAATTGCCAGGTTAAACTAGACATGATATAAGTACAGATATACACAAATGAGTACACATACATATCCCTAACATCAAGCCCCATCTATAATGCATCTAACCACAATTATACATACACACACACACACCAACTACATTCCAAGCAGGGCAGAGCAGAGAATCACAATCACCTACACTCGTACGAAGCTAAAAGTTCAGACACAAGACACATGCGCATCTTTTTCATTAGAATATTACCATCTCGCCCCGGGAAAAGAAAAGAAAACATGGCATCAACACTAGACAACCAACATTTTCTCCCGGGAGCAAACGCACTTTCTATCTACATACAAGAGACAGGACACACAGACAGGAGGTGGAGGAAATCTTATCCGTCTTGACACGGACGCCATTAAACAAACAAACAACACATAGCCATACACACCAACACACCAGAGACATTTGTGTGGTCGGTAGCCACGGCAAGTAGCAGACGTCGTTTGTTCCAATAACAGACGAAGCCAACCCGCCCACCCGATAGACAGCAACAAAATGAGATGTTCAGGAGAGATGGATGGATGGAAAGATGGGATAAAACCAAAAAATGAGAAAGAAAGAGTGTTTAGAAAATGAAAAAAGATTGGTTGCGAGAGAGAGTGAGAGAGAGTGTGTGTTGTTGTTGTGGTTATAGAGTAAGTAGATGTTTATATACACTGGTAGTAAAAGGAGGTATTTTATCACGTCCCAAAGACGAGAGCGTTAAGAGGAAAAAGGCCAACTTGGCGGAAGGTTGGTGTCGAGGTGGGGTTGACGCACTGTGAGGAGGTTGGCGTCGGGTATCTGTAGCGACTGAATTGCAAAAGGCGCCCGGTCCACGGGGTGGAAAGGGGGGTTGGGCTTATGCAATGGGATAAAACAAATGGGGTGTAGACGCCCGGCGCTGGATGGCATGCTATGCTCGAGAAAGAAAGACTTGCTGCTGATGTACAGGGATATCCGTTCGCTGAATGATGCTACTTTTCGAGGTGGGAGGTGGGAGAGAGGGAAGCACAAATGAGTAGGTGTAGGTGGTGGGCAAGTGTGAGGCATTTGAGTGTGGGCTCGTTATCGACGTCAAGACTAGAGCTGAGCATGGTCAAGAGAGATTTATCGTCCACTCTCACCAATGTTCAGCCATGACATGTCGGCTTGCACCTTCTTCGAACTGTCCTGGTTGTTTCCTCCCGGGAACATGGTCACGTTACTCTCGTGTCCGGCGCGCGGCGCAGGATAGAAGGAGCCGAACTTGGGGCTCGGTAACGCAGCGTCCTGTTTCGCTTTCGTAGCAGCGTCTACTCCGCTGGGGAAGAGTGTGTTGGTACTCTCGCGGGTGTTGGGCAGGTTGATCTGTGGTGGCGTGGGGTACATTGCGCTGAACTGGCTCTTGGAAGCCTCTCCTGCTCCTGCGGTATCCGAAGGGAACATGGTGTATGAGCTATCACGCATGTCAGGAAGGACTGGTGCGTTCTCCTGTCCAGGGTAGAAGGAGCTTAGGTTGCTCTTGGGGTAGAACGACTCATTCGGATCGGGATAGTACGAGCTGGCAACGTCGTACTTGCTGTTAGGCTCGATAACCATGCTGCCTGTGTACTGGCTGCTAGTTCGTCGGTCATCACCCACTGGGGTCCAGCTTTCCACAGGCCTGTGGCGGTAGTGGTCGCCGTCGTGGCTGAGGCCGGATATTGTGCTAGCGTTCGAGTTGGCGCGGGCGAGCTCTGCTTGCATAGGCTGGATGTTGTGTGGTAGACCAATGCTCCCAGAGGGTGCTCCAAGTGTAGGACTGCCACTCGCCACTGAGCTCAGGCGCTGATTATCCACAAACTTTGGAATTTCGAGTGGGGCAATTTGTTGCGAAGGGCGTGAGCTATACATACGCGAGTTTGTATACCGCGACACACTGTCCATGCTGGTACGATCCGACGCAAAGGTTGACCGGTCAGCTGGTGGAGCGTTTGCGAGATTGGTAGCATCGTTGTTAGCAAAGTAGCGACTCCAGCCTGAGCTGCGAGCTCTTGGTGCGGGTTTAGGTGTTCGGCTAGAATTTTGGCGAACGACGTGATCAGCGGGTTCCGGCTTTAGGTCGAACTTGGCAAGCTCGTAGGGCTCAGAGTAACCCAATGGGCTGGTCTTCTTGACGAGGCCAGCCGTGCTGGCGTCGCTTGCAGCGTTCTTCTTGTGACCGGTATTTTTTCCTTGGATAATGGCAAGCGAAGTGAGTGAGTCGTTGTTGTGTTTGGGCTGGTAGTTGACTACTGATCCTCCCGCTTCTTTCATAAAGTCGGCGCCGCGGTCGGCAAAGCTCATACGAGCATCACGGGCCTCCTTCTCCACGTATCCAGCACTCTTCTTGCTCTTGTTCTTCCTGTACTTGAGACACAACAAGATCAGGATTAGAAGAAGCGCAATGCCGAAAATCGTTCCTAGTGTAGCTCCGAGGACAGTCAGCATCCTGCCCTTGTTGTCAGGAGGTGGCGGAGGAAATGCGGGAGTTGCTGAGTTGGTAGAGCTGGCCGTGGCTGATGGGGCTGCGGTGGAGGTTGGCGATGATGATGTGATGGAAGATGAGACGGAGTTGGAGAGCACCTGTTGTCCATTAAACAGCGCTGTCGCATTCATCCAGGCGTTTTCACTGGCGTCGAACAAAACAAGGGGTTCCTTGGGGTTTCCTCCGCTTGCCACGGTCTTGCCATTCTCTCCTTGAGCTAACGAGTAACCTGATCGTGTCGACATTGGCGCATATGTTTCGTTATATGAGGAGAAGTTGTCCAAGACTAGCCGCTTGGACTTGGCTCCGATGACGGTGCCCGGTCTTGCGGGCTTACCGTCCTTGTTCAACAGTAGTATCCGCTCCACAGCATTTGGTGTTACACTCATATCGAACTTCTGGAGAGCGACTTCTCCGTCCTTGCTGGAAACGACGGTGCACTTGACTTGTTCCTGGTTCGCGAGCGGTTGGTTGAGTTTGACGCCAAGGTCCTGCCATCCTCCTGATTGCGTAAATTTCCAGACGGCAGTGTTGGCGGCGCCACCGCCGACTAGTAGCGCAGTGTTGGGGTCCGAGTTCATTAGCATGGGCATGACGGACGGCGGTGCGCCCGACGATTGGAGGCTGGAGACGGTGTAAGGCGATGTAGTAGAGTACAGGAAGGTTTCAGTCGATGCGCCGGTGCTGCCCTCGAGTTGTGAGCCCGAGTAGACGAGAATCTTTTGCGCGTCCTGGAGGTAGACTGCGCCGTGATTGACGCGGTTCTGGGTGTTCCAACTCTCTGACCGTTGCCAATCCCACTTCTTTTCTGAAAATGTGTAGTGCATCAGTCCCGGGTAGTTCCAGTCGGCGGCCGTCGCGTTGGGCCGGCCTCCGACGATGAAGAGTTTAGCGTTCTTTGAGTTGCCCTTGGGTACCGCCTTGACGCATTCGGCGCCGGTGAGCGATATGTCCATTGGCAATCGCTGCCATTTAGCCCCCTCTTCAAGCTTCAGCGACTGGAAACCAGCTGGCGAGTATACGTAAAGCGTGTCTTCGTAGATTATTGAGCAATGCCCAGTCAACGGGTACAGCGGTTGTGGCGTGCCCATTGTGATGTAGATCGGATGACGATCGGATGGAAAAACGAATGTAGTGAGCGTTTAGTGTCGACTCCAGACGCAGGGAAACAACCAAGGACCAATTAAGATTCCGGGCGACTTGTCATATCTATGTGGCAGTTGTGTGTAATTAACAGGATGCAGAGACAGAGATGCAAAGTGGACCCGCGTCGGCTTCGAGTGGAGTGGAAGCGCGTGTGGTGGGGAGAAGGTTAGAGGCAGGTCAACTGTAGCGACATGGAGGGTCAGTCGGTCCAGGGCAGAAGGGCTGCGTCGTCCAACGTACTCGAAGTCCAAGACACGGCAAGACAAGACTGATGGAAACAGCAATGTGCGTGTGGGAGGTGGCTGACGAGTGTATTCAAGCGAATGCAGGGAGAGCTGGGGGCAGGCGCTCTCTCAAAGAGGCGTTAAGGACTGGGACGAAGGGCAGATTGGTTGAAATGAGAGGCAGCACAGCTGTGCAGTGTGCGGGTGCGGTGGTGTCGAGGGGGGAGGCCGTCTTGGTCTTGGTGAGGCTGTCAGGCACGCGGAGGCTGAAGCTGGGGAGAGACAGCTGAGCCTGAGCGCTGGAGCGAGAGGGAGACGTCCAAGCGGGCGGTGAAAAGGCCCGTCTTAGCTCACGGGCGCGCGCAAGGGCAACATGCAGAGTGGCAGCGTCCGGGTGGGCTTGGGCAGAATACTACCAAAACCGCCTAAGCGGCGACGGCACGAGCGAGGGGGGACACGATGCACACGAAGAGAGTCAGGGGGTGGTGGTGGTGGTGGTGGTGAGACAGGCCAATGACGTGCGCCCAAAAGCCTCGTTATTCGCCTTTGCCCCTGGCCTTGGCCGAGAGAGCATTTAGTGGCCTGGTAAGCCAAGCAGAAAGGTCCAGGGCTGCCTGCAGCGAAGAAACAGGCCAGTGTCGGACCTGGGCCATGACTTGACGGCCTGACGGTTTGATTGACGGGTGTAGGTATGTACAGTACGGCATCAGGACAACGATACATAGGGACACGACCTTTGCCATTCACAGCTGCGACGTTTGCCACCACTCCTCAGTCCCGTACCGTACTCTGCCAACGCCAACACCAACGCCAACGCCGACGCTGCCGCCGCCCGAGAGCATCTCTGCTTCCGTAATTGCTGTCGTCGTCGCCGCGCCGCCGATCTCATTCTGGTCGCATGAAACCTCGACACAAACGGGGACGAGCAAGGATTCTGATCATTTCCCGTCTGCGGTCAACCCTCACGAATCAGGACTGACCGCTCTGCCTGCTCCCTTCTGTACCGCCGCAGTAAGAAAGACGGGCAGACAGACAGACAGACAGACAGAGAAAAAGGTCAGCATGCAGGTCCAGAGTCTATTGCCCTGAGCCGTAGTCGGTAGTGTCCGCAATAGTCGCATCTGGATGTGCCCAAGTAAAGGCTACACTACCGTATATGCACATGCACAGGCACAGGCACAGGCAGCACAGTAGTGCCCCTGCCATGGCCCACATTTGGGCACGGCTCTGCGCATCTCTCGCTGCTGCTGCTGTGCTGCTGCCGCTCGTCATACTCTCACTCGGCCCTGTCTGTCTGTTGGTCGGCGGTAGACTCGGGGCGTCGTCAGGGCGTCGTCACACCCTCATCACCCCTTCGCGACAATGATTCGAAACCGTGGATTGTGATGGCACAATTGCAATAATAAAAACACAACACGCGCGCGCTCCAATGGCCGCCAGAAGCTCTCTCATCTGAAACCAAAGGAAACCTCGGCCCACCTCAATGGCACGCCGGCCGCCCTGACTCAGCCCGTTTGCTAACCACGCGCTGTCGGTACGACATAAGCGCACAAACCATGTCGTCTACATACCTACCATAGTACACCATCATCTATCTTTGACTCTGCATCGTGACCCGTCTCCGAGGTATTGATTGTGGCTAAAAATGCCAACCGCAACCACCTGGGACTCGCTGCGTCCATTGTGATTAGCAATCTGTCACACAACCCCACCCCCCGGCCCGCTGCGACTGCCCGCCCATATTGCCTATTACCTCACCTGCCCAAGACGTCGTTCCGCCAGTGCTCACATACAGTACATGCAATCCCCTTGGCAGTCATCATCCCATCTCCAGAAGACAATCGCCTTATCCAACGGTCGGCAAAACAAATCCCATGCAGCTAACGAGCCACCAGACAGGCCTGGCCTTGCACCGCAGCGGGACGCTATGTACTCCGCAACGCCAAAAGCCCCTTCCAACACCCTTCCAAAGCATTGCATATGGACAAAGAAGAACACCTGCGCATCATTGCAAGTTTGTGTGGGCCAATCTACCCCGTTCGAGTAACAAGCCTTGTCCCTACCTCCAAGCCTCGGATACGAAACAGTGTCCACGCCGCCAACACTAGCTCTCGTAACACACAACGGTACGCCTGGTAATTCAATTCTCCTTGCTCCAATCAACGACGCGTTTGCACATGTTTCTTCATGCGCGCCTGCGCGCCTACGTCTGGGGAAATCAACCTACGCCATAACATCAGCCCAAGGCTGCCTTTCCATCCAAGCTTCCAACAAACCACCGTCCATCTGAAATTAACGGCATGTGGAGCGGCACTTGCAGCTGTCAAATCCGACATGTCGGGCCTCCAACAGAAGCATCGACATGTCGACATGCGAAGGCGCAATAAGCAAACGTCAGGTAAGCTGCAACTGGAACCTGGAATCAGCACGTTTTCACATCTGGAGCAAGCCTCGTGCTTTTTCCCATACAAAACGGTAAATGTAAAACGGTGCATGTGGGGGGGAACATGTCACCGCACGTGGGTCTTTGCAGGCTTCACATATTTCTTTTCTCGACCCCTCAACCGTGTATACAGCCGAGCATTGCAACAAGCAAAAGCATCCAGACTACCGTTGTTATCGCGATTGCGAAACCGATCAGATCGAATCGAGCATGCTTTTGCATGCGAGAGCAATGGTCTAGATTGTTTCCAAACAAGCCTCAGATGCGTATTCCCAGTCTGCAACTGGGTGTGCTTTACATACATTGAAGCCACGTTTAGAAGTTGTAACAAAGCCGTATAGCGACAATCTACTGGAAACCACGTGTTCGTGACTTGAAATCGGGAGGGTCGGGGGAACAAGTAGATAATATCGAAAGATTGAATCACACCCTATAGACTCCAGCACAGCGCCCAAGTGATCTTGCCATTGCGTATATCATCATGTCGCCATCTGAAATACGACCCCCATCACCACCAATAACTCCAGCCATCTACAAATAACCCACTCGCCACTCGCCACCACCCATCCAATCAGCCCCACCCTCCATACACAACCCAAGTACACCAAGAAAACACAGCACAGAAAAAAAAAATCTTTATCACAACTCCGCTCCGCCCACTCCAGACGCCGATGATTCTACCGACTGCCGGATACGAACGAGGTCTTTTTTTCTCGTAAACTTTAATTTGCGCCTCTGTCCAATGGCTCATCGTCGCACCGAGGACTGCCGTGGACTGGTAAGCAGTGTGTCTCCGTGTTGTTCCGGGCACGTGGGTATAGATCGGTAGGGGGGTTGGTGAGATTGGATGGGTTGGAGTGTGGAGAGGTAGTGTGCTGTTCGGTAGGATGGGTTAAGTTATGATATGCATGTAGTTTGATGTAGGGGGTCGAGTAGGATATGTACAGCTAACATGTCAGATGTTACCTTTCATGACAAGAAAAGAGTATAGTTCGCCTCGGGCACTCGAGGAATTAAACAAATTAATGTTCTAGTTTGATATTACACCGTCTTTGTATGTTATAGACTACTTGTCTACTTGTTGTGTTTGTGAAACCCAAACCAGAAACATCAAAGTCCGATCTTTATCATCGCCACTATCGACGAATTCCATGCTTTCTACATTCCTTCTCACATCACACCTGCATCTGTCACTACCACTACCACTACCTCTACTAACACTCCATAGACCAACATCTCTACAATTCCAAATCACCACAAAAGCTCGACGAGGTTGACTTCAACCACCCAACTAGTCAACCACATGTCCGCCACACTTTCCTTACACAAGAATACCCATCTCCGTACCTCCGCCTCAGCCTCAGCCATCAACTCCTAGCGCAAACCCTACACCATCAACAACAACCACACTAAACAAACCCACCCATCCACACCCGTCGACATTGAAAAATCGTCAGCACCATGACCACGACCACGACCATCGCCATCGACGATAACCCACTCCCATCATACCTCCCAATAGCATAGAAGCGAACCATCCACCGCTCCACTCAAAATAAAAATAAAAGTCAGTGCAAACTAACAAGGGCAAAAAAGCAAAACATGAGCAAGGCGCAAAAGCAAACAACTTGAACTAAACATCAAGACTCGTGCCAAACCTGCAGTAGCACTACTACCATACACCATGTACACGCACAGTAGAGCCAAAAACATACATTAGCTGAAACAGAAACACCTTCTATTTGGAGAAACAAGACATCATCGAGACGCCTTCGCTCTCGCTCGGGCTACCTAGGCGTGCTGCTTTGAAAGATCCCGTGAGGGAGATGATTCTAGATGCATGATGCAAGGTAGGGAGGGAGGGAAGGACGGGAGTGCTAGAAGAGTTTTCTTTCTACAGGAGCGAGGCATGAGAGGAAAGGAAAGCACGCCAAAGGTAGAGTAGAGTATAAATTGTATTGTAATTACTTTGTGTCTGTGTCTAGTATACCGGCCAGACCAGACATGCAAAAGAAAACGTCATCATCCAACAATCAAAGCTGATCAAGGACCCGGTTTCATCATAGGTACCATGTCGAAGCATCAAGTTACTCCATCAAACATACAAAACCTGTCATAGTTGCAGAAATGTGCCTCACCATCAAACCATCTCCTTCATCGAAAATCTCGAAGACGGTCTGCAGACGAGGGATGGCTATTGCCATTGGTCTTTACTCTTCGCTAGTCGTATAGCTCACGGCAACCAAGGGATACGGTTGATGAGCAGATATCCTAGCGTGATTGAAAACATCACGTATAGACTTTCTCACGGAGACGGCAGGAGTAACAAATCCAATTGATTGCCAAACTCCAGATCCATCATTGGTATCATTTCGAACAGAAAATTTCGACGGGGCCGCATGACGGCAAGTCCATTGTTCGAGCTAGAAGCCGGTATAACGCCCTGCTTTTCATGCGCGCATCGCATGCCCAGACCGTGAACCCATGATATGCATTTCATCCACTACGGGTGAGTACGAGAGCTCGTGTCGATGTCCCTCGAAGCCGTGATGTGTCGTCAACCAAGAAACAAAAGTGAGCGCTTATGCCTCCCTCTGCTTCTTCTTCTCCTCGCGACCGGCGCTCTTGCGCTCCAGGATGGACTCACGGTCCTTGTCGAGCTTGAGCTTGGTGACAACGACCTTGGAGGGAGCGATGGGGATGGGGACCGATTGGCCGTTGCTCTTCTCGCGGACGACTGTGTTTCAACTTAGTAAGACGGAAGCCAGGGGTGATTTCAGGGCTACGCACTGCCGTTGACGTGGATGCAGTACTTGAGACGGTAGACGGAAGAAACCTTGCCCTCACGTCCCTTGTTGGAGCCGCGGACGACGGTGATCTCGTCCTGGAAAAAATTAGCACACAAAAGCCACGGGGAAGCACACTGAGAATACTTACATCCTTGCGGATGGGAATGCTGCGCACTCCGTGCTTCTCGCGGAGCTCCTTACTCAACGGCGCCTGAAGGTTGTTAGAACATGTCCATTGCATTGTTCCAAGTCTCTTCATACGCTCATGATGACCCGACGCACACTACTCGGCGCACTGAAGTGTGCCTTTCGCGATTTGCGGCGAGAGCTCGCGACCATTGACTGGACCTTGGTCATTTTTGCTGTGGATGTGGCGGGTTGTCGGGTTAGTAGACAAAGTTCGTGGTCGCAACACAAAATTGGAGTCGTGAGATTGTGCTGGGCCGAGCCAGCTTCGCTTCGCTAGCGCCGGAGCCATGGTTTTGCCGGAACGCCGATACGTCAGGTCCATCCATGTAAGCCGCTAACTCAAAGGCGCGTCGGAACGGTGATGGAAAAGTGTCGGGACGTCAGTACTTCCAGCACGCGTCGCAGGTAGTCTGTCTCGCTGTCGGCGTACTTGGCGCGTGCAATATACACGGTGATAGCCAAGTGTCGCGCTGGAATCACCCTACGTCCATCGGGATCCAAAGCGACTCTCGACTACACTCGCCCCTGCACACGAACTGGCAATCTCCATGCTGTTGCCATACCTCACCTGTATCGAGGCTACAGACGGGCTCCTAAGCTCTAAAACATACAACCGCCATGTCGTCCAACAATTACAATCAATATAGCTATCCGTATCAGCATAGCTCCACTCAGCAGTACTCCGCTTACCAGACCGCACCGGCCTCGAACAATGTCGCGCCTGCGCCCCGCCAGTACCAGCAGCCGCCGACGACTCAAGCGCAGGACTACATGTCCTATCAGTCACAATCGTACGCGAATCAGAATAACGGCTATGGGTCGGGTCAGGATAATTCTTGGAATGGTAGCAACTATGGCGGTACGCGGGAGACGACTAGTCGCGCTGCCGAAGTTCTGCGCAACATGAGCAATCCATCATATTCGAACAATAACATAGCGGTGACTAACCAAACAGGCTTCACCGCAGCCAATGCCACGGCTTCGCACTCTGGTCACTATGGGACGGGCAATTCACATTCACCACAAGTGCAGGCGCAACAGGTACAGCCGGCTTACGCGCAGTCGCAACCACGTCCCCGCAGTGTCGACACGACCCGCACACAGCCAGCAAGTCGAGGCTTACCATCTCCTGCAATGATGGCAGGCTATCCTTCACAAAGGGCACAGCCAGTATACAATCAGCAACAACAGCGCCCCGCCAGTCCAGCTCAGCCTCAATACAACCATGCGCCTGCCAGTAACGCGAGAAGCGCTGTTATGACGGCTACCGCGAACCAGCACTATATAGACTATAGCGGCCGACAACTTCCTAGCGTCGAGGCCTCGCGTAGCTCTCAGAACGCCACATCGTCGACTGCCTACAACTACGGCAATGCGGGCGCAATCGCACAACCAGCGTCCACTGCCACTATGGCCGACACATACAGTGCTCAAAGTACTACCACCGTAGATCCACTGGCAGTATACGATCCGTGGCCCGAATACCAGCGGAAACAGGCCGCGCAGAAGGCGATGGAGGATTCACAGCGCGCAGAGGAGGAAAGGATTGCCGAGGAAGCGCGCAAGATTTGAAGAGCAGAAGCAAGAAGAGGAGCGCAAGCGACAGGAGGGAAGAGGACAGACTACGGCAATCGCAGTCAGAGTCGAAGACGGCACAACCACAACCACAGCAACAACCACAACAACAGCAACAGCCAAACGCAGCTGAGATAGCCTCTGCAGCGCCAAGTGGCAATGATGCGGCTCAAGCGCTGGAGACTCAGATCCGTGAGATGATGGCTAAGATGCGCGAGTTGAACAGACAAGATCCAGCTATGCTGGCACGCATTTGGGAAGAAGAACGTAAAGCAAAACCCAAGTCGCCCACGGTGCAGAGTAAAGCGCCTCCCACAGCCACAGCCGCAGCCGTAGCCGTGCAGCCCATACAGCCTGCCCAAGCCAGCACGCCTCAAGCTACAAGCTCCAAGAGGATGTCAGTGTCCAGAGATGCAGTTGACCTACACCCTCCCAAGCCAGCCGCGCCTGTTGCGGCTCAAGCTGTTCCTGTCAGACAGCCACAGGCAACAGCGAGTCGACCCACGGGTAACACTGTCTGGCCACCTGAGAAGAAGGCTCATTTAGCCAACGCAGCAGCGGTATATCTCAACGCCCAGAATGAGGTCCGAAAAGTCGAAGCCAGCCAGGTGCTAAACATGCTAAATCGTAATCCGTCATATATTGAACTATGCGAACAACTAGAGCACATGGGTCTGAAACTAGACCGTGCTGCTTTCGCTAAGAATCTACTTACTGCTGTACCAGACGTCAATTCGGCGTCTCGAAAGTCTCTACCCCAACCTGCACCGGTTCCAGCGCAAAAACCTCCTGTACCCCCTGCCGTCATGAAGAAGGAAGTCGCGACACCTGGTGCGCCAAGCCCACAATACAGGCCTGCAGCTGCCTCATCAGTGAATGGAGCATCTTACACGTCCTTCTCAGACGATGTCCCGGCCGCACCTACCCCAGTGGCCGTTGCTGAAATGGTCCCAATCAAACCTGAGCTGAGAAAACCCGCAAACAAAGAGGAAGCAGCGCGCAAGCGCAATTTGAGTGACCTTGTCGACCTCACCCAACTATCAGACGAAGACGAAATGGGTCCGCCACCCAAGAGGCTAAACACAGGCTCTCTTCATACATACGGATCTCCACAGCCGTATCCACAGGACCCGATGCACGTCGACCAGGAGCCCGCAGCCCTAAATTTCCCCATCGCTCATGCACCTGCTCCTGCCCATCCGCCACAAGCATCCATACCGCAGCCGATCCAGCCGCCTAGTGAACTTCGATACACAACTTATGTCGAGCCACTGGACAAGAAGAAAGCTCTGCGTCGCAACACCTACAATCCCGCCACAATCGCACGGGATGTTCTTCTTGCTTGTGGCAGACATCCGTCGGAGAGGAACCTTAATCAACATCTCGACGGGCTTAGGACAACTCTAACACAGATCACATTCGATGCGGATCTTAGTACGATTCGCTGGGATTTGATCGATCCTGGAAACCCACCATCAGATTACTTCAAAAACGGTGTCCAAGCTTGGACAGAGGATGCGGATGATGAGGATGATTCAGAGGACGAGAAAGCACAGGCCCCCCGAGCTCCGGCCAACGCAATTGGTGAAGGTGGGGCGCAAGTCAGGGTCCAAGCTTTACCAGAGGCAATCAATCCGTTCAAGCAAAAGCGCCGCGGTCGACCTCCTCGACACTCTTACCCAGATGGTGCAGGCCCGACAACACCTAAACGTCCAACTAATTCTGCGCCGATGAATTCCACTGCTCCTCGATCGTCTAGCAGTGCTGCTGCTGGAGTAGGATACCAAGCTTTTCGTTCAGCCACTGAGTACGGCCCTGATGGAAAACCGCTTCCCAAGAAGAAGGGTCGTCCAGTTGGATGGAGGAAAGCGATCCATGGTTCGGCTGCTGTACAATCTCGAACAGGCGCAAACGGACAAACTGGCCCGTTGAGTTACCAACCTCCGCAACCAAGTTCTTTGCGCAATGTCCACATGGGTCAGAACAACGAGCCAATTCGCATCGATTCCAGGTCGCCGAGTGTTGTTCCACAGTATCCGGTGTACAAGTGCAAGTGGCAAAACTGCAAGGCCACTTTACACAACCTGGAAACGCTGCAGAAACACGTCTTCAAGGTACATCGGAAGGAGACGCATCGGAACACTCTGGAGTGCCTATGGGACAACTGCGGCAAAGAAGTCACCAACTTTGACCCCATGACCAACATGAGACTCGAACGTCACCAGCCGTTTTCTTTTGACCTGGAGAGTGACTGGCGCGGCCATCTACAGCAGAACCACTTCAGTGATTTGTCATGGAAGCTTGGTGACGGACCGGCCGGGGGTCTCTCTGGTAAGGCAGATAGTTAGAGGGCGTGTGCTTAGATGGATTGAGGCTTTACATCTTATCTAACACTTGACAATCTAGATTCACATGATTCTGAGGTGGATTCCTATCTGAGCGATGCACAAGGTCGACAAGTCACTCCACGGATTACAGTCGAACCGGAACGTTTAGAGGCACTTCGTTCGTCATGGTCACCACAGCCGTCGACAGCTGCCCCTCGGGGTCGTGGACGTCCACCAAAGTACACGGCAGAGCAAGAAGCTCGTGATGCACATGATAGACTCGTGTCGCATAAGAAGCGCATTGGAGGGCCGGGCATGGATCGCGGAGGTGTGACACTGGTGAACGAGAAACGCAGAAGAGGCCTCATTGAAACCGAGGAGACAGAAGAGGAGCTAGTCGATGCCGAAGATTGAAGGAAATGGTAGTGTTCTTAGGCGCTGGGATATCATCTGCTATTTTTTTGTATTTCTGACAATTACGCGTATACCCACTCAGAGAGCATGACGCATTTGGCTGGCTTTGTCGAGTACGTAGTTGAAGTAAATGAACACACAGTACATGCATGTCTTGCTTAATTGAACATGGTATTATACAGGTGTGATAAGCAGAGTACGGTCCCATGTATCCGCCCTGGCTCATGGTCTGGTTGTGACATGTGCCATGTGGTGTACGCCATAACTCCATGCTCGTGTTTGACACGCGCCTTGTTGATGTGTGAATGGTATAGTTTCCTCTCCAACCCCTGCCTGTATTTGCAGCATTCTCAGTTTCCCCCATGGCAGTAAGATGTGATATCCCTTATGCCTTGGCCTTGGACTTGCCCGCTGCGGCTTTGGGTTTCTCCTGGACCTTGTGGTCTTCCGAGTTGACCTCGAGGAAATGGTATAGGACAATGAGCATCATAGCAGCGCTTCCGAGGAAGATGGCGAGCGAGTAGAGTTGGCTGTCGGTAATCATCTTGGTGCTGACGGCGCGTCAATGACAGATGGGCAGTAGTATGGAGGGTTTCAAGGCGAACTGCGGAGTTGTCAGTGAATTCAATTGCCGCATAAAAGTGCCAGGAGCTTACGGGAGGTCAAAGCGACAGGGAAAGTTTGAAGTCGGGAATGTCGGGGCCGTTGGTGTGCTGTGATTGATTGCTGGGGTTCATGTGAGCGCTGGAGGCCACATTGGAGCTTCGGGAATGTCGGCGATCCATAGTTACTTAGTTGGCAGGGCTGACTGGCCCTTAGCGCAAGTCACTCCGCCACTCGAAAATCCACCCCACACAAGCGTCATTCTCACTTTATTACACACACCCTGTGTGCTATATCGACCACCAGGCACCAAAGTCGACCTCAACTCGATCCCCAAGTTCGCGGGACCCCCAACTCACCTCACCCCACCCCACTGTCATTTCCACGTCCGCACAGAGTCACCCAACATGGCACCCAAAGGCAAGGGCGAGCAGCCCAAGGTGAAGAAGGTCGCTGTGGACAAGACGTTTGGTATGAAAAACAAAAAGGGAGGAGCCGCCCAGAAACAGATTGCACAGATCAAGGCGACAGCCGCCTCGGGAGGCTCGCCCGACGAGAAGCGAAAGGCGGCGGAGAAGTTGCAGCGCGAGAAGGAGAAGTTGGCGGCAGAGCAAGCCCGCAAGGAAACCGCCGAGCTCTTCAAGCCTGTGCAAGTCCAGAAGGTGCCCTTTGGAACCGACCCCAAGACGGTACTGTGCCAGTTCTTCAAGAAGGGCAACTGCGAGAAGGGCAAGAAGTGCAAGTTCAGCCACGACCTGGCTATCGAACGCAAGACCGAGAAGAGGAGTTTGTACACCGATAGCCGAGACCAGGAGAAGGAGGAAGAAGAGGAGCGAAGGAAGAAAGACAACATGGACAACTGGGACGAGGACAAGCTGCGACAGGTCGTTCTCAGCAAGCACGGCAACCCCAAGACAACAACGGACAAAGTGTGCAAATACTTCATTGCGGCTATCGAGGACCAGAAGTATGGTTGGTTCTGGATATGTCCGAATGGAGACAAGTGCATGTACAAGCACTCTCTGCCGCCAGGGTACGTTATTCACAGTTTTTCTTATCACGCAAATCGGGCCCCGAGAGCACACTTCAACATGGGTCGCAACAAAAGCATTACTATGAATCACGTACAACAAGGGCGCTGCGCATTTGTTTGGAGTATACCAAGGTCATCTTCACGTGGACTAACATGTCCCACAGGTTCGTCATCAAGACCAAGGAACAGCGGGCCGCCGAAAAGGCGCTCATGGCCAACTCACCACTCAACACGCTCACTCTTGAAGACTTCCTGGAGTCTGAACGTCACAAGCTTACCGGCAAACTCACACCCGTTACACCGGAAACTTTTGCAAAATGGAAGAAGGAGCGTGTCGACAAGAAACAGGCCGAGGAAGAGGCCAAGAAGATGAAGGAGGCCACGGGTAGGGCCATGTTCGAGAAGGGCGACTGGGCACAAGACAGCGATGCGGATAGTGATTCAGATGATGATTCAGATGAGTGGAACTTGGAGACGATGCGAAAGGAGACCGAGGCCGCCAGGGCGCGAAAGGAGGAGGAGCGCATGGCTGCTCAGATGGGAAACATGACTGTGTCTTGAGTACGTCTAGGGTTTGGCTTGGCAACTCGGTTGGGGACGTTATGGTGCCTTTGATAAGCCACCGGCTTGGTTGGGAACTTCTGGGGAGAAGAGCGCTAGAGCCCAGAGCCTCACTGCTTGCCACACAATGCTGCAAAAGCTTGCGGGGTATTTCCGGGGCCAGGCTTGAAGAGGGGAGACACACTGTGTGAAGGGTCACGGGATCATGAACACACTCGGCTCTATTTGGGCTCAGCATTCATTGCGACATTGTCTTACAATACTACGAATTGCTCAGTCGACTTTTGTCTCTGGCGCTGGCGTCGTGGGCTTTGTTGTATCGGATAATACATGCGGCATTACAGAGTTTAGATTCAGCCCCCAAGTATTGTAGAAAATCGCGCTGTGCAGCGAGCTCCCATGTCCTGTCCGGTGTACCTAGGTGTAGGTGTACCGAGGGCGCGTGCCGAGAGTATGCGCCGTCCGGGCTTTATGCGCACGCACTGGTTGTAACCACTGATTCATGCGGCCCCAGTACGGCCGTGGTAGCGGCATCGTGTTGTTGCTGACTCCTGTTCGATTCACAAGGTTATCTACGCCAATCTACCTTACTCATCCTCGAGTGGCAGCTCTGGTTGGCCGTGTGTTAGTGGCCGAAGGGTAAGCATATGCGGAGTTGACAGCTATACTCGATCTGCTGATGGTCTCGAAACGTGAGGCAAGGAAAGACGGTACTTGGTAGCGCGCTACCATGATCAGCATCTCGCTGCCTAGGCCGTAAACAGCCCGTCTTAGTCCTGATGCAGACAGAATATGTCGGCTTGGCAGCTGTGTGCCGTGCACAAGTTCCGCCATGCCGACTGTGACGACACGGTTGGTCGGCGGCACTACTCGATGAGGGTCCTCCGCATCCGATTTCATTGCCGGTGCTCTCTCCACATTCCCGACTTTCTTTGCCATGTCTACACTACCAAAACAGCGACCCACATAGGACCCCATGCCGTCCAATGTGGTTGTTATAAAGGACCTCGTCCGCTACTCGAGCAGTTGGATATCTAGATACAATATTATCCCTTGACTTCATACCTCTCAGCCCCTTCTTGCTGTGTACTTTCTGACCTGAAACGGCCCTTATACGCATTTGCAGCTCGGATAATACGGAGGAGCAATGGCCGTCGAAAACTACGACATCGTCATTGTCGGCGCTGGACCTGTTGGTCTCTGTCTGTCCACAAGTCTGCAAAGATGGGGTTACAAAGTCAAGCACATCGACAACCGGTCCGAGCCTACAGCTACCGGCCGGGCGGATGGAATCCAACCGCGTTCATTGGATCTCCTGCGGAACATGGGTCTCAAGCGCAAGATTATGGAGTGGGAGCCTGCCAAGGTGTACGAAGTTGCTTTTTGGGACCCTGCGCAAAAGGGAATCCAGCGAACTGGTACCTGGGCTAGCTGTCCCAAGTTCATCGACGCAAGGTATCCGTTCACCACTTTGCTCCACCAGGGCATGATCGAGCGGACCTTCATTGGGGACATTGAGGCAAATGGAGGCAAAGTTCAACGGCCGTGGACGATCAAGGCATTCAAGAACGATGGCGCGGACAAGACTTATCCCGTTGAGGTCAAGCTGGCGCACATTGATGGCACCGCAGAAGAGACTGTCCGAGCAAAGTACCTGTTCAGCGGAGAGGGTGCTCGGAGTTTTGTCAGGGAGCAACTGGGTGTGAAGATGATCTACAAGGACCCTATCGCACATGTCTGGGGAGTCATGGATGGTGTTGTTCGAACCACCTTTCCTGATATCAAGGCAAGCAACTTAACACAAATTCCATCAGTCTCGACTTCATACTAACAAAATCTAGATGAAATGCACAATTCACTCTGACGCTGGATCAATCATGATCATTCCCCGCGAAAACAACCTAGTCCGCCTTTACATCCAAGTCGCCTCATCTACCGACAAGGACTGGAACCCACGCAAGACTGTCTCGGCCGAAGAAGTTCAAGCGCGTGCGAAGGAGATCTTCAAGCCCTACACCATTTCCTGGGACAGGGTTGAATGGTACTCGGTCTACCCTATCGGTCAGGGTATTGCCGAGCGTTACACCCTCGATGAGCGTGTCTTCATGGGTGGCGACGCATGCCACACCCACAGCCCCAAGGCCGGCCAGGGCATGAACACCGCATTCCTAGACGCAGTCAACCTCGCATGGAAGATTCATCACGTGGAGAGCGGGTGGGCACCGCGAACTATCCTATCTACCTACGAGAGCGAACGCAAGCAAATCGCAGAATCTCTTCTCGACTTCGATGCACGATACGCAAAGCTCTTCTCCGCACGGATACCCTCAGCCGGTGAAGTCGCCGGTGCATCAACAAAACAAGGAGCAGAAGACAACCAGTTTATCAAGACTTTCAAGGAGAGCTGTGAGTTCACCAGCGGATACGGAGTCGCATACCCACCCAACGCCATCAACTCCAACATCCCCCCACATCCCTTCCCAACACCCACTTATTCTCTCCTACCAAAACGGCACAAGCCAACGAACCGGCCGCATCATGACTCCTGCAACCGTCACCCGCGTCGTTGACGCCAACGTTGTGCACCTCGAGCAAGAAATCCCCTTCAACGGCTCCTACCGCGTTTTCGTCTTCGGTGGCAACCTCTCAAAGTCATCCACCGCCCTCAAAGACCTCGCAACACACATGTCAGCCCCGACATCCTTCTTCAGCGCCTTCCTTCCCGAAGACCTAAAGACAAAAGACCGTTACCACGAACGTCACAATCCCCACACCAACTTCCTATCTTTCGCCTTCATCTTCTCCGCCCAACGACCAGAAAATCCAGATTGACGAGCAATTACCCGGTCTGTTTGCCCGCTACGCCGATCACGTCTACGCAGACGATATCTGGGATCAGCGCGTCTCTGATGCCAAGGCAGCGGCGCACGCCAAGATGGGTCTTGATGAGCAGACGGGTGGTGTGGTCGTTGTTAGACCGGATGGCTACGTGGGTGTTGTTGTTAAGCTTGCCGAGGGCAAGGGTACATGTGAGGCGTTGGATAGGTGGTTTTCGAATGCGACGGGGAAGCGGTTGGGCGGCGATGAGAGGGCGAGTTTGTAGGAAAAGATGACAGGGATAACATTGAGGATTTGTAAGCGTTCTGTTTTGTTGTTGTATAGCATATATTGCATACCTAGCTTTTCGATTATTAGACAACAAATACGTTTTTTGTCACAAGAAATCGAAGACGTCTATCTTCCGCTCTGGGTTGCCGGTAGACACATCGAATCATTTTCTACAAAACGATACTGTTCTATGACTTTCATGAGTGATGCATGCCATCAGCGAAGAGTCTTCTAGTTCAATTCAACCCTACTCGTATCCGAATCTCTTTCCTCGACCCGTATATATGCTTGCCTTCACCGCGGGATACAATGTACTAAGCAGCTTGTAGCGAGAAAAGCCCCAGCTAGGCTTGACAGACTTCCACGCAGCCATCTCCATGGGTCTCCAATGTTCTGGCATAGGCTAAGTTAAAAAGCGGAAGAAGAGCGAGGAGAGCTGAGAACTGCATTTTGATGAAGAGTATAGTGTTTGGCTTTGGTGTGGATTGGAAGAGTATTATATATCCTAGTCGTCCGGGTGGTAAAGGGATATCTCTATGAACGGTACCTGGCTTACATGCCTGCCGCTGTCTCCACATACGAATGTCGATAGTTAGAACGCGAGACGGACCAAGTTTTTGATTTGATTTGATAGTTGTTTAACGCCCGTATATGAGTCTCCCTAGGGACATTTAGGCGGGCACCGCCGGAGTCTTATGCGTTGAGGCGCAGCTTCGTGGTACCTGTTCAAGTGAAGTAATTACATATCGTGGAGACGGACCAAGTGATAAGCTGGTAGGCTCATAGGCTGATGTCTTATTTCGGCAGGATGCTGCGGTAATTCGAGCTTACACCTTAGTAATACGGTACTAGAACAGTGGCATATTCCGATGCATGGTGCTCAAGATCGGCATGCCGAGGAAAACCATCATTATTATACTTTTGACTAGATTACAAACAGTTAGGTGGGTATGAATACGAGAGGAGCTAATTGTAAGTGTGGGCGTGTGCGACTGCGACGTTACCTCAAAAGCGCAAGATATATGACAGAAGATGATGTGAGTTTTATTGAGAAAACATAGATGCGGTACCAGTAGTCCCGAGCAAAAGGTCCGACGCGGAGTGATGATCTGTCAGATAACGGCTGTCTCTGTGTGCCAAAAACGACCAATTGGATCGTAAGGGCTAACTAACGTCCATCCTTACATAGAGGTACATATGTGCCGGAGAACCCCGTGGGCCGAAAATAACCAACCGGATCGCAAGGATCATAGACTCTCATATGACGACTCTCATGTGACCATTGTGATCCTACAGTCTCACCTGTCTTGGTGCGGACCAGGACAGAGCAGTATTACCCGACCCCGTGTAACAAGTGCTTTCTATATTGTCCGTGCTGTCAGTGCAGAAGCATGGTTTTGCAGAGACAATGTAAACAGCAAGTATGTGACGCCGAGGAGCATTAGCAACTGATTAACGAAGTGCCACTGTCTTATGAAACCTTAATAATTTCGGAGCCTAGGTATCTTAGAAGTTGCTCAAGAACTCGCTGTCAATCGAGTGCATTTTGATGGGATCCTACTCGTTCATTGTCCCTGATATACATCCCTTGACTCTGAATGGTAAGACTGACCGATAGAAGCTGAAAGCTTATGGTTCATGGAAAATATTGAAGGAAAGGCATGGGCGGATCATGAGGCTGGTTCGTGAATCACTCACATGAAACGAGGGTAGAATTCGAAAAGCATAGTCATAGATCCTAGCTATAGACGCCAGATTGCCTGGGCGTGATGGCTGCTTCCTTGAGCTAGGCGGAGAACAAGCTCAGTCCGTCGCCGCTGTTCAACAGGCATATCAGTGCACCCGCGTACACGCATGCGGATGGACTCCATGGGTTTGTGGATGGCCAGAAGCATGGAAAAGCAAACAAATTCATCGATATTAAGCTTTCATTCGACGAGAAGCAGATTCCTTAGATGCTCTGGCTTACCGGCTCTTAAGACTACACTGTTAGACCTGCTTTGCACAATCCTCGTATCGAAGTAAACTACTTCTGGATGAAATTCCATCGACCCATGGACATTGAAAGACTGAGAAGCGCCGACATGCTGTTGATGCGCTCGAAAGTCTACGGACATGGATACTTGGTTGAGGCTCGGGATGGTTACGTGCAACTCGTGTTGAAGCAGTTTAGAGCTAATGTTCAAACCACACAGGGTGTGAAAAGCGATTGCTCAGGCCAATGGACATGAGTGACTTGGTCCAAAAACGTCGTTCGTTGAATCCTGCATTATACAGAGCATTCAAGAGACCCAGTTTGAAGCACTCGAGGTGCCAGATGCGTTCAAGCCTGCAGAACCACCGAGACTAACTGCCTGACCTGAGCTGGATTGCAGTTATCGCCTGGAGCTAATGATTCCAGAGAGAGTGTGTGAAACAGACGAGAGTATATACGTACTATCAACTAGGGTAGTAAGGTTATACGTAGCTTATGGAATGAGCTTTTCGCTCTTCGCTTTTCGAGCAACTAGAATCCTGATCTTCCTTCACGTTGATTACCATTATCAGGAAGATGCGCTTGAACGTTATTCTCGGCTGCGTTAGAAAGCTTGTCCCCACTTGTCCTGAATTACGTGTATTTTCACTGAATCCGGCTTCTTGATCTCCTCTTCTACAACTTTCTTCTCGTCCCCACCCGCGAATAATATCTCCTGCGCGCTCCATACCTAAGTAGCTTAGACTACAAGCCCGCGTGGTCGACTACTATTACTATTGGGTTATTCCAGGTCGGACTGATTTCGAATTGAGCATACAGGCTATGCGGTCGACAATTTGCTCGTGCGTGCCGCTTCCCGCAACTCTACCCACCCCAAGTACGATAATTACGTCGGAATTGTGCGCGACGAAGACGGAGATGCGCTTCTTCAGCCGTCAATTCTTCCGAACTACAAAAATCGATAATCGCGACTCAGGTCGTAGTTCCAAGCAAGGTTTAGCCTAATAGACTTAATCTCCCGCAAAGCAACGGTGCAAGTCTCTTTTCAATCACCTCATACTTTAACCAACCGAACTACTTCTCGTCATGCATGCAAAGGAAGCGGGCGCTGGGACCACGATTACTCGGATCTATCGATGCGAAAAGGACGCTTGGGGACGATATCGTCTTGTCAATAAGAGCCGGTCTTCCGAGGTCAAATTGCGATGCGCAGTATCTCATGATGATATCACCTGGGCAGGCCGATAATGGAAAATGTTAATGATAACCAAGAGGAGGTTTCATTGGAGTGAGGGCTGGTGAATACGAGTACCTGGGAAGGTATGCACAAGCAAGCGTACGCGACACCAGCAGCGAAGACGAGGCTGTGTTCTACCATCCGTCATTAGCATCCGCACAATGTGCAACATATGCGGCTCATGATGCCCTGCATGCAAGTGTGCCGGCTCCGCCAACGACAACCCCTGACATGCCTAAAAAGTGGAAATTTAACCCTTGAGCCAACGACGTCGCGCCCGGTCTCTCATTGGCCTGCAAATCGTCTTCTCCGCACTCTGTCGGAAATGAGATGAACATGTTCTAAGCATCTGCGCCGTTCACGAGGCTGAGCGTACGGGAACACGACGGAACGGCCTCGTGTTTGCCACGTTGACGGTGCCAGCGTGTATCATGAACGAAGACATGGTTGGAGAGTCTCAGCAATCCGCTACCCACGATATAGCCAGGAACATGACCGATACACTCCCAGCATTGAGAGAAAGGAGGATGTCAGATCAGCCGCTCTCATATCGCTTGTTTACCGCAATTCCAATGTCTGCGCGCCCACCCCAAGCCAAGTCCAGTCCAATCCACCCATCCCCAGGCGACGACGTGCAATTTTAAATTTCGCCATGATAGCCGCCGTCATAGAGGCACGATAAACCATCGTGACCTTTCGTGCCGCAGTCCCCGAGTTTCAAATACGACCGGGATCCGCCCTCTCTCATCTCTCTCTCTCTTCTTGTCTACGCAACACACACCTTCACGCTCGTTATTTGCGACCAAACAACAACAGGTTCCCCACACTCATTTTCGGACCGTAACACTGCTACGCGCGACTATCACACTCACTACTTTATTGCGATTTACATACATACACGACAAGACAAGCAATTGATATACTCGGACAAGATGATGTTCAAGACTGTTATTGTGGCGCTGGGTGCGCTTGTGATGGGTGTGAGGGCTGAGGCTGCGGTTGAGTAAGTGCATACATCCATCTCCACAGTTTGCCGTCCCTCGCATGGGGAACAGCACGCGACTACCACGCGTTCAACCCGGAAAACAAACTTCACGTCATACATGGAAACCTCACTAACATAGCAACCACGTAGCCCTGCCGTGCAGGAAGCCGTCATCTTGGCTCTCGCCAAGGCAATCCCCAAGGACGAAATCGCCTACGCCCTCGCTTCTCCCGCCGCCTTCGCCGCTGGCGTGCAATCCTGCATCTCAGAAGGCAAGCCGCCAACCTGGTACTCTGCAATTCCCACGAGTATCATCACTCTGCTGCCTGAAGTGTACCCTCATGAGACATCCGCTACACCAACGCCTACGCCTACTCCCTCTGCCACGCCGACTCCCACCCCCTCTGTTACTCCCTCTGCCACGCCTTCCAGCTCCGCGGCCCCCAAGAGCAGCAGCGCTGTTGTCTCTAGCTCCAGCACTTCAAAGTCTATTCCTTACCCTACTGTCGGCTTGAACAGCACTGTCGTTATGCCTAGCATGACTGCTACTGGCATAGTTAGTGTGACCCTGACGCCTAGCGGTACTTCCACCGCGCCTGCTATTCCTACCTTTACCGGCGCTGCTTCTAAGCTTTCTTTCAGCGCTGGTGTCGGTGCGGTAGTTGGCCTTCTCGGTATGCTCGCCTTGTAAACAAGATGGGGCAGGCGACAACGATGACCCTGCTTGACGCTACCCGATGAAGCAATGGCTCAGCCACGCACATTGTTCCACATGGAACATTTGCATCTGGCTAACTCTCCCTCCCCTTCCCTCTCTCTCTTACCTCCTGGGTGTTCGAAACGTTCTTTTACGACGCGATGCTGTTATTCTTGGTTGAAGGACTAACGACTTCGCACTATACCTTTTTTGTGATTTTTTTCTATACGAAAACGGGTAATGTTTGGTGTCTTTGGTTGGTAATACGACTTGCGTTTTGTTGGTGATGGGTGGATTGATGGATGGATGGATGATGAGGTGGTAATGTCTGGTAGTTAAAGTTTAAGTTTTAATAAGTAATTTCTCAATCAACGTTGTATGCAGAAGAGCGAACTTGCATCTGACAGTGTTGTCGATATGAAGGTGGATGGGAGAGAACGGGAGGTACTTAAGTACGTGCATGTGGCAAGCGGACCCTAAATACGCGTCGTCTTTCGTGTTGGGCTGATGAAGGGACCCACTTGTGGTACGTACCCTGTGCTTGTCGCAGCATGGATTATCAATCAATCAACCTACCGCTACCGTACTTGGGTTCCTAACAATAGAACAATCTATAACTAGTAGTAGCGGCAATGATGTGCAGAGGCTGACTACTTTTTATGAAATGTGTCTACCCACCTGCTAGTTCGCGATATAAGCGTTTCGTCTTGCCCACGCCTTTGCGACCTCTTAGTGTATCTTTTTTTTAGATCCTTAAGGAGGCGTCCGACGGACGGGAAGACGTAAAATTAACGAAGGCTGGTGAAGCGATAATCATAAGGCGGTACTATGCCGTGATAAATTCCCATGTCTATGTTTGTCTAAAAGTCATATTACTCGTTTCAGATAAAAAAAGTGCGTACACAACCCCATCCATCTCCAACCGTTTTATTTCCGCTCCTTGGACTGTCCATTAGTCGTCGCTTTCCCTGGCGCAGCAGCCTTGCCATCAGCCTTCTCATTTTGTTTCTTCTCAAACGCCCTGCGTTTAGCGCTCTCCTTTTCGAGAATCTCAACCGTCTTCTCGCTGCTCTCCCAGAGCTTCTTTTGTAGCAGTTCGTCGTCGATTTCCTTGCGGGTCCAGATTTTTCGTCTGCATTCTTTCAGGAAGTATGCACCCTCGCCTCTGCCCCATTGTGCTTCCATGGCGGCGTAGAGGAAGGTCTGCGCGCCGTGGTCAGGGCTTTTGAGGATGACCCACCACAGCGGCCATGTCATGAGATACATGGCGAGTCCCCAGAGAGAGCCAAAAGTAAGGTAGCGTCGCATACCGGGGGTGCGGGTCCAGCCTGGGTCCACCATGATGACGCGCGCGTTCATTGGCTTTTTGTCCGGACGAGCGTAGTTGGAGAGATGTTTCTGAAAGGCAACGGCAAAGGTCATGAGCGCGAGCTTCGAGGTGGCGTATACGGTTGATGGAGTGAAGTCAAGTTGTCCTGGCTCTGTGTTTGCTCCTTTCTGCGACTTTGCATCGATACCTGGCAGCTTTCCGCCTACGTATGCTGGACATGTACCGAAGATGATTCGGACATCTCGGTCTGGAGGCTGCGCACGTATAGCAGGACTGAGAATGCTCAGTAGATGGAAGTTGGCGACGTAGTTGACACCCCAAGTTGCCTCTAGTCCATCTTCGGTTTGCGTTGCTTTTCCCCCAGGGGGAGTCATCGTGTTCGCACACAGTATAATGGCATCGAGACGGCGCGGCGGAGCATTGTCAACCCATTTGGTTGCGAATTGGCGTATCGAGTGCAGAGATTCGAGATCGACATGCTCAGCAGTGATAAGCTCGTTGCCTGTCTGGGTGCGTAGGTCTTCAATGTAGTCGACGAGAAAGGGGTCGACAAGAGGTTGCCGGACCAAGAGGATTATCTGAGCACCGCGAGATGCCAGACCTCTTACCACTTCAGCGCCTATACCAGCTGTGCCGCCCTAGAGATGATTAGTATGCCGAAGTCTTGCCTCTTTCGTCTATTGCTTACCGTGACCATGACCACCTTTGAGTGCATGTTCCTCTCCGAGCCATTGCTCGCGCCATTGAAGAACCATTTCAACACATAAAGTACGCCAAAGACAACTGCAACCTGTACTATAGTGTAGCCATAGGGAATCGAGTCGAGGCCCTCTGAAAGGGCTTGGGCGAGGATGTTGATGGGCATCTTGGCGTTGATGGTGGGACGCAAAGGGTTCAGAGACGCGGATCCGACGTGGCTCGCTAGGCGGGCCGCAGCAGCGCAGCTACCCACGTGGCGTCATAGCATGTGATGGCGCGTTTGCCTGCGCTCCATCACTTTCACCGTCCACTTCACCACCCACTTCGATTTCCTTCTACGGCTGTGACGCTCTTTTCGCCGCTGGAGAAAACCCGAGTACGCACAGTTGCTTGTCGCAAAGCCTCACAATTGCAACTGCAACCATGACGGCACCCCCTACAAATCTACCTCTTGATGAGGAGCCATGCGACGATGAGCTACCTGACGATGATCCCGATATTTCCACGAAGCCGTTTGTCGAACAGCGCGCTTTTGGTCGCGGTCTGTGGAAGAATCCGATCCAGTTCGTATCATCTGCGCCTGAAGTCCAGCCAGCCCTACATCGACAAACGGCAAGACCATGGCCGAAAAGTATCTTGCCATAATGTTTCCTAACGGCGAGCCGAAACCCAAACCAGACGCCTACCCTCGATGCGGAATATGTGGCGAGCCCATCAAAGAGTCCGACCAGCGCATACACTACCTGAGCCCTGCACACCAAGCAGCCCTACCCAGAGCGCCCATTCCGTCCGCCATCGACCGAACGAGAATGGGGCTGAAATACATGGAAAAGCATGGCTACGATGTAGATGCGCGCAAGGGGTCTAGGCTCCAGCGGCCAGGGCATGCTATTTCCACTGGTACCGAAAGAGAAGCGGGATAAGCTAGGCTTGGGAATAGACAAGAAAGACCACCAAAAAGAGGCGTGAACTGGGCGGCGCAAGTCGTGCAGACGTCAGAGAAGCTAGGCTCGATGCTGGCAAGGTTAGAAAATTGGCACAGGTCGAGAAGAAGAGACACAACAAGCTGCAGAAGATGTTCTATGGGAACGATGAGGTGGAAAAGTATTTGGGACAGCTGGGCGACTAGACATCTTTGCTTGCGGTAACCTCACATTACGGGCACTCCGTGCGAGAACCGCTCTGACACCGACATGCATAACCCTTGCGTGATTTGAGGAGTATGGATGGGTGCAAAAGCGTCTTTTTCTATTGCATAGCGTCGGCGTTGATTCTGGTATGATTTTTGCTCGATACCCGAAGCTAGGAAGATCCAGCCTGGCAGGACTATATAATGACTCAAAACATGGTAGTGACAACTTACCCAAACAATTAGTTATATATGATATCTACCCTGCGTTCCCGCGACCCAATCACCTGGGTGACATGAAATATTTGACTACGACAATATGGATAAAACCCTCTATTACATTTCTAATAGGTATGTCTGGCGCCTACAAAGATTTTGTATGATAGAGATGTCAAGTATTTTATGTCACCCAGGTGCAATGGTCTCGAATGGGAGTGGGCGCTGCGGACTCCCGGTACCCCACTTCGCCCGTCGGACTGCATCCTTGGAAACATTTTCACCCCACCATACACATTGTCGACGTTGAACTTAGCCACGCTTCCAAGCAGGTACATTGGTGCTGGGGGGTTAATTCCTTGGTTATAAATTTGGTAAACATATATTCCTTCATCAAAAACACCTTCACGGTCGCTTAGCTCAGTTGGTTAGAGCGTGGTGCTAATACCATATATGGTACGCAACGCCAAGGTCGCGAGTTCGACCCTCGTAGTGACCATTGTCTTTTTGCTGGTGCAGTCTCCTCGAATCAGGACGGCTTGCTGGCAAGTGTTTTGGGTGGTGAACGGGCGAGTCTTTTTACATAAAAGTTTGGGTTGGTGCTACAACAATGGGAATTGCATGTATTGGAAAATCACACCAGTGCATCACATCGTTTCCCTAGCTAATAGCATTTTTCGGCTTCGTTCAAGCCTGCTCTCTGTCTATAAGAGGTTAAATCACAATTATAGGTCCACAGCCCAGTTTTTTGACCGGGACTAATGCACTATCACTGGTACCGAGCCTCACCACGTAGTTACTTCAAAAAAATCAGTTCCCTCAGCTCCTCTCCACCCACCCCTTACCTACTACCCACCTCTCAGATCAGCTATTACATATATTCATTGCCAACATGACTTAGTCATCAATCAACTCCAACCCGTTGTTTAATCTACGGTCTCTCAAAAGTCTCGTTGGTGTAGTTGGTTATCACGTGGGTCTCATATTGTGTGTTTTAACATGTCTATAATATGACTACCAGTTCCTGGTGGATATCCCAAGGCCGCCAGTTCGAGTCTGGCACGGGACAGTGATTTTTGTTTTTGAATGTATGAGGTTGAAAGGATAGGATAGGGTAGGTGGTGGTGCTGATGGTGCGAGATGCCTTTTTTTAGTTGGGTAGTATAGATAGAAAGCAGTGGATAGTTATCAAACTTGCAATGTCACTTGGTTACAGGAACGACCGGTATATCCATAAGACTAAGATTTATTTCTCTTGTAAAGCTGTAACGACAGTTCTACCCTACATATCTGCTATCAATCCTGAGTGCTACACCTCTCCCAGCGCCAAAGATCGTACCGGCTACTACTAACACCTATTCTAGCCCCAGCAGTAAGCACTAGGAGCGCCAAGCTGACGGCAACGGTCGTTGAAAACGCCACTGTCAAGGCAGTTGGGAGAGCTAGTGCAGTATTATCGTAGCACAGCATTAATATCGCCACCTTTGGAAATCCCAACCAACCGACTAGTCTACATATCCGAAAAAAGAAAGAAGAACAATCGGCTTACCTGACGGTGCTCCTGGGGATGTTAAATGATGGTGGACCTGCAGATAGGGTTCTGGCTACCCACCTGCTCGTTGCAGACTTGCTGGGTGAGGCCATCCCATTAGGGGCCGGTGCCAGACGGGTCCAGGCACTTGCAGTTATGGCTAGCGTAGGCTCTGGGGGTGTTGTGTTAATCTGTGGGAGCGGCAGTAGAGAGGAGAGGGAAGATGTGACGGACATGTCTGCAGCATCGAGGATGGTGGCAGCGATGATAGTTAAGAAACGTATGGTTGTTTGGTTTGAAGGGGGTTTGGGTTGTTTGGATGGTATCAGGAGAGAGGTTGTTGTGCTTGCTGTGGGGATGGTTCTTTTATAAAGGGTTGAGCTCGCCTTTTATCTTCATTCTCGTCTTCGTGTTCTGAAGAATTTCTCTTTCTGGTTGTTGCTAAAGGTGTGATAATGTGGACTAAAGTTGGTAACAAAGATATCTGTTACATACGTGTATCCAGTATTGCGATCGTCCCATCAGCAAGAGTATTATTAGACGAGGCTATGTGGGCACAGTATGCAATTAAAATATGGCGTCGGATCGTTGCATTTCGTCTCGCACTTTTGCGGTCCGTTGTTGGGTAATATCTGGTAAACATGAGTCGCAATTGTGGTTAGCGTGAAAACTGCAAATGTTGAATAAGCCCCGGTCTGTTACTCACTGTGCAACTCCTATCGGAAACAACTGGGAGATGCGAGGCGAATGAATCAAGGATCGTCAGTTCAAACCCCTTTCTGCATCACTATAGCTCAGTATGTTTGTCTGTGGATCCAGTTCACTGACTTTGGTAGATGATACTGGGCTGAGCATGGCGGGCCGGAAAATTGGGGTTTGCGCCGAATAAACACACATATCTTTCTATTTATTGATACAGCAAATGTTAGGGTGTACCATGTGAAAAGATTTAGTCCGGACTGTGATTCGGAGTTGTACAGTGAACACTCATCAGCGCGGAGCTCGCTGGGGACACGGAACTGTACATGTAGTCATGCTAACCAAAATCCAAGGAAGGTAAAGCGAAGCCTCGGCATCTTGTGGTCTCTCTGGTATGCACAGATCTTTACAATGAGGGTAGTCTTCTACATTGTATTACATTCTTCAGTGCATAGCCTGGAAAGTAGAGTGACGTCACTTGGTGTGTCAGAAGTCCCAACCTCAGTCAATGATTCCAATGGCATTCCTCTGTCGAATAATGAAAAGTGCATATAGAAGTAGTATACAAGGCTGTAATGAGTGAGCAGTATGTAGGAGGGGAAGTGTTGTCAGAGACCCGTCTCAGCCTCAGAGAGAAGCGAGTACGGTACCCCGCGCTGCCGGTACCCGGACCCTTGCCTCCCCACCGCTTCCATTGATCAACACCAGCTACGTGTTGTTCCAATCCAAGCTCCAACTCTCTATTCAATACAACAGCAAACATGTCAACCAGTATCGACTCAGAAACACTCAAGCAGTACTTGGCTGATAGTCCACCTACTGTTGTACCTCTGACCATCAAACCTCACTTTGATGCATTGAGCAACAAAGAGCAGCTCTACACACATCATCTCTCAGTGTGAGTCAGCTCAGACTCATATTATTTGAAACTTCACTAAGACAGAACTAGTGCCTGCTTTGCTGGTACACGCATCGTTCTTCGCCAATGCTCGCCCGAGTCCGAGTACATCTACGACTTCATCATCGCCCTACATAAGCATACCAAGGGCGACTACGCAGCACTCGCCAAAGACACAGGTCTCTCCAAGGAGGAGATTGCTGAATACCTCAATTATGCTGCACAGTTTTTGGGCAATCTAGGCAATTACAAATCATTCGGAGATTCCAAGTTCGTGCCTCGACTCGAGCCTCGACAGCTGAAGGCACTCGCAACTTCCTCAAAGGACATTCTAGCCATCTACCAGAAGTTCAAGGACACGATATACGCCGGAAATGATGTTGGAAAGCTTCACTTGGGCTACCCGAGCGCAGGGCATATCTCAACGTACTATCCCGACAGTCCTGATATCACGCGTGAGCAGATATCTACAGTCAGCGACTTCCTCGAGTCAAAGGGACTGCTCCCGGAAAATACGAGAATCAAGAAGACCAAGGGTGGGTATGAAGTTCTCATCGCTTCAGCCTTGGACAATCCTTCTGCAGAGCAACGGGATCTAAAGGAGAGCGAATGGACAATGGGCAACGGAGAGAAAGTGAAGCTAGTCTTCGGTGACTACTCCAAGGAGATGGACACGATTGCGCATCACATTGAAAAGGCAAAGGAGTATGCAGCCAATGATCACCAGATTGAGATGATGGAGGAGTACTCCAAGAGCTTCAGAACTGGCTCCCTGCAGGCTTACAAGAAGAGCCAAAAGGCCTGGGTACAAGACAAGGGCCCTCTGGTTGAATCCGACATTGGTTTCATCGAAACCTATCGCGACCCCCATGGAATCCGCGGTGAATGGGAAGGCTTCGTCGCCATGGTCAACAAGGAACGAACCCGAGCGTTCGGAAAGCTAGTAGAGACGGCACCGCAGTATATCCCCCTGCTGCCATGGGACAAATCCTTCGAAAAGGACAAGTTCCTGAGCCCCGACTTCACTTCGCTCGAGGTCTTGACGTTTGCAGGTAGTGGGTGAGTAGCTTGTTCTGTATCTCGACAACAGTCATTCTAACAGCCGATAGTATTCCTGCTGGCATTAACATTCCAAACTACGATGACATTCGTCAGAACTTTGGGTTCAAGAACGTTTCACTAGGCAACATTCTTTCGGCTAAAGCACCCAATGAGTCTGTTCCTTTCATCAAAGAGGGTGATCTGGCCACGTACCAAAAGTACCGCGATCCCGCTTTCGAGGTCCAAGTCGGTCTCCACGAGCTCCTCGGCCACGGCTGTGGCAAGCTACTGCAGGAGACAGAACCGGGCGTCTTCAACTTTGATAAGGAGAAGCCACCCGTCTCACCCCTCTCGGGCCAACCGATCAAGACTTGGTACAAGCCTGGGCAAACATGGGGGTCAACATTTGGTACCATTGCAGCTTCGTACGAAGAATGTCGTGCTGAGTGTGTCGCCATGGCGCTCTCGTGCGAGTTCCCCATTCTCCAATTGTTCGGCTTTGGCAACGGTGAGGTCGACATGAACGGTGAGGCGGGCGACGTTCTGTACACGGCATATCTCCAGATGGCACGCGCAGGAGTTGCGGCGCTGGAGTTCTGGGACCCCAAGAGCCGAAAGTGGGGCCAAGCCCATATGCAGGCCCGCTTTTCTATCCTGCGCACCTTCCTAAATGCCGGTGTCGAGTTTTGTCAGCTCGAATGGGAGAAGGAGGACCTCTCCGACCTGACCATCCGCCTGGAACGTGACCGCATTCTGGACCTTGGCCGCCCAGCGGTCGACGACTATCTCCAGAAGCTGCACATATACAAAGCCACGGCAGATGTCACAGCCGCAAAGAAGATGTACGACGAAATCACCAGCGTGGAGCCTTTCTATGAGAACAAGGTCAGGCCAGCGGTGCTAACGAAGAAGACACCAAGAAAGGTGTTCGTACAGGCCAACACAGTTGAGAAAGATGGCCAGGTGAAGCTGGTAGAATATGATGCGACCAACGAGGGCATGATCCAGAGTTGTGTGGACAGAGAGTATGTGTAAATGTGCGATGCTTGGCACTTGTAGGATCCGTCGGGATTCTGCGAGGAACAACGCACGAAAATTGCGGATTGCACAAGACGGAAAAGCCGGAAGCATGGTGAAACAGACTACATGACAATATAGACGCCCCTGTCTTGAACTCGGCTAGGCAGGTAAGGGGCAATGAACACTTTGACCGACACATTTTGCAAGTCCTATAATGTCATACGTGATTCCTCTCCTACGGTCGTTTGACAGAAAGCCCTCCATCTGACTTTCCACGTTACGACGGCATAAATATTCTCCAGGACTTGGCATCGTATTTGCGACGCCCCACTACTTGTGGGATCTGACGCTTGACAGGCGGCTAGGCTGGTTGTTGGAGGAGTAACTTTTGACAACCCCGATTCGTCCTACTGCATCTCATCGGGCGGAAATTCGGCGAGATGCGTGGCCGTGTCCCTAGAAGCCGCTCTTAGTCCCGGCAGCTGGTGCGCCAAGGCTGCAAAGTGCGGAGGCGAAATAGGCTGGCCTAAAGTTTGAACGTGTGGTAGCACACTTACTATACCCTTCCCCGACCAAAGCGCCGAGGCTGGCGTTATTCTTCCACCGATCAAGAACCACAATCATATCAACATTGATTGACCAAGCTTCTTATGCATTGCTTTTTCTCAGAAGCATAGGCGGATATAGCGCAGTTGCCCGAAGGCGTAATCGAGGGCCTGTACTATGACCCTGGGGCTGTAATCAATGCAGGCCTTAACCATTGCAGGCTTTAACCATTGAGGCCTTGTCTCGAAACGTGATGCAATCTAAGCATCCAGAAACAGACCTAGGAAGCAAGTTTGCGGGTTACATGGGCGGCACACTCGTTCTGTCTGAAAAGAATGACAGTGGGTCACTGGTTGACCACACTCTGAGACACCTAGGCTCTAGATGCATTCGACGTGCTCCACATCCGAAGTGGCGTTTGTGACTGTCTATCTCCCCTTTTGGCCGCAATTTAGCCCACAAGTCGATCTTGTACAGGCATTCTATTGTCACGAGTTGCAGCATCTTCCGTCCTACTAATGGAAAAACTAAAGCTTACCCGTGTACACTTCTCACTTCAACACCATATGGAAAGTGCGGCCGAAATGGGCCTCGGAATATTCTTCCAGACATGCTCCAGCAGGCTAGCGATGGAAGTTCTTAAATGGAGCCATTTCCGTTCTGTCAATACATCATCACATGAACATTCGGTTCTCTGAACTAGTATCCTCTTCTATTTGGTTTAATCATCTACTCGGTCCATTCTCATTATGAAGTTCCCTCTGTTTGCTCTTGCGAGCGCCTACACTGCCAGTGCTGCCGTCGTTGGCGAAAGGGCTACCTTTGCAGTCAAGGGTACGCCTGAAGGCTTTGGAAAAGGAACAACAGGAGGTGGCAATGCAGCATGCGCCATTCCTGCTTCCGTAGCCCAACTGAAGACCTGGCTCAGCGACAGCGTCGCCCGATGCATTGTCCTGGACCGAGAGTTCAACTTCAAGGGCACCGAAGGCGTCACTACAGCCGCTGGTTGCCGTCCTGCGTCTAACAAGTGCCCTGGAAACGGAGGTCAAGATGCTATCAACAATGCCAATTGGTGCACCAACGGCAACGCTGGAGCAGGATCCAAGACCATAACAGTCACGTATGACACTGCTGGAACCTCGGGCATCAATCTAGGATCCAACAAGTCCATCATCGGCGTTGGCAACAAGGGCGTGATTCGAGGCAAGGGCCTTCGTATTGCCAATGGAGCAAAGAACATTATTATCCAGAACGTCCACATCACCGAGCTCAACCCACAGTACATCTGGGGTGGTGATGCCATTACTCTCGACGGTGCCGACCTTGTCTGGATCGGTACGTATTTCTCATCCCTCTATGACCGACCTACCCAACTAACACACACACCTACCCAGACCACGTCAAGATCTCGCTCATCGGACGCCAAATGTTCGTAGCCGGCTACGGCGCCTCCAACCGCGTCACAATCTCTAACACAGAGTTCGACGGCTCGACCTCATGGTCCGCCACGTGCGACGGCCGCCACTACTGGGCCATCCTTCTGCTCGGAACTTCTGACCTCATCACCATGAAGGGCAACTACATCCACCACACCTCCGGCCGCAGCCCCAAAGTAGGTGGAAACACCCTGCTTCATGTTGTCAACAACTACTTCTACAGCAACACGGGCCATGCATTGACAACGAGGCCGGCGGCATGGTGGTGGCTGAGGGCAATGTTTTCCAGAACGTGGCCACGCCGCTGCTGGCGAATAAAGGCAAGTTCTTTGCGGCGCCTTCCTCAAGTGCGAATGCTGCGTGTCAGGCGTCGTTGGGACATACCTGCCAATTGAATGCTTTTGGAAGCAGTGGTAGCTTGACAGGAACTGATACTAGTTTCTTTGGAAACTTTGCTGGGAAGAGTGTTGCTAGTGCTGGCGTGGCTAGTGCGGGAATTGCGAATACCGCTGGTGTAGGAAAGATCTAAGCAGGTGGAAGTATGATCAAGAGAGGAGAAATTTCTGGGACATGCGCCTGTAAGGCATGATGTGTCGTTGTAGTACCTGTTTTTCGGGTGAGATTATTCTTTCCACCTAAATTGTGAATAAATCGTTGTCATCCCACGTTCTGCACAGTGAACCTTTTTACATCAACCCTTCTTTACCCGAAAACCTGCCGAAAAACCTCAAAATTCCTCATTCCCGTGACCCCAGCCGCATACACAGCAAATCCCACACTCTCAAACCACCCCTCAAACTCCCTACTTTCCAACGCCCTCTTCATCTCCCTCGCCACAACCCCCGGCGGACATCCATAAGCCCCACATCCCATGGCTCCGAGCACTAACCTCGTCACGCCTTCCCCTGCAGCCATTCTCAACACCAACAAAATCTTCTGCCTCAAATCCTTCAAATCCTCTTCTTTGGCAAACGCCTCCCCCCTTCCGTCTAGCTCCGGATACCGCGGCGCCGCCACCGTAATAACAACGACAACATGCCGTTCTGACTCCGGCAGCTCAACAAGGTCATTGTCGAGTGTATCTCTGAAAACGACGACACCTGGTGAGACAATTCCGGCGCAAGATCCTGGACCCGTGTTTGGCCAGGGGTACCATTCCGGTTGTAATGTCGCGTATAGCGTGGATGAGTAACATAGAGCTTCCTCTTGTGTTTTGGATAAAGTGTATCGCCAGCCTCCGCCTGGTGTTTGGTCTGAGGCTAGATTCAGGACTCCGGTTTTTCCTTTGCTGGCATCGGGGGAGTGGGCGTCGAGGACGCGGGCTAGGGCGAAGGAGTCGCTGTTGTGGATTTTTATGGGCGTTGTGAGGGTGAGATTCGGGTACGTGGGGGATGTGCGGATGAGAGATGGGAGTTGCGAGGGGATGAATGTGCTGGTCAAACTGCCGGAAGGGGTGGTGGAGGTTATGGTGGGAGAGCGGGTGATTGTGTCTTCGCAGATTTTGCGGAGGGTGGCGAGGTCGAGCATTTTCTGTGTGGAAGGTGTGGAGCTCCAATTTCTCGGAAGAGGAAGCGGTGAAGCGATGGTGTGGATGAGTAGATACTTGTATTAGGCAGCAGCTGAGCACGTGATCGGTGGGCTAAATCGGAACAGCGAGAAACTTGGGTAGTGAAATGTGACGGGCATTTTAGGATCAATTGGGAGTAACATATCGTCGGTTTAGCGATAGAAAAACTTTGATTACCAGAAAACTCTTGATGCGAATTCTCAATTGGAGATACTTCAAAGGTTTGCTATGAAGCTCGGTCGTTATTTACCAATACGTAGGTATCCTACACAGATGGCTTCCATCCCCCTTCTGCCTCAAAGACTTCACCAACTTTCTTACTAACAGCAAGCAACCGTCGATCATGATACCTCGGCGCAACAAGAGAAATACCAATCGGCATGCCATTCTCACCCTTGAAACCCGGCACGTTAACTACCGGTGTGTGTAATGCCTATGTACGCGTTAGCTAAAGACCCAAATAGCCTAGCAGGAAGATCCAACTTACCGTCCAAATCAAGCAGAAAGACGCGCTTCCCGTCTTCTCAATACCTAACGGAGCTTCATCGGGTACACTGGGCGTGAGCACTGCAGCGTACTTGCCCACCATCTCATCCACCACTGGTCTTGCAGCTGCAATCTTGTCGAAAGCTTCTAATTGCGCTTTGCGCGAGATCTTGCCGCTATTCTCAACATGACCTACGAGCTGAGGCGAAATCTTGTCCTTGGCGACTGTGTATTCGGGCAGAAACGCTGTCCGACCGTCCGAGTTGAGTACCGTGGCATGCCACGCAGGAAGCTCATTCAAATCTTCCGGGAAAGAAATTTCCTCGACTTCTGCACCGTGCGCCTGTAGTAAAGAGACGGCTTTATCAAGTGCAGCAGCAGTGCCGGGCCCAACGTCCGGCCAAACCATAGTCTTTAGCAAAGCGAATCTCGCCCCTTTGAGCACAAAGTCGGTGGGCGGCGGCTCATCATCATGAATAGCAAATGTATCAGCCAACATCTCCAGATCAGCCACACTCCTCGCATAAAGCCCTAGTGTATCCAAGATTAAAGAGTAAATCTTTTGCCCCTCACGTGTAATCGAGTTCCAGGTAGGTTTCAACGCGTAGATGCCGTTGTAAGAACCAGGACGGATAGTGCTACCACCCGTTTGCGTGCCCAGACCAATGGGTGCTTGGAAGTCACCTACCGCAGCACCCGATCCAGATGATGAGCCGCCTGGGGTGCGGTTTGCGTCGTGTGGGTTGCGTGTCTTTGGGCCGAACGTTGTGGCGGCGAATTCCGTGGTTGTGGTTTTGCCGAAGATGAGGGCTCCGGCTTTGCGGAGGATTGCTATGGATCCGGCATCTACTTTGGGGGCGTCGTCCTTGTATATGGGGGAGTTGAATTGTGTGGGCATATCTACACGAGAAAGTCAGCTTGAATACGGCGGCTTTTCCTTTTTGATTTGAGGTTTGGAACCAACCCTTGGTGTATATGACATCTTTTACTGCAATGGCAATGCCGTGTAATGGACCTCGCTCAGACTGTGGGACAGCATCAAGTGCTTTTGCTTGCTTGATTACGAAATTTGGGTCAAGATATGCCCATGCTTGGACAGCCTCGTCCCGCGCTTTTATGCGTGCTAGAAGTGACTTTGCATATTCCTCAACTGAGATGTCCCCCGCCTTGATCTTTGCAGAAACTTCGCTAGCCGTCAGTTTGTAGAGATCGGAACTCATTGTGTCGCAATTGATTTGAAATCACGCGCAATGTGTGTAATGTGTGTTGTTCTTGATGTGCTTGAGTGAATACAGGTCCACATGTGAATGAGAGCAGATATATAGCTCGTGCTCGATTTCGTAGGTCCATATGACCCAAAAGACGAAGATAGCAACGCATGAATGTTACTCTCGGTCAAAAGCTCCCGTGCATTGTAGGAGCGATTGGTTGTATCGTTCGGATCCGCTTATGGGCGGCAGAGCGGCATACCTACCTATCGTGGAAAGGTGCGAGATCTCCACGCCGATAACGGTCCCTCGTATCGGAACATGAAATCCGATAGACTGGATTTCCAGGGTATTGTAAAGCATAGAGCATCACAGCTTAGGCCTTTCACTGGCCATCACAAGTCACGAGTGCATTTTATCGACCATTTACTCTAAACCTGTTGAACGTCGATGACCATCACCAGCGCATATTATTATCTAAACACCAACTATGTTACTGCTTTCATCGGCTCAATAAGACACTTTTGGCGACTTCTCTCCCGTCTCCATATCTTCTTCCGTCATCGGTGGTGTTGCAGCCGCATAGATTGCGCCGCCATCTCTATCTCCGTCGTAGAAGCCTTCGCGGTCATCGTTGGCCAGCCATTCCCGTGTGAAAGGTGTGCTCTCGCGTCCGTAAGGAAACACTCGTGGCTTGATGAATAGTGTCAAGACATAGTAAACTATCGCCGCAGTGGTGAAGGTCAGTACGTAGCCCATGCGATACATGTTCTGCGCAGGCATTGAGATGATCTTCGGTTGATATTGGCCGATGAGACCTGGGATACCCATGGAAGTGCCGCCCAGCCATGCGAACACGCCGCACCAGTTCACACCTGACCAGAACCAGTAAAGGCCCGTCTTGTTTCCATCGTAGCAGGAGGGAACATGAATGTTGCCATTTCTTACTAGGAAATAATCGACGATGATGATGGCGCAAAGAGGTGCCATGAAGATACTGTAAGATCCAAGGAAGCTATGCATGTGTTAGTGGATAGTATTGACATTCTTCCCAGAACGTCTCACCTGAGAAAAGCTGTCGCGTTAGCCATGAGTTGCCATGGCTGCACAATAACTCCAAGAATGGCACAGAGAATCTGTCCTCTTCGGATAGTGAGCCACTTGGGGAACAGACCAGTCATATCAGAACCAAAGGGAATCGAATTCGCCCCAAAATTCGTCGCAAAGACACCGAAAAAGAACGCGAAGCCTGCGAAGAAAATGGCAGCACGCGCACCAGCGCCAAAGTGGTGATCAAGGATGGCATCGAAAAGATCCCAGATATTCCAGTACGCAACGCCGTAAGCTGCCTGCATCGATGTTGTAGAAGCCATGCCGAGGAAGAAGACGGTAACGGAGGCGACGAAGACGCTCACACCCTGATTCGGGCCGGCATCTCTGGGTTTCTTGCAATAACGGGCGAGATCGGGCTGGTTCACCAGCATAGGCGAGAGGGAACCGAAAATAGTGTTGATACCGGCCATGATGCTCCAGCCTAGGGGAACTTTCGCGGCAGAAAGCTCACCCTCTTTAGAAGCAAGATCCATAGCACCGAGACCACCGCCATTCTTCATACACCAACCAAAAACAGCAAAGGCCGCGATAGGCATAATGACACCTTTGACGGTGAAGATGTAGTGAATGTGCCTCGGATGAACCCACATGAAAGGGAACTCCATGAGCCAGGCCATGAAGAAAGCTAGGAGCTGCTTCGAAGTGACGTTTGCACTTGGAGAGAGGGTGTTATGGAAGTTCACCCAGGAATCGCCAAAGATGCAACGCAGCATCACCGAGAGAATGTTGCCGGCGTAGAAGGACTGAATGCCGTACCAGATGATGCACACAATTGCACGGATGAAAACGAAGAAGTAGGAGCCGTACATTCCCATGACAGAGCGCGCAATAATAGGACTATTGAGTGTCAGCGATTGTCTGGTGGTGCTTCTGAATGTCTATGGCTTACTATCCGATATGGTACTTGACACCTGGGCGGGCCATGAGGACGACGATGACTGCAGCGAGAAATGAGCCGATACAGGCTGAGACGAAGGATTGCTGCCATGTCTACGACCAGTGTTAGATATCGCACTATGTCATTGTGCTCGACTTGACTTACAAGACCAACTGTAACCAGTGCAGAACCGGTGTTCCAGCCAACAAGGGAGAATTGGTTCGAGAACCAGTATAGGGGCAGATTGAACCTTAGTCTATGAGCAAGATTTTGAGATAGAAGGTGTTACTGGAAGCCTACCAAGTCCATGTCCTCTGCTCGACCGGTGTTGGCTCGAGATCTTTGTTACTCCATCTCTCATCGCCTATCGGGGCCTGGCCATCGTTGCCCTGAGGAGATCTGATGAAATTGACGAATGCTGCCCTGGATTGGAAAGGGGCGGTGACCTGTTGCCTGGTTGGCAGCTGAACTTTGCCCATGATGCTGCGCGTTGTTCTGAAAGGATGATCAACGAGAATCGACTGTTGATTGCAGACAACCTTTCCTTTCATCTCATCTCCACACTGGCGGACCATGGTATCTCATATGTCGATCGGACCTTGCTCCAACTCCAGATAGTTCACATTATCGCCCGCGCATCAATCTTGGGGTCTGTCAGGCAAGCGCTGTGCGGCTGCGCTTTTCGGGGGTTTTCTAGCCGATGTGCCATGTTGCCACGCCCACACCTGTCATTTCCAAGCCTTTCTGAAGCGGTAGCAGGCGCGTTGAACAACAGGGGTGAAGATAGGAAATCGCTGTAGATATCCGATATGTTTCTTGTTACAGCGTAGTTCGCTGCACTCTACAAGGTGGATCGATGGATCCGAGATAAGATCACATGACGTTTAATCTTCACTCTTTTGGGACTAGTTCCGATAAGACACATCGGCTCATGCACCCCGCCACTTCCGGCCAGCCATTGCACGTGAAGCACGATGGATCACAGCGCTATGAGTATGAGTTGGTAAGGCTCTTGATTACATGCCATATCTTTGACGACAAGGCGATGTTGCAGTCTCACCCAGGGAGCCCGCTAAGCCCCTCTTCTAGTCAGGGAGCGACCGCAGACACGGTACCAGCTGCGAATACGGAAGGATCCTCAAACATCACGAATCCACAACCTTCTGCAGCCAGAAAGCCTCGTGTAGCCTTGGCCTGCAAGAGATGCAAGCGGAGAAAGCAACGAGTACGTCAATCCACCATGTGTCTGGTAAAGTAGACTCTCACTAAGCTCATTGCAGTGTGACGGCGCTCGTCCAGTTTGCAGATCCTGCGAACGTGCTGGCGTAGCTTGTGCATATGAGAGGACCCTGCGACCCCAGTATCCTGGCGGCAAATCCGTGTATGTCTTATCTACATGAACATTCAGAAACCTTAATCCTGACTAGTCAGTTATATCAACACACTGGAAGAACGCATTGCATTCCTAGAGGCTCGCCTTCCAGATCATGCTGAAGACCATTACGATAATGGCCTGGAGCCAGCGCAAGATGGGTCGAGCATGAGTACAGAGGAAGCTCGTCTAGCTTTACAACCTCAGTCCAGTGGTTCGCGCTCGCGCCGCGAGTCTCGAGAAGACTGTTTTTCTGAAGACTATGAGGGTGACGACAGGACATCGCTGGTCGATGGTGTTGCTTACCTGTCTTTATGTGCGTCTGGTACTACAGATACTAACTCAGAGCCTTACTATGTTGGCTCTAGCTCTGGAGCTACCATTGCTCGCATCATCCAATCGTCTATTTTCCGAAGCTCAAGCAAGAGATCAGACCACCCGCCCATATATCAGACAGATCAAGGTCCAAAAAACTCAAGGCCGCCGCCGCCGCCTCCAGAGTCTGTGCATTCGGAGGAGCCGACAACTGATTTTCCTGACTGGCAACAGGCTCGCATGCTTTTTGATGTCTTCTTCGAACGTATACATACACGTTGGCCATTGCTCGACCGTGTGGTTTATACTAAACTCTTTAATAAGCAGTACATTCAAGGCGCTTTGACTATCATTGAACGCAGTGTTCTGCATCTTATATACGCAATCACTGCTCGCTTCTTGTCTTTGACGCGAAAGCCATGTGGCATAGATTCCGATGTAAGTCTTCCAAAACACAACCATGTAGTAATTGGCTCATAGCATATAGCGTCATCTCGTCGCAGCGACTGAACCAATGGACTATATATTGGCTCAGCACAACCTTGCGACCGTCCAGTTTCTCATACTGCTCGGAGTCCACGGGCAGAGATCGCCTTATGGTGCAGGGGCCTGGTCTCAAATTCGCTATGCCACTTCAGTCTGTATTGAGATGGGTTTACATAGGAAGAGAACTTTCATAGGCTCGCCGGAACAGGCGAGAGATGCAGAGATACGGCGTCGCGCGTTTTGGGCATGCTACTGTCTTGATCGAGTGACTAGTATCGTGCTTGGAAGAGCATTTGCCATTGCTGACAGAGATATCAATGTTGAGGTGCGTTGGCCAATTTTGAAATCAAGTATTCGCTAACAGACCAAAAAGCTTCCCAGCACTAGCCCAGAGTTTTGGACCTTGACCCATGCAGAAGCCCCAGATGCAGACAAGGTTCAATGGTCGAATATTGAGCCCTTTATACACATCATCAAGCTGGATCAGATACAGTCAAGGATTCACAGAACAGTATTCCGCGTCGATCGGGACGTTTTCAACGAGGCACCGGAGCAGCGTGCGAAGCTAGATCGGAAGATGGCCAAAATTCGTGCAGACCTCGATGAATGGCTGCACACGTGTCCCCAAACTCCCAAAAAGGAGAACAAAATCACCTGGATGTACGACCCCGAGAGCGCGTACCTTGACGCGCGAGATTTTTATGATGTTCAGTACCACAAGGCGATGCTGTTCCTTTTTACTGTCTTCTTGCCCACTCTAGACACGTCGGATATGCGCTTTATTACTTGCGCGCGCTCGGCAGCTTGTGTCTGCAACGCATACAAGCGACTGAGTCAGAATCGGACACTGACCTACACCATGATATCATTGCATTCGTGTTTTGTAGCTGGTCTGACACTGGTATATTGTATCTGGCGCGACCGTTCGCTATTCTCCTATGACATCCTCGAGGCGACGCGGGCTTGCTCTCAAATTCTAACCATATTTGGCGAGAAATGGCCTGGCGCTGTTAAGTATCGCGACATATTTGATGCGCTTTCTGGAAGCCTCTTCAAGACAGTTGTTAACTCAACATCCACAGCAACGGTACATACCAACGACTCCCGACCACTTCAGCTAGACATGGACGCAGAACCTGTGATGACGGGCTTTGCCTCGCATAGTCGACGAGCGAGTCATGGGCAAACTTCACAAAGCACAAGTCAGAGTAGTAAGCCTACCTTGTCTCACTTGGTTACCGATGCCGTGAAAGAGGCTTTTATGGAGGTCGATGAAGAAGCGCCTGGTGGGTGGCAGGGCTGGAGAATGTGGAATGAGATGGTAAGAGACGACAGTACCCCTGTCCCTGATTCGGCAATGAGATTTTATGGAGTTGCTCAAGGGCAAGCGCAGATGAGTTGGAATGCTTATGAAGGTTCTGCCTTCTATGGGGTAGACCCGATTCAAGATGCAACAATGCAAATGGATAATGGCACAATGATGGATAGCAGCCAATGGAATTTTGGAGTTTACCGGTAGATCCAATCCTACGATCAATGCCACTCGAATTCCTCACTTCTAGCAATAAACAGAGTTGCTCCAGTCGAACGATAATGCCATGTATGTGAACAGTTTCTTTTCATTACTCTTCCACTCTACGCAAGCTCGCCCTTCTTATAGGGAAATTGCTCCCTGAACGCCTCCGCTATTTGCGTCCTAGTTGCAACCCACACGCCCTCCTTCTCCGAGATGTACTTGACAAAGTCCTGGAGAGCCTTGAACCGACCTGGCCTACCAACAATACGGCAGTGCAATCCAATCGTCATCATCTTTGGCTCTCCTGCCTCACCCTCCTCGTAAAGTACATCAAAAGCATTCTTCATATGCTCGTAGAAGGCGTACGCACTGCGGAATCCAGTGCCCTGGCAGTGAAACTTGAAGTCATTGCAGTCGTAGCTGTAAGGAACCATCAAGCAGCCCTTGGGATTCGCGCTACCCCGCTCATGCGGCAAATCAGTCCAGTAAGGTAAGTCGTCGGCGTAGGCATCGCTAGCCCAGAGGAGTTCCTCGCCCATTTCCTCGTAAACAAGTGGAATCAGCGCTCTGCTCTGTGGTGAAGGACGTCCATAGTACCATCCCTTTGGCGCGTAGCCGGAGAGCTTCTTCAACGCGGTAATCCCGTCTCTAATGTGCTGTTTCTCAGCCTCCACAGACAGATTGGAGTGGTCGATCCAGCGGTAGGCGTGGGAAGCGACATCGTGGCCCTCTTCCACGCAGCGGGTGACTACTTCTGGTTGCTGTTCCACGGCCTGGCCGACGGCGTAGAGAGTAAATTTCATCTTGTAGTCGTTGAAAAGCTTGAAGCAACGCCACCATCCGCGACGAGATCCGTACTCAAATTCGGATTCGCCGCTGTAGTCTCGCTCGTTGATCCGCGGCTGTGCTGGGTACTCGCGGAGGTTGGTCTCAGATACTCCGTCTCCTGCCATGACTGTACGCTCGCCGCCCTGGGGAAAGCATGTTAGTGTTGAGTTTGGTGATGAGATGATGGATGTATTTTACATACCTCTTCATAGTTGATGACAAACGACACGGCAATTTTTGCGTTGTTGGGCCATTTCAGGCTGGGTAGACCTTTCTCGCCATAGCCTTTGAAGTTGCGTTCAAACGCGTAGTCGAGTGGTGCAGCATATACTTCAGGCATGATGACGGTGGTATTGTAGTAGGATATATGTGATATGTAGATATTCCGAACAAACAAAGAAGCTCAGATCAGGGAAAATACAGATAACTTTCAATCTCTGCGATCGACCAAGCGTCTACTTATCACCAACCAAAACACCTCCACCCTGATCCTCCACATCCATCTCCAACTAACCGCCCTGCCCCATCCCCCATCCCTATCATTGGCCGTCCTCGAACCGCCCGCCAAAGTTTCTCCCGCAATCGGCACTTTACCTCACGATAGCTACCCCTACCTTATATTGCGTACACCCTGTTACTATTACTACCGCCATCATACGAAATCGCCGGATGTTATCTCTAATAGAGCTACACCATCGGCATCTATAATCCGCATTTTGTAGAGCTACTTCCCAGTCGGGAGACCGGAGGTGTCCAATATAAGGCCGCCGATAACGAAGCGGGAATTAGTGGGGCTTTTCGCTGCACCTGCTGTAATGGGAAGGCTGGGCTAGTGTAGGATAATTACTAATGTGCTTAAATAGGTTGGATATGGGATGGATGTAGTAGGCGGTAAGGCACAATACTTATGGGGGAGAAAGTGTGATTGTGGGGATGCATGGGTTTAGTGCGGTATCGCGATCGCAAGACCACCAATACCCTATGTGAAAGGTAAGCGCTGTTACCAGTCTTGCAGAGCTTATTGCGATGAACATGGGAAGTTCTTAAGGTTCTCACTATGACTGAATTCGACGTAGGTATACACTATTCCACCAATGCCTAGGATTTAATGTTGGCTGAATTAATACATCGTACGACAAAAAGTCCTTTGGTTGGGAAGCCCGTCAAACGGAGTCCCAGAAAGGAAGTTCGTGGATTTATAGATAGGTGGATAACCATGAGATGACACTACCGAGGATTCTCTTGTATGATTTCGTTTTTGCATTTTTTTATATGGTGGTGATGATGTGTGCACTGGTTCACCGATGACGTCACTCTACGATAGTCGCAAGACAGACCCCAAGAAATACGTTTTCATATGTTATGCTTTTGTACGCGACGAAATGCTGCTGACACTGATTTTGTACCTGTGTTGCGCAACGACGCCCTCGCATCAACCGCGCCAGTGTTCATCTTGGGCGAGTATTGCTCTCCACATCCACTCCATTCTCCTTAGCAACAACGTCCTTCACCTCAAGATTGCGACCTAAAATAACCTGCGGCTGAGACGCATCATCTCGCGTACTCGCCGGCACCACTTCTTCCTCATTCAACTTTCTCGGCGCCTTGAGACTAGTATTTCCGACCCAGATAGTCAGAAACAAACCAAGCCCCGAACATACCGTGAAGAATATAAAAATGTAATGCAAACCCAACATATACGCTTCGAAAACGTCCTCCTGTTCGTCCTGGGAGAGGCCAAACTTAGCGAGATCGTATGCCGAAGACGTCAGCTGTTGCATCAGGCTTTCTGATACAAAGGGCTGGTGTGACAGGTCTCTGCTGAGAGTGTTGGAAAGGATGACTCCGGAGACGACGAGCCCGAAAGCGCCGCCGATGGTGCGAATGAAGTTCCGCAGACCGGTTGTTACGGCGCGGTCTTCGCCGCGGCCGTTGGCGTACATGCCTACGAGGGTTGGTTGGAGCGTGAGACCGATTCCGGCTCCTTCTATGATGCCGATGATGATGAGGACGGCCAGACTGGTGTTTCTAGTGAAAAGTAGGGTGAGTCCGTTTCCTAGGGTCCAGAGGGCGAAGCCGACGAGGATGCAGTGCATGTAGCTGCCCACTCTGTTCATGTATGTGCCCGATGCAATTGAGGTGAAGGAGGTGGAGATGACGACTGGTAGTATCAACGCTCCAGATTCTAGCGGCGAGTAGCGGAGAATGGATTGAAAGTAGAGGGGGAGGTAGAAGAAGTTTCCAAAGTAGGCCAGGCCGATGAGGAAGGTTTGCAAGTAAAGCGCAGAGCAGTGAGGTGCTTGGTACAGTCGTAACGGCATGATGGGGAGCTTTACGAGCTTCCACTCATAGAGTACGAATAGAACACCTAGCACAGCGCCCGTGACGGTACAAGCGATGAAGAAAGGAGATGCCCAGGCATATGTTACTCCTCCCCCCGACAAAGGGATAAGCAGGAGGAGCGTCGATGCAACGTTGAGTATCATGCCACCGTAGTCAATCTTCTTCAGTTTCTCAAGGTGGTCACCAGACCGGTGTTTCAGCGGTAGAAAGAATAAGATGACGATGGCTGTGGGAATGGACATGATAGGAATCATCCAAAATACCCATCTCCATGTGGCTCCTTCCACAATGGCACCTCCTAGGAAAGGCCCAGTGCCGTTTCCCAAAGCGATAATAGCACCAAGCCAGCCTACATAAACACGTTAGCACGGACATCAGTTCTGAGGGAACCGAGAAACCTACCTTGATACTTCCCCCGATTCTGCAAAGTCGTAATATCACTCACAATAATCATGACCAAACTATTAATCCCACCACCTCCTATACCGGCAATAGCACGCAGCACAAACAGCTGCACATCCGTCTTTGCAAACCCACAGCCCAGATCTCCCAGAGCCATAAGCATCAGGCTCCACAGTAACAGATTCTTGCGACCAAAGATATCTGATAGGCGGCCGTTGATCAGCTGAAATGCTGTAGAGGCGATCAGGAATGATGTACCGATCCAGGATGTTGCTGTTCCGGTGTTTAGGTCGACAGCGATGGCGGGTGTGGCTGTTGAGACACTGGTTTGGTCGATGAAGGAGACGAAGAGGCAGACTGAGAGGGCGGGGATGGCGATGCGGAGTTGTTTCGACGTCATGGTGTTTCGTTGGCCGCCGATAGATGCAGCATCGCTGTTGTTATCGTCGTTGATGTCTTGATCATCTGGTGGTGTTGGAGAAGGACTGGTATGGCTGGAAGCCGACGTTCCTGGGTTACATTTCTCGTCATAATCCAACGGTTTCTCGACAAAGGTATGTACATGGTTCTCCATGCTTGCTTGGCTATCAATAACCTGGGGTTGCTGGTGGTCCTTCATCATGTATTCACACCCTCGTCGCCAAAAAGAAGATATCAAAACACAACACACGCCTCAAAGCCATTGTCGTTTTGATCGCCGAAAACCACGACAGTCCCAAAACAACATGCCTTAGTGCAAGGGGGGAAATAACGAGGTGCATCGGAAGGGGCGTCCGGTGCGGACCGGAAAGATCCCCATGCCTACGACCTCTACATCTTCCAACACACCGTCGGACCACCCAGCCGCGTCAACCATTCTCGCTACTACAACGCCGCTGGCAAGCTTCAATGCGGTAAGTAGGTACATAGTGGAGAAGCACAGGTCACTTGACGCCAGAACCAAGGCCTAGTTCGATTGTAACAAGCTTAGCGTGTTGACCCTCAAAAAATGCCGAAAAACGGTCTCGGCATTTTCTGGGCCGATGGTCAATATCGTCATTCCTTCCCACCGACAACCACATCTACCAACATGTATAAGAAGAGGCCGAAGTTTAGGCGAAAGGGTGCGGTTACCCTGTCAGGGAAAAGTTGGAGCTTGGTGTGCTCCACGTCGATTTTTCTTGGCCAATGTCTTCGTATCTGCACATCGAAGCTGCACGTTGCCGATACTGACCTGAGATCGAGCGAATGGCCTGCATACTCATATCTGAGGTCAATCTGGGCTGAGACGGACCCAATTGTAAGGTGGTGTATGTAATACTTGGGCCGAGACATGTGTGCTACAGGGTGTTTCATAGGTTAGAGTTTTTTTGGGTTTAATATGGGGTAGGGAGGTGATATATAGGAGGAGATAGCTGGTTCTGTGTTTGCGTTTTTGTGTTGGACCGTCAAATTTATCTACATTTGTTACCGTACGAAGATACCAAGTCATCATGTCGAAGCTTTTTGAGCCTTTGAAGGTGGGGTCTACGGAGGTAGGGCACCGTATAGCTATGGCGCCATTGACGCGGTTTCGTATGAACGATGACTATACGGCGAATGCTATGAGCAAAGGTACTATAATCTATACTCTTTTTTTCTACAAAAAGAATCCACACTCTGAGTTTCTCATGTTTCCAACGACTTCCAATCTACTGCGTTCAACCTTTGATTTTTCTAAGAATAGACAACATAATCACAGTATTACCAATACCATCAATGACTTGAAAATACCACCAACCAGCCACTCTCCACTAACATGGTACCCTCAGAATACTACGAACAACGTGCCAGCGTCCCCGGTACCCTAATAATCAGCGAAGCCACCATTCCCTCGCCCTCAGCAATCGGTTGCCGCAACGCCCCCGGCATCTGGTCTCCTTCGCAAATTGCCGCATGGAAGCCTATAACCGCCTCCATTCATGCTCGCGGCTGCTATATCTACTGTCAACTCTGGCACCAAGGCCGAGCCGCCAACCCCTCTGTCCTCGCCGAAGACAACATAACCATGGTGTCCTCCTCCGCCGTGCCCATGACCCCCTCAGATGCCACCCCCACCGCTCTCAGCGAGGAGGAAATCTGGAACACCATCGCTGACTACGCGTCCGCAGCGAAGAACGCCATAGAAGCCGGTTTCGACGGAGTAGAAATCCACGGCGCAAATGGCTACCTCCCCGATCAATTCCTGCAAACAACCTGTAACCAACGCACCGACGCCTGGGGCGGCAGCATCGAGAACAGATGTCGTTTCCACCTTGAAGTCACAAAAGCGGTGATTGCCGCCGTCGGCGCCGATAAAGTAGCAATGCGATTATCCCCTTACAGTGACTTCAACGGCATGTTAATGCCTGAGCCTGAACCCACATTCTCCCACCTGCTCAGCTTGCTCAAACCGCTCAACCTGGCCTTCCTGCACATCATCGAAGCAAGGATTACCGGCAATGACGACTCGGAATGTGGCGGAGTGAAGACGGTGCGGTGGATGGTCGAGGAGTGGGGGAATAGTACGCCGGTTATGCTGGCAGGCGGGTTCAAGCCGGAGACTGCGCGGAAGACGGTGGATCAGGTTTATGACGGGTACGATGTGATGATTGCATTTGGAAGGTATTTTGTTTCGAATCCGGATTTGGTGTTTAGGATTAGGGAGGGCGTGGCGTTGGAAGGTTATGATAGGAGTGTGTTTTACACACCGAAGACGCCCAAGGGCTATGTGGATTATTCGTTTTGTGAACAGTATTTGCAGGCAGTGGCGCAGCCGTAGAAAGGGGGCTGTTAGGTTGACAAAAATTCTATGATATATCAGCTTTTGCATTTGGTTGTTCGATGTGTAGCCAGGTCTTGATTTCAAAATCATATACAAAGGTCACTATAAAATGCAGTGTATCGAGACAGTAAAGCGAATTTCTGCAATACAAGACGTAGAGATATTTTTGAAATTGTGTATTAATAGTTTTGTGTAGTTCATGTGTAAGCAAATTCGCGCCGTACGGAAGGCCCGCGAGAAAGCTGCGCTAAAGATAACTGAGAAATGCTGTTAGTCCATGGTATCTTACGAAAGCAATTGAAGGGAGTATCAATTTATACATTCAGGAAGCTATGCAAAGCGCCCAAATATAAACCGAGAAAGGATTGCATAATCTAATGCTTGTTTGGTTCAGGGCCAACCTCGTTGATGGATCTTGAAGCTCGGTAGTATTCGCATGTGAGCATCGCTGTGCGACCGAGTTCATCCAGCAACTTCATAGGACATGTGTGTGAGTTTCGCAAAAAGACTGTAAATTGGACGCCGAGCATAAAATGGCACCAGTTTTCCGAGTCTCTGTAACAATGTCTCTCTGACCGAATTTCTTGAGCATCCCTAGCTGAGCATTACTCCAGTGCCAGTAGAGATTGGAAGCATCGCGTCCGCTAGCTTCATGTACTCTATCCCAGATCATTCCGCCTCTGATAAATTCGCCGACGGTACGGTAGATCCATCCAACACGCGAGTTTACAAACTATTCAGCGTACAATACTACATGGTTACGATGACATGGTCAAATTTACCATGTGACAGAGTTGCACTGGAGTTCTCGTCACGTTTGCGCACTCCAAGATTTCTTTCTATGGTACTGGTTGACAGAGAAGGAGAAATCAGAATGTGAGTGAGTGGTTGTGAAGGGTGTCGTTGGGTGAAAGAGGAAAGAGGCCTATTGATTGCGGACCTCCGAAGGCTGGGCCCGTGCGTCGTGGTATCGGCTACTTTGTTCTTGAGACTGCTCCCAACTCACCCAACTCTTGACTTCACCATGGCAGAGTACTGGAAATCAACAGTAAGCGAATCCCAGACGTCTTTGCGCAATACGAGCTAATTATTTAACAGCCAAAATATTGGTGCAAATTCTGCTCCACATTCGTAAAAGACACAAAGTTCGAGCGCGCGCAGCACGAAGCGACCGGCCGCCACCAAGGCAACATCCAGCGCAGTCTCAAGGGGCTACATCGCGAACAAGAAAACGAAAAGCGAAACCAAGCGCGTGCGCAAGCCGAGGTTGCACGCTTAAATGGCCTCGTACCGTCCTCTTCCACTCCATCAGTAGCAACCGGCATAGGCGGCAAACCCACGTTCGAGAAGCGGCCAGAGAAGAAGGCGACTGTAGATGATAGGAAGAGGCAATGGGAGGAATTAGCGGCCATGGGCGTCGCGCTTCCTGCAGCTGCACGAGGCGACTTGGCTATGGCAGGTGACTGGAAGACAGTTTCTGAACAAGTCATTGGGGAAGTCACCGAGGACGGCGAGTTCAAGGTGACAGCACTAAACAAGGGTGTGCGGAAAAGGATGATAGATGAGGACGAAGAGGAACGAGAGGCGGCGGGACAACTGATCACGAAGAAGAAGGGCTGGGGACATACCTACAAGAGCTTTCCAGGAAGTAAGGGTGGGGACGATGATATCGAGAGCTTACTGGGGAAGACGAAACCCGAAGTCAAGAAAGAAGAATCAAGAGATGGCGCGAAAGTGGAGGCGACCAAGGACGAGGATGAAGATGCAAACGCAAAAACGCTGCACGACATACCTACGGTAGAAGAGGCAGAAGCCAAGGCAAGTGAGACGGCGGCGGCCCATAACGAGGAGGATGCACCGGCTGCACCAGCTGTGGTGTTCAAGAAAAGGAAGAAGGCCAAATGAACAGCAGATGTACGACTTCCAAGTCACAATCCATGCAGGCACACTTTATGCATGAAAATCAGAACACGGACATGTCCAGAAGTGGAGGGTCTTGGTTGAGTACCATGGCATCTGCTCCGGCCTCGGCAGTTGCGACATTGCACCAAGGCGCGTGCGATAGTAGCCTCGACCGACGACTTGAATACACGCAGAACTAGGCGAGGGATTTGAGTCGTTCTCGCTGCATTTGGTCTGCGCACTATCAGCAAGTAGTGTGAAAGCGATTCGGGAAGTGGTGATCAACCATTGGGAGAGTGAGTATTTCGGCTGTGGGCTGAATCATGGGAGGAGCTTAGGTCTACCACGGGTTGGGTGAACAGGTCAAGCACATAGCGTTAGCATAAATACATGATGCTTCACTTGGAGCTTACTCTTCAGCTTACTCTAATGTGTTAATCCCCACACTACTCCCAGTCGCTTGTTTCCACTTTTCGATCGGCGCATGCACCTAAACCTTAAACCCCTGCTCCAACGTCTGCCAAGTACCGTCAACTGCGAGTTCGCGTCGCCAACGCCAGACAACTGTCGCGGTCCCCCGAGACGTGCGGTTCAATTAGCAACCCACAACCATTTCTCCCAGCCCTCTTCTCCCCCAACTCGTGGTCGCGTAACAGCACGCTTCGAGTGCTGGAAACACATACGCGACCATGCATCTCATCAAACCACAGTGGTTAACGCATCCGGGTAAGTGCACCTATGCGCATGTACAGCTTCTTTGCGCCCCAACCTATCTCAGCTTTGTAACTGACAATCCTCCCCACTCTAGGCGAACAGAAAGACTTTGAAGTATACAGCTGCGATGTTTCGCCCGATGGATCGCGCCTGGCTACAGCCGCTGGAGGTTGGTCAAATCATGCCCTTTCTCCACGCGCGATGCGCTACTCCTTGATACATTGCTAATACATGATATACAATATACAGATGGCTATGTGCGAGTGTGGTCTACAGAGGCTATTTTGAATTCAAACGACCCCACATACACCAAACCGAAGCAGCTCGCGGCTGTAAGCCATCATTCGGGTACAATCCACGCCGTACGCTTCTCTTCCAACGGCAAATACTTGGCTTCTGGTGCAGACGATAAGATAGTATGCGTCTATGCACTCGACAAGAATGCGCCAACACATGCAGCTTTTGGTAGGTATACGTCAGGCATGGAGGGGAAGCAATTGCTGATGGACTTGCAGGATCAAACGAACCCCCGCCCGTCGAGAATTGGCGTGTCATTCGCCGCCTGATTGGACATGACAACGATGTGCAGGACCTCGGATGGTCATTCGACTCCTCTATATTGGTTTCGGTGGGGCTGGACTCCAAAGTTGTCGTCTGGTCAGGGCATTCCTTTGAGAAACTGAAGACGCTATCAAACCACCAGAGCCACGTCAAGGGCATTACATTCGACCCAGCGAACAAGTACTTTGCTACTGCTAGCGACGACCGAACCATCAAAGTCTACCGATTCAACTCACCGCCGCCGAATGCGTCTCAGCAAGACCAGGTCAACAACTTTGTTCTAGACCACACAATCACCGCCCCTTTTCAAACCTCGCCGCTTACCACATACTTCCGCCGTTGCTCATGGTCGCCCGATGGCGCACATATTGCCGCTGCAAACGCCACAAATGGGCCGGTCAGCTCAGTTGCCATCCTTTCGCGTGGAACATGGGACGGGGATATCAGTTTGGTCGGTCATGAAGGGCCTGTTGAGGTCACATCCTTCTCTCCGAGGTTATTCTACCGGGATCCGCCACACCCAGACAAAGACGGAAATGTCACCCAACAGACCGTGACCATTGTCGCATGCGCGGGACAAGACAAGTGCCTAAGTGTATGGAATACAAGCTTACCTAGGCCATTCATGATTTTCCAGGAGCTGGCAGGAAAGGCGATATCCGACTTGGCATGGTCACCCCACGGCGAGACTCTGTATGCGACCAGCTTGGACGGCAGTATCATGACACTTGTGTTTCAGCCAGGAGAGTTGGGATATCCTGCGTCGCTTGCTGAGAACGAAAAGACGCTTGCAAAATTCGGCGCTGGTAGAAGAGTTGGCATTATCGAAAGCACGGACGCACTACTTCTAGAGGAGAGCAGCAAGAACGGAGAGTTGAAGGGCGTACAAGGCAGGATGGGTGCACTGATGGGCGATGGCAGTGCAGTGCAGCCCCCTACCATTACAAACGGAACCAACGGTATTCCTACGACGACGACTCTTACCAACGGATCGAACGCTACCGCACAACCACCAGCCCCTGTCGAACCACCTCCAGACCAGAGAGTAGAGAAGCTCAAGCAGCGAGTGACTGTTACGAAAGATGGCAAGAAGCGGATAGCACCGATGCTCATGTCATCTTCGTCAGGCGTCGGCGAATCTTCCTTACCGCAAACACAGCTTCTCTCCGCAACAACAACTTCGGGTGGCAGGAGCGATAACCCCCACAACATCCTCGACCTTTCGAAACCGTACGATGGATTTCCAAAGGGCGGCCTTGCGACTATGCTCATTGGAAATAAGAGGAAGTTTGCTGAGATTGAGGGTGACGAGGACAAACAAGTGGAGCGACGACTGGCTGCTTCCGTTCGACCTGGGGGTGCAGCTATAGTACTCAACAGCGAAAATGGTCTTATTCCACCCGCTGCCGCTCCACCGAAGAACGACCTACAAGAGATTCCAAAAGTCCTAAGGCCAGCTATTGTCAACCCTGCTATGAGCCTCGCTCAGGTTCGCCTCGCAGTACCAAAAGTCAGGAGTGTTATCGTACGAACCATGGACGGTAGTGAACCACCACAGAATGGCATAGATGCTAACACAGGGAAAGCGGAAGTACCAGATACTGTGATTTTGGAAGCACGCAATGCCAGCGGACCATCGCGGACAGGGCGGCCACAAGATCACGATCCAACAAGGATGACATGTACCAGCAAAGGACAGTCTCTCTGGCAGGATTTCCTTCCAAAAGCCGTGCTGCTAGTGACAGGCAACACCAATTTCTTCGCCGCAGCATGCGAAGACGGCTCCGTATACGCCTGGACACCTGCCGGCCGCCGCACCCTCAACGCCATGGTCCTAGAAGCCCAACCCGTCATCATGGACTGTCGCGGATGGTGGCTAATGTGCATAACCGCCGTAGGCATGGTCTACATCTGGAATCTAAAAACAATGTCCGCCCCGCACCCGCCCATCTCCCTCGCCCCCATCCTCGACATTGCAGCCTACGCTCAAGGTCCCCACCTCACTCGCTCCCCCGGCATCGTCTTCGCGCGCCTAAATTCGGCCGGCCGCATCGTAGTCGCCATGTCCAACGGCGAAGGCTACGCCTACAACCCCGACATGTACATTTGGCAGCGCATCTCTGAACCGTGGTGGGGCGTCACATCGCAATACTGGAACAGCACCGATTCCTCCGTCGGCAACATCCGGTCCTCGCAGGATAAAAACGCTGCGCCCAAGGAGAAAGATGACATGGTTTCCATTGAAAACATCTCAGCTGGCATCATCCCAGCCCTCGAACGAAACACTACGAATCAGTCTCTCCTCCAGGGTCGTGCTTTTCACCTCCAGCGTCTCATCAAGATCCTCGTGTCGGCAGAGGGCTACGAGACGTTCGAGAGTTCGGCGAGCGTGGCGCATCTGGAGAACCGTGTCGCTGCTGCTCGTACGCTGGGCGCGAGAGAAGAGTTTAAGATTTATCTCACCATGTATGTCAAGAGGCTCGGTGCAGAGGGTCTTAAAGGCAAGATTGAAGAGTTGTTGAGAAGCCTCATGGGGAGTCTTGTTGCTGAAGACGAGGAAGAGGGGGGTGCGGAGGGTGAGGGCGAGGAAGGCGAAGATACGGCGTCGGCGTTAAAGGAGCCAGAGGTTATTTGTGGGTGGAAGAGAGAGGAGTTGCTGAAGGAGGCAGTGCTGATACTTGGTAAGTTGTTTTCTCATGTTTCGCCTTCTATTTGGGAGGGGAATTTGCTAACATGTGTGTGCAGGCAAACATCGCGACCTCCAACGCATAACTGTTCCCTACGCCCGTCTCCTGGGTATCGTAGCCGATGGACAGCGACAGGAAGAACAAGCCATGATTACGGATATGTAATCATTCTGCCTTTTGTCGCGTCCCTTTTTGTCTTCTCATTCATTCCCGTTTGTCACTCCACCACTATCGCCATCGCTATCATTTTCACCGACTGGGCAACGCTTGGTGGTTTTCCTTGCGTGTTTTGTATTAAAAGGTGTACTTATCCATCACTGTCACTTTCACTTTTATATTGGAGGTGTCTGTCCTGTGTTGCATCAAGGCGGGGCGTTTGGTCAAAGATTAGGCGTAATGGCGGGCATTGTAAGCAAAGGCTTGCTTCTGGATGAGGGGCAACGTCACTTGATGCTAGATGCGTGGCGTGGCGCGGTGTGGGAGGGGGTGTCATTTCAGTGTGTAGTTGTAAAGATAAGCTAGACTTTTGTATTTCTTCGTTACAATTTACATTTACATCCTGCACATGGAACCATCATCACCTTTTTCATCTTCCTACAATCTTTGTCTCCCTTCCCGACTTACCTTACCTACCTACAAAACAACCCCCCTTTTCCGCAAAATCTCAATCTCCCTTACACTAGCTTCCTCCTCGGCCCACTTCGCTCCCTCCCACATCTCCCACGCCGTCATCTTTTTAACTTCTTCGTACGATTTACGGCCGGGTGGATACAGCGCTTTGCCCATTTTGCGCTTGCGCATCTTGTGTACGATTTCTGCGGACATGGCCGAGGTGTAGGCTTCTTGCGTAGGGAAGGCGCTAGGGGTTATGGGGAAGAGGGATGAGGAGGATGTTGCAGGGATGCTGGGGGTTAAGGTAAGGCTGGAGGTGGGTAGGATGGTGGAAGGGGTTGCTGTAATGGTAGGTAAGAACCGGGAGGTTGGCATAGGAGGAAACTCCCCAGTCGGAGACAGGAATCTCAAACTCGAAAACGGCGTCGTCGTCCCTTCTCTCGGTGACACCATCGCAGACATCACCCCCTTTTCCCTCGGCGAATGAATAGAAACAACTGGCTCAATACCCATACCGCCCAGCCCAGTGTGCTTCACCAATGCCTCCTTCTCCATGCTCTTCACATCCGGCCTCTTGACGCAAAACGCCAACAAATCATCCTTCACTCCCGACCTCAACCTCAACCTCTCCCTATACTCCTTCGCCTCGTTCAAATACGCCGCTTTAACCCCCGGTAACTGATACCTCGGCACCGACTTCTCCGTCTTCTCCTTCTTCACCAGTGGCGTAGCCGGCGTCTCTGGCATAACCAAGTTTTCATGTTCATCAGGTTTGACCGGTAGCGCCAAACTAGGCAACGGTCTCCGTCCCGCATGTTTCTCCCTCACTGCATTCGCATGGTCTGCGAAACGCGGATCTAGGGCAAACGTTTTTCGGCGCACGATTTCTTCTTCCAGGCTAGCTTTTTCGCGCTTTGCGGCGTTGAAGAGGTCGAGCAGGGCTTTGTGGTCGTCTTGGAGGGCAGAGAGGCGGGCTTGGAGCGTGGTGACGCGCCAGTTTGACTCGTCGGCGGTTTTTGTGTAGTAGGATTTTATTTGGCGGATGCATTCTTGACGGGTGCGGTGGGCTTGCTGTTCGAATGCTGAGGTGCGGAGGTCGAGTTGGGATTTTGACTCTGCGAGCTCGGATTTCCAGGATTGGGCTTCGGATTGGAGTTCGTTGACTCTGTTCGTCAGGTTGGTGGAGTCGTTTTGGGAGGCCAAGAGGAGCTGCTCTAGGTTCGAGATCTTCTCAGTGTAGGCGGTAATTTCTGCACACAATCTAGCCTTTTCGAAGTGGGCTTGCTTGAGCTGTACTTTCGTGTACTTGTGTTTATCGACCTCGTTTCTATAGATTGCAACAATCCCTTTTCTGTCTGATTGTAGTGGACTCATTGGGGACTGTGGACTCAATGGACTAGCTATATCAGAGCTCGAAATGCGTACTTCGGCTGGCGGGGGTGTCTTGGCTGCCGCCTCTAGTTTGGTGATCTGGCGTTCCATATAATGTAGTTGATGCTTCAAGTCCTCATTCGTGCTTTGTAACAATCTCTTACTTCTGCTAAATGCTTGGAATAGCGCATAGATCTTCTCATACAAACATACCGTCTCGAACTGGGCGGTAAGCTGCAGCAGCAAATGGTAGATCTCGTTATGTTCCATGTCTGAGTCTTCGGATATGGATTGCGTCGCTTTTTCCATGAGTGTTGATAGTGTTTTGATTAGATCTTGTTGCCTCTGGATAATCAACCCATTTTCTTCAATCTGGTCGTCGAGTCTATCCTGACCTTGCTTGGCATATTCATCAGCCCCATCCAATTCTTCCTGTTTTGTCTTGAGGTCATCCTGGAGTCTAGCGTTGTCTCTCTGCAGATGAACCACTTTTTCATCTTTATCTTCCAGCTCCTGTCTCAATCCCGCATTGTTCCACTCCAGATCTTCGATAGTCACAGCTTTGGCGGACGCATTAGGTGGCAAGTCTCGACGCCAGAATTCCTCTTTCTGCAGCTTGAGTTTTTGTACATCAATCAAAAGCTGATCACGTTCTTGGATCAGTTTTGTGTTATCCTGTTCCAGTTGTGACACTCTGCTCAGCGCTTCGTCCTTTTCCTGTTGTAGTTCCATAAACCCAATATCCTCATCTTGCAAGCGTTTGGTCTCTGCAACCAGATCTCGGAGGTGAGAATCTGCATGCTCTTCTTTCACAAGCTGCTCTTCATTAGTATCAATACCGGTCCTTCCGTCAGTGTGCGCATATCCCTCATGCTCAAAATTCACTGGAGTAAGAGGTACAGCACTGGGTGGTCGCGAAGACGGAGCAGATGTCCGCTCAGATCGCACAGATGGTGATTGCCCATCAGAAGTATCCGACCGACTAGGGCGATCCTTGCCCGAATCTCTCCTTTTTACCAGCACCAGAAACTCCAGCTTTTCATTCTTCTTCGCTTCTGACGCTTTGGTTGGAGCATCATATGTAGGAGGCTTGGCTAGTCGTTTAGATGGACGCCGTAGGATACTTGGTGGTGAAAGAACGGACCCATGCAAGTTACGCGGAGACGGCGTATGCGGAGATGGTGTAAACAACGGCGAATTGTCACACCTTTCTATTTGGCTGTTATTTACCGTATTCTTTCCCCAATCTTCCCGTTCAGCAGACATGATGTCAGTGTCTATACTGAGATTTACGGGCTTCTTCTTCCCTTGAACTGGCCGCTCCATGATCTCATCTTCCAGTACCGAACTTTTATTGTTCGTTTCTGGGTTATCCATATTGTTGAAGTGTAATTTTGCAGTGCTAATTGTATTTGGAGTTGATAGCCAGCAATCCAAGTCGAATGCTGGATATTTTTTTGTTGTACTCACGCATCTCTCATTATATAATGTCCCCCTTGTCTCTGCATCAAAAAATGTGTGTTGTTTCATTGTAAGTGAGACTCTTGATGGAAGAAGCTTGTCTTTGTTCTATTCTTTGCACCAATGAAGCCCGCAGTTCATAAGAATAACGAAACAGGATGCCTTTGTCTTTTGCTTGCACAAGACAATTATTGTTCATTCACGGGACAGTTTGATTATGGCATAACCTGGGCCAACATCCTTCTAACACAGATGTCCCCCAAGTTCTAATATTGCTTACGTGTAATTGTGGGACAGGTCTTAACACCGTGGTCCTTCTCGATACACACGAAGTAGTGGCTTGTCCAATGGGAGTTCAGTAGACAGTCCGCCTCATTACAGAGCTAGACTTTGCTTAGCTCATCCATACACCTCACCATTTCCCAGATCGAGTCTGGACGCGGCGGCGAACGCTGGGCGCCATGGTCAAGCGAGTAGTACAGTATTAGTGGTATCACGTGACGGCGCATTACCAGCCCCATGGGGCATCGTGGCATCGTGCTAGCTAGTTGCGGAAATGTCGAACGCCGCTTTTGAGCCGCATCTCTCCTAGATGGGTACTTGAAAGCTGAGGGACCATCGATCTAGTGGAACAACTGCATGCAGAAGATAAGCGGAAAACGGGTACGAGGTGAGATCGATACGAAGATGAGGGGTGGACTAGTAGGCTGGTCTCCAGATGAGTGCGGCGTAGGTGGAGGATAGCCTTACTAAACCGTTAGATGGCGATCGTTGGGCCAAAGCCTTCGCTCGGTCGATCCTGCACGTGTTGTGACATGTGCCGCCAAAGCCTTCACCAACCCACTTTAGCCGGGTGAACGACCCGAGATAAGCGCCTTCCAACCAGACCGTCCCGCAGCTAATGTTGTCCTTGCAGGGATCCTGGCCATCTTTTTGATGTGATGGATATCGCAAAGTTTTGATCGAAGTTTCGTAACTGGTTGAACCCGCTTCCACGGAAGCTAGGTCTCCTGACTATGTACCAAGTGGGTGGTGGTCGCCAGGTGACCGGATAGATATCGGTAGCATCATGCCATACTTGCATGTGCGGTGCATAATTACAGTCGGTAGGCTCTAGTCGATGCCTCGGCGCATATCTGCTTGATCTAACCGCGACCGTTGGTCTACTGCGCGGGCGTCTATTAGTGTACCATTGTATCAGCATCAGATCGCTCAAGCCGAACATGTGTATGCTTGTTCTGAGTGGGCACTGCCAGCAGCGGGTTTTTGCTTGTCTTTCGGGCCCACTTCCCGCAAGGACGCGGCAAGTGTTGTGCTGTAAGAAGAAAAGGGTGGAATGTCGCAGGTGGAAAGCACTTGATGATCTTGGTCGTTTCCGCCAGACTATCGACGGCATTTCCGTACCACGAGCGTCCCATGGTAACAAAACTGGTTGAGTGGGGTAAACCGCGAACTCTCGCGCGAAATAAGCAGTCCAGCTTGCCTTTTAGTTTCCAAAGACCCAAAGTCCCACACTGACCATCTTTGCAAGGAACCGGGAAATTTAAAAGGGGCATAGTCGTCGGTACTACTGGAAATGGCGCGGGGTAGAACCAGCCGTGCCAGATCAATGACGGATAGAACTAACGGAGCGAATGTCCTTGAGTGAACGAACAAATCTTGGTATTGAGGAACGGGAGGCTTGAACTGGTGCCTTTTGTATATTTGGCGGAAAGTAACGGAGATGTCACCAGTCTGAGTAAGGCGAGATCTGGGGTTCAATGGGTAAAAGCAGACGGTTATTACGGTGCTAATCAGAGACACATTCAAAGAATCCCCCGACATTTGCAGCTGCAAGTAGGTCAAGACTACAGAGTGCGACGAGAATATTCAATGAAGCCAATCAGCCATCCGACGTAGGGTTTTACGACACTGTAGAAGCAGCATGCCACGCTGATAGTTCGTTTGCGTACATTTGGGCCCACCGGTCAAAACATGCATGTGCAAACCTCATCACCACAACCAAGGTCCCTGGGTCAAAGCAATTCTGCACACAGCTGTTTCGACACGTGTTTCGCGCTTGCTCAAACCCAATCGACTTCGTCTTTGGGGCTCGATCAATCATGGTTACACAAAGTCAAGACTGTTTGGTTGTCAAACCGAAACGGCGATAGTACGCATTCCAGAGGCAGGTCTGCAGGGACCGCATGTCGACACGATCGACCGGAAGCATCCGAACTTTTGCTGCATGCATGCAATATGCAGGACCTTGGCTGCTGCCCTGACCTGTCGCCTGGAGACATTGAGGGTTAATTGACCGTAACGGGCTTGCCGAAAAGCCATCGGCGTAAGAGACCCAACACCGATTAACCGCGAACAGGCAGGATGGTCGGATTTATTCTAGGCGTGAGCGGTGAACACGCTCCCAGGCCTCGCCGCGGAGGCGTACCGTGACCAGTATGCCGGGAATGCTGTGCTGGCCCTTTGTTAAGCAACTGCAAATCTAAGCATCACTGAAGGTAGATTGTTCGATAGCGAGTGTTTGAGGATTGGTTAGTTTGACGCGGCTTGTAACCCGATTGTGCAGGCGCATTTTGACGCGCGTTATGGAAATTAGGTGTCTGTTGCGGTGTCGTGGTCAGCCCTGCCAAGCATGACCAGCTGTCAGAGTTCTGGCATACGTGATGCAGCCATCCGTAAAAAGCACGCCGGCCTGCGTAGCAACAGGAGATCCAGAGTTTTTCTTCGCCCGACCAAGTTCGGCTTGGGGAAAATCTTGTCCAAGTGCGTCACGTGTCATTGGTCACTGGGGAAGGGGGACTGCCAGCCCCCGACATGCAATTGGTGCAAGGAATGCAGCCCATGATCTGGCGGACACAACTCCAAGGGCTCAAAAGGCTAAAGATACCAATGAGCATGTGGCGTACGATGGTGAGCGCCAAATGCACATGACTGCTGCAAGCCATCTTAAACCCCTGTCGAGATTGGTAGGCGGGTCTTCAAGGTAGGTGCGAGCTATGGGAAGGGCGCCCGAAATGGGAGTAGCTCCCGCCTTCTAGCTGTCGCTGTAGAGGGGCTGAGGGCCGTTTTCAACCCCACAGCAGGAAGGACACGATATTTTGGATTTCGAAACGTGAACGGGCCAGAGGGCTAAGTTTTGCGCCATATTATACGCATTGAATCGCTTTGGAAGCTCGCAATCCAAAAGCAGCGCGAACTTCCAGTGTGGCAAGCGCCTCAGCCATCACCAATCCGGTAGTCTCTTTGTCCGTGTTCAGTCGGCCAGGTACACTATACTATACGTGAGCAGTCGGCCTCGAGAGTGAGAAGTCGCTACAAATACCTTCCGGAGACTGACCCGGACAAAGAATCCTTCTCCGTTGACTTGCCCTTACACGATTTGCTCGAGCCCTGTCTTCGCCACAAAGAGCGCCGGGGCAAAACATCGGAACTCAGACATTACAGCAGTGTCTGGCCTGGAAATTGGTGTCTACAGTTTTCGAAATTGATTGTCGACGTTCCAAAGCTTTGACGCCGGTGAGGAGCGGGTAACTGCAACAGGTTCGTTCCCTTAAGTCTTTGCGAACTGTTATGCATCGTCGCGACGAAGCAAACCCAGCAACCAGCAACACAGTCGCTATTTTTACTGACACATGTACAGTATCGTATCTTGAACAAAGCTATTGAGTCGATTTTTTTTTCGAGAACCCGGAAGTAAGCGATATCGGGGATCAGAGTCAGCGTCTCAGCATTCACCGCTACTGGATCACTTCATCCGCAAAGCGGGAATTTGATCAGTCGCAGTCGAACCCAACTCGCCCAGATCATCATCCTTCTATTCTGTTCCGCTTTGGGTCCGAAAACAAGGAGTAGCCGGTCAAGTCAGTAACCCGCAATCTCCACTGTCTCAGCTGTGCTTTCACACTCGCCATCATGAGGGGCGACACACTCGTCCAACAACAACATCCTCCCACCCCCCCGAATGCCGGGTCGGACTACCATGCGGGGTTGCAGCAAGTTGCGCAATACAACACAAATCGCGGCTATTCGTCAGGGGAGCCAGGGTATGGTTCTCCCAGCTCAGTGGCGCACGAAGGGATCCCTTCGCATGCGTCACATGGCGACAGCCATCCTCGTGGGCTTGGCCTAGGTATACAATATGTAAGAGTCCTTGCATTCCCATGCACACAATGCTGATCCAAATCCAGGATGGATACGGCCCTCCGGTGGAGTATTACCAAAGCGGGTCGTACAATGGCCTTTCGGTGGGTGGAAATCGCTTCTTGTCATAGCTGCGTAGCTGACGAACAATAGCACGACCAAGGTCTGTTCTCACCACCGACACCAAGGTCCACAAATGGCGACGACTCTATTAGAAGAACGACGCGCAGCAGACGAGCAATGACATCGTCCAGCTCTCCGCGCAAGACCGAAGGAAGCCCACGACCGAAAGCGACGCCAAAATCGAAGAAAGCCAAAGCCGCAAAGTCAGACAAGCACAAGACGCCCAAACTGACCGCGCCGTTGAGCATCTTAACAAAGGAGCTACAACATATCCCGGTCAAGAACATGGAGGAGTGGGTAAACAGGCCCGCGGATGTGAGACGACGAGAAGTAGAGAAGAGGAACGGATACATCACCCGCCCCATGAACTCTTTCATGCTCTACCGTTCGGCATTTGCGGAAAGGGCCAAGTCGTGGTGCCTACAGAACAACCATCAAATTGTATCGTCGGTAGCTGGTGAAAGTTGGCCCCTGGAGCCTCCGGAGATCCGCGAGCTGTACAATGAGTACGCGAAGATTGAGAGGATGAATCACCAGAACGCACACCCAACGTACAAATTCTCGCCTAGCAAGACCGCCGCTCCTGCTGCCCGAAAGCGAAAGAATGAGTGGTCGGATGACGAAGAGCCTAGCGATCTAGATGATGTCGAGTGGGCTCCAGCTGGTAGCAGACCTCGTCCTCGACAAGCCAGGAGAGTTGATAGTTCGTTTGGTTACCCGTCCAACGGTGTAGGAGCAGAGTACTTTGACCGTTCGTTCGGATCGAATGGTAACGGTATCAACAGATCGTCATGGGAAATGACAAACGAGGGACGGCCCATGCCTATGCCTATTAACCACAGCGATCTCTATGGCCAGTACTGCCAGACTGTCGCATACCCAGCCACGCACATGAGCCCAAACTACACTGACGACATGATGTTGAGGAGGGTGGATACTCCAGCATCGACGCTTCAGTTTCAAACAAATCCGTCCGTTTTGGGACTCCCTGGCGGTGATCTGTTACAACAGCTGCATTCGCAGGTCGCTACGCCTTTCGATGAAGCGCAGTTAGATCCAATGTTGCTGGCCTATGATGGAGGAAACCATTCCGACATCGACCCTTCGGCACTCCATCACGATGGATATCGAATTGGACAGCCAAACTCACACCAAGACAAGCTCGATCAACACAACCTTGACAATTTATTAGATCTTCCACATGATGAATATCATGACTGGCAGTCGGACCCGACCATGATGTCGTTGGAACAAGAATCAGAATTCGATAAATGGGTGGGCGAGTAGGAATCTGACCTATGTCAGCGATGTAATTTTGTATCTTGGCCTCATTATTACGCTTTGTAGTGGAGTTGTTCACAGGGCGATACCCATTCTTCTTGGTATATTTAGGCGGCGTTGGCTGAATTCCTGGGTTCATCATGGGTCATATCCGGCGCGTTGATTTGGGGCAACAAAAAAAGGTAGAGGTCGTGCATGTTAGATAGTCTCGCGCGCGTAGATAGACGTTTGCACGTATAATCCAATCTGTTCTTTACTATTATTTTGACCGGGGAATAACGTGACGTTCTGGTATGTTTTGGTTCTACTATCTGTCGCACATCCATCCATAGTATCATCCAGTGAGATCGAGCTAGTCGTGGTTCGCGGATGCTGGCGAATGAGGGCTGATGGAGTTTTGTAAGGGATTGCCAGAAGGGTTGAGGTTGGACTCGAAAACGCCAAGACCCCGCTACCCGTCCCCCCACATGCCTCCACGACGCGGACGCGCCTGCCTTTTGGGATGAGGGGCGCGACAAAACATTCGCAGAACTCAAAGAGACCCCATTTCTTTCAAACTCCCCGTAGTGCATGCATATGCTGATGAGAAGACTCTTCATACCAACTATATCTTGACAAATTAAATCATAGTCCACAGTCCGTCTAACAGCAGTAACCAGCGCTCTGTTTCGGGCCTATCTAGGTACCATACGAGCCAAGTGCATAGCTGAGATCAATTGAGCTCCAGACCATCACCATGTACGGAGAAGCTGCGAATAAGCTGGTATAGAAGAAGCCATCATCCTATCTACATCAGATATTCCTAACACGCCTAGGTCCAAAACGCAAAGCGCACCCTCGCCCTCCCACATCTCCCACCATATGCTTCCGAACTCACACGCTCAATAATCCGCGAAGTGCGCGACCTCGACAAAGATGTCTCCTCAATCCTCGCGCCCTTTAGCGGCTCCTTCAACCCCAGCGCATCGCCCGAAACCGCCTGCGCACTTCTCGTAAACCACCTCTGCATGCGCCGCAACAAGCGATGCCTGCTAGCCTACCACCGCGTTCGCAGTGATAAGCTAGAGGATTATTGCTGGGAAGGCACCGATGTGCTCGAGCAGCAGGGTAGCAAAGACCACAGCGGAGAAGCAGGCAGAGCAGGAGTTCTAGGTACTGGAGGGGGAAAGGAGGAGAGCAGTCTAAGTCCAGAGGAGGAGGAATATGTGAGACAATACAGCGACCTACTAGCAGCATACAAGGGCCAATGGACAGACATCGATCTCACAGGCAGTCTGGAGCCACCCCGCGATCTCTTCATCGACGTACGAGTGCTCAAGGACGCGGGCGAGATCCAAACAGAATACGGGTAAGTCCGCTTCAGCTCCCTGGACTCCATACGTCCTCAAATTTTCATTACCAATTTCAAGAACATAAACTTTCTGAGTTCCCAGCTAAATCCGTCTCAAACAACCAGATCCATAACCCTGACCAAAAACTCGCAATTCTACGTCCGCCAAGGCGACGTCGAACGTCTAATCGCCCAGGGATATCTCCAGCGTCTCAGCTGAAATAAACCCGCTGCCGCTTGTACCCGATAACCCTCTCTCTTCCCGGTAAACCCCCTTCCTCTCTGCCAATAACTTCCAAAATACAAACATGCCCCGCATCCATACACACCCGACTGGTTCCCGCCAACCACACACACACAACACCCGCACCGGCCCGAGAAAATTAACCCCAAAGTTTCCCTACCCTTACAGGTGCAAAAACACAAATACCGCCGCAAAACCCCCCCTTGTCGCCTTAATGCTGGGGCTGGCTGCAGGGTCACGCGCTTACCCCCCTCGTTGGTTTTGCTCATCAAGGGATATCTGTTTTCGGAGCTATTTGGTCGGGTGGTGGCAGTGCGGGCAATAGTCTGCAAAATAACCATGACCACTATCCCGTCCTCTAACCCCCCCTACTTCCATGTTTCGCGTCCGTGGTGCGGGGATGCCGTGCTGGGATAAAAATGGAATTGGAGCGGTGCGTGCGTGCGTGCTGTCAAAGTGGGTATAAGTAGAAGGATTGCAGGTTATGGCGTAATTGGAAGGAATACATGCACGGTACCGATAGATGCGGGCTTTTAGTAGTCAATACGGCGTGGTCGCATATATGGGTGGGAATTAGGATGTGGTGACGTAGGGACCAGAGCGAGTCCGTATGGTGCTGATGTCTCATGTTTTGTGAACATGGAAAGTCTGGGTAGATAGCAGATGACAGCCACACAATTTGGGCACAGTATGCAAAGCTTGCGCAACATGTCGCACACATGGGAGAAGCAATTGTACGTTGAAGAGGAATTTTCTTATTGGTATAGTATGTACAGAGGAACTACGAGGTGTGTGGGTGAAGAAAACCAGCGTGCACATGCACAGTACCCAGCCTTCGAATTTGAAGAACCCCACCCCATCATCCCTCCCACAACTTCCCAGTTCAGTAGCCCAAGGCAGATGATAGCCTGACTCCATTAATGTACAGTGATGTCGTCCGTATGTGGGAAACGGCAGTAAATCCGGCGAGCGAGAGGAGTTGCTCAGTAGACGGAAGAGACCTGTGACGGGGTGTGTAAATCAGCGAAATTAATAAGGGGTGTTCAGGTGTCCAAACTTACGTTTTCAGACATCCGGTAAATTATCGTCGGTTGACATCCGAAACCCCGTTTCCGCAACGTTGCGCATCCATCGCGTGCCCTTTTTTCGTCGAGAAAACCTTGTAAACTCCGTCCATATCCCATGCCATGCCCATACCACCAGCAAAACCGTTCCTCCCAATGCAGTGAAACTGACGCCATGGAAAAGGAAAAGCAACGCCGAAATGAAAAAAGTGGAAAAGCAGCTCATACCTTACCGGAACGACCACATCAAATTTTGTAACGGCCCGTGGGTTGACGAACCGCAGAAGCATCCTCGGCTGCAATGGTACCTTCGCGCAAAAGGCGAGTGAGTTCCATCATAGCCTTGGTCACAACGTTCTCAGTGTCACCCTCGACAAGGATGTACAGCTTGGGGAGGTCAGTCTCACCAGGCTCCTTGCCTGCCGCGTAGAAGTTGCCCTTTGTAGTGATGGAAACACCAGTTTGATCCAGAATCTTGGCGACGTTGGTGCGATTGGTGACGGCCCAACGAGCTTTCTGCGGAAAGTCGTTGATCTCAATGGTGGAGTGGTACAGACCGGCATCTGGGCCCTTGTTGTCGATGGGCTGACCCGCGTGAATCATACCCTTCTTGCTCAACCTTCCGTCCACCTTGGAAGCAGCAGCCATGGCTCGCTCCCTCGCACTCATCGGCTTGCCCGAGGTTGTGGCTTCAGGACGCTCGGTCTTGTTGACAACAATCTTGCTGTTCAGTAGCTTCATCCAGTGTGGTTGATCATCAACTTCAGTTGCCGCTTTAGCTCCGTCAGCCGCCTTGGCAGTGTCCGGTCCAGCAACTTCGGGCTTCTTGGGCTCCTCTTCCTCATCCTCACTCGCTTCGACCTCAACGCCTTCGAGCTTGAGCTGCTGCCTCTCACGCTTCTTCTCAAGAGCACGTGCTTTGTCAAGCTTGTCAAGACCTCCTTTCTTGCCGCCGAAACCGCCGTAGTACTTTTCGGTGCCTTCTTTGCACTTCTTGTGGAATGTATTAGCCATCTGCTGAAGCTCTTCAGGTACCTCTGTATCACTCTCTTTCAGTGCCTTGACGATGTGAACTGCGAAGCGCTCTTGGCCAGGGTTCTCAATCAGAGTGATAGCAGTTCCTTTGTTGCCTGCACGGCCAGTACGACCACATCTGTGAACATAGTCTTCCACTAGATAGTGTGTTAGTGTGATCAGACAAATGTAGCGATGGAAGAGAGAACTTACAATGAGTCGGACAGTCAAAGTTGAAGACCATGGCCAGACCTGGAACATCTAGACCACGGGCTGCAACTGAAGTAGCGATCAAAATGGAAAGTACACCTTGCTTGAAGTCACTGATCGCTTCGTTACGATCCGTCTGGTCTTTAGCGCCATGGATGGTGTTAACAGAGAAATACTTAGCCTTGTAGAGCTTTGACAAGAGATCCTCGGCCGTCTCTTGTCGCTCAGTGAAGATCAATACCTGGGCGTTCTCATCTTCAGCGAATAGTTGGCCGAGATGCAGCAGTGTCTTGTTGATCTTCTTATCATAGCTAGGGGGTACGACAGAGATGATCTGAGTGATCTCCGCAGCAACCTTACTCTTACCACCAATGGTAATCTCTACTGGGTCCTTCAAGGCCTTTTTCGCCAAAGCATGCATGTTCTTCGGCATAGTGGCTGAAAAGAGAATGGTCTGACGGTCGGGGCGTACATTGGCAAGGATCTTCATCACTTGAGGCTCAAAGCCCATGTCGAACATGCGATCAGCTTCGTCGAGAACGACATAAGTGATGCGCTTGAAGCTAAGGACTCTACCAGAATTACTACATGATTTGTTAGCTGTGTGCCAGATTCAGGAATAGGTACGGGTAGAACTTACCAGGAGATTAGATCAATGAGGCGTCCTGCTGTGGCGCACAGAATATGTATACCACCACGCTTTAGCATAGCAATCTGTTCGGAGATGGGCTGACCGCCGTATGCGCACTTGATCGTGATTCCGGAAGCGGCAAGGAAAGGTTTGAGCTCATGAACAATCTGCAAGGACAATTCACGTGTCGGGGCGAGGATTAGTCCAATGGGGCCATCAGAGGGCTTCAGGGGACGCTGATCAAGTATGTGACGAATCATGGGTATACCGAACGCAAGCGTCTTTCCGGAACCGGTTTTGGCTACTCCGATGAGATCGCGACCGCTCTCAGCGATGGGTATGGCTTGCGACTGAATCGCAGTAGGCTTCTCATAGCGTACCTGTGTGAAGACATCCATGGTTGCTTGGAGCAAGCCCATCTGAGCCCACTTTGTCACGGGTCGGGGAACGTCGTCAGGGTTTACCTTGATGCCATCCAATTCAAAGCGGAGATCGGCAACTTCCTCTGGCTTCATCTGAGAGATTTCGGCTGGCTCAGTGTAAAAGTTTTTGCGGAACGGCTCATACTCAACTTTCTCATGATCGACGGTTATGACCTCCTTCTTCTTTTTCTTGGCCGCACGAAGTTGGTTGATGTCTTCGTCTGCAACGGACATTTCGATAGGCTCAAGTTCATCGGCGAACATGGCTTCACCGGATGGTGCGTTGTGGGTTGGCTGTGGTTCGGCGAGATCAGCCATGAAGGCATCGAGAGGGTCAATGTCATCTTCTTCGGCGCCTGCGTTTTGGTCAACCTCCATTTGGTCGGCGGCAGGGGCTGCGACGTTGGGGGCTTCTTCCATGACAGTATCTTGCTGGCTCTCGATAGCAATCTCGGCGCGACGCTTCTCAAGGCGTGCCTGTAGCTCAGCGTTGTTCTCTTCGTCTTCACTACCGATAGCGCTCATAGCAGTATCGTCCTCGGCGCCGTTAGCTTCGGGCTCGGGCTCGTCGTGATTGTTAAACTCAGGCAGAGCTTGGAACTTGCGCTTGCGAGTAGGGCCTTCCTCGTCGAGAAGTGCCTTCCTCGAAGTCTCAGCCTCAACCTCGGCGGCAGTCTTGGTTTTCAGGCCAAAAGAACCGATGTTACCGTTGGCCTTTGAGGCACCGGAATCTAATTCTGTAAGGCTATGATTCACTGTCGGACGGGGTGGGGGAGGCATACTGTTAGCAACACTAGTCACTGTCTTGCCGGCGGGCTTAGCCAGGTCTAGCGGTCGTGCTGCAGCGGAGGCATCGAGCCTAAAGGTGGATTTCTCCGGCTGCTTCTGTTTAACTTTCTCAGTCGCACTCTTCTGTGGAACTTTACTCTTTGCAATCTCAAATTTAGCCTCTGTTGCTGGGACTGGCAGCGGCGTCGCATCAACCGTAGGTGTTGCAGGCGCCGTGCCAGCTGGCGATGCACCAGAACCAGGCGTGTCTGTCTTCTCTTTGGCAAGACGCTCAGCATTGCGCTTCTTCCACTCGGCGAGCTTTGCGGCGCGATCTGCCAGCTTCTCCTTGGCCAATGTCTCTGGGTCTTTCTTCCTCTCGTCGCGCGAGGTACTGTCTAGGCGGTCGCGTCTCGGGCGCCGGCGTGGCAGATGAGCGAGAACCGGGCCTACCAGACGAGCGTGAACCAGGCCTGTACGAATTGGAGCGGTTACGCTTATCGCGGTCGTCGTCGCGCCTGTACGTGCGATCTCTGGAACGATCACGGCGCGCAGGCGAACGCGAACGAGGTCGATACTCACGGCGGTCGTCACGACGCACATCGCGGCGATCACCACGTCGGTCGTCACGTCGGTCGTCACGTCGGTCATCACGGCGGTCTCTGTCGCGTCGGTCAGGACCGTACCTCCCTCCTCCAGGGCCACCGTAGCGATCTCCCCGATCTCGCCGGTCTCGTGAACGATCACGGCGCGGACTATACCGTCTGCGCTCGTAATCAGTGTGGCGTGACGCCATCTTTGGTCGCGGTGTATTACTGGCTGCTATAGGTCGATTGTGATGTCTCAAGCAGTGGGTGCGGATGTATGTGTGTGTGGTTGCTGCTGTTGTGTGGGGTAAAAGTCGAGTCGAGCAGCTTGCGGCAAAGATGTAGGGGTCCCAAGCGCCGTTTGTTTGCTTGGATGATGGTTGTCTGGCACGTGCGGCGCGCTAAAACCGAAATCTTGGACGCTAGCGATAATTTTTGGGAAGATGCGACCTGAGGAAAGTGAAGGTGAAGGCAAACCACTGCACATCACCATGTCTGTTAACCCGCGCAAGAGGAAGGTCGTGACGCGCCCGGCGCCAGAGCCTAGTGATTCCGAAGGTGAATTAGGCGACGGCTTGCTCGAGGGCATTCTGTCGCATTCCGAGGACGATTCGGACGACAGCCAAGAAGAAGATGTCGATACGGATGCAAGCAGTGTGATTGAGGGCCTATCTGACGAAGAGGAAGAGGAAGAGGAAGACAGTGATGCAGAGCAGATACGCACAGAAATGCGCAACCTCAACACGTCAGATGGCCCGCTGCGCAAGAAGAATGGCGTGCCGACACACGACATGGATCTCGACACTGCCGCAACGGAGGAGCTAGAGGACGACGAGGACCTCAAGCCCAACTACACCGTTACTACCGATGCGCATGGTAACACTCGATATATCTACAAGGAGATCGACCCGGTCTACGAGTCGGACGATTCTGACGTCGAAGCTACGAATACCATCGGCAACATAGATCTCAAGTACTATGACGAATACCCGCACATTGGCTACGACATCAACGGCAAGAAGATTATGCGCCCGGCCAAGGGAGAGGCCTTGGATGCGCTGTTGGACAGCATTGATATACCCAAGGGCTGGACGGGTCTGACCGATCCGCAGACGGGCAAACCACTGAACCTGTCAGAGGAGGAACTAGATGTGCTCAAGAGGCTCACAAGGAATGAGGTGGTCGAAGATGGATACGATCCTTACCCCGAGATGGTGGCCTACTTCTCTGGCAAGCAGGAGATCATGCCGTTGAGCGCTGCCCCAGAACCCAAGCGACGATTTATTCCTTCCAAACATGAGGCCAAGCGCGTCATGAAGCTCGTAAAGGCAATCAGGGAAGGTCGCATCCAGCCATACAAAGCGCCCGAGGAACAAGAAGAAGAGCAGGATGCTTTCAACTTCGATGTGTGGGCAGATGAGAAACCACGGCCAGACAACTCGATGCACATCCCCGCTCCTAAGCTGCCACCGCCAGGCTACGAAGCAAGCTACCACCCGCCGCCTGAGTACCTACCAGACAAGGCTGAAGAGCAAGCTTGGTTGGAAGCAGACGAGGAGGATCGGGAGAGGGAGTTCTTACCCAAGAACTACGACGCGCTGCGCAAGGTTCCTGGCTACGAGACATTTGTCAAGGAACGCTTTGAGCGAAGTCTGGATCTTTATCTGGCTCCTCGTATACGAAGAAACCGACTCAATATCGACCCCGAATCACTACTACCTAAGCTACCGAACCCTGAAGACCTTAAGCCTTTCCCTACAACGTGCGCCGCCATCTTCCGCGGACAAGAAGGACGTGTCCGCTGCGTATCGATTGATCCAAACGGCATATTCGTTGCAAGCGGAGGAGACGATGGTTACGTGAGGATTTGGGAACTCTTGACTGGTCGACAAGTGTGGAACGCGAAGCTGTCCGATGAGGAAGCCGTTGATGCAGTACAGTGGAGGCCCACAAAGGATGCATCTGTTGTTGCTGCTGCTTGTGGGGAGAACGTCTTCTTGATAGTTCCCTTCACACTGTTGTCACCGGATGTGGAGCAAGCCAGCCGCGAGGTCCTTGACGCAGGTTGGGGTTACGCAACATCAAAATCATCAACGAGCTCAAGCGGCGAGGCTCCCAAACAAGCACCAGGAAAGTGGAGCCGCCCAGGAGCTCGTCTCGAGAACAAAGGCGTCCTTGTCCAGGTTGAGGTCAGGTCAGCGGTCAAGATTGTCAATTGGCACAGGAGGGGAGACTACTTTGCCACAGTATCGCCTCGCGGCCAGAGTACAGCAGTGGCCATCCATACTGTCTCAAAACATCTCACTCAACTTCCCTTCCGCCGTCTCAAGGGTATCGCACAGACAGCACAGTTCCATCCCTCCAAAGCAATCTTCTTCGTTGCTACTCGCAACACCATCCGCAGCTACGATCTCGCGAAGCAAGAGCTTGTCAAGATCCTGCAACCGGGTGCCAAATGGATTTCGTCGATTGATGTGCATCCCGGAGGCGACAACCTCATCGTCGGTACCTATGACAAGCGTCTCCTATGGCACGATCTCGACCTTTCGAACAAGCCCTACAAGACGCTGCGTTTCCACAAGGAAGCCATTCGCGCTGTCCGCTTCCATCAAGGTGGTCTGCCACTCTTTGCCGATACTTCGGATGATGGCACAATACAGATTTTCCACGGAAAAGTGGTGGGAGACCTTATGGAGAACGCTACCATCGTCCCATTGAAGGTACTGAAGGGGCACAAGGTTAAGAGCAGGCTGGGTGTCATGGGTCTGGACTGGCATCCCAAGGAGCCATGGTGTGTGTCGGCTGGTGCAGATGGCACGTTGAGGTTGTGGAGTTAGTTCGAGATCTGTTCAACATACAGCATTCGCAAGGCGTTACGGAAAATGTACAAGTTCATGCAGCCCCAATTGCATTTTATGTATCCTCTGTTCCAAACAAAGCGCTAATATGAAGAGACGAGGATTAGTCATTGACTTGGGTTCCATGCATTCACCCTTGTGGGGCCATGGTCAACCCCAACCTCAAGGCTACTGTACTTGTACTAAGGTCCAATGGTATTTTGCACCCTTCACATGCGACACAAGACGTTCCCATGGGATTTTCCAACAGGCTAACGCGATTGAATGTCAATATTCGGCCCTTTTCCGTATCAATCGATCTGCCTCCGGGTAAACCCAGCTCGACTGCCATGTTCACGCCCCACGGAGGGGATACAGGTAGCACGTGCTCCTGTTCGACCTCAACAGCGTCCGCCTTTGCCACTCGCACCTTGCTGGTGGGCCCCCTCGTTCAAGATGCTGCGCACATGCTAAAGTCTACAGTGCAAATGACGCCCACGCTCCCATAACGTGGCTCTCATTCGAGGCGCAACAAACGGCGGCATCTATTCGGGTGCTCGCTCAGCCAATCACGCGAGAGCTACGAGACACGAGGATGCTGCGACACAAAAGAGCCCACGCGACACCACAACAGTGAGATAATGCACGCCATTCATCCTCTCTTGGTCCCCTCTTCGACACTTTTTGCCTTTACATACCAGCTGGACAGAGGTTGACGACCGTCTATGAGCGCATTCGTTCCCATCATGCCGCGCCCAAACCTGCCTCCCACACCACAACCGTCGACCGACATTACTGGGAAGAACAGCGTCAATGCCCCTCAATTGGAGTCAAGTTTCGTCCTCCCCCCTGCCGCCTTGGGTGGAAGAGGGAGTGTAGCGAGCTCGTCTGGCCCGTCGGAGAACGCTTCAGACTCGTCGTACCGGCCATTGTCACCCTCCTCACCAGTCGCAACTTCCAAACCCGGCCATGCGCGCAAGCGCTCGAGTACTGGGACGCAGCAGAGCATCATCACCAAAGACGACTATTCCCTTCCTCCCCCTCCGACGCGATCCCGTAAGATCATCCAGATGAAGCCCAAGGACACTCAGGACGCGTCCAGGACTTCATCGCAAACACAGAATGCCAAGGGCACCACAACTACTACCAATGGTACCAAGAGGAAGCAGTCAGGTAACACGAGTGCGGCGGGTCGCAAAATTGCAAGGAAGACGGCACATAGTCTAATTGAGCGAAGGCGAAGGTCGAAAATGAATGAGGAGTTTGGAGTTCTCAAGGACATGATTCCCGCATGCAAAGGGCAAGAAATGCATAAGCTTGCCATCCTGCAGGTACGTGGTCTCGCTGCCTAGTTCCATGTCGAATGCGCTGACATGATTAAGGCATCCATTGAGTATATGCGCTACTTGGAGCAATGTATATCAGACCTCAGGACTGCACACTCACACCGCGATTCACCCTCCTCTACCACGTCTGATCTTCCTCCGCCACCACTCAGGCGTATGCGCGATGACGACGATGACGAACAGAACGATGGAGACCAAGACCATGATGAAGAGATGGAAGATGCTGTGTCACCCACCTTCGTTGGACAAGCTCCCTCCAAGACCAGATACTCGTTCGCAGACGCCTCGCCCGCCATGTATCCATCGGATAGAAGCGTATACAGCCACTCCACAGCAACATCCCCGGCCATCATGCCCCGCGATCGCAACGGCCAGTACTCGGCGAACCCCTTCCCCGCGTTACACCCATCCGACCCACACCGTTACTCGCTTGCCCCATCCGTTCGTTCCACAGTAACTTCGCCATCTATTCATCCTTCGCCTGCTTTTGGTGCACAGACACCTTCCGCATTGCAGTTCAGTAACCCATTCCACAACGGTCCGCCTAGCACCGGCCCTGTAGCTGCTCCTGGCTCTTCACACGGCTCTGTCCACTTCTCCTTGACGTCACCAGCATTGAAGCCCCAAGCAGACCGTGCTGATCAGGAAGCTACCGAGGCGCTTATGATGCTCAATACAGACCGTCGAAGTTGGAGCGGTGCCAGAGGTATGAGCGTGAAGGATCTCCTTAGTGGGTAGATCTCACATGCGCAGGATAAACAGGGAGCGCTTTAGCGTCCAGCAAGATCAGCAAAAAGCGGGACGGATACCATATGGATACTGGGTGGATATGTTGTAATCATTTTGGCGCTGGCGGTACTTTGTTACTTTTGAGTCTTTCGTGACTATGCTTCATCAGGCAGTGCTGTTTTCCGCTGTAGATAAATTTGAGACATGCATACATCTGATCTATGGAGGATATTAAGCATCTTGAAAAACCTGATCGTTTGAGAGTATACATGCATCCAAAAGAGCTCGTTGTCTCCAACCCACATCTAAAAGCCGTCGCGGCGGCAGGAATCCCGAGAGGAGACCCGGGGTCCAGGCGGATTTTTCAGGTGCGATTGCCTTCAAATACAACACCGAGCCCAGTGTGCGCTCGCCTGACGATTACTCTATCTATAAAACTTCTAGTATGCGCGTTATCAGCCTGGGTCTGGCTCGGCCTCGCGGTGTCAGCGTCAGCATCAGCGGGAGGACCTGGTTGAGCGACGTGGTTGATTGGGGAAACGGCAAGATCACCGCAATAGGACCGTTTGCTAATCAACTTAATCACAACGACATCGCCCTATCTTCTTCTCCGGAAATCTGGTCGTTGATACTCATTGACGATAGCTACGAGAAGTGTGGTGGGCAGGGCGATGGGCGTCGCTGGAAAACGAAGGGTAGACCGCCGACGAGGGGCACGGTACCACAAACTCTACGTCTGCCGCATTTGTCGTCTCGGGGATGATGGCAGAGGTAAGACATCACCACAGTGAGTCGCAGAGTAAGTGTTTGGTTACATCCTACTGTGTTTCCCACATTCTTCTTTTGGTCTTCAGGCCCGTCTTTCTTACCTTCTCATCGGTTTCATTCCATGTTCCCTGGTTTCGACTCAGCCTGTCGTGCACCAGCCAAGACACAAGAGATGGACGTACCATGGATTTAGGAGATAGGACGCAAGCGACATTATCAGCGCATCAGATACCGGCCGCTTACCAAAGTAATCTACCAACCGCTGCCGGCCAGGTTGCCACTCAGACTTTCGATTTTGCGCGCCTGCTCACTTATGAAGCTGACGGGGTCGGTCACCTATAGGCTCCGATGATGTTTTACGAAACTCAGGATCGCGTAGGATCGCGCATAAGACACGCCTTGTCGGGGTTTATACGGGTGTGTCGGCGGGCCGTCGTTCACGAACATCCGTCCAACGTGCCTCAGCCGAGGACCAAACCGAGCAGAAACAGGCTACATGCTGGATGCACTCGGCTATATTACGAGGGCGCTGAAGTTAGGCGTAGAGAAGGGCTGAGAATGCTCGGGACAGCCTTTCTGCAGCGCGTTGTCCCCACACGTCGCCGTCTCGCTCTTAAACTAACGCCGTCTACCGAGGGGGAGTCATGACCCCCGCTAGCCAGACCGGTGGAGTCAGTGGACCTCGGAGATAATGGCCAGACCAGATGCTGCAATTTGGTTGCATAGCAGCGGACGATGACACTGCAGCCGTGTCTGCCCTCCTGACGTGTTTCTTTATATATATGCGCTGAGAACCCCTGGGTTGGTGGCTATCAATCACTATCATTGCATTCTTCCAAGAACATCCACAAGTGCTTTGAACCCGCCTAGCAAACTAACGTAGCGTCAACGTCACGCCAGCGATACTCCTCTTGACGACCGAATTTATCAAAGAAATATTTCTTGGAGGTTGAAGCTGGAGAGATGGGTTATACAGAGGACCAGGATCGGGGACATTCGAGAAGTAGTTCGGAGACGCACACCCTGGACTTGGAGATGGGCGATGTGCGATCACATAAGGAAGCAGGTGACATTGACGAGAAGGTATGAATTCCCTAGCTCTCGTGGTCAGACATTCATAGATTGCTGTCTGGCCGTATTGTTCATGGGGTAGTCTGAATCCTATGCGAGCTTGCACATGCACATGCAAATCGCAGCATGCTGTATTCAGGCTAATCTGTGCAAAAGACGGCTCATAAATTACACAAGCACATCATCGAACAACAGCTAACGCTACTGAAAGGGCACCGAGGAAACCAAAAACAATGTTGGCACAGATCTGGAAAGACATCTATCAAGGAAAAGCACAAAGAGAGATCAGATCGCTGTGGAAAGATACCCTCTATCCGATCTTGACAACAATGTCGTCGGCTGGGACTCGCAAGATGATCCCGCAAACCCACGCAACTTTACCACCAAGATGAAGATAACATTACTAGCACTTGTCTCCGCCATCACATTTGTCAGTCCACTGGCTTCTTCCATATTCGCGCCAGGCATACCGTTTGTCAACAAGGATTTCCACAACACATCGGAACTGCTCGGTTCATTTGCCGTCAGCGTGTACGTGTTAGGCTTCGCATTTGGACCTCTATTCCTCAGCCCGCTGTCCGAAATCTACGGCCGCTATGTCATCCTAAACTGCGCCAACGTCTTCTTCTGTGCCTTCACTCTCGGATGTGCACTTGCGCCCAACCTGGGTGGCCTCATCGGCATGCGCTTCCTTGCCGGCGTCGGCGGCAGCGCCTGTCTGACCATCGGGACAGGCGTCATTGCCGACATGTTCATCCCGCAACAGCGCGGCAAAGCCGTGTCCATCTACTCTCTAGGCATCCTCTTCGGCCCCATCCTTGGTCCCATCTGCGGCGGCTTCATCGCTCAACGCGTTGGCTGGAGATGGGACATGTGGGTCGTCCTCATCGTCGGCGTTCTGCTCACTATCGCCCTCTTCATTTTCAACCGCGAGACTTACCACCCCGTTATCTTATCCCGCAAAACACAGCGTCTCCGCAAGGAACTCAACCGCCCTGAGCTTCAAAACATCATGACGTACAACAAGGACGCCGCCGTCCTATCCCCCTTGCAAGTCCTGCAAAACGGTATCACGCGGCCCCTGAAGATGCTCGCCTTTTCTCCCATTGTGCTCCTCTGCTCACTCTACGTGTCCTTCCTCTTCGGCCTTCTATTCCTCCTCTTCACGACGATTACCTCCGTCTTCATCAAGACATACGGCTGGGCGCCCGAAATGACCGGTCTCGCCTACCTAGGCATCGGTCTCGGAAACTTCATGGGCATCGCCGTTGTCGCTAAGACCAGCGACGCGACCATCATCCGGCTGGCCAAGAAGAACAATGGTGTTTACGAGCCGGAGATGAGGTTGCCCATGTGTGTGTTCTTCGGGCTGCTGATTCCAATTTCTTTCTTCTGGTATGTTCTTCACTTCTCCCTTTCCACAGTAAAATTTCATCTCGCTAACAACAAATAGGTACGGTTGGACATCCTACTACCACGTCCACTGGATCGTTCCCATCATCTCCCTCATGCCCTTCGGCTTCGGAATGATGGGCATCTTCGCGCCTCTCCAAACTTACATGATCGACTGCTTCCCGCAATACGCTGCCTCGGCCATCGCTGGCATGACCGCTCTGCGCTGTCTCTTTGGCGCCATGTTGCCGCTTGCTGGACCCAAGATGTATGAGAGTATGGGGTTGAACTGGGGAAATAGTATGCTGGGGTTCTTGGGTGTGGCGTTTATTCCTGTGCCCGCCTTGTTGTTTAGATATGGCAAGGTCATTAGGGAAAGGTATCCTATTAACTTCTAGGAGACGATGAAGTGGAGGATAGGGTTGGTAAATTCTTTTTGGTTGGTTTGAGCGTTTGGGGATACCCTTGTTTACGATATCTGGAGGTTTGTATAGCATTTCTTTTCTTGATTCATGTACGCGGGCTACGTTGTATTGCATGCATTACATGGAGCCTTTTCCTTGTTCGAGTATATAGTTGAAAGCATTGACGACTATGATAACAACATGTTCATCTCACCCTTCTCTAATCAAAACATCGACTCATGCTCTAACCAGCCAATTTCCCCGACGTATCTCCATCTCATTGCACTGATCCGAGATTAAACGCCTCCACCAAACTGTCCCCAGCTCTTTACCTTCTGAAAACCCCGAGAGTAATTAAATGCGCTATTATTCCCTTATCTAAGTCACTGTGGTCCCTCCAGTCCGTAGACGCCCGTACGGTCCTGATGATGCAATTCACGGCCGGTCAAAACGCCAGGACTAGCGCCTTTCTTGTGTGTACATACCTCAGCGTGGGATCACCTCGTGTCCCAATGCACCACACTATACTGCACTTTGCTACGTTTTTCTTCCACGACTACCTGACTAACGTCTGATCAGACCTTGGTGCGCAAGACTTTCCAGATAAATCTTTGATCACTTTTGGCCCGCATTTGACGTTGTGCTGATAGAGCAGGACAGGCGGTTCCAGGCCGACTTATTACTGCACTAGAACTACAAAGAGGCACCTCCGGTCTTGACGTGTAGTGCTTAGGGATAGCAAGTGTAAGCTACACATACTGCTCTGTTTTATGCACTTTTCTTTACTTCTCTACCTTCTTGCTACACGGTTCTCTTCGCTACTTACTGTATGTATGCCAGCATTTGTGCATTTCGCTCTACGCTCTTCAGAATACCCAATTAATGCAGATGATTTATGGTACATCTCGCATTTGACCCAGCTGACGCGCTTTGATAGTACCAAGCTCTATGGTCTACTTATGAACACGGCTTGCAGGTTGTTGTTGCCATAGGGCCCCCTAGATTCGCACACCCTTCTGTAAGTTTATCTGTTCTAGTTTTCTTTGCTTTCTTTCTCTTTAATCTGTCCCCACACTGTTACTCTATATGTCAACCCTCTATGCTGATCCTCTATGCTGATCCTCTATGCGCACGCCTAACACTCTTACTTAGCATTGGTCTCGCATACGGTCGACTCATTAGGATAATCAACTTCAATCTCATTAAAAGTCACTCTCTTCCACCAGCTGATTTTTCTCAGACTCATCAAGAATTGGTTATCATTAATTAAAGGGCAGGCTTATTAAACTATTATCAGGCTTATCACAGTCTTGAATAGTCATTCACCTTTCCCTTCCTCAACTATCACTACCCACTCCTATGCAGTCTCCATCTTCTCAGTCTCACCCTTCTCTTTCTTGATAACCCGCTCAATGCTAGCCCGCGCATCGCCCTTGGCTTGAGCTGCCGCAACATGTTCGATATCCCGAGCGAGATGTTCACTGCCCATCTTAGTCTGCCAAGCATGGGGACCATTTTTACTGAATAACACTTCAATTTCTTCCAAAGTCTTACCACAAGTCTGCAATCAGGGTTGGTAAGTGTAATGTCATACTTGCATGGCTGACTCACCTCTGGATATGTGAAGAAGAACTGGATTGCCGCCAGTATACACAGTACACCAAAGACGATAAAGATTCCCCACCTAATGTTCACGAACGCGGGCGGAATAAAGAATCCAATAGCGAAGTTGAACAACCAGTTACCAGTCGCGCTGATGCCCATGCCTGAGGCCCGAGTTTCCAAAGACCATACCTCGGCGGCGTATACCCAACATATCGGAGCCAAGGTAAGGGCGTAGAATATAATCAGTAGGTAACAGAACGCTATGACGGTATAGGCCGGTGATCCATGGACAAGCATTACCACGTTTGCGTCGCCATTCACGCCACCAGGCACATGGGTGCTGTGTGCTCCAAGGGTACCGCCGACTACAAAGTGGCACAAGCCCATCAATAATGCTCCCCATACAAGCAAGGTCCTACGTCCAATCTTATCGACAAAGAAGAACATGATCGATGAGAAGATGATGAACAAGGCATACTGAATACCCGAGGATACCAAGTTGATGTTTCCACTCAGTCCTGCCATAGCGAACAAGTAGGTTACGTAATAGGTCATGATATTGGCTCCGCTCAGCTGCTGCCACGCCTGTACAGAAAAGCCGGCGAGAGTGCGTTTCCACATGCCATTGAGAACGAATTTTCGCCATCCTTGGGGGGCGAGGCGCTCGGCAGTTAGAGTAGTGATAATCTCCTCGTATTCGGCGACAACGTAGGGGTCTTCGATATTGCCATCAGCCTGGATAGCGGCAAGAACGTGAATTGCTTCTTCTGTGCGATCGACTTTTGCGAGCCAGCGCGGTGATTCTGGTAGGAATGGGAGGCCGATCATGAAGAATACACAGGGAACGTATTGGATGCCCCAGGCGGTGCGGAACGACGCTGTTTCGCCAGGAATGAAACTGCAACCGTAACCGATGAAATACCTGTAAGGGATCAGATTTGAGCTCTTTGAGGGTGAGGGAACGTAGCAACGGTAAGATGAAAACCACACGATTGTTCAAGATCGAGAAACGGGAAGATCAAAACGTAAAGGCTGGGAAAATGGCATGCGAACGCTTTTATGGCGGGGCGGAGCGCTGAGAGTAGAGTAGGGCTGATTGTGCTGTTTTGCGTTCTTGTGATTATGAACTTACATGATGAGAATACCCCATTCGATAGCCAACTGCTGAATGATGATAATTGCACCACGTTGGGAGTGCTTAGAGATTTCTGCGAGATATACTGGCACTTGGGATGAAGTGATGCCGACAGTGACACCGTTCAGGATTCGGCCAGCGATGAGCATGCCCCGGTTGATGGTTGCAACCTGAATAGCAGTGCCCACGAGCCACCATATGCAGGCGAAAAGAAGTGCATCGCGACGACCAAATTTATCAGAAATTGGACCAGCCATGACCGATCCAATTATTGAGCCAGCAGCAAGCGCAGATCCGATGGCTCCCTGTTGAACCCCGGACGGGTTATTAAAGTAATCACTATTTGAATGTTAGAAAAGGGTACTCGGAAGGTTTGAGCTGGACTGTTAACTTGCATATATTGGCTGGTTGGGATAATAGCACTCATGGATGAGATGTCGAATCCGAAGAGCATACCACCCATCGTGGCAACGATTGCCAGGAAGTAGACATTGTTGATCTTGGGGAATTTCTCAAACATACTGACAAACAGAGCTCTCTAAAGCTTCATGCGACGGTGAAATAGCAGTCGACTGGCCTGTCGATCTTCTCTCCTGGGAGGAAGGCCAAATATAAGGCGTCAAGTCGGCAGATAGGACATGCTAAACATGGCAATCATCTCGCTAGAGAATGCCATCCCCACTGGGGACCTTACTCCGCATGACGCACTCCACAAGTGAGCATTCGTTGACCGGATAAATTGGATGAAGTGTGAGGATGCCTACGTGAGCTTAGTGGCCGTGTGCCGATGGGGCGTAACGTGCTGACCATCAGGGAGGCCAGGGAGGCTAGTCAGACTCCGATTCATCTTCATTGGTGGAATAACTGCATCTGGGGATCTTGGGTCCAACGCTGAAGACTGTGGTCTGTGGTCATCTTGCAACCGCGTTGTGCATGCGCTGATGGCGTAAGTGGCGCTCGACCCCAGTGCGGCTCTTTCTTAATGCTGCGATTCGGCAGCTTCTCTTTCGAGACTCTTTCGAGAATCACAATGAGTCGACAGCGTAAGTACATGCTGCGATGCAACATGTGACTCTGGATATATTTCCACATACGACATAGTGTCCGTGTGGTTGGAAAAGAATGTGACATGGTGTGTTGGGAAAAGTGCCCGAACATGCGAGATGGTGGGCTCCGATCATTTCTGTGCTTGGCAATTTATACCCGTGTTTTCCGACTTTACCCTCATCATCGCGATCTCGTACGATTCCAAAGAGCGCATCGGGAATAATGAGCTGTTATTTTACAACAAAAAGCTTAATAGCGGCGAAATAGAGCAGTTTGGATGATAATTTCTTGCTTTGCGTCTGAGTAATACAGCTCAAGGCGTCCCCGCAATGTCACAGGTAGGTGGGGAACTGGGGTTGTTTGGTTGCTTGATATCGACACTTCCTTGGAGATCGAGTCATATTCTTGCGTCACAAATCCCGGAACCCCTGAAGGTGCAGGATCTTGAAATGCCGCGGCAAGCATGGACAGCAAGCAATGCAACTAGGGCTTTTGTAGATTGGAGACGTGGAGATGAGGTACCGGTACTCAATACCAGTGGGTCAGTGCTGCATGTTGTTGCACAGACATCTGTTTTTCACGTGTCAGTTGCAAGTCTCGGCTTTAACTTATGATATACTGATACTCTCTTCTAAAGAGCAACAGTAGTACGCAGTTCCATTGAGGGCTGCCATCAAAACTCACGTGTGGAAGAGAATATCTTGCATCGCAGATGCCTTAGAAGTGAGCATTTAAGGCTAGCTGGACCGCAGATAATTTAGTGTGCATGTCGAATGTGGTCTTGGATTTCTTTTGACATGGGTGGTGAGCATCGGCCGCGTAATACGGGCAAACCTCAACCACCTTGGACCCCACCCGAACTCTCCAGCCTACTGTATCTGAATTTCCAACTACATATATTACCAGTATCAAAATTGTTTTATCAATAGCTACAGCAGTAGTAAGTAATGGTCTTATGGTCTAGTGGTATGATTCTCGCTTAGGGTGAACACCTGAGCACACTTGCGAGAGGCCCCGCGTTCGAGTCGCGGTAAGACCCATTCTTTTTGCTGTCCCAGACGTCCTGGGATCAGAGTAGGTAGCTTTGTGTTGAGACTGGATTTTTTTTGGCCCTGGTTCGTAATTGTGATCTACCTAGTTGAAGGATTGGTGTGCAAAAATTACCATCTTTCTCTCCGTGGCAGAGACCTCAGATATCGTCTACTACGCTTAAACCTTTTTCGTTGCTTTTTCTACCATACTCCACAGCTGTTCCTTCCCTAGCGGGCCGCCTTTGGAGCGAAAGTTGTCCGCGTTTGGCCGGGTCATAGCTTAGACGTCTGCTTACGCTTAAAGTCACAACCACACCTTCCCGCGATCCCTGAGTACCTAAGTATCAATCAACCGGCACAACCACCTCCATTCTCCCAGCATCGCAATTCAGCTATCATGCAGTTACGCTGGGATTACCCGTCAGGCTTCGCGGTTGGAGCATGGGGTCCGACGACGTCGAATCACAAGTGAGTTTGTTGCTGTAGTTATTAGACTGACTTTACTGACTTACCATAGCTTTTGTGAAGAGGTATGTTTATTCGTTTCTGGATGGGAGTGTGTTGGAGTGCTTAAATGGTGAATCAAGGACTATATCATCACACCATACATTGGCGAATTCATCAACACCCTCACCAACATCACATATGGTACGGAACATGCCCATCCTCAACGACAACAACACCATCAAGTAGACTGTCCGGCCCATCTAACACATCCTAGTAATCTACGGCATCATCGGCCTCCGCCGCGTAACCCCCAAACCAGAAGGCGGCCTCCTCTCTACGCTCGCCTTCCCCTACTGGGGTTTAATCAGCGTAGGCGTGCTCTCCGCCTGGTTCCACGCTACCTTGAAATACCACTCTCAAATGGGCGACGACCTAAGCATGTTTCTAGCTGTAGGCGCCAACCTATACCAGCTGCTCAGCTTCCGTGCTTCACCCTCTCAACGCCGCCTCTACTCCTTGTACATCCTCGGCAGTCTAATACCCATTTCCGTCTACCACGTGTGGGCCGACGAGATTGTGCTGCATGAAATTGCGTTCGCAGTCATGATTGTGCTGGTGACGATTCAGACGCGCAAGCTGATTAAGGCACGGATCACGAATGAGGCGCATAGGAAGAAGTTGGGTAGTATGGCTACGTTTGGGTTGTCGTCGGGCTTGTTTGGGTATTTTCTGTGGAATATTGATTTCCATGCTTGTGAACATGTTACGAGGTTTAAGAGGTGGGCGGGACTGCCTTGGGGTTTTTTGTTCGAGTTGCATGGCTGGTGGCATATTTTCACTGCCATTGGCTCCTATGTGGGTATGGCGCTGGTGGAGTATTTGGTTACGCTGGAGGAGGGGGCGACGGGGAAGTTGGAGGAGGGCTTTGTGTGGCCGGTTAGGGCGGTGCTGAGAGATATTGATGGGGTGGAGGAGAGTGGTGGTGTGACGAAGAAGGAGTTGTGAAAGTGTGGTTGCGAAGGATGTGGTGGTGTGGAGAGATAGGTTGAACGTCGTGGGAAAGGTCTGGTTCTACGTGTTTTACTTTGTTCGACTGGTATCTCAGAATAGTATAGAATATGGTCTCACGACTGACTACTCTTTCCTCATCTTGCTTTCCCACCCTGTCTCCTTGAATTCCTTAGGTTGGTTCGAATTCGAGTTAGAGTCAGTAAGTACCACCTGATTCCGCTATCGCCGAGCGATACCTTCCTTCTCTACATCACACACGCACGAGATTCAGCGAAATACACACTGATGCTCCGACCAGTATTATTGAGCATCAGCAAAGGCGTTTACCATGAGAAATCAATCTGTATTACCGCGAGGCATATGATCGGCAATATGCCTAAAATCCAGGCCCTCTCGCCACGATTGGCTGGACGGAGTTGAGAGCCCAAATTCCCGGCAACTATCTGTAGAGTGAGCGTCATCGCTCGCTCTGCACAACAAACATTCTCGGATCCGACGGGAGTCTTTTCTGTATTTAAACAACCCCAAATCTCACTGGAGAAGAAGCGCATCAAACAGCTCAAGCAATCTATTCACACGGCTCTTTATATTCAACAACCACAAATATTTCATCTGCCCCACCCACCCACCAAACCTCACAACAGCACTCAGTCAACCATCAGCATGCCTGAACTTGTCGGAAAGACAGTGGGGCCAATTGGCTACGGCCTTATGGGTACGTCAATAGCTGTCTACTTTGAAATTGACTGCTAACACATCACAGGTCTCACATGGCGCAAGAACCCGCAACCGGCCGAGCAGAGCTACGAAGCCATGCGCACTGCGCTCTCCCTCGGCGCAAACAACTGGAACGGTGGCGAACTGTACGGAAGCCCAGAGCGCAACTCTCTACACTTGCTCAACGAGTACTTCACCAAATACCCCGGCGATGCGGAAAAGGTTGTCCTGTCAATCAAGGGTGGACTCAAGAAGGGCGAACTGGCGCCTGATGGCAGCCGAGAGAATGTCAGGCGCAGCATCGATGAGTGCCTCAAGGTCTTGGATGGCAAGAAGAGTCTTGATCTATTTGAGTGTGCCAGGGTCGATCCCAACACACCGATTGAAGACACCGTCAGCTACATCGCCGAGTATGTCAAAAATGGAAAGCTCGGCGGTATCAGCTTATCAGAAGTCTCCGCGAAGTCAATTCGCAGAGCGCATGGTGTTCACCCAATCTCTGCTGTAGAAGTGGAGTTTTCGCTCTGGGCGACGGAAATCCTCGAAAACGATGTCGCGGCAACTTGCGCAGAGCTGGGCATTCCCATCATCGCGTACTCTCCGCTTGGACGCGGATTTCTCGTAAGTAGACTTCTCTATTAATAAGATACACTGCTAACACTTTGTCCAGACTGGCAGGTATAAAAAGCACAGCGATATCGAGCCCGATTCGATGCTGCACCATATGCCCCGGTTCCAACCCGACGTCTTTGACGAGAATATCAAACTCCTCCATGCCGTCGAAGACATGGCAAAGAGCAAGGGTGTAACACCAGCTCAGATTGCCATCGGTTGGGTGCTCGCGCAAAGCGGTACTAAGGCATGCCTACAATTATCCCCATCCCAGGCGCGACTACATCGGAGAGGATTCAGGAGAACATGAAGCCGGCGAAGCTGAGCGACGAGGATATGAAGGCGCTGGACGAGATGCTAAAGAAGTTCCCTCCCATAGGCGCACGGTATCACGAGGCCCAGTCGAAGTTGCTGTTTGCATAGAAAATTGGCAGTCTGATTGAGGAGATTGTTAGCACTGTAATTTTGATGTAACAAATTTCAATGTATAAGAGAGTAACAAGTCAGGTGTTTTTGTAGTGTAGAGCTAATCCGCATTTGAGCTGCCGTGAGGCAGATCTTTGGAATTGCAGAACTCTGGAATAGATCATCATAGAGAGGGAGAAGAGAAATGGTGCAAACGTACAATATCAGTGCCGTTGAGAGACGGACATTTCGCAAACTATAGTTCCAGAAATGAACGTTACTGTGCTGAAAAATGGAGCAAGTGTCATCGCATATCGCATGGCGTGACAATGCCGCGAAACGTCGCTGTGGTTGTGAGGTGAAGGAGCGCAAGTTTTGGTTTGCAGACCTCAAATACGGGCGGGAGGCCAAGTTACCTGGTCCCTGCACGTCGGCTAGACGTCCAACGCGCCGGGGGAGACCATCATCACGCTCCTCTCAACGCGACACCCTTTCACCGTATATATCCGCCGAGTTTTATCGCCATGGAATCACCCTCAGACCTTTCCGAGTACGGCAGCGACGACTTTCCCGAGGATGTAAAGGGCCGCCATCTCAGCTACGAAGCCACTCCCGACCAAGAGCAGCGGCCCAGCAAGCGACAACGTCTGAATATCCGCGCGCCCTCTTCGCCCCCAGCACACATTAACATCATGCCGCCAGACGAGGAAGAAGAGCTGTCCGAGGACACTGATGGTTCTGTACCCGCATCGCCACACCACCACCCGGGCATGTCGCAAGACGACGACTATGGCCAGGAACAGGTCACCGTATGCAAATGGGACGGATGTGCGGCGGGTGATCTCCAGAACATGGATAATCTCGTCGAGCATCTTCACGACGACCACATTGGCACCAGGCAGAAGAAGTACAGTTGCGAATGGAGCGACTGCTCGAGAAAGGGTATACCACACGCTAGTGGCTATGCGCTACGAGCACACATGCGTTCTCACACAAGAGAGAAGCCCTTTTACTGTACACTACCAGGTACGGCATGCATCCATACCATTCACATCCAATAGTTCCAACCCCCATCCTAACACCACCCCTCAGAATGCGACCGCTCCTTCACCCGCTCAGACGCTCTGGCAAAACACATGCGTACCGTCCACGAAACCGAAGCCCTCCGGCCCTCTGATCCCGTCCCCAAACACCACTCCTCCAACCCCACAAACAACAAGCAGCGCCTCAAGCTCGTCCTCAGCAACGAAGCCTCCAAGAAACTACCTCACGACAAGGCCTCAACACCGGGCTCCCCGTCTTCTTTGCACCCACCCAACAGCGCCTCTACCGCTACCATTCCCCTGGCAGCAACAGCTTCAGGGCCAGCCTCAGACGCCGACTACAGCCACAACAACATCATCTACCTGCAAGATCTCGCTGGCCCAAATGCCCCCAAGTTGGTCCAGTTCCCACCCGACATTGAGTTTACCCCAGAGGAACTCGCGCTCCCAGCTCCAGAGCTATTCAAGCTTCTGCGCCGACAGCTGCTATGGGCGACGCAGGAGGGTGAGCAATTACGCGCTGAAGCAGAGGAGTTGGAACGAGTACGCTACGACGAGTGGCAGGCCAAGGAATTGCTGTTTGAGAACTTCATGGAGGCGCAGGCGGCGACGGAGAGGAGACGTCGTGTTCAAGAGGGCTTGCCAGAGGATATGGATGGCTGGCAGTCTGTTGAGAATGACATTCTGCCATCCAAGGCTTTGCCTATTCCGCCCAAAGATGGCAAATTGCCGTGGTGGCGCGATGAGGCTGCTTTGGTGACGAGGCCGAAGGTCGAGGAGGAGGGATTACAGGCTACTGCTAGACCACCACCGGCAGATATCAGACATCATGAGGATGTTACGCCGCAAGTTCCCGTGGTCTAGAATATACGGGACACACGGTCTTTCTGGCTTTCTTTCCTTTATTCGAATGGTCTGAGCGTCTCTCCTTAACAGTAGGTAGTTGGACAGGCACTTTTGTACTATTATGGGTTTAGATCTAGCCAGGTTTGAGGGGATTTCATGATTGCCTTTTGGTGCGCTTCAAGGGAAAAGATACCAAATTCATTTCATGCTTTCCATAGTGCATGCACACTTGCTTCATTCAGGGTTTGTGGTCCGCAAACTACCACAAAGTTTTGAGCATCCATGCTACTTGTTGTGTGCATATACTGCCATCCGGCGCACTTTTACTCCGATGCCATGACTACCATCCATTTGTGTCGGCCCGTTTGTTTCCAAACATCATCTCATACTTCTCTCCTTTCAGCGTCACACTACATTTATTTACCCTTCCTCTTATCCGCCTCAGCATTCTTGAATGGAAACCCACTTGTCCTCTTATCCGCGCCAGTCTTCCTGCTGATCCTTCCATTGCTACTAGCAAACAAAATGCACCACAGCGCCACCATGGCCAGGAAACCCGAGCCCAGCGTACCAAGACTGAACGACGTGACGCCCGTCTTAGTCCACATGGCATAGCCGTAGAAAGCGTAGATGGCGTGGAACATTGCCGTTATGGTGAGTGTAGGGAGGGCGTATGGAGCCTTTGGGTCTGCGGCAGAAGTTGTAGCGCCTACGAAGGCTGTTAGTATGCTGTTCTCGAATGTGATGCGGGTGGGAGATGATTAAACGAACCTTCAGACAAGCGACTTGAGAGTGGGACAGAGCCCGTGAGTAAAACGGTCAGAATGCCCAATGCGATGAGTGTGAAGCCCAGGGAGCGGGAGAAGTAGACTTCAAGAGCTGTGCAGCATCTCATTAGCCTTTTTTTGCAATTCCTCTCCCCTACACACACGTGTAGTTCAGAGGGGATACATACTGGTCGCTTCGCGCACCTCAGGCGACAACAAAGCTACAATCATCGTAGGCGACGTAATGAGCGGCGCGGCTTGCGTTGCTACATCCTCTCCGTCAGTATATCTTCTACGACTTTTTGAGCACGCCTATATCCTACCCAACCATGCAGCCGTGCCATACGAGTAAAAGTAGTAAACCTATTTCCTCGACATCAGCTCTACGTTCTCTTCCCCTCTCTTCGTGCAACATCTCAACATACATCCATGGCGTCTCTCGTGTTGTATCTTTGGATTCAACTGGTGCAGTAGGATGTAGGATGCAAAGCTGAAGCTTGAATGAATTCCTGAATATGTAGAAGGTTTTGAAGAAAAAAAGAGGACGTGAGAATTGAGCGTAGGAAGGGAAAGCAAAAGGCAAGGTAGCTTGAGGTTATTGCGTTCCTGGCGGGATTTGCAGCAAGCATTCCGACACTGCTACGTCATTGCCGCCGGGCTAGGGTGGACAAGGCCGGCACGGACGGGGCGGGTCACGTCAACACCGCGTGTGCGGCAGCTTTTTTTGGGAACACTAGGTGCTGTTACGTAGGCTTGGTAATCTTTTTGGGAATGTGTGGCTTGTTCGCGGGAAGCTATGGCGATGCGAGAGTTGCATACAAGTCACGTGTTTCGTGGTTTTTGCCGTCATGTGACCGTTCATGGTCGCACAACTACATGTACGTACGACGAGGTTTGTGCTATGATGCTTCCACAAAAGCTCAGATTACCGATGAGAATGTAGTAAATTTAGATAAAATAAACTACCAAAATACACATCTTCCACACCGCACCACTCCATTCCCAGGCGGGCCCCGAACAAGCTCTCCAGCTCTCTCACAAGCACGCCCAACTCCATCATCTCCTTCCTTTCCATCCAACACCCCAAACCCCTCTACCCATTCCTCCAAACCCCCACACTGACCCTTCCTCCCTCCGCGGAGCACCACCTAGGGCCACCCACGGACCTGTCAAACTACGCCACGGACGGTACCGACAAGGCGCCAAAGCCACCTACTCTACCCCTTTAGGCAAGAAAAGCCTCAAAAGAAACAAAATCCATCGATTCCGGTGTGGAAATACGGGATGGTCATGTTTCGAAAATGGAGTCATGACAATGCGCTGGATCCTGCGTTGGGCCTTCTTTCCCGCGCAGCCTTGACTCGACTCGCTGCACCGACTCGCTTGCTGTAACATGTCGGGGTATCAGTATATGCAAGCACGACCACAAACCACGGTATGCGCATCCGAAAGAGGTAAATGACACCAATGTCTGTTGATTGTAGTAGCATAAATGGAGAATAAAAAAGGAGCCTGTGTGTGCATTAAATGTGCAGGTGGGCGCTTGTGGGGTGTGTTGGTGTGGAGGATATCTGGGTGGAGTGGGTTTGGGGTAGCGTGGGTCGAGCACACCTGTACCTGTCCAACGCTACGCGCCGGATGCCAGATATTGATAAGTCGGGTTGGAGCAAGGCTTGCATGGTAGGAATCGTTCGTACTGGGTGAGCACCCAAAAATTCAGAGTCAGGAAAGTCAGGGAATGTGGGTTGTTTTGGAAGGAGATTACTTTTTCCCCAAGGCCTATGTTGGTATGCGAACGTAACGGGTACCAAACAACGACTGTAGGAAAGGGGATCAGAGGCTCAAAACGGTAGTTTGATAGATGGCTGTGGATTCTAGACGTGAATCGTGGCGTTCATAGTATTGAACAAAGCAATTTGAGCTTCTCTTAGCCTTCCTCTCCAAACATGCAGACAGCATATTTACAACCCCGGTTTTCCCTTACAGCACCATATACACATACATACCCCATGCCATTTACTGCCCCAGCAAAATCTTCAGAGCCTCCACCCCCACAGCCAAAACCTCCTGACTCCTACTTTCCTTGAGCACAACCTTCAACGCCTCCACCACCCCCTTACTCTTACACTTCTCCCTGCCCTCATCGACCTCAACTACACTCCTCAAGCAAACAACACCACGATACCGTATTGCCTCGTCTTCATCTTGGCACAGACCCACGAGCCACTCGACACTCTTGTCCTGCTTGAGAAACTCGACCACGGCAAGATCGACAGAGAGCAGCATGGCTAGTGCGCCGCCGGCTGCCGATCGTGTGGCGCTATCATCCACGTCCGTCATGGCGAGCAGGAGATGGAGTCTGTGTTTTGCGCGGGGGGAGGCGTCGACAAAGTTTCCGATGCAGACAGGCGAGGCCATGAGGTTGCAGATTAGCTCGGTGGCTGCGCGCCGGATCATGGTGTTGTTGCTGAGGAGCAGGTCGTCGACGACGGTGTCAAAGGATTGCCGGATTATGTGGTCTTGGGTGCTGCGGTCTAGGGAGGCCAGGTTAGTGAGGGCGAGCAGGGCTTCGAAGGCATGGAGTTGCCAGGTTGAGGACTCAGTGCGGGTTAGTTGGCTGAGGAGAGGCCGGATGGCTGAGGTGCTGGGTAGGGCAGCGTTGAAGACATGCGAGGGGTTGATGCTGATGAGGAGCCGAGAGAGGGCTTGGGCGGTTGTAGCGAGTGCGCCGGGTGGGAAGGGCGTGGTGCCTGTGGTAGAGGAGTCGTTGGTAGAGGAAATGTGCTCCCAGATTTGGATAAGTAGTTTGACTGCGCCTTGTTGCGCCATGGTCCCCCGACTTTTGGTGTCTTTGGATAGGCTGAGCAGTACGAGGCTGCTTTGCGTAAGGATCGATGGCGAGCCTTTCTTGCAGACTTGCACGAGTAGGGGCACGACGCCGGCGTCGAGGATACGTTTGCATCGTATGGCGACATTCTCATCGTTGAGGAGTTCGTCGGGATCAGCTGGTTTTTGCACGTTGGCGTAGGCTTTTAGCTGTGCCATGCGCTTCTCTTCTTCGGACTGCAACGGCAGGTATTGTGTGATGTTGACAAAGATGGTAAGACCACCAAAGATGATGTTCTTGGGTGAGTTTGCATCGCTCATCGTCTCTACGAGGCGTTTGAGGAACTTGGGCGATTTGGATAAATCCTCACGGACCTTGGGCTGAAGAGAAGCGTAGGCGAGACCTTCGACGGAGTCCTGCTTGGACGGCGTGTCACCGCCGATGACCATTGACTTGAAGCTCGCAATGAGATCGCTCTGGTCTACCTTCTCTGCCCTCACGATCCGCGGCCCATCTTCAGACGGTTGCTCCTCGCCCAACTTGACCAGTATGAGTGCAGCTAGGTTGGCCCGCTTCTTGTTTGGACACTCTGCAACCATGTCCTCGAGCCATTCCCGACAATGCTTGCTGATTGCCTCTCTGCAGTTCTTGTCCACGCATGCTGCACTAATAAGGTCGAGAGTCGCTTGTTCCAAGTTGTGTGACTTCTTGCTCCGCACCCTATCCACCAATGTACTGACAAATCCATCTGTAAGGAACAGCGCCGCGGCAGATGTGACCGCAACTGGGAAGATGGCAGCTGCGGCGGAAAAGGCTATGACAAGATCATTCGCTTCTCCTTTTTTGGCTCGAGCAGTGACAAACTTTGAGATGAGCTCTCCGGCAGTATCTGGTGCAAGCTCAAACAGCTTGATACTTGCAAGTGTAGCCTGACTACGTAGGCTAGCCGGCAGTCGGATGTCGAGTGACGAAAGTATGACGTCGAAACTATCCGCATCAATGATACCCTTGAGATGTTCGGCATAGTGAGCGAGCAGCTGCGCAATACCCTTCATTGCACGTTCCGGATGCTCGAGCGCTTCCTCCATCATCATGGCCAGACTGAGCATGAAAATATCTCTGTGACCCGTCTTAAAGGATTCGTCATCTGGCCAGATAGCCCGGTTGAGCAAAACCTTGAGCATTCCATCAATCGAGTCGTCTCCTCGCTCGAACATCTCATAGTAGATGCGTGTCGGCTGCTCCCGGATGGCTCTAGCAAGCCACATCTGAGCTCCAGGGTTTTGCAGCAACTCGCCGGACACATGGTCCAAAATGTCATCCTCGCCTTTGAAGTCGAAGAGAATGTCCATTGCTTGTTCCGCCTCTTTCTGCGTCAACCCATGCGTTCTGATGGCTTTCAGGGCCTTGTCTCCATCATGTTCATCCCGACTCTTGACCCAGGCTCTGCAGATACCCAGTAACTCGCTCTTACCCTCCTCTTCCTTCAGTGCCACCCATGCTTCCTTGATCTGCGGATGCTCGGGTGCAATCGTACTAGCTTCGCGTAGGTACCGAGCTGCAACAGCCAGCTCTCCCGCTTTGGTGCTCTCACTTGCCTTCTCAGCAAGCTGCAACGCTCTTTCCTCTTCTGATGATGTAGGCATAGTCGATTGTGTAGTAGACGGATTCCATTGTAAAAGTCATGTGGTGCTGGATCGTTTTAATGCACAGATGCACGGGCCTCGGCGGAGCCGTTTCAGTGGAGCGCGGGGGCGGCTGATCACACAAGTGCCTTGCATCGGCGGTCTCAAAGGCGTCCAAGGCTTACATGGCCCGCCAACAACGTCCGCGTAATTGAATAGCCAAGGCCAAGGATAGTTTCGCTACCAATACAATTCATGAAGTCATTACAAAAAATAAACCTGGCTCCGCGCTCAAACAACGAAGCTTGTCGCAAGTCGTGCCTAAGATATATGCGCCTAAAGATGCTCAGATACCAAATATCCCGCTCAGAACAAACAATGCCATCCAACTCCATGATGCCAGCAGACCAGCAGTACAACAACCCAACTCCACGAAAACGCTAAGTCCAGATCTTTGTTACATCAAGGTGCGCCATTCCCCCAAGCTCCTGCCTATGCATATATAGTTGCATGCGATATGCGCGTGCTATCGTCGCACCACTCTCACACCATTCCATTACTCCGTTTCGACGGCTGTATCTGCCCGCTTGCGCTGTATAACGCCAAGGAACAAGAGGCGTTCCCATACATCATCTTTGACAAGCACGCGCGCCTTGTCAAAGGGCAAGCCATCCAGCTCCTTCAGGCTCTTGCAAAGATTGGCGAGCATCATCTCAGTGACCCGTCGCCTGATACGTGTCTCGTAGTCCAGCCGCAGAAGGTGCTGAACGTCTGCCTCGACTTCCCCATCTGGCATGACGAAGCGGTTCCTCAGCTGCTCTTCTGACGGTTTCTGCCTGAGCGACATGATTCTATTCTCAGACGCAGGGGCGTAAAAGCGAAGCGTGAGCGGATTATCCCGCCAGTCTAGCTTGTGGAGAGTGCCCAATTTGCCCAAAACCATTGCGTTCGCGCGCAGACGTTCAAGCTTGTTACCAACCAACAAAAGCTCACTGAGTCGCTTGATGTTGAGGAGCGGCCGGAGGTCCGTAAGGGAGTTGAAGTTGAGGTTAACGGATCGGAGATTTGGGGTGAGCTGACCAAAGTTGGTGGGTAGTTCCTTGAGGCCCATTGACGCCAATTCTAATCGTTGAAGATTCAACAAATGCTGCGAGATGTGCAGACCGTATGTGGGGTTGAGTGAGAGGTATAGGTTGCGCACTTCCGTGTTCCTAACCAGGTTGCTAGCACACATCTCCATGTCTGACTCGGACTCCAGCACTTGTTCCCGGGCTGAAAAGGTTCGCAAGTGTCGGAGGTGCTCTAGACCTGACACTTGCATCAAAGCATTGCCGTCAACGTAGAGCGACTCGAGCTTGGGGAAGTACTTTTCGACGTCAAGATGTGTAGTCCTGTTTCGACAGAGACGGATTGACCGCAGGACTTTGCAGGGCTTCAGTGGTGTGTCAATAAGAGGGAATTCGTCAATCTCGTTGTCATCTGTTGCAGGTCAGTTCGTGTACTACTGGAGTAGCCAGAAATAAACATACCAAGATTGAGGTGCTGAAGCTGCGGTAGGCAATGTAGGTTCCGTACTTCGAGCAACTGGTTCTTTCGCAGGTCCAAGTCTGTGAGAGATTTCCTATCAAATGATTAGCATGCAGGTTGTGAAGTGAGGGGACGTTTACTCACAAGTTTGACCGGGAAAAGTCAACAATGTCGATCTCGTTGCGACCAATGCTCAGTTCCATTAGGCCATCAAGATGTAGAATGCCTTGAAGAGACTTGATCTTGTTGTTGTCAGCCTTGAGAATCCGGAGATGCACCAGCTCAGCGAGCCCGTCCAGTGCATCAATGTCGTTGCCAGATATGTCGAGGTGTTGAAGGTTGATGAGAGTGGTCCAAGAAGTAAGCCCGGTTAGACAGTTGTTTTGTACTGTCAATCGTCTCATGGAGTACGGTATGCCCTCCACTTGATTAATTTTGTTGTCTGAAACATCAAGCTCTTCAAGTTGGTAGCACAGCTCGTCAAGACGATGTAAGCTACTGAGGTCCTTCTTGCGGAGACTGACGTTACGAAGATCTTCCCAATACGGCTCGTCTGGTTCCACATCTTGAAGTGCCTTGACAAGCTCCGCAGTACCTTGCGCATAGCGATCTTCCAAGGCTTTCGAGAATCGGCTACCATCATGTTTGACGACAACCCGATCTGGAAGCTCAAACTCGTCGATCTGGTTGAGTGTGAACTCGGGAAGGTCACTGAGCATAAAGGTAACATCTTTCACCGGTGAAGACGGTGCAGCAACGAGTGTGTCTCGTCTACCATTTCGTAGAGGAGGTGCAGAAACGTTCATCGAGAGCTGCATCCGATAATTCCTTGACGGAGCATCGTCCAAGAGCGACAAGTCGCCATCTCCGCTGAAGACAGGCAGACGACTGGGTGGTCCATGCGAAAGAGCTCTGGTGCCGTTTATTTGGTTCCAAGTCGACTGCTTCTTCTCCGATCGCTTTTGGGCGCTTGATGGCCCCCACTCATTTTTGGCGAAGCTTCTGTTGCGATTTGTCGGGCTGGGGTTCCCGGTTGGGAACCTCTCGCTCTGCGATCGAAATGGTAAATGTCACGCACCCGCGGACGTTGTACGCTCGGAGGAGCACGGTCTCTTCCCTCAAAGTATTGGATCTCGTGCTCGACGTCCTCTTCATCGGATTCTGGAATGGCATAGGTGGTAGGTGCGTGTGCTATTTTGGTGCTCAAGTTCCGTGGCGCTTGTGTGCTCCAGGAAGTAGCCCGCGTGTCAGGATGAGGATAACTCCATCCAAAGTTGGAAGCCTTTGAAGGCGCAGAGCTTGTATCTGTGTAGGCGACGCCATTGCCCTCACGGGTTGACGGGCGCGCTTCTTCGTCAGACTCTGGTTTTTCGGTGTCCTCGAGAATAGTTTCTGCTGTAGGCTGAAGACGGACTGGCGAGCCTGTTTTGGCATCCTGATCATACGTGTCTTCCACGGTCAAATCAGGAATATTGCCAAAAGGATCATCTTCGCTTTCATTCATGCCGCTAGGCTGCTCCTCACGACGTTGCTGCTTAGATGGAGACTTTTGACGAACCCAGACATTCTTGTCACGGTCAAAGCTCATCCCAGCTACTTCTGGGGGAATAAGATGGGCGACCGCTTCAGGTGCAAGGGTAGCGACATGATCCGAACGGCGAGAGGCGTTTGTAACTACTGTTTGGCCAAATGATGAGCACCGCGACCGATGGGAATCTACTGTATGTTGCGGAGAATTCAACTGATTGTCTTCGTCGTCATCGTCGTCGTCGTCCCGATGCCTGTTCCGGTTGTCTGTGATCCTAATGTCGTTTTGCTCAATCACTATGCTTTCTCCGGGTATGGCCGATCCACCTAAGCGCGAAACGCGGATAGAGTTTATGGACGAGTTCAGGAATGTGTCGTTTTCGTGCTCTTGATATTTACGGAGATGATTCATGATTTTCGTGTCCATTTCCTGCTTGTTAGGTTCCTCCCAGGTCGAAGGGCGGCCCTCTTTGCTTGGGGGCCTATCAAATGTCAACACATTGGAAGAGGGGTCATTGCGCTCCTGGATGAGCTCAGTTTCAGCCTCCGTTTCCTCGAGACTGCCTAGTCCACTGGTTGGGCGACCTTTTGTGCGGATAAAGTCCATGATTTTCAGTGCCTCGTCTAGGAAGTCTTGTGTAGTCACAGAACGTTTGCGGGTCTTATCTCGCGATCCATTCTGCCTCCTCATACTAAAAGCGGCAATCTGGTTGGCAACTGCCTTTGCTCGATCCCTTTCAGTGTCGGTATCTGAGAGCATCGACGGTTCTAGCTGTTCACGGATGGTGTTGAGCTTTGGTGATGACATGATAAATGCTTCGGTAGCCTCCATGATCTCTGCCTGAATCTCCTCGCGCCTTCGCTGGCTGGGTGTGGGGTTACGGGGCCTTAGGATGTGTCTCCGCGCTAGTGTTTCCGAGTTGGCAACGGGGTTGGAAGGGTCATGGCCAGCGTCTTTGTGGAGACTAACCACAGCTTGTATGGCTGCGTGCGAGCGTTTTATGGTGCCCGCGTCGTCATCGTTGAATACATCTCCATCATCGCCCCCATCGTCTTCTACAGAACAAATTGTCCTTCTACGCTTTGGTGTCGGGTTCTTGAACGGTGACGTCGGACCTCTTTTCCCCTCGGTATACTCGTGGGCGAGCTCTGAGTCTTGTTCAAAATTGGGGGTTGTAACTTTCCGGTGTGGTACAAATTTCGGTCGATTGGCGTTTCTTATCGAGTCCCCCCCATGACCGGACACTTGTCTTCTGGCTTTTGAGGATGTCCGCTGGGCTGGTGATTCGTCTAGGTGGAATTTGAAGGGTTGCCGGCTTCCAGGTGGTGCAACATCTGTTGATGGCGATTCATCTGGTGCGGTATCATCGTGGCAGTCCTCATCGGATGAAATAGCGGAAAAGTCCCCCGAGAACTGGTACTGGTTGAGCTGTCCTTCGCCAAAAGAACCAACCCTGTAGGGTGTCTTTTGGTGGAGTTGTGTTGGAAGATATTGGTCGATGTTTTGCATGCTCCTCTCTTCCACTGACGACAACCTTGAAGTCTTCGGTACCACTTTTGTACTCTCCGCTGTGCCGTCCTTGACGCTAGATCCCTTCTCGGATTTGTATTCGAGCTGGCTCAATCGCCGCTGGATACGGTTGCTCGTGTAGGTGTCGTGCGCATCGAATAGCTTTAGAGGACTTCCGGAGTTCTTCGCTCGGTCTGGACTTAGGAACTGTTCGTGTCCCCCTCGATGGGGGGTTGTGGGGTCTGTGGTGATTTCTCGGAGAGGGTGCTTTGCGTTAGGTTTTGATTGTGCCTTGGTTATACGACCGTTTGAAGCTTCCGAAGCAGGTCTCTCGGGCGACGGACTAAGTGGCTTTCGACGAAAAGATCCTTCCCTAGAGTATCCGCCTCTCCGAAGTTCCACGTGACGTCCGACGTCAGCCACATCTGGTGTGCCCGTGGGAAGACCTTCCGGCAGCGATTCATCCTGAAGCCTTGCCAGGGACGAATCGTCACGGCTGAAGCTCAAAGCGCTCTCGTCGTACGAGGGCTGTTCGGCAGTAGGAGGCGGCGATCCAATCTGTCGTAATCGGTTGGCGAGCTCGGATCCTCTGAAGTTTGGGCCTGGCTTAGCGGACTGGCTGACGTTCATGTTCGCAGTCATGGTCAGAAATACAGGGCTGAAATTCTCGTTTTCGTATTCGATCTGGCCGCTCACTGTCCGTGCTTCCTGTGGTAGGCCTGGTCCCTGGGTGCAGATCGATGTGCCTTGCTCTTGCTCTGTGTTGTCGTGCGAAAGATTGTCCTGGTCTGCATCATGTGCCTGCTCGTGCTTTTGTGCTGCTTGGCCTGCGCCCTTGGCCTGCTGCACGGCTGGCCACGGTGGAGGGCTCGACGGCACGGTGGTGAGACTCTTAAGCAAACCAAGCCTGCGCTTTGGCTGGGCCGAGTCGTCAGACGCGCCCGGGGCTGGCTTCTGGAAGATGTTCTCCAAGCCTGTGGGACCAAACAGGTCGGTCTGGTTGCCGTAGCCCACACCACTGCCATTGACCAGCCTCCGCCTCCACTCCGGTGTGTCGTGTGGCCCGCGTGCCTTTACCGGTGACCGTGCGACCGTGTCTTGTGCTATGGTGCCATTCTGCATGACGGAGCCCTGCGATATGGAGAAGTCGGAAAACGAGGCGTCGCGTGGGGCGGCATGCGGCGACGAGGTAGTGGGGACAGCCATGTCGCTGAGGCTGCGCTCATGGCCGGCACCGCGTTGCTTTGGCGGGCGCAGCTCCTTTGCCATGTTGCGGACCTGGATCTCTGAAAAGGAGCCCGAGGACTGGCGCATGCGGGGGAGACGACTGCGGGCCTTTGCTGCACTCTGGCTAGCCTGCGAAACGGCCGGGCTCTCTTGATTGCGCGCAAGAGTTTCGGGCGAGGGCTGCGTAACCCATTCCTCGGAAAGATCGTCGAGCCATGGCTGTGTGGTGCTGGCCATTGTGGTTGTTGTGAAGATGGCTGGCGGAGCGGTCGCCGCTTGAGGCTGGTGTCGCGGTTGGGCCGCGGTGAAGATGCGGTGAAGAAAGTTGTTGGCGGGCGGCTACGCGTCGGAAAATAATGTGTTATCTTAGCGCACGCGGCATACTGCGTGTCTAGGTGTGTTGCAGGCTCCAAATGTCAAAACGGCGGCGTCATGTCTTGAGCGCGTCACAAGGCCGAGTGTTATCGGTTGTATCGATATACTAGGATCTACGGCATCTAGAGACCTGCACGGAGCCCCCGCGTGCCGCTAATTCACCGTTGCCCGAGCAACTGGCACCCGTTCCGCCCACGCAAATGCTGAAGCGACCAAGATGACGTGCAACCCCATGAAGCAGCCGAACCCGATCGGCCGCTATTGCATCTGAGCGAGCGCTTGGATCAGTTGAACAAGCAAAGACAAGGCGTGGGACTGCCGAGAAGTTGACTTGGGCCCTTCTAACTCGCTGTTTGCGACGCCCACCACGCACGACACCGCCCGCCCGAACATGTGATTGCGCCCTGGCCGCCCATCTGTTGCTGTACTACTGCGCCTACCACACACGTGAAACGGTCGCGTACTTTGGACCGACATTGGCCGACATACCTATCCAGACCGACGTAAGAGGACGAGGACGAGGACAAGGCGGATTGGGGGGCAAGGTTGTAGCGAGCCATGCCATCCAGTCTACATCCACACCTCAGACGGGGCTTGGACTTTGATGAATACTACCTTCACCCTGACGACGTCATCGAAGAAGCGCCGGCTGAAACCCAAGACCCTGAGGAGCGAGCAGCTAAGCGGCGGAGGATAGAGGCCATTGCATCGCAGTATTTGCGCGGCCGGCCGCCTGTTATTGTCACGGCTGGCTTGCGCGGACCATTCAACAACGGATGGAAGAACCCGTGGGCCCGACCGACACAGGACAAGAGGCGGACATTGGGCAAGAATGAAAGGACGTCGGAATCTCGGAACCGTCACAGCAAGAAGGTCACAGCGGCCGGTCGGAAAGACGCAGTCGGCCATCAGGCAAGCGCGAAGCTTGGGATGAACAATCGAGGGCGTGTGGCAGAACAGGCTTCGGCTCCCCTGACAGCATCACCGGAGACCTCTAGAGCTTCGAGAGATGGCGTGGACACGTGCGAGCACAATACCGGCCTCGAAGAAATCGAAGTCCCACCAGCGACAGAGCCCTTGCCAGATGACGACAGCGCATCCACCGCAACCGGTTTCTCGAGTGTCGGCACCGCGAGGCGAATACAAACCCGATCACCCATGACAAACCCGTTCTGGTTGCGGCGGCCTGGGTCAGCAAAGGTGGACATGCGCAGAGCTCGGGATGGGAACACGGACACATCGCCATCACGGTCACGGTCACGCCAAGGGGATTCGCAGATGAGCGCGAAAGGAGAACTTCAACTCAGCCTCCCAAAGGCACCAATCCGGGCTCAGAGCACCCCGCGCAGATCCGAACTGCCAGATGCATACAAATCCAGCGCGTCAGCTTCCATGGATATCTCGTCGCCCGTAGTAGACGATGATACCCCAAGGCAGCTGGTCAATGCCGAAGCACAGTCTACTTCGACAGCAGCAGAAGAACCACTATACACACTAGAGGCGGTCCAAACAGCCACCGCTGCAATCACACAAGAGACCACCCACAGCAAGGAACCGGCGCAACGGTCACAGCGAACTGTACCCATTGTCACTTCATCCATGGGCAGTCAAGACACGCATGCGTCTCAAAAGCCCGTCTCGTTTACAACACGCAAACCACGTAAAAAGCCAAGGGCAGTCAACTTTGATTCATCGCCAGAAAAGATCTCGGCAGCGCCAAAGCCACGCCCGCAGACTGTAGTTGAAAAAGCCAATCATGCACCTCAAGACGAAGCGACAGAAGCAGACGGAACTGATATCAAAGTAATTCAAGGAGATGTCGTTGAGAAACAGGAACATGACCAGGAGCTACAGAAAAGTCGAGACTCTGACTGGTCTACGCAGGCAGCCATGTTGCGAGCTCAACTCGAATTCCAGCAAAGCACTTTCCCATCCATGTCGCCCAATCTCATCGGAGCCGGGTCGCAAACTTCAATTGACACACCTCGTCCGATAGGGGCTGTATCCAATGCACTGACAACACCCTTTTCTGCCTTTACTGTCCAGCGGGACGAACCGCTTCTCAATTTCAACGAAAGCATGGCACATGGGCCACCCATCAGCACGCAGGATCTCTTCGGTGCAGCATCTCCATTTGCCTTTAGCACGGTGAAGAAGCCGATGCAAGGAGGTCACGGGAGCAATTTGAGGTTTGCTCAGAGTCCGGGCGATGTGATATGCCAAGCCAGTAACGCAGATAAGAGCCCCACGCCGTCCATTGATCGCATCCCACTAAAGGATAAGAACACGACCACGTCCGTTTGGAGCTTCGTCAGCGAAAAAGCATCGCAGGCCTCGCAAGGGTCGTGGGGAGACAAGTCGAGACATATCACAAAGGACGGATGTTCCCCGCTGGAAAGCTTCGGCCCAAACGGAAATTTGCACTTTACAGACGGCTTTCTACGTAATGTAGATGACACTTGGATGCCATGATGTACAGATGGACTTGTGAGAAGGAGAGAATGATATACCCATGCCGGTGCAGACCGCCAGTCGTGTCGGGAGCAACGGCATTCTGCATCGTACGAAGGGCTTCCCAGCAGCGTGGCACATGATTTATGCCATGGCAGAGCAGTTCTGTACCGGCATCACTGCAACGTGCAGCAGTAGCCAAGTAAGATGCAGCAGGCGGTGAGAGGCCACGTTCTCAGGTGATTGGTCGTGGCGGCCTTGCAAGACAGCAGCCATGCATGGTAGCTGCACGCGGAATGGGATGCGTAAAGCACAGATGAACAACAATGAGACGAGACAGGATGGGTTGGTGCTGTATAGCCGATGCCGCAGAGAGAGTTTGACTGCGCGGCCTTTTTGCACAGCCAGCGGAAGCTGGGGGGAGCAAGGCGCGGAGACGGGACCACGCCTAGTTTGCGTCACGTCGAGGAAGGCGGGCGCCGGATCAGAGTGAGGCAGTGAAGCAATGAAGCAGTGAAGCAGTGAAGCAAGCTACGGCCATGTTGCCTGCGAGCCCATGGAGAGGCCAGGGCTTGTTTGTGTCGTGTGTTGTTGTGGTTGTTGTTGTGGTTGTGCGTACATGTAGTAGGTCCGTCGTGAGCATCAAATATCAATCCAAGTAGGCTCGTGTGCACGGACACGGCTTCCCCCTTTGGCAGCAAAAGGTACCCATGACGAATGACACTTGGCCGGGGCAGCCACCAGGAAGTTGCCAGCGCAGCAGGTGCTAAAACAAATTGCGTTCGTGAACCATGTTGCCCAATGCTGAGAGAGGCAGTGTAGAGTCGGCCGCCTTTTACTCTGTTTACTCGTTTACTTTCTGGCCTCCTGGGTAGATCGCTGGCGAGTTTCCACACGCCCGATCTCGCTCACTGCGACGCGCTTTGTCCTACGCGGTCAGGCAGACGTCATTGGGCCGCTCGCTTGCGACAATCTTTGCGCCACTCTCGCATTCACGCCAAACCACAGACATTTAGAACGTGGACCGACGACACCTCTCACTCGCTGAAGCCAGCACCACCCCCGGAGCCGCCACTGCAGCCCTCCCTCTCCCCCCCTCGGCCTGCAGCCCTTCCCATCCGCCAGCGCCGCTGCTCTGCACGCTAATCTCCCAGACCCGCCCCTGCTGGCCCTCCGCTGTGTCTCCGCCGCGCCCAACAACCGCATCCTGGCCAACATCAGCAACGCTCGCCTGGCCATATCTGCCACCCATCCCGCCACGAGGTGCCCTTTAGACGGTCGAATCAATGTCGAGCCCATGTCACCCACGCCCGACGCCCACAGAAATACCTCACCCCCCGCACAGGTGAGGTTGAATGCCCCAAATGATGCGCCCACGCTCCACCCAGACCGCGAAGCCGTGACCCCGAAGAGCCTCGCCCAGACGGGCCGTTCACGTACGGCGCCCATTGTGCACGAAAATCATCTGTGGAAGTCGTCAATTGACCGGCCCCAGCTTGACGAGCGCGACAGCATCTTCGCGACTACCTACCTCGCCTCGGACAGCCCCATCTCCTCGCCCCGCGCCGCTGCTCGCCAGACTGACTTCGCACACGATGCCCCCGAGCACAGCTTGTCCGAATTGGCTGCCCCAACTCCTCCCCCGGGGCCACTGAAAGACCCGCCCATTATACGCAGGAAGCACTCTACCCTCCCGCCTACCCTCCCAGCCACACCCTCCATCGACCACCACGCCGTTCTGACCACCCCCTTCAACCCCCGCGCCGCCATTGCAGCCGGTATGGGTCTCGAGGTCACTCGCCACAGCCCCCCTCCCTACATGAGTCCTGTCGACTCTCCTCTGCAGCGCCCAACCACACCACTCCACTCTGAGCTCCAGCCCGCATTGCACGACGCTCTGTTGGAGAGTGAGGAGAGGCGCCGCAACAGGGAATGGCGCGAGGGCAAGCCTGTCCCGTTCAAGGGCAACATCATTCTCGACAACCCCGTCATGGGCGTGGACATGGAAAAGAAAATTGAAGCCACCCTCGCCAAGACCGAACAGCCAACGTCGGCACGCAGTCGGAAAGCAAGCCACTATCTGCGCGTCTTCAAGGATGGTGATCCTGCCGAAGACCCCAAGAAGAGAGAGGGGAAGCCCAGAGAACGCACCTCTGCCGATCGCCCGCTCTCTACGCTGTCAGAGGAAGTGTCAGCGGGACCCAACACATCTGAGACTAGTGCCAGTGTCCTTACTCAGCAACTACGTCGATCGTCGCTTGCTTCACCCATTGTGCAGTCGCCTTTGACTGGCCCAGCCGACTTCTACTTCGACACTAAGCCTGCTTCACGTACCGAACCAAATCTTGGCCCTACGCCCCCTACCCAGCCAAGCATACGATCAGAACAAAGCAACGCTGAGAAGCGGGAGCTCCCGCGGCGTCTTTTAGAAGACATCCGTGGCTTCGGAAATCTGAGTCCTGGGTCTTTCTACTCGCACAGTCTGCCTACCTCAGCAGTCGAAAAAATACATGCACATTCATCAACAAACGGAACAGCGCATTATGATGAGCCATCCGACTACTTCCAGGCCAAGGACAGGAGCAGTGCCGAACGTACGCCAGGCTCGGAAGAAGAAGATGAATCGGAAAAGGAACAGATCTCATCAGCTCTTTACTTTCCTCATCGCCGTCTCAAGGCAGGCGATCAGGTCCCTGTAGAACCAAAGCCCCGAGATCGAGAGGTAATTGAGGTTGACAAGAGGGCCTCGTTTCATGAGGGTGCAGGGCCCAGAGGATGGGCCGCGAATAAGGAAGTTCAGACCCCGCAAGAAGTAGAAATTTCTCTACAGTCCCAAGATACAAATCAATGCCTGCATGGTGACATATCCACGGCAACTTCCGTAAAGAAAGATAAAGATCAGCCACTGACGGCCTCGGTTGTCGATACGCTTTCAGCTGAATCTGAGCCCGAGTCCCTCGCCGAGTCTACTCATTCACTTCTTGGCTATGAATCCAGTGCGACTGATGATCTAGGCACTACGCCCACTGCGACAAAACACAAGCAGGAGCCCAAGGTCGCCCCAGCTCCGGTCGCTCAGCCACCAGCCCCATTGGGTGCTGTTGAGCTGAAGCCGTACGACCATCAAGTGGGTGGACATTCTACTGTCTACCGATTTTCGCGGAGGGCTGTATGTAAGCAGCTCAACAATCGAGAAAACCAGTTCTATGAAACGGTCGAGAGGCAGCATCCAGAACTCCTAGACTTCTTACCAAGGTACGGATCATCCATCATCATTATGGATCCAAGCTGAGACTTCAGCGAAGAAACATATTTCCACCTAGTACGTATAAGACTTTTTTGCTAACGTTATATTGTCGTGTAGGTATATTGGTGTCTTGAATGTGACTTATCGCAAAGCACCCAAGAAAAAGAAGACGTCCAAGGACAAAGCCAAGCAGGATGCCCCTCCTACTACATCCACGACTCAATCGGAGAACGCTTCGAGGCAGGCTTCTACAGCTCCTGAAGAATCGAGGAAGCCAGAGACTACCCGCGTGGTCAGCCATTCGCAGCAGATCATGCCCGTTCCAGAGGTCATTTTCGAAAACAACCGACACATCATCCCGGATAACTTGTTCAGGGTACCTCCGAGATCCACTACTCCAGACCCCTGGATGAGAAATCCTGCGCTGTCCTCACAACAGCATCGCCGATACCAGAGCGATTATACTAACACTTCTACAAGCCCCGCGCGACCCCAGTTACCGCATGCCAGCAGCTGGGGCGTGACAACGATCAACAGAAAGCTTCAAGAAGAGGTACTTCGCCAGGTCTTTGCCCCTCCGACCATTCACCATCGCCCGCGGCATCATCACCATCATGGCATTCCTTCTCGTAAAATGGGAGATGTGTCACAGTCCACGGTTGGCTCGGCGCCTACCATTAGAAGAAACAGCACAGACGTATCGGCATTGCATCCACCACTTACAGAAGAATGTACTCGAAAGCAAGTTCTAAAGTCAGAAGCCCGCCGTCATGCTTCAGGAGGAAATCCCATTCCAGCCGTCTCTAGTTCAGTTGATGGGTTGCAGGCCAATACGGAGTCATTGAGGCCCCCGCCGAACAACATCCCTCGACGCCGACATTCTGGAAGCGGGCTAACTAGGAGACCTTTGGGCATAGATACAGTCCAGAGACACAACCTAGAGTACTATGAAGAGGATGGTTACGGCGGTGATGCGGAAGAAGAAGTCTTTGCCATGGACGAGGACCGCAGAACCAAGGGCGAGGTTGATGATCGGGATAGAGGTCGCCCCTTGCACAGCCCCAAGACCACAAACATACCCGACACTCAACCCCCGTCGGAAGGTACCATGTTACCTGCGGCTCCCATGTCGAACAGCCAAGGCGTACCACTAATCGAAGAGCCGTCTAATCCCGAACAAGCGCAACAACAGCCTGACGAGCGTGTTCAGCATTTCATCCTTCTGGAAGACTTGACTGCAGGCATGTCTAGGCCCTGTGTGCTGGATTTGAAGATGGGAACGCGCCAGTATGGTGTAGAAGCAAACGAGAAAAAGCAGCGCTCGCAACGACGCAAGTGTCAGATGACAACCAGCAAAGAACTTGGCGTACGTGTCTGTGGAATGCAGATCTGGAATGTCAAGACTCAGAGCTACATCTTCGAAGACAAATACTTTGGTCGCGATCTGAAAGCCGGCAAGGAGTTTCAGGATGCACTGAAACGCTTCTTCTGGGATGGTACAAGCTACAAGGCTGCCAGCAAGCACATACCAGTGATATTGGACAAGATCAGCCAACTCGAACGCATGATCAGAAAGCTGCCTGGATACAGGTTCTATGCCAGCAGCTTGCTCATGCTCTATGATCGTGGGGACGGAGAGTCGAAAGAGAAGGAGGCGTCTAATGGTGAAGACGCCTCAGCCACGTCGTCAGGGCTCGCATCACCCGGGCCAGTTCCGGCTTCTCATGCGGCACCGAGTCAGCCAGAGATCAAGCTTAAGATTGTCGACTTTGCCAACTGTGTTACTGCGGAAGATGCTCTACCTGACGATCTGCCCTGCCCCCCACAAAATCCAGACGGCATCGATCGAGGCTATCTTCGTGGTCTACGAACTTTGCGCCTCTACTTTCAGCGTATCTGGAACGATATTCACGAGGAATGGGTTGAGCGCGGCGAAGGCGAGGGCATGGCCCGGAGCCACCATCACGGCCCGGGACTAGGCGACGTTGGAGCGGGCTGGCAAGACGCTGCCGGAGGCGAAGACACGGGCTACGTCAGTTTCTGAGTATTGGCCCACACAAAAGCAGCAGGGATGTTGGTTGCGATTCCACGTATTACACGGTTCTTCGGCGTTGACACTCGCGTAGCATGGCGTTTTGGCGTTTCACGGAAAGACAAAGGTAATGAAATTGTGGTTTAAAACATTCCGGCATTAATGCAAGCATGCAACTTCGGCGCAGGCATTATTTTTGCGGGCGGGGAAATTTATGTATCAGTAATTAATTCTGTACAAAACTATGTTTAGAAAAGGCATTGATTGAATCAAAGTCGCAGCACATTTTGAACACGTTTTGAACACCCGTATATGCCGAGGAAACCGGCGCAATATCCCGTTTGTTTGTCCACGTGAGGGAGGGGCATGTGTCAGTACTCAGTGAACGAAAGAACCCGGTACCTGGTTTTCAAGCACAGGAGTCAGGCACTCTCGGGTACCTGACTGACCTGGAATTATGGAAAATTGTAGCCCGAAATAGAAAGATTTGAGCAAAGAGGGAATGGCGTCGCTCACGCGCGTGTCGCTTACCCCCTGAACCAAGTGGGCTGGGGGGCCTTTGGCTTGGCTTTTGGCTGTTGGTTTTCTTTACCCCGCAATTATCGATTGTCCAAATCCTTTCGAGACTGAGATACGAGACCACAGGCCTTCTCCTTGGGCCGCTGGCACACATATACGAGGAGCTGCAACAGCCGGATGCTGACGAGGGAGTCTCACCACACCTTCTGGTCGCCTCACCCGCTTCTCCCTCCTCGTCTCCTGGCTGGCTGGCTGGGCGGAATGAAAGCAGCGAGCTCGACGAGGAAGTTCCTTCACGAGCCGACAGACCAAAGTTTGGCGCTAGTGCCCTTCTTAGCGTGTACTAGACCTCGTACATGTGACGGCCGCCTGCGTGGGTGCTCCCAGACCAGTCGCGCGCCCGCGCTCGGTACGATCGGATATGCTGATGGTGTGTGTTGGTGTCTGGACTGGACTGGAGTCTATGCAGCTATCAGGAGGAGGCGGAGTAAGTATACGAGATGGATTATAAGGTAGTGAGCAGGGGCGTTATCCGATTGTGACTGCGCATCCTGTTTTTCTTTCTTGCCTGCCTTACTTGACAGGAAAGAAAGATTGGATTGGGTGGTTGCCTTGCTTTACTTACCTACACAGCGACGACGTATGTATTGACAGTAACTCGTTATTTTTTGGGCCAGGGTGTAGAACATTATCTTGCTATTGTCTTGAGTACTCTCTTTAAGCTTCCAGAAGTCACTACACCTTCTTTTTTTCGTAATTTTTTTGGATTTCTCTACACTTCGGGTCGACCATCCCCTCGAATCGAATCTACACAACCCACACCATCATTCAAGATGCGACTTCTCAGCCTCCTCTTCGTCCTACACACAGCGGGTGCGCGACCCGTATCCTTCGGACTCGGGCCCTACCAATTTCAACTCCAGGTCCCTCTGCTGGGAGGGAAGACAAACACAAACACAAACAGTAACGACAACGGCGTAGAAATGGTCGGCGCACCTAGCATCGGTCTCCACTTTACCACCTCGTACGCCATGGCCTCGGCATACTTTACCAACGGTACGACGACGGATTTGTTCAAAATGTCGGCGGATGCGGAATATACGAGCTTATTGTCGTATTGGATGGATACGTATGCAGAGGAAGTGGGAACACACGCACAATTGCCATCATCACCACCACCCCCACACCACAACACCGAACCCACGACCAGCAACACGACCAACTTCGACCACCCCACCAATATCCTCACCCCCTTCCTCTCAAAACTTCGCACCGCAATAACCACCTTTGAACAATCCCACGGACCCATCACGCACATCACCCCCGCAATCTTCCCTCTCACAACTATCCACTCCACCATCTTCCGCACCGCACTCCTAAACTCCGGTCTCATTCTGCCTAGACCCGCTTCCTCGGCGGACACTGACGCCGTAGCGCTGCTGAGAGCCAGCGACGCGGCGCTCGCAGGTCTAGAACGCGCGGCCCCCCCTTGTTTCAAGCCCAGTTCGGAACACGAAGACGAGGAGGGGTCTAGATGCCATGGAGGGGCGGTGGAATGTGCAGATGCGCAAACGCAGCGGCAACGACAGCAAAGACGACGACAGCAGAGGAAGCAGTTGGACCAACATGTTTTATTCTTGACTTTTGATAATACCTCGTTTACTGCGGGCATGGTTGCGCGGACCTGCTCCTCATCCTCATCCCACCACTACGCCCATCTCAGCTACACTGCCTCGTCAACACTCGGCTGGTACAACCTCCCCGTCTTCCCCGTCCCACGCGCCCTCTTCTGGAAAAACCTCCAAGACGCCATCGTTGCTGTGGTCGGCGCCGGGGGCAAACCGCCGGGCAGGATTGTGGTGGTGGGGGAGGGCGGGTGATGTCGAGTTTAGGGGGGTTGTCGAGGAGGCCGTTTGGAGGGCTTGGGAGGTCGATGTGCGTGTTTTGTTGGGGAAGCGCGATGGGGAGTGGGGGGTTGCGAGGGGGGCGGCCGGGGTGGGAAGGTAATGCGGGCGAGGGATGAGAGTGGACGAGTGGTGTTTGTGTCTTCTTTGGTTGGAGGCAGGAGTTTTTTTTCTTTGTCGTTTATTGATACCCAGATATTTTCCCTTTTCATGTGCTGAGTCTAATGCAAGAACAAACATAAAAAAAAATCAAAGATAATGTTTATACAATTACATCCATGACTTTTTGTGGGGTTCTCGTCGTGACTTGTTAAACAGATTTATGCTGAAATTTATAAACTCTATACAGGTCATAGTCGTTATCTTCGTCATCGTCATCGTCGTCGTCGTTGTCATCGTCATCATCATGCTTCCTGTAAATCATTCCAACTCCACCATTGACCGTTGGTTGAAAACATGGTCTATTTCCCCAGTTGCCAGAAAAACGTCCGACACGCTCATACAACCCAAAACACCACACATGCACGCAAGCACCCAACACTCACCACCCACCCTTTCCAATCTCCTTGAAAACCTCCAATCCCTTCCTCCCAAACGCCGTGCCCACACCCACCGCACTCGCCCCCACGGCCCTCATCCTTGAGAACCCTGCGTTATCCTCTACACCGCCCGTGCCAATAATCTGCACACTAAGCAATGCATCGTTCTGCAACAAGAGCTTCTTAATCGTATACACGTTACCCAGCGCAAGAGGGTGCAACGGCGCACCAGCCAGACCACCAACACCCGATCCAGCCGCAGAAATCAGCGTGTGCTTGAACGCAGCATCCTGTGCTGTAGGCCCCGCGGGATCGAGCAAAAGCGACGAACCCAGCGTATTCGTTGCCGTGATAAACGATATAGGACACTTTTGCTTCGCCGTCTCCTCACTTCCAGGCTCCCTCTTGGGAAGAAGACTAGCCTTCAACGCAGTGATGAGCGCGTCATACTGCTCCGAGTACGTGTACGGAGGCGTCTTGATACCAACGGCAATGGCATCAGCATCCGACGACACACCGGCCAGCTCCTCGTTCAGCGCCGAGAGATACGTGCCCAAGGCTTCGGCATTGTAAGCTGGTGGCGGTGCGCCGGGGATGTTTGGACATGAGAGGTTGATTTCCATGGCGAGGGGCATGACTACTTTGGGTTGGAGTGCAGTTATGAGGCGGTGGCATTGTATTATTTCCTCTGCGGAGCCCGTCACAGATATTATAATGGGTTTGGGTGTGGGTTTTTTATTGCCGAGGCTGTTGGAGCCCCGGGGCTGCGTCTTTAGAGCATCGCTGATTTGTTGGACATAGTCGAGGTAGTGCTGTAGGGGGAGGGGCGAGTAGCCGAGCGTGTTTAGGCTGGCGGTTTTGGTGGCGTCGATGGCGGCGGTAGTGTTGTCCGTATCTGGCGGGGAGGCGGAGAGGGTGACGGGGTTGAAAAAGGCGAATTGGTGGTGAGATGGGTCGTGGGGGAAGCCGTGGAGGAGTGACGTGCGAGTCGTGATGGCGCCTGTGTGTGGGCAGTTGTAGAGTTCCTGGAGCTGTTCCAAGGTAGTGCACCATGGGTTTGACGAGTTCAGGACGGGTGGGTCGATGTTCAGGGGCGCCATGATGTTGTGAAGTTTATCACGACGTTTCTATATGTGGTGGTTGTTTTGGTCGTGATTTAAGGTTCAGTGGCATCGTGGGGTGGCTACGCAAGTGGGGGGTGGGGGTGATAAGCCGCGGCTTAGGCGGCTGTGCGACCTGAAGCCTGAGTCCTGAGACCTCCAACCACATACTTCCTCTGACTACACATAGTCGACCATGGACTTACCAGGATACGAGTCATCCAATCTCCAGCCCTAGGATCTCCAGTTCCGGTTTATGCCTACTCACGTTTGCGCTCGGAGTTTGCCGAAGGTGCTGGTGTGATTGAAATGAGGCTGTGTTCGTCCAGGCCATGAAATTTCCGTCTCTTCCATCCTGGCTCTTGGCCAAGTCTCTTCCTTGACCGAAAAGGTGCTGTTAGTGGGCTCCATGGTTACTATCGCGAGTGGGTACAAAGAATCATGTGCGAGCAAAATGGCGTCCCAACAATGAAGTCAAATATTGTCGGTCGCTAGCTCTGCAGAGCTATAAGAGGGGCCTTAAGCAGCGTCAGAGGGCAGAACGGCCCGTGAAGGGAGTATTGGACGGATCCAACGGGCCCGTGGATGTTAGCGGTTACCTCCTCGAGGCCAAGTCTACACCGCGCAATAGCATGCGAAGATCATGTGGCTTAGCATTGGGACTTCTTCAACCCTCTACCTACGCATGTGGATCTCGGGAGCCATGAGTCTGCCACCCGCTCGCGCTTGCGCCATGACCATACTCGCCCGGGCATCAACTGCGAGTGTAACATGGACGAACGGAAGCCCAAGCCAGCGCCTTGCCCCTGTTCAATCCGAAACGACGCTATATTGTACTTCGACCAGACACCATTCGATATCGCCATATCATGTAAGACTCAAGAGTAAATACCAGAGAGGTAAGTATACAAGCTGATCCCTCGATACCTGGGCTCAGAGGTGGAGATTGACGAGGCCGGAACGGGTCTGTAGTAACGGCTCTTGCCAAGTTCCACACAACATACTTCTGCATCGTCGTTCTTGTACATGGTTGGCCGAGTACTAGTACAGCGCCTGCTATCACAACGAGTTCCTCAGGGCGTTGGCGTTTTGTATTGTGGTTGGCCTCATCCAAGGCCTAGGTTCAGTCGGCGAGGACGCGCTGGCAGGACCGCCATCGTGGAGTGAACTCCGGCAGATTCTGTGTCGTGTCGGCCGAGATACGATGCCCAAGACGTTGCTAAGCATCTCCTTTGCATATCTGCATGAAGTAAGAGGATAGAGACCTGACATTGCCAAAGCTCAGCAGAGGATGTTCCAGAACCGGTAATCCGTCACAAGGACCAGGGAATGGTGCGCTTCGGCCGGCGGTGCGTTGTTGCCACGCAACCACGTTCGTATCGAGTCCAGGAAATCATCCCCAACTCAAACATACTCGATGCCGTGGTAGCTGCCAAGGATGGCTATCGTGATTTCCAACGTGAGCAGGTGAAGTGTAAGTCAGTAAGGGTGTAAGACGTCTGGCCAGTCGACGAGTCGGAGGGTGAACAAAAGCAACGGCTCACTCGGCTTCGAATGCCGTGCCTGTCCCTGACGGCGGTACTCAGTAATCAGGGTGGCGTAAGACTGCCAAAACCTGCCAGGAACAGACAGGGTGTCGTGCACGTGGATTCGCTCCAGGGAATATTAGGGAATGCTTCAAGGGAGACTCGCATTCGGGGAATTGGCAGTTCAGCCGGACCCACCTAGCCATGTCCACGCCCCTAGCGCAAACCCAAACTGCTCTAACCCAACGATCGTCTCCCACTACGCCCCCGGGATTCTAGCCATCTGATCAATCAAGCTGATGGACATACTTTACGTTGGCAAAAGAAAAACTTCAATTTGTGGAACTGGCATATGTCATGTAGAGAACGAGGGTTCAGTTAAGGTCGCAGAGGTCCCCATAGTACCATTATCGACCTCATTCTTCTTACTTGCGCCCGCGCGCTCGGCTCGGTACACGCGACGACCCCGGATCTCTGGACTTTTGCCTGAGATGACGTCGCTCCTTTGCGTACTCTTGATGCATTCGTTTGCTGCAAGAGCGGCGCCTTTGCAAGGCCTCACACCCATACAGGAAGGAGGAAATGGGCAAACAAACGAGGGCGAACAGCCACTCGACAGATCGATATTCACCGCCATATCCATGGCCTGCATGATGGTGGTAGCGTTTTTGCTAGGTAGGCGCAATCCCTCTGCTGCCTTGATCATTCTCTAACAGCGATCGCAGGTTCGAGGTCTGGCAAATTGAGACGGAGTATCATGTTGAAGCGCAGCCTCATGTCGACACTCGTTCTCATCCTATACATAGTGGTGCTCATGTTCATCATGTCTTCCGCAATTTTAGTAGTCGGACAAGGACTCTACACTCGCGCACTCTGCGTTGCTGGCACGTGGACATGTTTAATGTTTTACACTTCTATCAAAGGCATCATGTACGTATACCAGACTCGTACCCATTGGCTCGGATGCTGACTTGCTCCAGATATGTCTTCCTTGTTGAGCGCATTCACGTTGTCCGCGCACCCTTCGTCAACCGAAAAAACGACAGAATCTACCTCGGATGCATGGCCATGATTATAGTAACGTACAGCATTGTCGCCGTCAACACCTGGATCAACCATGTCACCGAACTACGTGCCTCGGACAGACGCTGCCACTTTGGGATTCGCGGCATTGGATCGATACCCTTTACTGTCGTCAACTTTACCACCAATGGAATCCTAACGGCCGTCTTCTTTTATTTACTTCGCCCGGTTTCACAAAAGCCGATTTCCGCCGGGTTTTCCACCGTACTAGGAAGGTCGGATACAGACACTTGCACAGGCCATGGTGGAAGCGACACAACGGTACGAAAGAACATCAGGAATCTGATTTGGAAGAGTGTGGTTGGGTCGCTATTGATTGAGATACCGACGGCTGCGAACATGATACAGTTTGCCGTCACTAGAGGAGAAGAGCTAGGTATCATTTCTCTAACGATATGTCTCGTAGATGGTAAGTTCCGCACCTCTATATTAAGTTTCGCCTCACGGAAAACTGACACATAGCAGCATGCTGGGATGCGGTGATCATACATTGGTTAACGAGTAGTTGTAGCTCGTCGGAGGAGGCGACAGAGGGGGAGCTGTCACGCTCTATGCTGTGCTCCAGTAAGGAATCGCTGAGTCCTATACCGAGCAGAGCTCCGTCTCGATCAAACGGCTCGGGGGGGCCAAGAATAAGCATTACAAGAGGGTCAGAAGGGTCGCAAGATACGCTAATCAGCGCCATGGACTTTTTGTGCGAAAGTGCGATGCATTCGACATCGTCCTTGGTCAGACCTGCACCTGCGAAGCTATGACAGCAGTCAATAGATACATAATGCATAATTGAAAGTTTAACGAGTTGCTTTTCCTCCAAAGATGAAATACGAATGTAACGTCGAACTGCGATGAACAGATCGACATGTGGCAAAGACACTCCCCAGATGAAAAGACAAAGTGCTTTTCTGCAAAACTACCACGGTTCTAGTACCCAGCCATGCCAGGGACTATTTGGTAGCACGGTCCAGCCTTGCCAAACATTTTTTGTAGATCATTGACGATTACATCTGGTCTTTCGTGGGCAGCAAAGTGGCCACCTTTATCGTTGACGCTCTCATACACAAGCGGACCTATACGTGGCGAATGTTAGTCAAGAACAATAACAAGGCTCAAAACGTCCGAAGAAAAACCTTACCCAACGTCTTCGCCCACAGCCGAGGCACAACGGTAATCTCCTTTGGGAAATGCGCAACACCCAACTTGACGCGAGCAACCCACTGACTCGCGCGGTCTCTATCGGGTATCTTATCAGTGGGGTGGTGTTGTGCTTCGTAGTAGATCCTGATGTGGGCATTGGGCCCCGCGGAGCTAAACCAGTATATACTGACCCAGGTTAATATTTCGTCGTCTGTCCAATCGTAGCCGTCGGTCCAGTCAACGAGCTTCTCGTAGATCCACGCCAGTAGGGCAACGGGACTGTCCGCAAAAGCATAGGACAGTGTCTGGGGCTTCGTAGCGTGCAGCTGGCGGTACGCCTGGCCGTCGTTTACAAACCACTCGGAGCGCTTCAGGCCGTTTGCTTCGGCGGCCGTGTACGGCGTCACAGCATGTTGGAGCGCGAGTACTGGCTGCGAAGAAAACGTCGGCGCGTGTGCGCGCACCATGTTGATATGGCTCGCGACGACGTGATCGGGGTACAGCACACCCATGCATCTGGTGATGTAGAAGCCCCAGTCACCGCCCTGCGTCACATATTTGGGGTAGCCCAGCTCCAGCATCAATCGATGGCACGTCTCGGCATACTGCGATAGCGCGAAGCCAGACTTGCGGATGCGCTGACTGAAACCGAAATTGGGCAGCGAGGGAGCGACGACGTGAAACGCTGGTTTTCCTTCCTTTTCGCCGGCTGCCAGGCGCGGAAGTAGTTTACTGACTTCGAGGAAGGAGCCGGGCCAGCCGTGGCAGAAGAGGAGGGGTATGGCGTTTGGGTTCGGCGACTTTTGGTACACAAAATGGATGTCGAGCGAGCCAAACTTGTCGACGGTGATGGCGGTGCGGTAGTTGGGTAGCTTGTTTATTGTAGCTTCGGCTTCTCGCCAGTTGAAGTTTGTTTCCCAGTGTTTGGCTAGACGCTGGATGTCGGCGAGAGGCGAGCCGTAGGGCCATTGGTCGGCCGTGTCGAGCTCATCGGGGAAATCGGCATCGGAGAGCTTTCTTTTGAGCTTGTCAATGGCGGCGTCTGGGACGGAGATTTGGTAGGGCTGGGGCTCTAATGGGGGTGCCATGGGGAAATCGAGATTGCGATTATAGTTTGCGCATGGCATTTAGGCAGGGCTGGCTGAAGAGATACTGCATGGATATACCCCTCACTCTCGTCGCAAGGCTGAATAGCTCGTTCCTTTCAACTATAATACTTGTTGACATCATATGTAATGTTCAGTCGAGTTACCGGCTTACTGTTTGTTGTTGCCTTGCAGTGCTGTACTATCTGTGCGCTCATCGTACATTACCCCCCTGACGGCCCCGATGCGATGCGCCCGTCTTGTTGTTCTCCAGCTGAAACTTTTTTTTAGGGAATTTTCCCCATACAGAAGTATGTATTTGCTTCATCCGGCAAGCTCCTACTGCACAACATGAGGCGCATGATCGGAAAATGTGCCATCGATCGCTTGTCTACTGTAAGCTGCAAGGCTTGATGACGTATTGAGAATGCAGGGACACAGCTGACTAACCACACTCTTTCCATGATCTTACATCTGTCAGGTTCGCTGGTAGTTTGTAAGACCCCAGATGAGATCCTTACTTTCTTTAGTTTTGCTGCAAGCGGGTAGCCCTAACTAATGCCCTGGAGTAGTCGGACTTCGGAATCGCTCGGAATGGCATTGTGGCGTAGTCAGTGCTACAAGGGCCATCCCTTCTGTATCGGCACCTCCGGAGCTACTATGCGACGGCCTCTTAGATCGATATCGAATATTGCATTCGGTCAATTGTACCGTAAACACGCCATTCTGACTCTTTATGGTTCCAGTTAGGCAGTTGGGATTCATTCTCACTTTCGCCAAGGCATTGAGAGGCGTCAGCTTTGAGTAAGGGCTGACAACTACTTTTCCGTCCCTCTGTGTGGTGTTCATCGCCTTGGCATTCGAGACAAATGCCGTCGTGTGTTGCCGGGATGACTATCAGGTGTATGTGCTGCCGTTATGTGCTTCCGACATGGCGATCAGGTAAGCGCGCTGTTGTATTCACGGTGAATCATGCAACAGTTTCCCCCTGACTGGGAACTGACGGGCAACATGTATGTGTGAGCAAGATAGGATCGCCTCGTGAGGTGTTGATCATGTCTTGTCTCATGCATGGTTTTTCAATATATACAAAGAAGTTACCTTGCGAGTCACATACTACATAACCATCAGATGAAAAATCTTTTAGTCTTGCGCAAGCTGGAACAGTTTAGGGATATCGTTGAGAAGATAATTGTAAACACTGATTAGCTAATCGGCTGGCATTGATCTTGTGACGATTTGGGTTAGTCGTTGATAGGCATCACTTCCCCACAGCGTTTCCCCGCAGCGCTTGCTCTGATAGCTACAATGCCGCCGTCCGCAGTCACATCGATGTCTTTTTCAACCGAAGATGCCAAGGGCGTATACGCCAGTGCCAGTGAGGCGGTTGACGCAGCCAAACAACGCTTTGCAAAAAAGCATACCGAGAGCTTGACGTTACACAGAGAAGCGAGCAAGAGATTGCCCGGTGGAAATACAAGAAGTGTGCTCCATACTGCACCGTTCCCGGTATACTTGAAGAGCGGAAAAGGGTATCAAGTTAACTCGGAAGATGGCCATACATATACCGACCTCGTTGGCGAATTCACTGCTGCTCTCTACGGTCACTCGCAGCCACTCATCCAAGCGGCGCTGATTGACACAATCAGTAATGTCGGGCTAAACCTAGGCGGCACAACTACACTGGAGATGAGACATGCAGAGTTGATTTGTTCACGATACAAATTGGATCTTGTCCGATTCTGCAACTCAGGCACTGAGGCGAATCTGCATGCAATCCAAGGTGCGAAGAAATTCACTGGAAAAAGAAAGATTGTAGTCTTCAGTGGTGGTTATCATGGGGGATGCTACACATTTCCTGGTGATCAACCTGCGGAAAACTGTGTGGACCAGAACGACTGGATAATCGCGGAGTTCAACGACATTGAAGATACCAGAAGAAAGATTGAGGAGTCTTCAGATGTGGCTGCAGTACTGGTAGAGGGTATGCAGGGAAGAGGATCATGTCTTGTTGGTACTCATGAATTCCTCCACCAGGTCCAAGAGTCGGCGAGGAAAGTTGGTGCAGTCTTCATCTTGGATGAAGTGCAAACAAGCCGATTGGCACCAGGTGGATTGCAAGAGACGGAGGGACTGAAACCAGATATTACGACACTTGGTAAGTTCCTCGGAGGTGGCATTACGTTCGGCGCCTTTGGAGGACGAGAGGACATCATGCGAGTTTATGACCCACGAGAGAAGAACTCACTAGGTCACTCGGGGACTTTTAACAACAACACGCTAGGAATGACTGCAGGTTATACGGGTCTTGCACGTGTTTATACACCCGAAGCATGTCGCGACTTCAATGCCATGGGCGATCGGCTGCGCCAGCGTCTTCAAGATCTTTGCCCCGGCACAAAAATGGCTGTCACGGGATTGGGAACAATCATGGCAGTTCATTTCTTGCGTGACGGCAGGAAGGAGCTCAGTAACTGGAGGGATCGCGATGAAGATGATGATTTGAGTGTGCTGTTTTGGCTTGAGATGATGGAGGCTGGCTTTTGGATTACCCAGCGGGGTACGTTGGCCGTCATATTTGGGACGCCTTGGGAGGAGCTGGAAAGGTTTATAGAGTGTGTGAGCGCATTCCTGGAAAGACACAAGAAGTTTGTTGTCCTGTGATTGGTACTAGTAATGCAAACTGTCCTTTCAAGTAGAGCAAGTGTACTTGCTTGGTCTTCCTAGAACAAATAGTGAATGAGTGTATGTCAGAAAGGCTAAGCTTTGAATACAACACCCTTTCCTTCGAAAGTAGAGAGTTATTTGATGTGTGAATATATCACAACTTGCGCATCAACAAAATCGATGTGATAATAGACAAGTGTTGCTAAGAACATGAGGTCTCGGTGCAGAGGCCAAGCAACCAATGACGTCGCAAAGTCCCCGCAGACCTCCTGCACACCTAAGTTGCCTCCAGCTCCCAACTCTCCTGGGGTTACGCAACCCCACCCCAGCAAGACCACGATATTCTGTCCAGATAGTTTCAACTATGGCCACAACATCCTCCCATCCGTCCTCAACCCCCACTCCAACGCCTCCATCGACAACAGCCCACAACCCCTCCTTCGCCTTCCCACCTCACTACTCCTTCCCTCCCTTCTTCACCCTGCAACCCGTCGCCAGCACACGCAGCTCACAACTCGCATCATGGTCGTCCCTAATCCAGTCTTACTGCCGATACAACCGCATCTTCACCATCTCGCTCATTGACGCGCTCAATACCCCGCTCTTCAACAACACCACTCTCCGCCGTAGCCTGTCTCTCCGCGATGCAAAAGCAATCCTCATGTATATGGCGTCACCGGAAGGTGGAAACCGCGCCGAGTTCATAAACACGAGCAGCAAAAAGGGTGCGAAAGCGGGAGAAGAAGGCGAAGGAGGCAAGGCGTGGATATACTGGCGAAGACCGGAAGAATGGGCTGCGGCGCTGGAGGAGTGGGTTGAGAGGACGGGACAGAAGGGAACGGTGCTTACGCTATATGAGATTGTCGAGGGTGATGTGTCGAGGAGGGAGGAGTTCTATGGCATGGATTTGGAGTTGTTGCAGAAGAGCTTGGGGGTTTGCGTGAAGAGGGGGAAGGCGCAGGTGTTTGGAAGTGGAGGGGAAGGGGAGGGTGTCAAGTTCTTTTGAGGAGATGTCGAGATATAGTGGAGAATGGAGCGCAATGATACCCAAGTCATACACATTGTAGACATGTTCATAGCAGATGAATGTTATATAGATTTGCTGCAGAATATAGATAAAACAACTCTGTCGTGTTCAGAAGGCTTAACGTGAAGCACCAATCTTCGCCAACGCCTTGCTCATGCCGTATCAAATCTCCAAACTACCTCTCCAGGATACTGATGTCGTAAGTCATAACACAGGACGGATGTTCCTCTACAGGGTAGGGTGTCTGTCCTCTGGGGGAACTCTCCAAGTCCCAGCCTCACTCTTTTGTATCACACCTATGCAGTCCTCTTAGTTGTAGTTCCTCGTCTCGGTAGCTTGGTCAGCCTCCCGTGCTCTGCGGTTCTCGTCGGCTGCCTGTTGCAGTGTCTGGTTGTTCGTCTGTCGCTTCTGGGCATCGAGCCTCTTCTGGAGATCGCCGGATGTAGGCTTGTTTGCGCGGGCCTGAGCATGTTAGTGGTGGTAAAACTGTACATGTATACGGGCTCTGATGTCATGTGCTCTTGGACAGCTGCAGCTTCAACCAAGGTCCACGTGCTGATCGCCGTGAATGCGCCGCGCCTCCCTTGGTCTTTCCCTGTGCAATAAGGCTGTAAAATAACGTACCTCTGCTGCCGCGGCAGCCGCTGCCTTGGGATCATCTGCCCGGTTGCTGTCTCCTAACGTCCGCGGCGGCCCTCCAACCTTTGGCTTCGCGGTGACATTGCTGGGTATCGATGCCCTCGTCGCAGGTTCAGGCGCAGACCCCAGTGTGCGCCCCTGGCCTTCAAAGTTGTCTTTGGACTGTTTGCCGCAGAGGTTACCCATCTGTGGTTACAAGGGATGAGTGAAAGCTATGGAAGTTCAAACGTGGGAGCTTTGGTATATGGTGTCGTAGTCAGTGTGGCTGTGCTGCGAGCAGGAAGGGGTCCGAGGAGGTCAGCCTCCTCGTGGCGGGGAAGGTGCAGTTGCGACGCGTGGGTTTGGCGCCAAGTAGCCGTTTCCCGCACCCTGGCGACATGGATTGAGGCGAGCATGATAGCTGTGCGGCAAACAAGACATCTTTCATTCTCCCCCATTCTCCCCCATCACAATGCCTTTCTACCGTGTTTGTGACAGGTGGAAATGACAACCTTTGAATCGTCACTAACTTGGGCACACACGTGGTGGGTACACTAAGTCGTAGTACAGTCTAACATCCCGCGCCCAGTCTTTGTCTATCTTTGCCATGAGCACTCGCTCGCTGTCGCACGTCATGTCCCGGCGCCAAAACGTCTTCGCATGTCTCTTGAAGACACTAAAACGACGGCGCAAGAATTTTGAAAGAATCCCAGGCGTCATGTCACGCGCTTGTTGGCTTTAGCTATCTGTTCTGCATGCACATCGCTCCTGCTATTTTGGTGGTGGGATGAACGACCAATGATAGCAATGGCAACGAAGCGGTTGATTCGCACGTGATAGGCGGACGGCTTCTTGCGTCAAGTACGCTAATACGAATTCACAACTCACTCTCTCCGGCGCATTCACTTCACTGAGGATTCCAAACTTCATTTTTAATTGTAAGTACGAGTCGTCTGACCTTTTCACATGACGTGAATGCTATGTTTGCTTGACCCTGAGTCACTCTTACCCTGCATCCACTCAACCTTGCAAAAATCTAAAGTTTACCTTGCGCACCTTGATGTCCACGTCTGGAACACTGCCATAATGCCAGCCGAGGAGCCTACAACTCTGCCCCTCCAACCAAAGGATCGATACACGCCAGCCATGGCTAACAACTATGTAGATTGCGATCGCGATTCGGCCTTTGGCGACGACGACTACTTTTGGACCATCGACCCTATGCTTTCAGCCCAGCCGGTAGCAGGGACAAAGCGAGAGGCTTGTGAATTGGGAGATGATGCCCAAAAGCCGATCAAAACTACGGGCCCCAGCGGAGAGCACCTTGATTCACAGACGTGTTGTAAACGATGTCCGGAGCCCTGCCCAGACGCCTACGACATGCGTCCGGCGAAACGGAAGGCTTCGGTACACAAGGTCAGACAGTACCACCATCCCGCCTCGGAGTTACATGAGCACATCGAACCAGATTGCCCCTTTCCAGACGATTGCTTCGAAAAGTTCTGTCAGGAATGCACCGTCGAGCCAACTTGTCCTCCTGACTGCTCCCTGCCCTGTCCTGCCGACGACTGTCCCAGAGACGCCACCTGTTTCGATCCTCGATGCACCCAAGAGAAGGACCACTGTACAGACTACTGTATAGACCCTGATTGCACAAAGGCTACTTTTCCCGAGGAATCATGTTTCTGTCAAAAGTGCAACGCGAAACCTTGTGCTCTAGGTCACCCGAACAGCGAATGCCATTTCGCACACTCGGCGCCAACTCCCATCGGTACCGTCTACTGTTACGATAGCGCGCCTTGTCACTTTCAAGAAGGACTTCATGGACACGACAATGACCTATCTTCCTTCGAGACCTATCCTTGCTTTTCCCAGACCCATGGGTACAACACTATTCCCGACGACCTGGCCACTGCAGCTTCAAGTGCTCCAACGCCAGCACTGTCGCACAGCAACTACACCTCTTTAGAGAGTACCTTCACCATGGAACCTTCTCCAGCACCAGGGCAGACCGCATATTCGCCATATTGCTTTCTGAACGTCTCTGGGGATCACTGTCATATCGATAACTCGTGCTGCCATGGACCAGGTCGACGGTGTGGAGATGCTCCATCAGCCACACAGCAGCAATTAGATCTGTGGAACTCGTCAATAGCATCAGGGAATGGGCTGGCAAGCAACCTTATGAACTTTGGCTTCAACCCAAGTCTGCCGACAAGCCCCATTTCAGCAGACCGGAAATCGATACATTCGAGTCAATTCAGCCTTGACAACGCCATATCAGGTTTCAACGATCAATCGTTCAGCGAACCGTGGATGCTGCCGGACTCGGCGTTTCCGCATACCTTCCAGCCTGAAGGCTCGTTTGGCGGGGCCAATAAGCTCGATTTCCTCGCTTCGGCGATTCAGAACGACCTCTTGCGTCCAGACACGATGAACTCTGCTGGCTCAGGCTCTATGCTTGGTACTGGGTCGTCGAACACACAAACATGTGTCTGCAAATGGTATGTATCTAGACACACGTCAGTGTATCATGTCAAACAATCTCACAACACTATGAACATCTCTCTGAACCGAACGGCTAACTCTCCCCACAGGCAACATGCTCCAGGAATTCTTTGTCTCGCTGTCTTCGATAGTCCCTCTGTCCTCCACAAACACATCAAGACAGCCCACGTCGACAACTGTACCCACTGCACCTGTCAGTGGGAAGGTTGCGACGCGTCAACCAAAGACTTCAAGCAGCGCTCGAAGCTCTCGCGTCACCTCCTCGGCCATGCAGGTTATCGACCTTATGCCTGCAGCATCGAAGGCTGCGACAAGACCTTTGCCACCAACCAAGCCAAGGATAACCACGAGCGGACGCATACTGGAGAACGCCCATACATATGTGAACGCTGTGGTTATACTACAACAACACATACGCAATTACAAACACATATCAGTGCTCTACACGAGGGCAAGAAGCCACACAAATGCCGCTTCTGCAGTTTCACGTGCGCGGACTCGAGTAACCTGAGTAAACATGAGAGAACACATCAGGTATGTCATGTCTTAAGATTCATACATTGCACGACACAGGATACTAACGGTGAACAGACACTACGTCCTTACCGCTGCCCCCATCCAGACTGCACTTTCAAACCAGACTGTCGCTGGGAAAACCTAAAACGCCACCTCCGTCGCTCAGGTCACTGTCCCGAACTACTTGTTGACGATAGCATAGAGTACAAGTCGTACCGCGAAGGTGTACGGCGTGAGATTGACGACTGGCATAAGAAGAATGTTGATGAGGGCAAGGGGAAGACAGGGAGGAGGAAGAGTAGAGCGTGAAGTGGTGGTGTATGGAATTATTTGAATTACGACAGTGACGATAATGAGGAAGAGTGTGTTGAGTTGTCTTTTGAGGTACTGTTCTTCTCTCGTCTTCTTGACGAAGACGCTGAGCAAAGAGGCGGGAGTATAAAGGCATACAAAACCATAGAAAGTAGAAGCACGAACCCCATCAGCCCTTCAGGGACCCGACGCATGAGCACAATTACAAACTCAATTGTACACAAAACTATTGATTTTGCATGTAACTGCACACATGACTGCCGATCCTCTTACCAGGGTGTGTGGTCAAAGATGACACCCCCGAACTACCCTAAACACACCAAGGTACCGAGATCACCAGTACCACCACCCAGCACTACTTACCGCCACAAGTACCTAGCCAGTGGCAGCCACCGCCACCCAAAAAAGGAAGATTGCGATCTGCAACCAGGGAAAAGACCAGGGATCCCCTCCCTCCCCTTTTGACCAAGAAAAGATTGTTGTTGTCATGCAAATCTTCCGCTGGATTCCCGCTGGATATACCCGCATTTCATTTCCGGTCTGAAACGCTTACATGTGCGCGCTGCACAGACATGGATACGACGTGTTGCCATGACAGACCAGTCGAATCCAGTCGAGTCGAGTCCCCCCCCAAAAAAAACCCCTAGAAAAGGATCAAAGACACGTGATGGATGTATGTGAGTGATGTCAATATCAATAGCAGGCAGGACAAGTGATTCCTGGTGTTAGAAAGTAGGGGAAAAAAAGGTCACTTGCAGAGTGAATGACACAGGTAGGTGAATATAAAGAATCGTGAATTGTTTTTTCCCTGTAAAGTTTGGATTGGATTGAGTATTTACGCCCTATATAAACCCTCGCCCTGACGCGAGTTTGTTATTGTACAGACACTACGACGACGCCACATCTAAGCCCACCCCCACCCCTACCTCCAGCCACCGATCAACTATCCACGGCAACGATAAAGAGAAAAAAGCTGCCAATCTAGAGGTATGTACTCATACCTCTCTAATAAGAATAAGCCACCAATCTACAAGAGCAGGCAAGGGATATCTGGATATCATAGAGGAGAAGAAAAAAGACGACATAATCAAATGTAAAGCGCAAAAATAAAGCCAAAAAAACAGAGCCAAGCACCCATTAATCCATCCCTTCAAGGAGCAAAACCGTAGACGTGTGTTGGGAAGGGAGGAAAAAAAAGCTTCCTTTGTTATATACAAAACTATCTTGGTTCCCTTATCCAAAGTCTGCAGCTTTTCGCTGGCTCCTTCTCTCTCTCGGTCGGTATAACAACGACAACAAGAGCCAGCCAGAGAAGACGAAGAAAAGACAAAAAAGGTAGGTTGGTCGTAGGTTGTAACAATATACGACCGGAGGGTGGGGTATAGAACGGAAAAACGTCAGCCAGCCGGAGAGGGGAGGAGGAGAATGTGAAGAACGAGGTATTCGCGTCTCGTCTGTAGTATCCAGCGTTGAGAGTAGATACAATACGCGATCGCGGGCGGGCGGGCAAAGGAGCGTAATTAGACACTAGGCTGCGAGCAGTCTGTCGTTCGCCGAGATCATCAGAAAAGGACAAGAGCAGAAGTAAGGAAATGGTGTGCGGGTTGACCGTGATGTGCAGAGGCGGCTTGGTGTGTCGGTGTGTGAGTGTGACGTCGGAGGCGGCACGGAATCCAGGGTCGAAAAAAGGAACCCGCGATAGATACAGACGGCCCGGGATCATGGGGATCAAGAATCGAAATCGGACAACGGGGAATGGGACAACGCGTAAAAAAACATGATCGTGGCGACATTACTATCTGTGCACAGAGTCGATAAGCGTACTAGAGCCGGGAGAGTGAGCATCTGGTGTCCTTGCAAGTAGCGGCCATGTGACCGACGATGCTGGTGCGGATACGACACGACGTTTGCTCTTGCTATCGCTTCGCCATTGACGAGTCGAGCAACTCGGACTGGGAGACGGAGAAGCATCTAGGGTACGTTAACAGACGAGTCACGGAGGGCATTAATAAGGGCCTGGAGGAGGCATTCGATCACCTCCACTCCTATGCCCTCCAATGTCCGCCGCCGTGCTGTCTCCCTCAATAGTTTTTCGCCAGTGCTGCGGCAGGCACACGCATACCAAGGGGAAAGCCTTGATTTCGCTGTCGGATTCCACGTGCGAACGTTTGCTTCCGTTGCTTACGCCCGAGTCGCGCTGCTCGGCTTTACGTGCCTCCCATTGCTCTGCAGACTCTGATAGCCTGACACCAGTCGCCCAACCATCATCCCAGATACCAACAACCTTAAGCATATCTCCTCTTTCAAGTTCAAACTCATCACCAGCGCGGGGCTGGTATGCCCACAGGGTAGCAACGGTATCGTTTGGATGAATGTCGTCCTGAGAATAGTAATCCTTGAAAAACTGAAGCTGCTCGGACTGTCCAGAAGCGACGCCATCTGGACTAGAGAAGTTGCGTGCCTGGTCAGATCCGGACAAGGGCGAGGAGGTGGAGCCCAGAGCCGAGTGGCTTGAAAGTGAACCTCCGCGTTTTGGAAAATTTCCGGCTAGATGTCCACGTATCGATTCCGGTGAGTCGTAAACACCGATTTGAGAACCCCCGTACGTAGTCAGGCGATCTCCCCGTTCGCTGTTGCCGGCCGACGAGGTGGAACCCTCCAAAGCTGCCATGCGCTGGACGCGGGCGCCAGGGAGGATGGTGGCAGGCGTGTGTGCATCACCCCGTAGCTCATTGGCGGCAGAGCATTTGCTTTTGGAGAGGGGCGTCGCGATGGAGAAGGCGTGTTGAAGACGCTGTCGATTTGAGTGTGCTTGCGTTTCCGCATGGCCATGCAGCAGAAGATTGCACCTGCAATGACGAGGGCAGCGCCAATGAGCGATCCAATAACGATACCCGCAACAGCTCCTCCGGATAGTCCAGTTTCAGTCTTCGCTCCACCATTTCCTGCGCCAGCCGTAGAACCGGGGGATCCAGATGCAGTGCTCGTAGGGAAGACGGGGGGCATTGAGATGGTCGTAGGGAGAGTGACGCCTACACATCGTTTTTCGACGTTGGCGTTGACACAGCACGTGTCTGTCGAGTTTGCGGTGCTACCGGCGCAAAAACCGCAGAGCCCCTGAAGGTTACCTTGATATCCACACTCTTCGGGTTCGTTCTTTACTGCATCGATGCACGTGTTGCTGAGCGAGTCGGCGGGGTTGGAACAGCGAGCAAAGTCTGAGCGAATCTGCGGAACAGCATTGTTGCCAGGTCTGCCACATAGTTCTGGGCTTGATACAATTACCTGCTCACTTATAGCAAAGTCGGCCTGGAATTGGTCAGCACTGCGACAAGTACAGGGAGTAGAATGTACGTACACAAGCGCCAGCACATAGAGGCGTCGCGGCCCTGTTGCTGAGGCCGCAAGAGACCTTGGATGCCTGGATTATGGCATTGCACAGGACGGTTGTGGTATAGCGGGCATAGAGGCTAGTGGTGTTGGTTAGGTTAACACTCGAGCAGCCTAAGATATCCTCATATCTGTGATATGTTAGTATAGCGATTAAGGGCTTTTTGTTGTCGACAGGGACTAGACTGACTGTCGCTGCGCATATTGAGTGCCGATATAGTCTCGTATACGGTCGTCAAAAGACTTTGTGTCGGATACGTATTTGAGGAAGGGGCTGGAGGAAAAGCATGTCAGTACACAATCGGAAGGGGCAGACAAAATGACCAACATACAAGTTGCCCGTCAGATTGGTATCGACCGAGGCCGACGTGAAGGCTGGGCAGGCGGTCGAGCCCTGGAGCGAGACGCAGGTGTGCTGGGCCATTGTTGACGGTACGACGGCGGCGAGAATGGCGAGGACGGCAATCCTTTTCACACCAGCGCGGGATTCCTTGTGGCGACACTCGACACGACCCGGCCTTGGGCAATGTCCGGGCAGGCATGTAGGACTCGCATCGTGTTGGCGCAGGCATGGGCGCATCTTGGGTATATCTGGCACGCGTAGAAGCTGTCTGGCTTGTCGATGGATGTCGTGTCTGGGGCGAGGCCGGTGGGGACTAAGGCTATCGACGTCTTGGGCCAGTCAGAGACGCGCAGCTTCACTTGTCCATTCGCGGCAGATAGATGGGGGCGCCTGGTTTAGTGTATCTATGTAGAGCTCGGCCAAGATTATTAGAAAATAGTGACCGTGTCTAGTGGGGACTGGGTCGAAGAAGAAAAAGACGCGGGTGCTGGCTCGCAACTGGCAAAAAAAGAGCGTAGTGGGTAGGGAAGCTGCGACGGCCGCAGGAGAGGAAGGCACGAATGGGGAGCAGCACGCGAAGGAGGACGAGGAGGCTGCGAGCGGCTAGTACCCCGGCTGCCCGACCGGGGTCCCCCGAGCTTGGGCCGGTTGTTTGATTGGGCTGACCCTGCCGGCCGGAGATGAGTACCTGGCCTAATTGTGCCCAGAATATCTCGACGATGCTTTTCGTCTCAGCTTGCCCGGCCCGTGACATGATGAGATGTCGTCGTAGGTAGCAGCACACACACACGCACACACACACACATGGTCAATCGGGCGGGCAAGATGCACGCCAAAAGCCCATTTGCCGCTACAAGAATAAAAGTGGTGCGCGGTGCTGTGCTGCAGCCCCAAACCAAGAGACTCGACTGTACAGCTGGCGTGCATATGGCCCAATTCGGTATAGCGCTTACTGCTTTCATGTCATTCAAGTACACGACTGACGAATCCATCGCCGCCCTCGCCTGTCAATCCAAATGTGCTGCTCATCCTCCTCCTCGCACCGTTGCAGCGCATGACGGCGCATTTGTCTCATGCACGTCTGCGCGACCTGTGGTTGTGTTTGGAACAAGGTCCAGTGGCGCTGCCTTTAGCACCCACGCCCACGCCTCTGTTTACTTGATGCGCCTCCGGGTACCTGGTCAAATGTCCCACCAACCTGTCCGCCTTCACTCCTTTATGCGTTGCCATGTTGACGTACAGTATCATGACTAGTTGACAGTAGTTCGCAGGCGGCTCGTCAGGGCCTGGAGAAGAAATTCTGCCCGCTTGGAGCTGAAGCTCTCCTACCAACCTCGCGCTAACCAAGCCTCGCGCCCGTTGTGTCTCGAGCCTTGCCCCCTCCGGACTAATCAACGGCCCGCTCCTGAACTTTCCTGCCGATCCTCTTACCTTTCGCCATGCAAGTAGCTTCACCATACGTTGCGCTACCACGGCCTGCCGCGTATGCTGCTGCAAACCCACGCCAAGACCATCCCCTCGACTAATGCTGCACTATGGTTTCTCTACCTCACACTCTCCTAGCCTCTAGCCCCTCAACTATCGCCCGCCATCGTCCTGTGCAGCATCCTACTATGCCGCTGGCCTCATAAAACGCGCCCAGAGGATGACTTGTTTGAGACCGTGATTGATCTTTACACGGCACAACTAACGCAGTACGTACTTTGTCTTTGATTCTTGCCTTGTTTTCCCCAGCTTTCTAGTCAAACAGCCTAGCCCCTCATGACATCAACACATTCTGCACATCCATCTCGTCTTACTTGACCAAACATCTTTCTTGCCTCCGTCTTCTTTCCTCAATCTAAACCCCCAACCTCTACGTACTGTACATCCCCAGTATTAATTGCGATTGGTAATGCTTCACCATGTTTAGTGTCTGTCGCCTTAGGGCTTCCGACACTGCCCGTTTGATTCGAGTAGCACTGGGCACCACTCAATGCAAGGCATCTAGACTAGATAGCCAAGCCCTGATCTGATCCTACTTGATCTACCCGTAACTTGTAACTCTTGATACCGCTAAACCGAGTGTAGTCGTGTACTGCCAAAAGATCCCATCCGGGGTATACAGCGTATATCCATGCTTCTGAAAATAACCCGTCTGGGCGCCTTACTAAGCTGTCCTAGAACTGTCTCGACATAGTTCCGAACTTAATGCAACTCTTCTTGGGCGTCTCGTTGATCATTGTTGCAGCCCGATGCAATTGATTCTTCGTGTCTGTGGTTGACTTCGCTGATCCGATATCCTTGCAGCACACTCTATGCTAAAGTGATTGCATCTGCTTTCTCACACCTCACTTCATAACTAAATGTGCCGATTCTCACCGCGAATTGAATTGCATTACTGTGCATACGGCGATCAATAGTGCCCGAATGCTTGCTTCCAAAATAGTATACGAAGATGCTCGTGTTTTGTAAGATTTTTCTTCGTCGATCAAACTTAGCGTCATCCCCCAAATTTCGCAGGAGACGATCGTCTCTGTAATAATGTGAGGTCGGAGAGCGAGACTCCGTTGTAGCTTAGTAAGACCATTCAGGCCTCCCATACGTAGACACGCGAATCCTTCCTGCCTACACACGTAACCAGCACGTTGGCTAAAGGCATTGCAAGAACATGTCTGCCTAACGAGCATAGATGTCGATTCAGCGTCGTTGTATAAAATGCTCATCTTTGTCTTGATCACACATTAACCAGACTCTAACCTCTAGACCCCACAGCCAAAATGCCCGTCACCGAAATCGCCCTTCTCCGTCTCTTCCCAACCACCTCACTAGGCATGGTCTGTTTCTGGATATTTTAGGGTTTGGGTTTGGGGCTGGTGTAGAGATTGGGAGGGCTTTCTAGGAGAGCGGGGTAGAGTCGGATGATGATATGTACTTGACAGTCTTCTGTATCTACATGATTATCTCAATGTTCGGGATTCACATCATGCTTCCATTACACTAGCTCGATACAGTAACTCTATGCGGAAGGATCACAGAACGCACTCTTAGCTTCTGTCAGAAACATTGGTCAATATCGGCTGGCAACAGCGTTTATACCGTCTCGTGCAACTCAAAGGTGGGAGAAATTGCTGATAAGCAGGTTCCGTTATCTTCGGAACGTTCCGATGAGACCCCTCACGAGCATGCATGATCATTGAGTGCATCTTCTTGTCTTAGCACGTCTGGCATGGTAGGCATAAGTACATATTCTAGGCATCCTACCATAGCTGTTTCTTTTGGGTATTGTTTCATCTTCTTTATGCTTCTCTCGAGTTCAAGATGAATCATTCGCCAGATCTACTACCACATGTGAGGTACATGCCTTCGGGCCATATAGCCACAGTCGTTATCGCTGTAGGATTGGCTTTCGTTTTGTACAAGGTGATAGTAGCACAGATTCTGGTTGATATGCTAGCTAAAATACATAGTTGCTCACTCGCACCGATATTCCATATATCAAAGGTATCCCGGAAATCCCAGGAGCACTTCCAATCACCGGCCATCTCACCCAGCTCGGAGACGACCACGCAACCGTATGTGAGAAGTGGTGGCGCCAGTATGGCAACTCTGTTTTTCAAATTCGGCTTGGAAACACACGTGCAGTCATCGTCAGCTCTTTTGAGGACTGCAAGAAGATTCTCGTGTCAAACGCACAAGGCCTGATTGATCGGCCCAAGTTGTATACCTTCCATGGTCTCATATCATCAACACAGGGATTTACAATCGGAAGCTCACCGTGGGATGATAGTTGCCGTAATAAGCGCAAGGCTGCGTCGACTACGCTGAGCAAAGGCATGATGAAGAATTATTACAACATGTTCGATCTGGAGTCCTACTGCATCATCCGAGACCTCAATCGTGACAGCAAAGGCGGGGATATAGAAGTCAGCATCCGTCCATACATCCAAAGATACGCCCTAAACACCACACTTACGCTCTGCTATGGTATCCGTATGGATGCCGTTTACGACGACCTACTCCGCGAGATACTCGAAGTCGGATCTGCAATTTCACTTCTCCGCTCAGCATCTGAGAATTACCAAGACTATATTCCTATCTTGAGGTACCTTCCTAACAATGAAAAGAATCAGAGGTCGAAAGAGCTGCGTGAGAGACGCGACAAGTATCTCAACTCGCTCCTCGAAAAGGTCCGCGATATGATCAAGAAGGGCACTGAGAAACCTTGCATCAGTGCGGCTATCCTCAAGGACGAGGAAACGCGTCTTACGGGCGTGGAAGTAAGCTCGATATGTCTCTCCCTTGTATCTGGCGGTTTCGAAACTATCCCCGGCACACTCGTGTCTTGCATTGGCTCCCTGTCTACCCCAGAAGGGCAGATATATCAAGACCGTGCGTACCAGGAGATCCGAAAAATGTACCCGACAGACGAAGCATTGAAGGAAGCATGGGCAAATGATTTCGAGAAGGAAGACGTACATTATTTGAATGCCATTGTAAAAGAAGCAGGCCGCTACTACACCGTCAGTAACATGAGTCTGCCACGTAAGACGGCTAGCGATATACAATGGGGTGATGCCATAATACCAAAAGGAACAATGGTTTTGATCAACGCCCAAGCTGGAAATCATGGTAAGCCATACCGGCTAATCGCCCACTACGCCCAGTCTACGTACACAGCTAACCCTCCTCAGATATCGATTACTGGGGTCCTACCGCAGCCACATTCAACCCAGAACGCTGGCTCAACCCACCCTCCCCCTCCTCCCCATCGTCCCTTATACCCCCACAGACAAGACAGCAAACCCGCCCCATCTCTCCTTTGGCGCAGGCTCGCGCTCCTGCCCCGGCGCCCTCATCGCCAGCAAACTCATCTACGCAGCCCTGTTCCGGCTGCTCAGTCTGTATAAGATCGAGGCGAGTGAGAGACATGCGCCAAACACAGATTACGTAGATTATAATGCGATTAAGAGTGCACTGGTGGCTATTCCGCGGGATTTTAGTGTGAGGGTGAGTAAGAGAGGGGACGGGGAGTTGGTGAAAGCGGTGCTTGGGGACGGGGAGAGGAGGACGGGAGGCTTTTATAAGGAGTAGGTTGGGGAGGTATTGGGAGGTGGGGTGGGTGAAGCCCTTTCACAAGAATTGCATATAAAGTTGTGTCTCTAAGCGTTGGTAGGTTGGTACCTATATTTGGGGACGCTGTCGCACTATCGTCACTATCAGTTTTATAATCACTTGATATTGGTCCTACAAGTGAAATGTCGTTTCAGTGTACTCTCCAATCAAGTATAACGAGTCTGCTGTTTGCTCTTCCTTCACTCCGCTCCACTACCACGTGCAGCCATGGAGCTAGCGTCTAGCGCGCCTGATCATCTGTATAAGTTGGTCACTTCGATTGTCCATTTCCTGACGATCACACTACTTATCACTTGCAACTAAACATGAGGCTCCTCGCCGCCTCGGCCGTAATCCTCGCCCTTGCTGTCCTTGTTATCGGCGAGAGGGTCAACCTTGCAGCACTGAAAGATTGGCTTCTGGATCATCCTCCCGCCCCCAGATTGGATAGACGCGGCCCCTTCGACCCTTCGAGATACGCCGATCAAGCAACATGGGACAAGTACATCAAGAAAGGCGACCGCCTACTATGCCTCATGGCCGCATCTGACAGAGCCGCCGGATACCTCGAACAAGACCCTCGGGACCCGCCTTCTGCAGCAAGCAAATGGATCGGAGATATTAGGAGTGTGTATTGATAAACTTCCCACATCCCACCTGTCGCATTGGTTCCACTGACAAAATATATTTCCTCCACAAAGACGAGTTGGAGATGTGGTACTGGCATGAGGCCTACGTTGAAGTAGACTGGGATTGCGACTTCGAGGCCGCAGGACTGAAGACCGCTTTCGATGGCTTGGAACTTAATTCGCTACCTTTGCACGATGGAGATGGGAATCCGATCGGCGACAACAATTGCTGGGCTATTCATCACTATGATGATAACAGTGATAAGGATATCTTGGATCAGAAGTATATGGCCAATGGGAAAGAGTACACTGTAAGAACGCGCGAAGTTAGCACGGGACCTGGATACGCTCTACGCATTTATCGAACAGCTAAACTGCTCACCTATTAACCTCATCATTAACATCTACCACAGGCCACAGGCGCGTTTTACGAGTTCGCCACCAACCACCCAGGCGGGTTAGTCTTTGCAAAGAACATCATGAGCCCGCGTTCCGGTGTCACCTTCCTTGGGTCCTGGGGTCGTCCCGCGAATCCCGACGAGCTACCTGAGTTACAGTACTGCTCTGATGTGCTATGGGCCTATTGGGTGCGCGATAATCCCAATGTCCAGAACCTCCGTGTCTACGGTGCGCAGCATGTCGTCAACGGCGATACTGTCTTGCTTGTGACGCGCGCTATGAGGGATGTGGGGAAGAGTGCACTGGAGGCTTGGCCCGGTGTCGAGTTTGCGTATGGGACCGAGGGGTTTAGAGCCTTGATTGGTATGTATAGCATTTTGCTCCTGTCTGAGGAATGAGGGAATGCCATCAAGGACGTGTACTGACTCTCTTCTCCTCTCTAGGGTCACCCATTGGCGCCACCGCTGCACATATGCTTGTGGCGCACAAGGCGGATTTGGGCGTCAAGTGGATTACTAAAGTGAACATCGTCAAGAACAACCCTTCTCCCCGTAAAAACAGGAGGATCGGAGCAGATATGCACATGTTCTTTACGATTGAAGATGTTCCCCAGGACGACATTAGCGATCCGGACAGCCCTGGAGCTGTCAAGCGATCCGTGGAGAGGGTTCTCGGTGGGAAGAGGGATAAGAAGGATATCGCCCGTGTTCACACAGTGAGGGTGTAGGTAGAGCTGTTGGAGGATCCACATGTACGAATGGTCGACGAATGACTGCTAGCGCGCATTCATTGCAGAGTTCATGATGTAATTGAACTATGCCCCTGCCTCCATCTCCTGCACACGAGCCAAAATCCTTTCTTTCCAAACCATATAATCTTCCTGCTGACGCTCACCCAAATAATCCGTTGCATCCTGCATCATAGTACCCAAACCAATGTAATCGCTCCCACCGGACCGGACACCCTTATTCTTACCACCGTTACCTACACTCTCAGTCATCTCCACCCCCTCCATCTCATCCCCCTCACCCTGGGGTGTCACGCTTTCAAGCCACTGCATCTGTAACCACCCCTCCTCCCTCGCCATACCCATCGTCTCCTCAACTACCGGCAGCAGCTCTTCCTTCACACTCCCCTTTGCCTCTGGCAGCGTCAACACAGTATCCACCGCCTTTTCCACCCAAATATTGTACTGTTCCGGCATAACATCCACATCCCTCATGCGCGAGAAGACGAGCAAGAAAACCACAACCACCAGACTGAATGTCCGCGTATTGCTCACATCTCCGTAGTTGGTGGTTGTACTGCGTCGGGGCCGTTTACTTGGTGTTTCCGATGCTGCTGCTGCCATGCGCGCTAATAGTGGGTAGATGGACTCCACGCCGGTGTATACATGGGGTATCAAGGCTGGATAACTGAAGGACTTGGCTAGGGCTCTTATCATGGGTCCAACCCACTCTGGCGCCTCGCCATTGGCTTCGCCGGCTTTTAGCACAGTCCGCGGTGTCTTTTTCCCACTCAACGGCGTCTTGGGAGTATTGCGCGCGGATACAGGGGCCGAGGCGGTGGCTTTACGCGGCGTCTGGGGGTCTGGTCGTGTGCTACTTGTGGCGTCTGGCAGTGCGCTGCTGAGGTAGTTGTAGAGTTTCTTGTAGATGCGTGGTGGACAGGGTGGGCGAGATGTGATGGTGGGGAGATTGACCCGTTTTTTTAGCCGCTCGCAGGCTAATTGGGCGCAGGCGTATGGGCGGGCGATTTCTTCGTCGGGCTTCATGGATGTTGCGACACTGCGGGAGCGGGTGAGTAGCGATAGGGCTAGTTCGATGAGCTCGGGGGATAGGGGCCCGCTGAGTGTGGGGATGAGACCTGTGAGGGCCTGTTCGATGCTTGCGCGACTCATTCTTGCTGGTATTTCGGGATTCGATGTTTGTTGGGAGATATGGGGTCTGGTTGGTGTTTCTGGCGCGTGCGTATGACACCTCCGTCACGTCCTCACGTGGACGCTAGGCCTATTCTTGACTGGTATCAGGATGGCTTTCGATGTTGTTGGCGTCAATCCTGGCCTGACACTTCCACTACATCACATGCTTTTTTTTGTTACCGAGGAACCGGGTTTTATGATTGTTGATTGTTTCCACCGAAAGTCCCAGGATGACGGCGAGGAGACGCCCCCCAGCCCCTTACTCCATCGAGTCGAGTCACATGCATCTCAATTCTACTGGAGAACATTGCGCAAGGCGACTGGTCTTGCGCCACTTCTCTCCACATCAACTCTTCCAAGTGTCGTGTCTGCCTCTCTATTTCCATCTTTTCTTCGGACACCCCATTGAGATCAAGCTTAATTGCACTTGGTCTATTCAGTCGACGCCATCTCCTATGTTTCTCGAACACTGCATTGCTTGTATCGTCAAACAGGGCATTGTCCTTGACTGCGCCCGTGCCTAGACTCCCAAAATACGTTCGTATGACTGGATCCAGTACCACAACTCTGAACGCTACAATTCTCCAGCATCTTCGTCATACGGTTACAGTAGCACCTACACCACTCACCGCTATGGCTAGCCAATCGGTCTGCGCGCTCTACTAGAGAAGAAGCAGCAAACCGCGCCAAGTATACTAATGCTATTCTATAGACGTAGAGCTCACGCCATGCCGCAGTTGCTAACGTCTCGAATACATTCATACGTAGTACCAAGTATGCGCATTCGAGCGGTCAAGGCTCTTTTACCTCTAGACACGTCAAGCCATCCTGACCGACTTACGGAGTAAATGGCTCCTGACCGCAGTTCTTTTACTTGATAGGATGTTGCCGCAAGTGCATTTCTCAGGATGGCGAAGGTGACATCGAGTCAGTAACGTTGTGCGACTTCCAACGTTTGTCATTGGAAGGAACGGGGGTACCATAGCCACGCCGAGGACGGGTACTTGCATTTTGACAGCTTGGTTACGACCGGCAGGTGATATAGGCAAGGTGAGGTAGGTTCAGGTGAGATAGAGCATGAGGGCACGAGATCAGGTAGGATCGGGTGAGAGTATGACCTCATGACAGGACGTGGTTCAGGTCTTATGATATATAAACTTCAATCTGCTCCTCAGCCTTCTCTTTCATACACCACAATCAAACATCCAAAGGATTGCTACACACCTCACGACAGCACTTGAATACTTCCAAATACACTTCAACATTACAGATACCGATTCCCTTCCATCCATCAAACACCTATAACAGCGCCAGCTTCACAGCCAGTTCAATTTTGTTTAGCCTCCAAACAAAACAGCACCACCTACATCCAAGATGTATTTCACCAACATCGTCGCCACTCTCCTCTCGGCCCTCCCCCCTCCCCCTCTCCGCACCTGCAACCGGCATCCAGGCCCGCTATGATGACCCATACCAATGTGGCTACGTCCTCACCAAGCCCAAGAGCAGCGTCTTCGCCGGCCTTTCCGCATACTCATCATGCACTCCCATCTACTACAACGAGTCCATCCCAGGATATCAAGATGCCTACGCCTATAGTGTATTCGGAGGATGTCGCTGCGATTTCTACATGTAGGCGCTAAAAACCACCATGAACATACCGTGTTACTGATACTGACGTTGTGTAGGAGCGACACTGAGTGTGCTGAGGCTGCGACTCGTCAGTCCTACGAGGGCCCGACGCCTGGTGAGCCCGGCAAGGAGCCCTGCTTCGAGGAGCCCAAGCCCAAGTGGTATACTTGCGCCAGGACTGGATGATCATGATGCTCCAACTCCAGTATTTGCTTTCTTTGATTCTTCTGGGTAATACTTTACGACTCTTCAAAAAGTCTATGGTGGTTGGATTCCTTCAAAAGTTAGCAATCTATTCTTGGAGGTTTATGGTTATGGCGTTTGGCAAATCTGGGTCCTTTCCGAGTCCAGGCACAGGAGTTTACAAGGGCTGGATGAGGGGTGAAAAGTTTCTGGATTGGTAATTGAAGAGTTTTGGTTCTGAGAGTCGATATACCTTTTTTTTGCTTTGGTTTATTGAGTCTTTCGAAGGTTATGGCGATAAGCAGTGGCTATGCCTTGAGCTATATCATTGGCAAGATTACCATGATGATATATCTAGCAATATGATTTCTGCCCCGTCTTTAGATCTGTATGCTTCTCTTACAATTCTTCAAACCATCTAGAAGACCATGTATCCGCTCCTAATCGTACGAAGTATAAATTGCGTGATTGTTGCAAATATCATCAAACTTGGTGTTGCCAATCAGGCCCCATGGTTCGTGCTCCCTGCCTTGTTAGTACCGTATCTTGTACGGCCCGAGCCATCCATTGCACCTTCCACAGTAGTCCATCAGCACAGTCCCGTTTAGCAAATAATTAGTAATAAGGTCTTCTTTACTTTTTCAACAAGTGCTGGAATCACTCTTTCCACCAACAGACCCACTAGTTCCTTCCCCTCACGATCTTCCGATCTTTTGCACCCCCGCTTCTGCAACCAATTCACACAAGCTCTTGGCGACGTCGACATCGACAGGTCCAGCCGATCTGTTGGGTATGTGGCGTTGACTAGGAAGGCCTAATAGAGCAGTGCTGAAATCTTTTTGATGGTTTTTTTTTCAGCTACAGGGCTGGACCTCAACGTTTTCGAAGCTATCGTAGCATGTGCACAAGCGCGCTGCTTACCATCTTGATCTCGATGAGAAGAGCGATCATGTTCTTGAAGGAAAACTCCAAATTCGGGATAAATACCCGATCGCTGCTTGTACAGCGTTACACAGTACCATGGCAACAAAGCTAGTACCGTGTCACTCACTCTGGAAGCAGCGTTCGAATGCCGGAAACTACACTCTAGTGAATGCCGAATAACCGGGTGGTGAACTAAAAGCGTTGGCGGGCGCACTTGCAAACTACCTGCATAGTTCGCTCTAGACATATTCAGCCGCACCTTTCCACACTACCCAGGTACAAAAGCTCTACTTCTTGCTCTTGCAATCTTGCAAACGCAATTGCAAGCTTCTTCTTTACACATAAGCTTAGTTGAGATTCCGCGACTCACAACAACAATGTACCTCTCCACACTACTAGCTGGCGCTTGCGTCATTGCGTCCACGTTCGCCGCTCCTGTTCAGACATCCGAGTCTTGTTGTCCAGTAAGTGGTAGCAGCATCATATCCGATTCGAAGTTATTTGATATCAGAGATCTCTCGATAGCAATTATACGACAGACTCGAGATATTACCGACCAATTTCGCGCGCAAAGCACTAACATCTACCCTAGAGAAGCCGCCCACGTCACCGGCCCTGAGGGCCAAGTCTACCAACTCCACAACACCGAAACCAACAACATCCGTATCATCACCCCCGCCAGGAAGAACGACTACTACGTCCGACCGAACAGCTACCATGTAGCATCAGATCATACCTGCAAGTTCTATAGCGAAGCAACTCGTGGTGTCGGTCACGTCATCGGTCAATTCACCGGACCTTTAGACGCCGTTTTCGACAGCACCGAGTGGGCCGCATTCTACGAGTGCTGGGATGCCAAACCCGAGGAGCGAGCTGCCCCTGTGGCAGAGGCATGCGATACTTCCACTGTCCTGTAGGGTATTTGCGGAGTTGTCACGTCATCGACAGGCGTAATTCAACCCTTGGAGGTGCGGGGCAGACGGTATTTCAAAATCGACAAAAAATCATATCATCATGTGGCTTAACATGTGATGGAGCGCTGCATCTGCAGTATCGGACTGTGAGTATACTCTGCTAGCTTATGTCAGGCACCATCCAAGAATGTGTTACTAACTTTTTTCTATAGCAAACCTGGTTTTCATGATCCCATTTAGGATATGGGTCTTCGCAGGCCTGAGATTGGTAGGTTGGATCCGCTTTCCTGGCCGGAATCTTATGAGTGCTTGTTCTTCGACCCCAGTTACGATACCCCCTGGACAAAACACCGTAGGGGTGTGTAGCATACAGTAGTTTCACGATTGGGATTAGTAAATTTCTGAATATACAGTATCGCAGGTTGCAGATATGCCTTTTCTAGGGCGGGCCGTCTTTATAGTTATAATATACGAGTTTCTCCTCCGTACTCCATGTTGCCTCTTAAATTGCTACTACGAGCTTGAACTATGCACAAAGGCTCACGTTCTTGTTGTAGTGTGCTAGATTATTGATTACTCCGTGGTTTTGTAGATGATAAATAATATCGAGGTCTTAAGACTTTCTTTGACCCGGTATCAATAGTAATCTGCTCTTGCTCGACAATGAAGAGATGAAGTCGGAGGTCCGAAGTCGTCGCATTGGCCTGATTCAGCCGTGTGGGGCGAGCCGATAAGATAAGAAATTTCCCTTCGCGAACTACCAACTCCCTCGGTGCTTGCTGAACTTCGACCTCAATACCTCGACACGCATGACCGACGTGGGACTGCGTAGCTGAAGAATCGATCACGAAATAAAAGTAATATCGCACTCTCCATATCACTACCCAGAGAGACGGAAACCCACAAACCGCCACCACCACCACCATCACAATGATCAGGAAACAAGCGCGAGAGCGCCGCGACTACCTATACCGGCGCGCATTAACCCTCCGCGACGCCGAACTCGCCTCCAAGCGCGCCTCCCTCAAAGCCTCACTCGCAAGCGGTAAACCGCTCTCCAAAGACGTAGCCGAAGACACGACGCTGCGAACCGACTACAAGTACGACGAAAGCCGCGCCGAACGAACCGCAGAAGAAGAGCTAGGTCTCGATGACGAATATGCCCAATTATCAGGCGTCGTAGATCCCCGAATCCTCGTAACAACTTCCCGCGACCCCTCCTCGCGCCTCGGCACCTTTGCCAAAGAAATCCGGCTCCTGCTACCAACTGCCATCCGACTAAACAGAGGAAACATGGTGCTCCCCAACCTGGTCTCTTCCGCTAAATCAGGAGGTTTGAGTGATATTGTGCTTCTCCACGAACACCGTGGTACCCCTACGGCCCTCACAATATCGCACTTCCCCCACGGCCCCACAGCAAGCTTCAGCCTGCACAACGTCATCCTCCGCGCCGACATTCCCAATGCCTCGCGCGGCACAGTATCGGAATCATACCCACACCTCATCTTCGACGGCTTCACTACCCCGCTCGGTGCCCGCTGCGTGCAAATCCTCAAACACCTCTTCCCGCCCCGCGAAGCCACGGCCAAAGTGGGAAACCGCGTTGTCACGTTTAAGAACATAGAGGATACGATTGAAGTGCGGCATCATGTTTTTGTCAAAACGGGGTTCCAGAGCGTGGAGCTTGCGGAAGTGGGACCCAGGATGAGTATGAGACTTTTTTGAGATTCGCGCGGGCACGCTAGAGAATAAGGAGGGCGATGTCGAGTGGCATTTGAACCAGTATACGCGGACGGGGAGGAAGAAGGAGTATTTGGTAGGGGGGTTTCTCGTGTGTGCTGTACATACGTGTGTATGTGGATTGAGAGGGATTTCGCTGGTTCTTTCGAGTAGAAAAAGTCTGTTTGTTGGGATATGGGGCGCTGGTGGAGTTTGGTATGTATAGGAATACCACGCGTTACCACTTTTCTTCTCTTCTGTAGTTGCGTATGTATGAATTCGGCATGTAGACATGGATGGATGGCTGCGTAATACGAAAAAAGGTACATGTTGTATGCACCAGGTCATAATGCTTTTGTCTTTTGTCTAATAAATGGAAATCATGGTATCTAGCACATCTATGCCCTCCGCGCCCGTCCATGAACCCTCACTTACATCATACACCCATTCGACTTGCTAGAATGCAAATCCGAAACCCCCAACCGTATCCTCTGCCCCGTTAACCATCATATAGCTCTCAACCAACCACTCATACCACACCTTGCGATCATCCGTCTGCCTCCAGAAACTAACTTCCACTTCCGAGTTTGCAGGAAGAGTCATAGGAACCTGTCTCAAGTCAGTCAAACACCCCACTACACTATCACAAAACCAAACGTTCAAAGAGAACATACCTTTAGCGGAAACAAAATGGGAAACCAGGATATCATGTCCTTGCTCTTCTGTTCCATAGTAACAGGATTCGTGCTCAACTCCACAGGGCCCTCAGATCCGCTGTAGAGAACGGTTTCAAAGTATGCGCCTAGCCCGTGACAGACACCAGGTTCCTTGATGGGGAAGGCAATCCTGCAGTAGCGAAGGTTGTGTTCGTTTGCGCCGTCGCCGCCGACAAAGCCACCGCCGCCACCGACTGCGGAGCCGCCCTTACGCAGGGAAGACTGTGCTAGGACAGATGGGGGAAGGGGATGAGTGAATTCCCAGGCGGTTTGCACGTTTGGCTTGAGAGGGGGCTCGAGGTTGAAGTTTTGCATCTTTGTTCCGTTTGTGAGTTGTTGAGAGGCGATTGGGTCTTGGGTTTCTTCTGCGGAGAGGTAGTCGAATTGGGTGAGCATGACAACCCAGGGGATATCAAAGGCGTTTGGATCGATGTTTGTGCTTCGGTTGTATAGGTCTACCCATAGCTTGGGGGTGGAGATGGGTGTGAAGTGAGCGGTGTAGCTGGAGGGAATGGAGATGCCATGGTCTGGGTTAAGGACGTGTTGGACTCCATCGAGACATTCGGGAGATAGTTCATTGTCGGCAAAGGAGCCTAGGAGCTCGCTGACGAGAATATCGACCTTTCCGAATGTACCATCGGCTTGTACAGGACCTTTCCAGGCTCGCATGTCTGTCTTGACGACTGTGACCCGGCCGCCCCAGGTTTCCACGTTGTGTCGCTTGAGAAGGACATACGCGTTGGGGTTCTTCTCGATCGCATAGACTTTTACTGGCACGCCAGAGCTGGCGCTTGCATTCAAAGCTCGCGTTACGAGTGGGCCTCGGCCAGATCCTACAACGGCAATAACGACAGCACCGTTGTCTGAACTAGTCGATCTTCTCTCTGTATGCCAGTCTTTCAGAGCCTGAGCAATGGCTCGCTCATACCAGGCATACTTGATCGGATCCTTCTCGAATACCTCATAAGTGATAGATTCCAAATTGTCTGTCAGCGGTTGTAGTGGGCTCTGCAAGTAGTCCTGGAATCCTCCACCGAAACGTTCAATCTGGCTCTTTATGGGCTGGTTACGTTGCAGATATCGCATATAACTCAAATGCGGCGTGGGGTCATTACTGCTGCTGCTCTTCTTTGGCGCCTTTTGTGTCAACTGTGCAGCTTCAGCTGGAGTTGGGGCGCGCGAGGAAGATGCGTCGCTCGGCGCATCCTCTACTGTGTGAGGGGAAAGGTGTCCGGTCGAGTATGACATGATCATGTCCGGATCATCGATACCTGGCAGTGGGCCAGTGTCGGAGATGAGTAACCAGGGGCCACGCTGTAGACGGAAACAGCGAAAGATGAAGACCTGGTGTGCTTTTGAGAGAACATGGGATTGGCGAGCATTCACAAGGAAGGAAGATGCCAGAAGGTTAAGCAGTCTTACAGGCTCCGAGAACCATCGTGACTGGATAGCCAAGGATGGGAGTCGGCGAGGAAGATCGAGCACTGAAATCTCAAGTTAGTCATTGAAAATTTGTAGATAGAAAGTGTGTATCCTTACTGATTGACAATCTATTGTGGTACTTGCAGATGGATCTGATAGTGTTCCAGGCGTCCCATGAACTCCACGAATCGAGCGTTTTTGCCTGGCTGCTCGGCTCGAACTCGGGCCTCGCAAAGCGTGCTAGATCTCCCAGATCATCGTCACCAGAGCTTGGCTGCCTGCCGTCCATGGGCAATTGGACGTGGATCTGGATGTACGATCCTGTTTGAAGAGCCTCCTTGATCGACCGAGCATACTGAGACACACCTGCCTGTCCATGGGCAAGCCTTGGTCCAGGTACAACGAGGTTGGTAACACCACAGAAACCTGCGTACGCGACTTCGAGGTGGAAGACTTGTCGCGAGAGATGCGCAATGAGCGGATCTGGCGAGGATAGATCAATCCACGAGCTAGAGAAAGTGACTAGCTGACCGATGATATCTGTTGGACCGAGGGGTGTGTCTAGGTTGTCCAGTGCAGGTATCAAGGGCAGCGGCTGCGACTGTGACTCGGTGAGGGTTTGGGTGTAGGCGTTGAGAAGGCCGAGAACTCTGGTGTGAAAGTTGTCATTCGTGATCGGGCTCGTGATCATATCATACTAGGTAGGTCAGGTCAGTACTGTAAGTCGCATGAACTCTTAATTGTACTCACTCCAAGATCTTGGGCATGTTGGACCAATTCTGGCGATACATCCAAACCCCGCTTCGACTCATGCTGTCCAATGTAAAAAATGGACGCGTGATCGTCCATGCCTTCCGAGTAGTCCATATCAAAGTATGACTATTTGGACTTGTCCCGGTCGATGCGCGTGGAAATTGCGCCGTTGTTGTGGAAAAGATGTGAGTGCGTCCGGAACCGCCGCGGGGTTAGCAAGGGCGTGGAAGCAATGGTACAGCGCGCAACAGCTATGATCAAGCCCGGTCACGATAGCACGAAGAGAGTGAAGTGTTCAGAGTATCCCCAGAGGTGGGGTAGATGTATATTCAACTACATGGTTGGTGTGTGTGGATATTCCAATGGTGCCTTGCAGCCTGTCGTGGTTCGCGCCAAGCTTGAGAAATCGCGGCATGTGGAGCTGCCCTGGCTCGCGCATAACTTTTTCTGGGACAGCGACTGAGGCCGACATTCACGCGCGTCACCGCAAACACCGACTCAAACCCTCTCACACACACAACCATGACAGCCATGTCTAAGCGCGAATATGACGACCAAGACAGCGCTCGCGTCAAGCGTGTAAAGACAGAATCCAACGGCGAGGCCAAGATGGACGCAGCGGCAAATCCTTACCTGGCGCACTGGGACGAGAAGCCTGTCAAGAGCGAGTATAGCGGTTCGGGAAGCGGATTGCAAGGCTTCAAGCGCCATGCGACGACGACTGCGCAGGCCAATGCCGCTGAAGATGGCCCGAACAACGCCTTCACCGGCCGCCCGCTCTCGAACAAGTACATGAGCATCCTCAAGAAGCGACGAGAACTGCCCGTGCACCAGCAGCGCGATGAGTTTCTCAAGCTCTACCAGGAGTCGCAAATTCTTGTCTTTGTTGGTGAGACTGGTTCTGGAAAGACAACACAGATTCCCCAGTTTGTGCTCTTCGACGACCTCCCACAGCAGAATGCGAAGATGGTGGCGTGCACGCAGCCACGACGTGTCGCCGCCATGTCGGTGGCTCAGCGTGTGGCCGAGGAAATGGACGTCGAACTGGGAGAGGAGGTCGGATACAGCATTCGTTTCGAGGACAAGACGGGTCCAAACACCATCCTCAAGTACATGACGGATGGAATGTTGCTGCGCGAGGCCATGAACGACCACAACCTTACCCGCTATAGCACCATCATCCTCGACGAAGCCCACGAGAGGACGCTGGCTACCGATATCCTAATGGGTCTGCTGAAGGAGGTAGTGCTGAGGCGGCCTGATCTCAAGCTCATCATCATGAGTGCTACTCTCGATGCCACAAAGTTCCAAAAGTACTTCCACAACGCCCCGCTGCTTGCCGTACCTGGTCGAACCCACCCTGTCGAGGTCTTCTACACACCTGCGCCCGAGCGCGACTACGTTGAGGCTGCTCTGCGAACTGTCCTCCAAATTCACGCCACCGAGCCGGAGGGCGACATTCTGTTGTTCCTGACTGGTGAGGAGGAGATTGAGGATGCATGCAGGAAGATAAATCTAGAGGCTCAGGACCTCAGCCGGGAGGGTGGTGCCGGGCCGCTTGTGGTATACCCACTCTACGGAACTCTGCCACCCGCACAGCAACAGAAGATCTTCAACCCGGCGCCTCCCCCAGCAACACCCGGCGGTCGACCCGGTCGCAAATGCATTGTTTCCACAAACATTGCCGAGACATCCCTTACCATTGACGGTATTGTGTACGTCGTGGACCCAGGTTTCAGCAAGCAAAAAGTTTACAACCCCCGTATCCGCGTCGAGTCTCTGTTGGTATCACCTATTTCAAAAGCGTCTGCACAACAGCGCGCTGGACGTGCTGGACGTACCCGACCTGGAAAATGCTTCCGTCTGTACACCGAGGCTGCCTTTAAGAAGGAGCTCATCGAGCAGACCTATCCTGAGATTCTGCGATCCAACTTGGCGAGCACAGTCCTTGAGTTGAAGAAGCTTGGTGTCGATGATCTGGTACATTTTGACTTGATGGATCCCCCGGCGCCAGAGACGTTGATGCGCGCGTTGGAGGAGCTCAACTACCTGGCCTGCTTGGACGACGAGGGTGAACTGACTACCCTTGGAGGGCTCGCCTCACAGTTCCCTCTGGATCCCGCGTTGGCCGTCATGCTCATCACATCACCCGAGTTCTACTGTTCAAACGAGATTCTATCGCTTACCGCACTACTCTCCGTCCCCCAGATCTTTGTTCGCCCGGCCAACAACCGCAAGCGCGCAGATGAGATGAAGGAACTCTTTGCACACCCCAAGGGCGACCAGCTGACTATGCTCAACGTCTACCACGCTTTCAAAAGTGAAGAAGCACAGGCGAACCCGAAGCAATGGTGCCACGACCACTTCCTATCGTACCGAGCACTACAACAAGCCGACAATGTCCGCATGCAGCTCAAGCGCATAATGGAGCGAGAGGAGCTTGAGCTCATGTCAACACCCTTTGAGAACAAGAAGTACTACGAAAACATCCAGCGCGCACTTGTAGCCGGCTTCTTCATGCAAGTCGCTAAGCGCGACGGCAACGGCAAGAGCTACATCACCGTCAAGGACGAACAGCAGGTTCTGCTACATCCCAGCACAGTCCTTGCAGAGGACAGCGAGTGGGTCATCTATAACGAATTCGTCCTCACGACCAAGAACTACATCCGAACTGTGACATCGGTCAAGCCAGAGTGGCTAATAGTAAGTCTATTCCGTTCATACTCCAGTTGAATGCAAAATGCTAACTTGATTGCTACCAGGATATCTCACCAAACTACTACGATTTGTCGCAGTTCAAAAAGGGCGAAATCAAGACGGCTCTGCAGCGCGTGGTCACCAAGGTTCAGCGGAAGGAGGCTGAGAAGGGTGGCCGAAGATAGACTGTGAGCTTTTCTGGTGTCACGGTAGGAATGCAGTATGTACTGTTCCGAGGGCCATGCCCATGATTATTGAAACAACGATTGTTCATGGGATATATGCAGCATAGATTGTAAAATATTCAACTTGAACTTGTATAACGCTCATGTCAAAAAAACTGGGGTTTCTTAAGAAGAATGATGAGCTGATTTCTACTAAGATTCTCAAGTCATATCTAAGGCGCGTGTGAGTGCAGGAGTTGTGCATCATTCAGTCCTGGCCCCCACGGCTCCTTCCCGGTCCCTGGCCCGCTTATCTGCTCAGGATCTTTGATGAGCACACAACCTCCCAGTTAGGAAGGACCCTGCAGAGGCTGCGCGAACTAGGTACAATCCTAAGGTGGACGGGTCATAGGTATAGTATCTACGCCTCTTCAGGAAGAAAATGCGCTACTCATAGTATGCTGCGACTATTGGTGGGACACTGTAAATCAAGCGGCTCAATTCTTTCTCTTGGCGGGGCTATAATGGTATCTGCCTTGCGGGGCGTTCTTGTAAGCGCTACCATCCTTGCTTGCTCCCTCGTGAGCGGGAGGCCTATGCTACGCTTAGGTGTAACAAGCATAAAACGGCAAGGCTTAACACGGACGGGATGCCCATAAGGTTCTAGGTATCCGAGCCTTTTTTATTTCCGCCCTCAGAGCCCAGATGTACGTGGGCTGTGGGCTTTGGGCCATAGTCTAGGCGCGAAGGATCAAGCTACGAATGACCTCAAGTTATGCAATTACGCCCGGAAGCGGGAAAATTTCGCATTCTCGGGCAGAGCAATCAAGAGCTAGATGGAAGTTATATCTGAACGGCACAGGTACCCGTTAGGTGCAGCAACATGATGTGCCATATAGAACCGAGAACAAACATATGCGGTTGGGCGCGTCACTGATGCTCAAATGAGTACAGACCAGATGCTACCTTCATAAAATCTCTGCTGGAATCCATCGAGAAGAATGCCAGTCTCCAGTTTTCGACCGCAGCCGATGTATCAAAATAATATACGCCATTACCCAAGGCCTCCAGCGCTAGTGTAAAAGTCAATCAAATACAAATACGCCCGTGAATCTGACACTTCCACATGCAGATTAGAATCAGCATCGCCCCATACTAGCAAAAGTTGGATATCGGACCTTTTCAGTATCCGAGCCTTTCATCACTACGCTACACCGTAAACTGTACTTCTCCGGTGACTACTGGAATTGTTTTACGGCACATGAGAACGCCATGTAAGACAGATAGACTGAGTCTCCAGTATTTCGCCGAGACAACCGGCGCTTTTGTGCCGCTCTCTACTCAATCATGGGTTTGTCGATAGAAAATATCGTCTGCTTTGCTCCACTTGTTACGCCTGTGGTAGTTTTTGCAGGAACTAGATGTCTTCTATTGTAAATCAATCGGCACATCTAGGAATAGCAATTTCAAGAATACGCCGAGAGGGAGCATAAGAGTATTGTGATATCACGTCTCAGCTCGTTACACACGAACACCCTTTTTCTTCGTACCGAAGATGATTTTACCAACGCTGTTGGACGTACTCTGTGGCCTTCTGCTGGTGGATCCACTGGTCAGATCGGCTCATGGACATATGCTACAGTCTTTCAGTCCCAATGGGATACGTGATTTATTCGTCACACCTAACAATGGCTCTCAAGTGAAGCCAGTCAAGGATCCGACACACCAGCATCCTCAAAGTCTTTCACCCAAAGTGTTAGAGATACAATTTGCTGTGGATGCTGCCATGCATTCAGGAGCTTCAAGTCTCGTCCGTCGAGATGCAACTTTGTGTCTCCCGGACGGCACTTGTGCAGATGGAAGGTAAGTCACCAACCCATTCACCAATCGCCATTCAGGAACGTCGGAAATCTTCGCAGGCTCTTAGTCTTTCATGAGGCCCATTACAACCCGCTGATGGATTAATTCATCAGTTGCTGCAACACGAGAGGAACTTGTGGCTATGGTCCGGAGAACTGTGGCAAAGGGAACGTGAGTATTGCCCCTTCTTCATCCTTGTAGTACATGCACTACCGGCGGTTCCGTTCTATTGGAAATTGTGCATTAGCTGACGTGTCTTAATGGTTCTAGTGTACCTCCAGTTGCGACGCTACTGCCATGTGCGGCAAATACAGCAAAGACGGCAAGCAGAAGTGTGGCATGAACCTTTGCTGCTCTGCTACCGGCTGGTGCGGCGTAAGTTGTTTTTCTTCCCACCAATGACATACAACAAGAACTAACTCGCCAACTCTAGACTACTAATCTTTACTGTGTCAATGGTGATCCAAAGGGGTTGACACTGCCATGCCAGGCGGGCTTTGGCTCTTGCAAGGTCAAGTCAGGTCGTACCTGTGGGGTCGGAAGCGGCAGCACTGGCGGCCGAACGATCGGATACTACCAAGGGAGCAACACCCGCGATCGCTTATGCAATCATATTTACCCCAACGATATCGTCACTACAGGCTATACCCATCTCTACTATGCTTTTGCATCCATCAACCCAACCTCATTTGCAGTCACCAATGCGGATCCTGGCGACATTGCACTCTACACCCAGTTCACTGCACTCCAGAAGAAAGGAATCAAAACGTATGTACCTCCCGAGTGCTCTCGCATTGACTAGGAGAAAAGGCTAAACGTTCTTCCAATCTAGGTGGATAGCAGTAGGCGGCTTCGACTTCAGCGATCCTGAAAGGGCAACACATCGGACATGGTAAGTAGTTAAGCGTCTCAAGGGAAAGTCGTGTGACAATATACTGACGACTAACCACTAGGAGTCAGCTTTGTTCGACGTCCAGCAATCGCGCAGCTTTCATCAAGTCACTCTTGGACTTCATGCCAAAGTATGGCTTCCAGGGCGTTGACCTTGACTGGGAGTATCCTGTCTCGCCTGATCGCGGAGGAGTCCCAGAAGACACACAGAACCTGGTGCTCCTCATCAAAGAGATGCGTGCAGCTTTTGGTAGCAAGTACGGAATCAGCTTGACGCTTGCGCCTGATTATTGGTACCTGCGCTACTTTGATGCCAAGAGCATGGAGAGCTCTGTTGACTTTTTCGGTTTCATGGCTTACGGTAAGTGGATCCGCGATGTCCTTTCGCCTGCGAAACCCTTTTCCATTACTCGATTTCGTATCTGACGAATTTTCTCTCTAGATCTGCACGGTCCCTGGGATATAAACCAGAAGACGATCCAGCCTGTCGTTCGTGGTCAAGCCGACATCCGCGAGATCGGAAACGATACACTACCTCTATGGTTCGATGAGCTTGACGCCTCTAAGATCAATTTTGGTGTTGCACTGTACGGACGCGGCTACACTGTGGCTAACCCTAGCTGCAACAGCGTTGGATGTGCTTTCTCCGGCCCCAGTAATCCTGGCATCTGCACTAACTCGGCCGGAGCAATGGGTTTGGCAGAGATTCAAGATCTAATCAAGACGAAAGGATTAACACCGAAGTAAGTTCATTTGCACCCGGTATGCCCATCTAAACCGCTTTGCTTACCAAATGGCCTCCTAGGTATCTACCTGATCTCATGATGAAGGAGATCAAGTGGGATGACCAGTGGATTGGATACGATGATGCGGAGACTATCAAGCAGAAGAAAGCCTGGGCAGACAACCAATGTTTTGGTGGAACCATGGCTTGGAGTGTCGACTTCAATTCAGGCATCGGAAGGTATGATAACTTCTGGCCCTGTAACTATGTTTGTTCACTCGGCTAATCCGTTGCAAGTGGCCTGAAACCTACCAACACCACAGACGGAACCTGTGGTAAGTCGAACGGTAATACCGTCTGCGGATCATGGTCAACCGGAAGTTGCTGCTCCAGGTAAGTTAATCACGTTGTGTCTTGGATCATCACCATTTGAATGCTCGCTAATCACTTCTCTGGTACTATAGTAGCGGTTGGTGCGGCACTGGTCCAGCGTACTGTGGCAGTGGATGTCAGTCAGGAGACTGCAGCAACGGCGGCGAGACAACGGATGGAACCTGCGGTTCCAAGCATAAGGACACCACCTGCGGATCTTGGCCGCAGGGTGGTTGTTGTAGCGCATCTGGATTCTGCGGGAGCTCAGAAGCCTATTGTGGCATTGGTTGCCAGTCTGGATGCGACTCACCCGCCCCAGGAGGTGGTGGCACGACGGTGATCGGAGGCGTTACGTCTGTTGTTGGTGGGACCACTTCAACCACCACTAACAAAATTACCACGGTAGTTGGCGGGAAGACAACGGTTATCAACGGCAAAACGACAGTGGTTGGTGGCACCACCTCAACACGCTTCGATGTGTCAACCACCGTCATCGGGGGCAAAACCACAGTTGTTGGAGGTATCACCACCTCTGCTCCTAGCACTGGTCCCATCACGACGGTTGTAGGCGGCACCACTACAGTCATTGGCGGCGGCGGCGGACCTGTAACGACCGTTATCAATGGCACTACTACAATTATCGGCGGAACAGCAACATCGTCTGGTACACCAGCCAACACCGGGGTCCCTACTTCGACGAACGGCCATTGCACTGGACCGGACTGTCACGACGGAAAATGCACAGGTATGTCATTTCCTTGTAGTATTCTTACACCTTATGGAGTTCGAAGTATGTTTGTGGTCTCCAACAACAGCCTCCACTCATAGTTTTTCACATCGATGCCCTTACAGCCGACACTATAGACACTGACCGGATTCAGGAATCCTCTGTGCAAGCTTTGGTTGCTCTGGTAAAGACTGTTTTGATGGCCTTTGCACGGGTACTGATTGCATCCCGTTCGGGTGCTTGGGGCCAAATTGTGCAAATGGTGTATGCAAGGGTCTAGGCTGCCTGAATGGTGGTTGTTTTGGCTCAGACTGCGAGGGCGGCGGTGGGGGCGGTGGTGGTAGCGGACATTGTTTTGGACTCAATTGCATCAGCCTTGGCTGTTCAGGGCCAGACTGCGGACCTGGTGGCATTTGCATTGGAATCAACTGTTCGCAACGCTCGTGTACTGGCTTGGGCTGCTTCAGTGGCACTTGTGCAGGATCTTCCTGCACGCCATTTGGAGGATCGACCGGCGGAGGAGGAAAGGCTGTAAGTACCTCTTGTTTAACTTTACATCCACACTACTTGTATCAAAAGATGCTAATCAATCCTGCGATACCAGCCTAGCGACGGAAAAGACCCAGAAAAGTGCAGCACGAGCAGCAAGTACGAGACTTGCACAGCAAAGTACATCGTCACCAAGTCCGTCTACCCTGATCAAGGCTCGACGGCTACATCCACGAGCACCAGCACCACCTGTTACACCATAACGGCATGTACCGGCTCCGCAACGACATATACGACGACTACACAGACTGCCACTACTATTGAGGATGTGTGCGCACCGACTGGCTGTGGCCGTGCGTGCAAGGCCGCCAAAAGGAACAGGGGGGTTGTTCCTACAGCTGTTCCGCAGCTTGACAGCTCAGGCGACATCGACATCGTATTCGACCAATCCAACACCACTATCACAAAACGCGACATTCCCGACGATGGAAGCGGTGACTGGACGGATTGGTACAATGCTCTCAGGAAGGATGCCAACACGATCAAAATCGTCAACGACGATATGACTGGAGGTACGCAAACCTCTTGGGTTCGGGTAAAATGGGGTAACGGGCCCCAGAATATACTAGTAGAGGATTTGAGTGGCTGTAAGTACAATGCACGCATCGTCTGAAAGTGCAAAATACTCACTTTGTTCACGCAGGCGCGGTTGTCATTGCGGTATCACGGCTAGGTGCCTTTGTCGCACACATCTGGGAGAGTGAGACTCTCAAAAGAGAGCAGGCTGAGTTCGATCGAGATGTCATTGGCCCACTCAAGTAAGTCTACAACGCATGCTGTTATGAATGAATTTTCAGCTGACATCTCCATAGAGCAAATTTCAACATGAACCTGGACATCAGCCGAGAGTACTTTGGTCCTTCGACAAAGTTTTACATCATGTCTGGCTCGAGAGTAGGTGTGGATGGTACTTCTCCACAGGACCTTTTGACGCTCGATCAATCGGACTCGGCTGGACCGAAATACCCCACAAAGATTGAAGCGATCAAGACTATCTTGGAAACCTATGTGAATGATGGAAGTGTCACCGTCTTTACCTACACCCGAACCTACAATCAGGATGTTCTGAAGACTGGTTCATGGGGAAAAGCAGCAGTTCGCTTTGACCCGGCCCAGCGACGATTCCCCGGCAATGGTTTGCCAGCAGGTTCCGCTCTCATAAAGGTCTATCTTCAGTCCCAGGTGGCCATGGCCCAGTTCTGGCCGTACCTACAGATTGACATTTGGCGAAACAACGTCAATGCCAAAGAAGCTGCCAACGTCGCGCTCCAGACCCCAGCCGGCCAAGTATCAGATCCTTGTGGTGACGGCAAACTTGTGAGCTCCGAGACTGTTGACGCCGGGTCTGAGATTACTGACGTCGGAACCGAAGCCGTGGCCGGCGATGGTGGAGCCGGTCAGCCTTTCTCTATCACATGGAGTGATGGAAAGGAGCTCGTCGACGGCTGCGTTTTCAAGGGTGCCAATTATGCACCTGATCGCAGCTCGGGACTCATTGCTGGCACACTCACTTGCAACAAGGGAATCAAGATGGATTGCTTCCGGCCAGTGGATAACCTAGCGAAGAACTGCAAGGGCGCGTCGGTCAGCAACTGTGGGAAGCTAGGGAAGGATTGTAATGATTACTGGCAACTACTCGCAAGCTGTCGTATCTGATAGACTGGACGGTTAAAACGCTCTTTAGACCTCGGCCTTCTGGCCTACTGTACATAATTCATAGAGTTTATTTATATTTATATTTCGGCAGTTCCAACTCTGCCAACACAAACCTCAGTGTTTCTATGATCATGATAACTCAAGTTCCATCACATCATCGCCATACAGCCCTTTTACTCTCTCTACGTCTATCTTCTGATATCAGATTTCTTACTCTACATTCGAGGACAGTAGGAACGGTTTTTATGCCAGCACGTTGTACTCAGGAATCTCAGTGGTACAGCGTCAAGCATATAGCGTTACTATTAACACAAGCCATATGGGTAGATACTACGGTCTCTTTGTACTTACAATTGGCGATTGTCAAACACCAGAGTACTATGGTTGTACTGCGTAATATACAATTTTTCAGCCCACGAAGTTGTCGTTTACTGAACACAACACTTCTGCTCTTTCTTTTTCTGCTCTTCAAGCCGCTTGAGTTCTTGATACTGTCTCAGTCTTTCAGGACCGCCTTGTTCCTCCCATTCCTCGACGTTTTTAATAAACTCGTTATGCCATTTCGTAGGATCCTCGCCCCACTTTGCCTCCTTCAGTGCAGGTGTTGGGTCTGCGCCTCGGTCGAGTAGAAACCACGTCAACTCGCGCGTATGCATTCTATCTGACCAGATGTCTTGTACGTATTCGAGGGGCGTTCCCATTGCGCCTGATTGGCCTCTTCTGCACTCGGGTAGCTTATCGAGCATATTGGTGTCATAGCCAACCACATCGATCAAGTAACGCACCATAGCCATGCGCTCGGTGTACTTTGCTCTTTGTTTTCGCTGCTCTTCCGTGTCGTTTTCTGCGTCACTGGAGCGATCACCTTGACACCCGGCTGCGTGGACGGCTCCATGCAGTACTTTATTCTGGTGTGGAAATGGTCGCAATGGTGCACCTTTTGAGAGAAGGAACTCAAATGTCGCAATATTGCCTTGTCCCGCGACCTTCTCGAGGATCGGTGGGGATCGCTTGCCGCTGCAGTCTTTATTCTCGGGCATCTCAAGTTTGGCGCCATGTTTTAGACACCACACGAGCTTGTCTTGATCATTGATACAGTACCACATAAAGGGCTCGCGTGTTGAACTCAATCTGTCCCCTGGCCAGTTGATGTCCCAACCCTGCGTAAGTAGAAACTCGAGGGTTGGGATTGAAACCTCCCCGCCATCTGCGAGTTGCGGAGGTTCGATATGTTTGACACTCACGCCGTGCTCGATAAGGTAGCGCAGAATTGGTATCGAGTTCTTCTTTATTGCAATATCGCGGACCTGATCATGGAACCTGTCCACAGTATCTTGACCATTAATCTGTGTCGCCTGTTCTAGTAGAGCCGGCTCATTTTTCTCAACCGCAGCATTAACAAGCTCCCATCTTTGGGTCTCTAGTGCCTCCATGGCGGTCTGAAGGGAGTAAGAATGGTATGTCCTGTGTCGCGGTTTCAAATGTACTGAGTAGTATGCTCGGTAGTAGATGAGAGCAAACGTAGTCCGGATGTGCCTGTCGGAAGGCGGTTGTTGCAGCGTCGTCGAATCTTATCCCAATCTGGATGAGTCGGGGAGATTGAGTTGTTGGTTGGAGAATGGGATAAGGGGGGTGGAGGCGTTATAAGCGAGCAGTCAATGCAATGTCTACTTCTCCTTCGCGCCTTTCGCGCCTCCTCCGCCCGTGCCTCCTCCGCACACGTGACAAAGCTTCAAAGCTCCATGGACTCTAGAAAGATTTTGGTAAATCCTATGTTCTTAGGGGCAGCTGCATCTTTGTTCATGTGTATTAGAGAAAATTTTCCGGTGGGAGTTTTGCTGAGCGGCTTCCAGGAAGGCAGTCGCTATCGACTGTCGGGATTTAACCTGTCAGGTCCAGAAGAGATGCTGACTAACCAATTGAACGTTAGTCAGTTAGCGTAGGCCCCACACATCGGTATTTGTGAATGCCGATATCTCCAACTTTTTTCTGAGCTCAGCACTTTCGCGACGACGCGATCGCAAACCACATTACACAGCCCGGTCTCTTACAACTTTACCAAAAATGGCGCCAGAACAGAGCGAAGAGACTTCTCTATTTCATAGCGAACGCATATCGCAATACGTTTGCATCCCAGCATCATGCCTCTCAGATCCCTTCTCAGCTGTATGCGCGACCGTACTATCACCGCTACTACTCACATACTTTCCTCCTGCGAAAGGAGTCATACTCGCCTACGAAGATGTTGAATTGAGCACTACACCTCCAAGTGTGCCGGCAACAACATCCAAATCACGTTCAAAGCGTGCGCAAAACGATTCTGGCTCCGACAAGGCAGAGCCCGCAGAACCACTACTTTTAAGACATGTCGATGAATACGCTGCGCCTTTCCTCTGGGCCACGGCCTCTTTCCTTGTATGGCGCCCAGTCCAGAATGCGTACATACACGCTCATATCACGGACCAAGCGAAAACACACATTACGCTCGCACATCTCAACACGTTTCCCGTCAGCATACTGGCAGCATGCATGCCCTCAGACTGGTCGTGGCATTCACAGGAGACGGGCAAAATCAAGAGGGCATGGGACGGACGGTTATCAGATGAGGGCGGCTGGTGGGTCAATGACTTTGGTGACAAGGTGGAGGGTGATTTGCGGGTACGGATACGGGATGTCGATGGCAGAATGGACGGAAAGGGAAAAGGCAAGGGTTTCTTGCGTATTGATGGCTCTCTGATCTCCGAGGAAGAGATTAAGGCCAACGCGGCACAAAAGAGGGCCAGGAAAACGATTGCATTGAGGCCACAAACTGCGGGACAGACAAACGGAGATGTCATGGATACCGATTCGGGTTCTGGCAGCGATGATTAGGGTAGTTCTGGGGGCTTGAGCGGGTGCAGCATCCGCAGGACACCTTGTCACATTTGCATCAGGACGGCGTAATGGCGTTGAAATACAGGAGGGTGCATACACTGCATCTACGATACCATCAAATTCAAACATTGCACGCAAATATCTCTCTGAACGTTGTGCACAGACCAATCAGACAACTCACACCTCCGAAACTCCGCAAGCCGCGGCTGTGTCAAACCTGCCATCCCACCTCCACCAACCCACATCACGCCTGCTGTAATGTCTTCAAACAAGAAATCCTCATCCTCATCGTCCCGCAAATCCAGATCAACGCCCGACTCTACGTACGTATCTTCATACGGAACCACCTACAGTTCAATGTCACCTTTCTGGGCAATCGGCACCCTCTTCGGCGCTTCGAGCGTCGCGCTCGGTGCCTTTGGTGCACACGGGCTCAAGCAACGCATCTCCGACCCCGCGCGCATCACAAATTGGGGCACTGCAGCTCAATACCAGGTACATGATACCCCGCCTCCACTTCTCCACTCAATGTTTTGGGCAAATGCACATTGGCATTTGGATATTGAACCCCGGCTGACAGTCAAACCTCAATAGCTCATTCACTCGGCCGTCCTCACTTTTACTTCTGTCGTCGCACCACAAAACAAGCTCGCAATGGGTCTCTTCACTGCTGGAATGACCATGTTCTCTGGAAGTATATATCTGCTTGTCTTGGACCCGAAGAAATTCAAGTCTCTGGGGCCAGTCACACCAATTGGTGGGCTATGCCTCATTGGAGGCTGGATTATGCTGGCGGCAAGGGGAAGGATGGTTGTGCCAAGAGTGAGGTAGAGGGTGTTATAGAGGGGCGTGGCGTATACGAACAAGATGAACTTTGGGGTATGGCATGGTATGGTCTGGACCAATGACTCTTGAAACAGCTATTGAAGAGTTGAAGAGATAAACAAGATTCACGCCTCAGAAATTTGTCGATGAATATGCACTTTGATATCAGTCTCTTTCTGTACTATGTTGCTCCATACAAGAACATATGCAAGTCCATGTTATGATAACTGATATCTCTTATCTGCAGATTCCATTCATCTCTACCAAATACTTCCACTCAAACCAAAAAACCTCGACGCGGTCTAGATCCCACTACCGCAACCTAAGATGCCCTAGTTCTAGTCCCCTCTTGACTAAGCCTAAGGGGCCCCTCCCACCACCACTGACTCGTAAAACCCCACTCTATCTCAACCGCCCTTCGACCATAAATGCAATCCTTTCGGCCACGGTACCCTAGTGTAGCAACTCCCGTCCTCACATATTGGCTGTATTCCGTCAAATCTCCGGTTTTGCATTGCCATGAATCTGTACTCGATTGCATGTGCAGCCTGCATGCCCGCTAGCTAGCCACTACAAGCAGGTTCTGCACCTGGCACAGGCAAACCAGACCTCGGGACGGGAGCCTGCATTGTTTTCATGGGTTAGCGAGGACAATAGTAGGCCAAGTAAAGGGATTTTACTTTTTTCTCTCGCCCCCCAATGGTACGCAAGAGGGGAAAGCGCGTTTGTAGTGTGTGGTCTGTGTGTTGTTTGCTTGGGTGATTACTAGTTAGCACTTACGTACCGGTACTACCTACCAACTTCTTTCTTGTGCATTACACACGATACTCACACGGCGGTTGTTTGCGTATCATGGAGGGTACTCGAGTACCCCTTTCGCCACTGGCAATGTTCTTCCAAGGAACATTACATATTGGCCTGTCTGGGCACGTGGGTGTTGTACAAGGTCCTACAAGCAGTTTACTACGTCTCGCCTTTCCACCCGCTGAGCAAGATTCCTGGACCCAAGCTGGCTGCTGCGACTTATCTGCCAGAGTTTTGGTATGATGTCGTCAAGTTTGGGTGTTATACAAAGGAGATTGCGAGGCTGCATCAGGTTTATGGTGAGTTCCATGATATTGTAGCAGAGAATTCGATAACTCTCTCGGAGAGACAAGATTTATGGGAGATTGTTTACTTACACCTTGATCTTCAGGACCTATTGTACGCATCAACCCGCACGAAGTTCACTGCAACGATATCTCCTTTGCGGATGAAATCTACGCGGTTGGGGGGAGGAAGAGAGACAAGCCACAACATCAAATCAATGGATCGGTGTAAGCAACAGAGAAAAGCTCCTATCTAATCTTTTCCGATATTTCATCATACCTCCTCTACCCCCGTCATTCCTCCAACTGACCCCCACCCACAGCATCGGCGATTCTGGCTTCGGCACCATAGACCACGACATCCACCGCCTCCGCCGCATTCCCGTCTCCAAATTCTTTAGCCGAGCAATGATATCGCGCCTCGAGCCCGAAATCCATACGCTCGTGAACAAGCTCTGCGACAAACTCCTACATTCTGGATCCCGCGATGCCTTCGACATAACTATGGCCTATAGCTGCTTCACCTCTGACACAATCTCCTCGTACAGTTTCGGCACGAGCTTCGGCTTCCTCGAGCAAGATGGGTGGTACCCAAATTTCCGCGAACCCACGGCCGCCATGTTGAAACCGGTGTTTGTGTTTCGCTTCTTTCCGGTTACCAAGTTGAGTACGGTGTTGGCGAAGCCGCTGCTGAAGTATCTGCCACATGATGTTGCGCTCATGGTTAAGACGCTGCAGATTGATATGCCGGCACGGGTATTGAAGGCGAAGAAGGATCTGGACGATGGGATTACGTATGACAGGCCTACCATATTTGCTTCGCTACTAGCTTCCGATCTTGAGCTCTGGGACAAAGGACCTCAGCGTCTGGCTGATGAGGCGGCTGCTGTGGTGGGCGCAGGTACCGAGACGACGAGTTGGGCGTTGGCGGTTATGACGTTTCATATCCTGACCCAACCTGCTATTCTGGCGAAACTGACAAAGGAACTGAACTCTGTTGTCGACGATCCGAAAAATCTCCCAGGCTGGCTTGTTCTGGAAACGCTGCCGTATCTGGGCGCTGTGATACAGGAGGGCCTCAGATTGTCGTATGGCGTATCGAGTCGCACGGCGAGAGTGGCGACCGGCGAGGATCTAGTGTACCGTGGCGAGTGGCAGAAACGCGGCGTGGAGTATGTTATTCCAAAGGGGTATGCGGTGGGCATGTCGTCGTACGTCACCCATCACAACGAACGCACGTTTCCAGACTCGTACAAGTTTGTGCCGGAGCGGTGGCTGGACGAGAACAACCAGCGCAGGAAAGACGTGGACAAGAGCATGCTGGCTTTTTCAAAGGGAAGTCGGTCATGCTTGGGCATGAAGTAAGTTTTGCGCTTCTGTCGTCGTTTGTGGTTGAGCTAACATGATTGCTTCTAGTCTTGCTTTGTGTGAGATTCATCTGTGTCTTTCTGCTTTGGTTTTGCGCGTTATACCGCATATGCGCCTGACTGATACGACGGAAGAGGATGTTACGTATGATCATGATATGTTCATTCCTATGACCAAGCATAATAGGGGTGTTCGCGTAACTATCGAATAACGATATGTACATTAATCCATCAATCAATCAATCATCCCCCCATAGTCACCGTCTCAATTTACTGCGGTGGCACAGCCGTGTTCTGAGTAGCCTCTTTCCTCTGTACCCAGCCAAACCTCGGAGAACCATTGTTCATGTCGAAGATCTATTTCTCTGTGTCAGTATTGGTGTTAAACTTGTGAAAAGTGCAAAACTTACCGCATACATGGCCTTCAAGACAGCATCACCGTAGATGTCCATGGTCATGGAACCCCTACTCTGAATGCTTCCATACACCATGCCATCCCCTGCGTCCGCAAAGCCCAAATCCTCCTTCTGGAAAACAACCATGTCATCGCCAATCGCGAGTTTGACTTCTGGAAGATCGTTTGCAGAAGTCGACGCAGGGAATACGTAGCCTTGTTGAGTCTGGTCGTACTTGGAACCGGGAATGGCCTTGTAGACAGCTTCGACGAGGGCGTCGTCAACCAGGCATAGAGTAGTGCCAGTGTCCATGATGGAAGTGTTACCAGAGCGGTTGATAGTTGTCCCGTTGATGGAGGCGGATGTAGAATTGAGTTGCCAGAAACCTTGGCTACTGTCGATGGTGGCGTAGTTGGGCTCTGTGACACCGGCGGCTTTCAGGGTGTCTTGGTCGATGAATCCAAAAGTGTAGAAGCTCTGGTAAAGTGTTAGGAACAGAATGAGAAGTGCATGTAGTATGAAGGATGACGTACCTCTCCCTTGTCAGCCTCGTTTGTATCACGCCAACTACCCAGGTAAGCAGTGAACACCTGTGCCTTTCCTGGGTTTTGGGTGATGATGTTGTCCACTGGAGTTTTCTGTTGGGTTGGCGTCACGGTATTGATAGTGTCGAAAGCGAGACCAAGAAGACCGCTACCATTCCCTTTTGCAAATTGCTGTGACAGCTCCTTGGCCAACTCAATGGCTTGGTTCTCAACCTTGAGACCACCCAGATTGATGACATCGGTACCTACATCACCGCTTGCGGATGACGAATCGCCGTAGGAGATCTTCCACGTCTCTCCGTCTAGCTTCTTGAATGTAGACGACTTCGATGGATCGAAAGCAACTTGTTGGATTGCAGGGTTGGCGGAGCTGAGGATTTTCTTGGGAAGCTCGGTAGACCATACCCACAAGTCTGAGGATCCAGTATCAAAGTCTAGGTACAGCTTCTGCTCTGGTGTACCAACACCAATCTCGCAAAGATACAGGGAGTCGTTCTGGATGTCTTCGGCTGGGACCTCGCCGCCCATGCTGCCTCCATCAGATGGTGCAGGTTCGCTGGGCGCGGGGTCGCTTGGGGCGGGTTGGCTGGGGGTACTGCCAGGAGGAGAGGCATGATGATGATGATGGTGATGCTTGTGCTTTCGGAGGACGTATTGTGTACGCATGCGGCCGCCGACTCGACCAAACTTTCCTTGTTGTGCCATCACTTTAGCTTGGAAGTATGGACCGGGCTTGGTGGGATTGAAGCCGTATTTGGTCATGGCATAGCAGTAGCTCTTGGTGCCAACAGCCTTGTAGGCTGGGCTACGCTGAACAGCGAGGCGCTGGAGGGAAGCCATGATGTTTTGTTGTGTATGGAGTTGCTAATTCAATGGTGATGGGTATGTGAAAGGGTTATCAAGAGGATTTGGAATAGGATCGAGGTAGAGAAAATGAGGTTGATGAATCCAGAGCCTTCAGCAGCAGGAGGAGGATCACCTAAATATACGTACTGCGTCGCTTCTACCAAGGCAGCTGCAGCTGCCTCATCCGTAAAAAGCAAGCCTAGTCGCCAACATCACACTTCCCCAATCACTTCGCGACAAATAAGGGACTGTATGATGATGACATGGGACCAGATCGGCACGTTCCCGTAGCATGCCTGTAATTGTTCTCGACCAAGCTTTCCAAGCTTCCCATCAAGCTTTGGTCAAGTTCCTGGTCATGCACAGGGTCGAGCCGCGGCCCCGTGCATGGTGCCTTCCTTATCCGAAACAAGGCACGCGCCGATGCTGCCAGATACGCACAATGATGTACAGTACGACGGCATTTACGGTAGTGGCGTCTTGGAGAGAGAGAGAGAGAGAGAGAGAGAGAGAGAGATAAGAGCCTAGCAGTCTGAGACGGCTGGCTGATAGTCTTCTGACTATGTGTTGTGGCGTCGACACTGCTCCATACAAAGGGACTATACTGTAGGGGCGATCGACAAGACCTGGCCACCGGGGCGGTATCCTGTCGATCAAAGACACCCGCTGTCTATCAATGAGCAACGTGTGAATCCACAATGAATCATGAATTAGGTTGCTGCTAACTTAAGCTTCTGACTTGTTCGTACCCCCACATCGTGGGGGACTGTATCACCAACCGACGTCCGCATGCACTGTCGGATCTATAGCCCCGATAGATAGATAGCAAGGACATGCGTTTTCCTGGTTTCGGGCTCTATATCGGGGTTTGCATCTTCGGGTCCACGTGTAGCCTCATCTTGCGTATGTAGTGGTGGTGGTGGTTTTGTGTTTCGCGACTCAGGGTGTGACGTCAGCTTTTGGCTACGCGCCGCGTCACCACACCACCTTGTACCTATCACAGCTCTGAACTTCTTGTCGCCAGCTGCCATGTCTGAGCGCCATTTACATATTTGCCTCATCTTTTGCATCATGCGATTCGCTCTTCTATGTGTTATCTTCAGCTGGAGGTCGCACTCGTGTTTGTGATGGAACGTTGCCCCATAGTGGTGCGCTATTTAACAGTGTAGTCTCATCGTATTGGAAAATTCTGTGTATATTGTAAAGAATATCTACAAGGTACATGAATAGATGACGCAAGTCTCATTGATTTGTTCGGCCATGAACTTCTACCTCACAACTACGACTCTCTGACAAGCCGACAGAAAGGAAGTTTCATACAACATACAAAGTGCTAGCTTCTCAATAACTAACAGATCCTCTCATGTGGCTCCCTCCAAGGCACTCCAAGGATCTCGAAGATCTTCTTCTCATTGCGGCCTTCCACAAGCACTCCCTCGTTTAGCTTCTCACCCCGTGCTCCCCTCTTGACATCCTTGTACAAGCCCCTTTGGTTCAACCTCATGCCCATCTTTCTAGCCAGAAGTCTCATGCTTCTATTGAAAATGTCATCTCCTGTGAAGTAGATGAGTGCAGCGCCCATTTCCTCCTCGGGAACAAGCAAGAGATCCATCCTACGCCAGACGGTCGACTTGGGCAGACAAGAGGCGCCGTGCCATTTTGAACCTGCAGGGTCGCTGGAGCGGGATGTTGCTAATGAGGCTTTCAGAAATCCAGTCTTGTAGAGATGTGGGACCAGGACCTCGAAGACAGTGGTACGCATAGCAGCAAGTGACGTGTCAGGACAAGTGATGATCATATCGATGTCACCAGAATCCTTTGCGCCGCGACGGTAGCTGCCCATGATAGTGGCTTTGAAATTTGTGTCAATCTTCTTGAGTGCAGCGATGACGACAGCTCCATGGGCTTCCACTTCAGCGCGTGGAATCCGCGAGTTGAAGTCATCATAGTGTTCCAAGCCAATCTTTTGGCTTGGTGTGAGCTTTGCCTTGGTCTCGAGATCGGAGAGGGTGTGGTAGCCTGCTTGTATCCACTTGTTTGCTTGAAAGAGGCCAGCACCGTAGATACCAAGGAATAGACGCAAGATCTTGTCCAGAGGGTCATCGCGCGTACTGTCTAATCGACGAAGGCGGTCTGTGAGTACAATCTCCTCAATCTTGTCAGCAAGTCGACTGCCGATGAAGGGCAGCGCTATGGCTTGCTTTGCTGTGGTGATTTTGACAGTTTGCTTTTTCAATGTATTGATGCACTTGCGATAGCTCAAACTTCGCCAATGGTCCTGCATCTGATCGTAGTGCCTGCACATCTCCTCCAATATCTGGATAGTTCTAGCGTTCGGGTTCTGAGAGTTGTAACCGTTGGCGCCCGGATCTATGCACTGGAATGCATTCATATTGATATCCTTCTTGTCGCGCAATGCCGATGCCTTGGAAAGAAATTTTGTCAACTTTGTTGGCCTGAGAGCCACCGGGGGCTCTTCGTCAGTACCGGAGTGCTCTGCGTCATCAATTCCGCTGGCTAAAGGGGAATCTGCGTCCTCATCCTCATCAAGTGGAAGATGAGCAAGGGCCTTGGCTTCCTGTATAGCCCGAGTAAATGCGTCTTCTGCTACCTTTGGCTGGGGGGCCTCTGTCTGTGCAGGGGAAGGCACGATGAAACTGTCCAATACTGTATCCTCGAAGATTTTCGAAGAGGCCTGTGGTACAGCGAGAGGAGATGGAATGGTCTCTTCGGTTAGATGTGAATCAGCCTGTTGCGAGTCCTGAGCAGCTATTTGTCGTGTCGACAGTTTGATCCTTAGCGATGTCTGTGATGCAGCCGATATCTGGGATGGTTCAGCGACCTCACTAGGATCGTGCCTAGAAGGCGCATCCTCGATCATGAATCGCTGCGCCTTCGGATCCTGAAGTTTACCGAATTGTATACTGTCTGGTACATACGGGTCGAAGATGACCAAGACGATATGTTCCGGAATGTACGTTCGATTCAAGTGCTTCATCATGTACTTGCACTTGTAGGTCGCGTCATCTATAATGATATGCGTGATATCGTCTCTCCACGATGTCACCCAAGCCGCTCCAAGTTGTATGACCTTGTGTATACGTCTTCGTCGCGCCACTGATATATCGTCGTTGGGGTAAAAGTATACAATTTTATCCCTGAAAAGCTGCTTGTGTGGAGGATACAGCTCGATATTTTGCACTGGTTTTGCCTTCCTATGCTTAAGCTCTCGAGGAACAACTCCGACTTGCTTCCAGAATGGTATTTCGGTTAATGATGAAGTCCTCTTTAACTTGCCCTTGCCTTTAGCTGCAACTCCACTTCGCGGATTGGTAGTTGGAAAGCTTGTCGTAAGCTCAGGTTCAGGCGCTGTTGATGGGAGTACAGGATCTTGACTTGTCTGACGTTTAGTGCCGCGTCCTCTCCTTGTAAACGCCTCCCACTCTGCTTGTCTCTTTGCATACGCCTCGAACTCTGCTTGCTTCTCTTTGGGAGTTGGCCCTAGAAAACTGCCTGTTGGTTTGCGAATCTTGGGTCGAGTTTCCTCTAGAGCATTTTCGAGAATCTGTAGGCTTTCGTTGGGGACGTCGTCGTCGTCTTCGAGACTTAAGAGTCCATGTGCATCGAAGTAGGCTTCCTTGGCTGCGAGCTTGCCCCTCGACATTTTATACTTAAGTACAGAATATCGGATGAGAAATACAAAACCCAAGGTAGTTGTCGTATCCAAAAAGCTATATTGATCCAAGTGCCCTGGTTGTGTTTCATTCGTTTGATGGTGGAGGGTGCAGTGTTACCAATGCATAGAATTTTAAATACTTGGGTGGGAGGTAATAGAGCGCCATAGATGCTCCGTGCATGACTGCTGGTCAAAACGTTCCTGGCTGACAGTCGCGGTGAAAGTGTGGAATGCGGGGAGGCAACAGCGCGTACAAGGTTCTTACCAACGCGAAAGCACGTGGGGCTTTATCCGCTTCTGGACTAGCCCCAAATTCACTGTCATCATTTCTCGACTTTGGCGGGACAGTGAAATCACACCACATCCACAATGCTGCAACCACGGTTAGGAATGCCGCTGCGGCGCATATTCCTCAATACTTCTCCAATATGTCTAAGCTGTCAGACCCGACTAGCAATTCCTTCAATTGCACAGCAACCACTCGCTCGAGCTTTTACCTCTGCGCGCACCCTCCGTCGACCCCAGACAGACCGCAAACCTACCGAGTCCACCCCCACCCCCGACCCGAAAGATGAAGACATCTTCATACCCAAGCCTCTCGGTCGTCCCATAGGTTTCAAACAAGCCCCGCAACCGGGCGAAAACACCGGTATATCCAAGACTAAAAAAGACTATTCTGGGATGACATGGTCGCAACGAAACCTCGAGAAGCGCAAAGACCTGGTGGAGAAATGGGGGACAAACTACTTCCGCGACTTCAAGAACATCCGAAAATATAGATCTGGCAAGACTTTTATTGCCAACCCCCGCATATTCAAGAAGGACCTAGCGTTGTACTTTCCCAATTTCCATGGAGATACACTAGAAGCTAAGGGGATGGATACGACAAACGCGTTGACTGGAAAGGTCAGTGTAGTGAAGGTATACAGTTCACAGTGGGGGTTGACCCAAGCTGAGACCTTCACTGGGAAGTCTCAAAATGCGGAACTTCAACAGATATTGGTCCAGAATCCTGGTGTCGCTCAGATGGTGGACGTCAATATCGAGGAAAACACAATGAAGGCTTGGATCATAGCGCTGTTCCGGTGGCGATTAAAGGCTTCCAAACCAAAAGAGGAGTGGGGGAGGTACTTTGTGGTTAGAAAGGGAGTCAGTGGAAGGATACGGGAGACGATTGGACTGTTGAATGGAAGGGTTGGGTATGTATACCTGGTCGACCAAGATTGTAAGATTCGATGGGCAGGAAGTGGAGATGCGGAGGGAACAGAGATGGAGGACATGAACAGAGGGTTTGCGAAGATGATTGCCGAAGCGCAATAGCGCTTTACCTAAGGAAAGCATTGTAACATATTTGTACATGATGGTGTCTCAGTCGCCCTGTACGAAAACCAACTCATAGGATGTCATGGGGATATACCGCCCGCTCAAAACGCCGAATATAAGATACCCAAATAAGAAGATCACCTGAACCATAGCAGCATCAAAAAGCAGAATGCGATGAAAGTTCCCAATATGATGCCGTCTCTCCTCTTCTTCGACCCAATCCTTCCAATCAGACTGTTGATACCAGGCACTTGGCTTGCAGCACCCACGATCCTCCGGTTGATGTTCGCTATGGTTTCTCTTTGTAGACTAAAGTTTTCTTGTACCGCATACGCCTGGCTGAGGACCGAGTCGGCTACGTTATGGGAGTTGTCTATGCGATTTCGTTCGTCAAGCATGTAATCTGCTTCCGCTTGCTCTGGATTTGCGGATCGATATGCATCGATGTCTGATCGTACGTTCGAGAGGAGGTTGGCTCTATTGCGGGCGTCGTTCAAGGTGGACTTCAAGCGAGCGAGTTCGCGACGGTGATCCGAAAGTACTTCACGATGCCTGGCAAGGTTGTTCTGCTTCACTGCCGAAATGCCGTGTGTCGATTCGGAGTCAAGAAGCCGTGACAGTTGGCCGACAAGGCCATCTCTTTGCTCGAGGACCTCTTGGAGTCTAGTTTCCACCCGCAGCTCTTCTTCTGATGGTTTGGCAGGGATGTTAGGTGTCGATCCGAACTGCGAGTAGGTATGGAATAGCGTCTCTGTCTACGTGCATCATTAGCAGGGCTCCAGCGCAATGAAAGCCGACTAAGTCCGTCGTGGCAGTGAATGTCACCTACTTGCTGTTCGAGAGTGCGCGCTTGCTGGCGCAGTTGCGCCCATCCACCACCAGTTGAAGACATGGTGGAAGCAATGATATCTTTGCAGGTCAAGGCAGTAGCAGCAATGAATCTTGGAGTGCTGGCATCATGAGGCTCGTACACCTGCCCTGTCGCGGGCTACGCAATGCTAGCCAAGACGCTAGTCCACCTTGGTGATCGGCGAATAGTTTAGCGAGCCTCCGGTCGACACATTCGAATTCGACCAACACCAAAAGTTCCTCGTTGACGACACGCGAGACCCCATCCACATCACCAGGTCCTACTAACACACAGTCGAAATGGTACGTATGCGCTCTTAATTACACGTTTTGGAAAAGGAATGCGTCGCGCAACTGTCGGATGGCCGCGATGGTGGAGGGGCAGGCAGCTGCAACCTCCGCTAGCGGTGCTGCGCAAGATTCGAGATTTCATGATCGAGAGAATATATGCTAACATTGCTATCTACAGTCTACCCCTAAGATCGTACGTGATTTTACGCCCGCTCAACTCAAATCGACCGATTCCTTACTCACACCCTCTACAGAAGACCGCCCAGCTGTGGAACAAGTCCAAGGATGACCTCGCGTCCCAGCTCACCGACCTCAAGTCGTGCGTCGCCCATTTCGATCAATGGAAACAACAATGGAATGCTGACGGCAGTGAAGGGAGTTGATCCAGCTCAGGACTGCCAAGGTCACCGGAGGCTCCAACACCAAGCTCACCCGCATTCATGACGTCCGCAAGGGTATCGCCAAGGTTCTCACCGTCATCAACGCCAACCAGAGGGCCCAGCTCAGGCTTTTCTACAAGGGAAAGAAGTGTGTTTAGGCCGCCGAAGATGCATTGGGACCCCTATCTAACAATGCCCAGGTACACTCCTCTTGACCTCCGCCCCAAGCAGACCCGCGCCATCCGCCGAAGACTCACCAAGCACGAGGCTTCGCTCGTCACCGAGAAGCAGAAGAAGAGGCTGACACACTTCCCCCAGCGAAAGTACGCCGTCAAGGCATAAGCGTGCTTTTGCGAAGGTGTTTCTCTTTTCTTCCTTTGTCTCTCATGAAGCATTGCATTGCCAGGGCTTTTCCAGCTAGCGAATCACCAGTGTACCCCTAGTACCATTACTCGAAAGGGACGAGGAATGTGGTGTAGCAGGTGGGAATGGACGGACAGGGCGATCTTTAACGGAAATGGGTTGGCGTCCATGTCAAGATCTATGAATAAAAAGTTCAGACAAGCACGGAAATGATACCTCATGATTTGTGAAGGACAATTCACCAGTTTGCATCAGCCTGTATGCATGTTTGGGGGCTTCTGACGAGATGACCTAAGCTCGTTATGTGGAATAGTAGGTTGTGCATGTGTGAGATGGAATTGCACCCTAGTTGACTATACTCGCTGTATGAACAAACTTTTCCGCTACTACTAACAAGGTTACTTAAGCCGTATACTTTCAGAGGAGTGCAGTCGGTCGACATGTTTAGTGCTTCGCCTCCCACTCTTTGTACAGGCTCAACTCTTCTAGCTTCACACCCACCATCTCCTCTCTTACGCCTATCACACCTACTTTGCCGATGGCCTCTGGGTCTTTGTACTGGGCTAGAGATGCCTTGAGTGATTCAATGATGTCCTCTTTGTCTTGCACGAGCAGAACGATGGCATCGAAGCCGCCAGCACCAGGCACGACGCCACCAACGACGCCATCGAGCTTGGAGCAATAATCCAGGAGCCGCGTCTGCTGTGGCGGCTCAACTGGGACACCAGACTTCTCACCCATGGCGCGAATAAGTGCGCGGTTCTTCACAATGATCTGGCGTAGCGTCTCATACTTTGCCATACCCTCGCCATGTTCCTCAGTAGCCAGTCGCGTAAGCTCAGCAGCCATAGCTTCGTTCCCAGCCTGTAGCTCCTTCCAGATCTGATCCGCCTCCTCAGGCTTTGACGCTCGCCAGGCCAGCACCTTCTTTACCATACCCGGCGTTTCGCTTCCACAATCCACATCGCACATGACGAGGCGCAGGCCCTTGGGCATCTTGATAGCCGCTTTCTGAATCTCGGTATCCCATGTTGGGCCTTCGACGAGCGAACGCAGGTCACTCGCGAAACCGGGACTGCCGGGCTGTGGCAGGTTGTTGAGGAGTTTAGGGGAGAAACGCTTGTAAAGACAAGATCCAAAGACTGCACTTGCAATGTCAAAGCCAGAGCCTACTTTGCCCTGAGCCTGTGAGTGGCTGGCTTGAGCGAGGTTGTGCAGGATAGTTTGGCCTCGCTCGGTTTGGACGTCGAAGAGCTTTTTGGGCAGGTAGAAACTTAGTACTGCTGCTGTAAAACTTGTCACGAGTGCTGCACTGCTTCCCAAGCCTGTTTTGTGGGCTTGTCTTAAGCTGACGTTGAAGTCTTGAAAACGGGATACTTTGTGGTGGGAAACGATGTTTGAGGAGCGCGGGGTGCCAGGGTTGGAGTAGTAGGCTTGGTCTGCTAGGATGCGGATGCTGGAGGGTTGGATGAGAGTTTTGGGGAGGAGAGAGTGGATGTAAGTTAGGGCGTAGGTGAGGGCGGTTTCTATGAAGGGGTTACGGGTTGCCGTTATGGATTGTTCGTGGCCGCTGAAAGTAGTTAGTAAGCTATTTGATAGATCTTGTTGAAGACGTCTCTTGGCTGGACACTCCAGCTGCAAAAGGATGGTCCAGAACTATTGATCCCAAACATGAGCATGCACGTGACCAGACTCTTGCATGGCAAGACTGTATGCAGGGATTCTTCAACAACAAGACTGAGTGTGCGACTATGCAACTGCGTTATGAGGCCTGTTGCTGAAGCACATTTGCAGACATGTGTGAGGAGGCTCTCTCCATCAAGACCGCTCGTGATGGTACGGTCGGAACAAAATGCTTTGCCCGATCGAGCAGTGTGAGAGGCTTCTGGACAGGTTGCACGCCAAAAGCAAAGACAGCCAATGGAGTACAGCGGCGCAGGGGTGTAACAGACAAGGTGGCGACGTTGAGACGCAATGCAATGTACTTACACGCTCAGCTGAGTGATAGCAATGCCTCCATCTTCGCTCTGTGATCGGTAACCGTACTCCCAGATGGCCTCGCGAAATTGAGGGCTCGTGACCAAGATTTCGTTGATCGTCACGCCTGCTCTAGTCTTGATAGGCTCGACAACGGTGTGTATCCTCGCGTCTAAGCCAAAGACCAGGCCTGTGTATTCCCGGTCGAGCACGAGGTAGCCACCCGCAACTAGCACCTTTGCCGGGCAAGAAACGGCAGTCGGACCCAACGGCACGTCCGAGGAAGACATGGCTGGTAGTGGAGCTGTTGGTGTGGTAACGGGATAGCGGGAAAAAAAATGATCGGGATGGATTCGTAATGTAGCTGGCTTTTCAGGCAACGATAATCGCGCAATTGTGTGAAGGGGGCTGGAGGATGGCGGCGGTCTTGCGGGGTGTGCAGACTGAAGCCTAGATGGATGAACGACAGCACGCGCTTGTGGGTCACTTCTGCCACGAACTCTTGCAGATGCCGTCAATAGACGGATTCGTCAGAAAGCCCAATCGCGGCTAGTATCTGGCAATGTCACAATGATGCTTGGAATCTAATCACGTGCGGCGAAAGCGCATCGCAATTCACGCATAGCCCATGCACAGCCACTGCGATTTGCCTCTGTTGCCCTCGGAGCCGGCTCCCGGAGCTGCGGACTTGGTTCATCAGCTGCAGGTCAAATCCTGCATCAAGGTAGACCCATGCGGGGTGCAGCCGACTTCTTCTCGTCGTTCGACTTGACTCATCCAGACGTCCTAGACGGCACGGTGCCAAAATCTGCCCGGTGCCGATTCATAGAGTCATCGATGGCTGCCTGGCACAGGCGTTTTGTCGACTACCACATGACCGAGCTGGTCTCATTGGGTCGGAAACATATTGCCCTCCCCGGGAGGACACGTTGAACGGGTATCGCGTACAGAGCGCTTGACTGAACGCGGTTCAGCGCGACAACGATAATTTTTCGGCAAAGTTAGCGTTCATCGACATCGGCCCTATGTTTTCATGACGACTATGAACTGGGCACTCGAATCTTCTTTTCGACTCTCGCTAACCAAGTTGCCTTCGAGGCTGAGAATATCTGCTTCTAGGCCACAGTGTGTCTTGCTTTTGTCTTCCTATATCCCCTTCAACCTGTCCTAGAACTGCGACGTCTGCAAGCACTCGCGACGGGAGGAATACTAGGTTACTAACCACCTTCAATTTCCCCACCACCACAACACCAGTCCTTACACCCGTAAAGCGCGTTTGTTTGGCGGTCATCGTCAAATGAACCTGCACCATCGCGTAGGGATCTCGAGAATAGTACGTACCCTTTATCCCCAATTTTTTGTCCGACAACAATTAGCTCGGCGTCCGCGAATTGTGCATGCGACATATCAACCTGCTGCCTGAGCGCCCAAATCCGGTCGCTAGATGAGCAATTGGACACGCGCATCGCCTCAAGGAACATTGCCACCGGGGACAATCGTACTGACCATCCCCAGTCTCACCCTTCCCATCTGAAGGGCTCCTCAAATTCCTAAATGGTCTTTAAGAGCTTTCACCTCGCGCGCCAGAGTCTTGCCAAGGGCTTTACTCACGGTTATGCTCAATCAGTAGTTGCTGGTGTCAGCCAGAACAACCCCCTCGCATCCCTCCAACACGACCGGTTCCGAAAAGGCCTCAAGAACCAACATGCCTTTGCCTCGACGTCTACGACGAGCGCCCTCAAGGCGCTCGCCGCGGGACAACACGACCACCAAGACTCCGGTCTAGCCGCGTACTATACCGCATGGCAGAAGCATCAGCAGCAGCGGACCGAGGACAAGGAGTGGTCGCAATTTCAGTTCCGCAAACTTATCGAATGGGACCCGGCTAGCTCCAAGAATGCGGCCGAAGCGAAGGAGAGCAGTGTCGCCATTGAAGAGACGGCCGAGCCGGTTCCGGCGCGCGCTGTTGTCAACCGCGCATACAGCACTAGCCAGGTAGAGGATTTCAAGAAGGCTGTCGGAGGTGAAGAGGCGGAAAAAATCGCTTTGGCACAGGTAGACGAGGCAATCGCACAAGAGGTGGCAAAGCACAAGGCCGATGGCGAAGCTGTTCAAGCTGCTGAGGAAGAACTTTCTGCGATTGAAGAGGCCAGGTCAGAGTCTCCCGCTACCGTTGCGGACACTCTTGTGAATTCAACGATATTGAGTCGCACCGAGTCAACGATAGCCACCAGTCCCATCGAAGCGCATGATGAGTACACAGTGCAACTCCAGAAGCTCGCAATCAACCACAACTATGCTGAAGTACCAGCCGTTTTCGAGGAGATGCTTCGTTCTGATGTCAAGCCATCGGTTGCCGCATACAACGCTCTCCTATCTGCAGCGATACATCTACCTCGGGCTCAGCACCAAGTCGTTCCCAAGGCTCTGGATGTTTACTCAGATATGCTCCGCCGAAGAGTCGCTCCCGACACCGCCACATACACCACCCTTCTTGAGCTCCTCTCTATTCGATCACTGGAAGTTGTATCCTTGAAGCAGAGCTTTGAGGACAGGCGACTGCGGTATGGCGGAATGGAAGAGGAGGGTAAATTTATGCTTCAGTCTCACGAGACTGATTACGCTATCTTGGCCGAAGATGGATCACTCTCAGTAGCTGTTAAGCTATTCGATGCTGCTGTCAGTGTCGAATATGGCCGCACATTCTCTGAGAAGACCTATCGACTGCTTGTCACTGCATGTGCAGAGAGTGACCGCGTAGAGGACATGGTGCGAATCTACTCGCACATGGAATCTCGCAGTGTGACTCCGGCGGCTGAGATGTTCGTTCCGATGATCCATGCTTTCGGCAAGTCCGGTGACCTCAAGAGTGCGGTTGAGTGCTACGATGAGTACAAGGCTCTTGCCATCTCAAATGACAACGGTGACGTTGACATTGCACGTAAAGACAACGATGTATATGCTGCCCTCGTCAAGGCGTACGCAGTGTGCAACCGCATCGAAGGAGCCCAGAAATTCGTATCTAAGATTGAGAGCGCTCTCGCCACACCAGAGGACGTCACCTCAGTCCGTGATATTGTAGGTCTCAAGGCTTTCCTCCCCGAGTGGTTGAGGAATGGCGCCTTTGACGAAGCTTATGTACACGCTACCGAGTACCTCAGCCCTCAAGCACGCCAGATCGCCATGGCCGCCATCTGCATCAAGGCAGCTGACCGGGACGCGGTCGATGTCGCCACTCAAGCTTTCGACGACCTTCCGGCTGAGGTTGACCTGTCTAGGCCAGCTATGGCGATGGGCGCTATGCACATCCGCACTGGAAACATTGAGGCCGCCGAGGTCTTTTGGAGGATGCTCGAGCTCTCGCCGACGAAGCCTGACTTCATCGAGCCTACTGCCATGCACACTATTGCACTGATTGGCAGCGGGCATGCAGAGCGCGGGCTTCGTCAGGGTCGTCAAATGTTTGCTCGCATACGGGACTCTCAGTCTGGCTCTACTCAAGCCAAGATGGAGATCGTAGAGCACATTGACGAAGCTATCGAGGTTATGGGTCAGTTTATGATGAAGCGTGGCATCTTCCTTCCGCCGCGGGCCAGCATGGAGCTGATGTGGACGATGATTGAAAACGGTGGCCTAGTCACCCCAGTTGCTCACCACCTACTTGCTGGAATGGGACCTGAGGCCATTGTTCAACTCAACTTCGACGACATCACGCTTCTGATGCAGGTTCAATCTGGAATTCTACTCCAGGAGGCCGAATTTGACGTTGCTCACGTTGCACGTTTCGCTCATCTTCTCGAAGTCATCGCCGCAACTGGCACACCAGTCAACAAGACCACCTCAGGGCTCGTTGAACAGGTTCTTGCCAAGCTCGACAGGGGTGATCTTCAGCACCGGTGGTATGCCTACAAGCATCCCGCTCCGGAGGCTCTGTACTCTCCAGCACCGTTTGCCGCCTACCCTGTCCAAGCGCCAACTACGCCAGCAGCTCCTACCTTTGAGGACCAATATGACCCTTATGCCGCCTCCACCGACAACAAGGGCTCTGTTGCAATCACTGAGCTGCTCGAGAAGACGCACGGCCGATCATCGTCTCACCTTAACGAGGCTCTGATGAAGTTTAGGAACATGCGCCGAGCTGGCCGCCATCCTCGATTCTTCACCTACGCTAAGCTGATCACTGCCGCTGCAAAGGAAGACCGTCTGACTTTGGCTCACGATATCCTTAACCTCGCCAAGCAAGATGTTCCTCTCTTGCCCCAGTACCGCATTGTACGATACGGCTGGGTCACCATCTTGGACGCCATGGTTGCCGCTTGCCTTACCTGCAACCAGCGTGACCTCGCTGGAAGGTACCACCAAGATTTGCTTGAGATGGGCGCTGCTCCTACTGCCAACACCTTTGGTCTCTACATTACCACCCTCAAGGAGTCCACCAAGACATTCGATGAGGCTACCGAAGCTGTCAAGATCTTCCTCCGTGCCAAGTCTGAGGGTGTCGAGCCTTCTTCTTTCCTCTACAACGCTCTGATTGGCAAGCTTGGTAAGGCTCGTCGCATCGACGACTGTCTGTTCTACTTCTCCGAGATGCGCAACCTTGGTATCCGCCCTACTTCTGTAACATACGGTACCATTGTTAACGCTCTGTGCCGTGTCAGTGACGAGAAGTTTGCCGAAGAACTGTTTGAGGAGATGGAGAGCATGCCCAACTACAAGCCTCGCCCTGCTCCCTACCACAGCATGATGCAGTTCTTCCTGACCACCAGCGCGACCGCAGCAAGGTTCTTGGCTACTATGAGCGCATGCGTGCCAAGCGTATCGAACCTACTACCCATACCTACAAGCTTCTGATTGACACTCATGCCACACTTGAACCTGTAGACATGGAAGCTGCTGAGAAGGTACTTGAGCAAGTTCGCAACGCCGGTGCTGTGCCTGAAGCTGTCCACTACTCTTCCCTGATCCACGCCAAGGGTTGCGTCATGCACGACATGGAAGGTGCACACCGTCTCTTCGATACCGTCCTCGCCGATAACCGTATCCGTCCTCAGGCCTGTCTCTACCAAGCACTCTTCGAGGCCATGGTCGCCAACCATCAGATCGCCGATACCGAGGCCGTTCTCAGCGACATGCGTGCTCGTGGCGTCGAGATGACTCCTTACATTGCCAACTCGCTCATCCATGGCTGGGCCCTTGCTCACGATATCGAAAAGGCAAAGGCTATCTACGACTCAGTACCAGAGAGCAGGCGCGAGCCCAGCACCTACGAGGCTATGACGCGCGCCTACATGGCTGTCGAGGACCGCACTGCTGCTATGACTGTCGTCAACGAGGGTCTGTCTCGTGGCTACCCTGCAGCTGTTGCCAGCAAGATCCTTGAGCTTGTTGGTGGAGGTCGTACCACTGTTCCTGAGGTCGTTGCCTAAAGCAACAAATCTTTTTTCTCTTCTTCTTCTTCTTCGACGCACCACCCCTCGTACTGCATCGATGATACACCTCTTTTTATTTTTCAACGCGATTTCAACTGCGACGGCCGAACCCTAAAGAAAAATCTTCTCAAACACCGCCCCCGCGCCACGTTTGGAGTATATTTGCTCTAAATGTTAGTGTCTGGCTGGGCAACCAATTGTCTTCGTTTCTGGCTCTGGCCGCGCTTTATACATCTTTTTGGTTTTTCTCTTCATTATCAGCGTCGGCGTTTGTTACATATAGGGTTCTCTATCTAATCTCATGAAACATTTGGGAAGTTGGGTTGACGACGTCCGGTTGGGTCTGCGGTGTTCACTGCATTCATTAACGACGACTACGACGATGATGAATGTGGCATGAGGATTTTGTTAGACTCAGGTGGTGCGTACACAACCTAGCATTCATGGTTGGGGTTGGGGATATTCGAAACATGGGAATCGGACGGATGGTGTCATTTTTTGGATCCTGCGGTACGGTTCTTTGTGTGCATAGAAAATGCGGGCGGTGTCTGGTGGTCTTCTTCCGTGCTGTAACAATACCCTGGATTTGCATCATTATACCATCTCCTCTCTCTTGTAATTCTCACTGTAGATAGGTAGCATAGATGGTGGTGGTGTGGTATGATAGGACATGAAGGAATGGGATAGGATGGGGCATGTGCATGTGGTAATCGTTGGATAGGAAATGAAATGTATATTTATAAATGTGTTTTGTGGTGTATATCAGTGTGATTCCCATCTGTTCTTATCTGTTCTGACAACTCACGTCCTCACCTACTAACACCTTCATCACCAAACGCCACCACTCAAAGCTCAATTTCACTCGATTTTCATTCATTCGTGTATACATTCCTTCAATCAACTACGGAATCTATAAATATCCCCACCCCATTATCGCAGGGTATCGCAAGAAAGCTCCGTAACTTAACGCAGTAATTTTCTACATATCTTTGCAGTAGAAGAGAAAGAGAAAAGGAAAAAGGAAAGGGGGATCTTCCTTGTCTATATCATAAACTCAATGGCTCAACGCAGCAATAGTAGTCAATGTCGATGGGAAGATTGTGAGGAAGATTGATGTCGGGGTGTCGTTTCATCGAAGCAGAGGGAAAGAAAGGAAGAAGAGAAGAAGAGAGAAAAGAAAGATAAACAGAGATTTCCGTTAATACCATAAGCTCGGTGACTTATCGTGTCCATCCCCCATTCCCATCACCCCATGCTTCCATGCATGCAGTTCGACCGTTCAACAGCCAACCCACCAAATCATCAAGCTCAAGCTCAAACCCAAACTCAAAAACTCAAACACATCACCATGCATAACTCCATAAACCCATACCACCTCACTACCACGCATCGCCCTCAATACCCCCACCCTCCGTCCACACGTCCACCCACTCCAAAAGATCCCCTCCACACCCCGACCTGCTAAAAACCCACTTGCGGGGCCTACTCTCCTGCTCGAGCTGCGGATTCAACGCCAACGCACTCCTATACGCGACTGTCTGGCCGTCTGGACCCAGCGGGCTGACGTACGGTGTCGTCGATGGTGCGAAATTCTTCTTTTGGTAGAGCTGGTGCCAAGTGTAGGTGCTGATGGGGGAAGGGTGGTTGTGCGTGTAAGTTGCGTAGACGGAGCTGGGGGTAGAGTTTGGGAGGGTAGAGACTGTGTGAAGGGAGATTCCGAGGCTGGAGAGGATGAGGGGGAAGTAGGTGAGGTTTGGGTGGGCTTGTAGGGCGGATGAGGGGAGAGGGAGGACGACGCGAAGGTTTGGCGTTGTTGATGCTCGTCCAGCCATAGTCGTCGCAGTCGTACCCTCCTCCTCCTCCTCTCTCACCTCCGCCAACTTTCTCAACGTAATAAGTGAATTCAGATGTCCCAACCCACAGAAAAACCACTGCGGATGCGCCCTCAATGTCTCCGCAGACTCCCCCACATGCCTTCCCTCCCCCAACCTCCTCTCAAACGCATCCGCCTCTTTGAGAAACGTATTCATCCGCCTCAGCATCCCCGGCACCCTATGCACCTCCACAAGGTTCATATGAAACTGCACATGCCTTACCAAGTGCAGCCGCCCTAGGTACTCCAGCCGCGAGAAATACGTCATAGTATCCGTATAGACGAAAAACGTGTTTGCGGAGTAGAAGATTGGGAAGGATTCACTGTGGAGTTGCTTGCTACCGCGTGTGACGCCTAAGAGGGCGCTGATGGAGCCGTGGTTGGCGGGCAAGGGATCATTATGGTGGAACTTTACATGAGTGCCCGTGGAGGTGTGGCAGAGAAGGGGCATGATTGGTCCATCTGCGCGAAGGGCGAAGCTGTAGATGAGCTCGCGGATTTCGGTGGGGAGGGTGAGGAATTTCGGAAAGGATTTGAGGGTAGCGTTGCAATCATTGGTTTCGTGCAAGGAGGATAGCTTGCAGTTTTCCCAGACTTCGCAGGCTGGGGGTAGCGGCTTTGGTGTGTTGTGTTCTGGGGGGTCCGGCGAAGATGTTTTTAAATAAGGAGAACGGTGCATCATTCTGAAATAGTCCCTTGGATATGACGTCTCGGTCTTTGGCTCTGTACTCCTGCTTCTCCTCACTAAACGTCTGTCCTGCCTATTAGAGTATCTGACGAAGCAAAACTTAGCTTTGTATAAGTAATGAACGCGACGGATCAAGTCTGCGCGTTGAAGAGGAGGACGTACTCTGCCATTTTATCTATGCAGGAGATTCTCTTCAAGCGTTTGCACAGGTGATTTCACTAGTTAGTGGCGAATATGAGGCGGACGCGTGAATCTGCAGGGTCCAGAGCAGGTGAGCGTGAGCGCAAGTGTAAGTGAGAATGAGGAGAGGGGAAGGGTGATTCTATCATACAAGAGCCTGTGAAGAACCATGGTACTGCGTCACCTAACGAAGATATTTTAAGGGCTTGCCCAGCGTCCCTGACTAAAGTGTACCACGGAATGGTATGGGGACGTTGCATTATACATAATTGACTGCCGAATTCAAGATACGCGTGTATGATGACTGGTCCAACTGTCAGCATACATAAAGTATAGTTTGTTACAAGCAAATGCCTCACGGACCCACAATAATCGACCCACTGGAATACGATGGAGCTAACAATTACCACCTGCGGTACTACTCTTTGACTGACATTTTTTTGTCATTCGCCTTCACCAACATCTTCCCTTTACCACTTCTTCCCCTCCTCGCTATTGAAGTCGCGCCCTTGTCGTTCCTTCTCTATCCTAGTATCAAACTCTTGCTGTGCGCGCTCCCGCTCCCTGCTACTCTCTTCATCACCCTCCACAGAAGAAAACGAATCCCCCAATGTAGACCCCTCTCGTTGCTCCTTGCGTTCAGGCACTGCCCTTGGTGGATAAGGCTGACGACGAGGAGTCTGGAGCGGTACAGGCGCATCACCACGCCTTAGACGATCCCATGATGATCCTGATTGGGCTTGAGACTGTGGTTGGGGGTTGTTGACTTCATCCTGGAAGAGACCACCGGTGGGAGAATCATCGTCAAAAGGCAGAGGTGATGAAGACTCTGGCTGACGTTGTGGGGGTGGTTGACGGTTCCAGGCTTGGCTTGGTGGTGGTCCTTGTGCCCGCGGCTTTATTTGCGGCTTTTCCTCCGAGAAGGACTCCCAACTGTCCGCGTCAGATGCCCAGGATTCGTTGCCAGCAGTTGGACTCATGTCATCATTATTCTCAGCCTTGGGCTGCTTGCCCCAGCTTGCTTGTGGCGACGGACCACCACCTGAACGATTCTTGACTTGCTCTTCAAACTGTCTTCGCCTATCCCCAATCTCGCGTCCCATCTGTTCATTCTTCTTCTGATCGGCATGTGATGAGGCCTTTAACTCGACGCCGAATTGTGCCAATTTGGGGTCATTGGATGTATTGACGGCAGCAAGTGGCTGCGCGATCAGCTGGCCGATAATGCTACCCATTTGTCCTGCGACGATTACGTACAGAGTCCATCGCCATGTGTGTCGCGCAAATTGCGCCCGTACGCCAGTGAACGGACCAAACTTGTTCTTGTTAATATCCTCCACTTTTGGCTGATAGAAGGGATACTTCATCTTGTCCATAGTCCGGTACCACTGCCATGTCCCAGCCGCAGCACCAGTAGCGGCGAAATAGCTTTTTGTTTGCTCGAGTTTGTATATGTGGAATGCGAGCGCCTGCGCTTCTTCTGGGTTCAACTGGCGGCCGACCTTCTGCTCGGCGAATTTGAGTGTTGTCTCGGTTTTGAAGCGCACTGCGGCACCGGAAAACCCTATAAAGACGCCTAAAACTGGCAGCGGCCGTGGGAGGGTGCTCGCATCGAAGCGATGGCCGTTGCCTTCGGAGGTGGGCGGGAATGAATATGGGTCGCTCGAGGAGGGTTGTGGGTCATCTCCGAAGCTCTCTGGCGCCGTATTCTCGACATCTTCGAGTACCATTCTGGGCACTTCGTAATGGCTTGTCTTTGTGGGTTGGGTGCGGAGTGATGCGGGTGGTACCACTTACCCAGACAGGAAGACAGATCGGAGCTTGGGGGAAGCTTAAGCGATGACGGCATAGAAGCGTACCTCGGGATCATGCGCCAGAGCTCATAAGCGATACTCCATCATGACAAACACTTGACTGCAAGAAGACCACTGTAGTCGCATACTCACATTGCGAGACATAGTAAGGCCAAGTATTTAATTATTCGGAAACCGTCTATACCCGTAATTCTCCCAAGCCTAGTAGTATGTTGCGCCATGAAAAGCGTACGTACTTGTACAATCAATGAAAAAAGGAACATGCTATGAGATTGACCAGACTGCTAAAACTCCCATATGCACAAGAGCAGAGGAAGAGAAGAATGCGTTGAGTGAGAGAGATGCCGATTCCGCTCCTGAACGCCGCTCTCCGGCCGCTCCTAACGGCTGATTATGATGACCAGGAAACACACAAGAAGTGCTGTCGATAGGGCAATAGTCCATTAGGCTCCGTCTACGCTTGAGTAGTACTTGGTGCTCGCTGTATGTACTCGACGACTGTCCAGAATGTCGTCAGAAGATGACAAGCCGATGGAATTATTTGCGCAAACAGAGGTTACGTCTATAAGATGACGCAGCGGCAGCCAGCTGTGGGTTCGTCGTCGTTCTCTCTCCGGCTCCCGGCCTTGCCAGTCTTGGCGTTTTCTTCATCCTCGACCACCTCTTGCGGCTTGACGGTCATGTGAACCACGTTTGGAGTGTCTGTTTGGAAACGGCAGTCTAGGGGTGGTCAGCACATGTGCGAGGCAGAAGGACGTATCTGGTTATGCAACGCTGCGCGTCTCGGCGCATGGCGTCCGTTGAGTGACGGCGCCGCACAATGGAAGAGCCGCGCCAAGAGCCTTGACCTGCTCGTTAGGTGAAGAGCTTACCTTTGAGGGGAGATTTGTCGTCCAGCATTCGACCGAAATGAATTAGTCTTATCGAGCCTGGGGAGATGGGTCGGGCCTCCCATTCTGTGCGATCAAATTAGCCTTCTATTGCGAGAAATGGGGAGGTGAAATGAAGCGTGGCTGTGTAATGCAACACAACGTATGCTGTCTCAGAAATCATGCAATACGTACCTTCTCGCCAGTCTCGCCATATCAGCTCCTTGAGGGTGTAAACACTGATGTTGTAGGGGTCCATGTTCTCGACACTGATGTTGCGCTTCTTAAGGTACTTTTCCTCGATCTTGTACGGGTGTCTCGCACCGCTAGTGAGGAGCAGCATAATGACCAGCACCGGTCCGTTGGTGTTGTCGGGATTTGCGGCTGGTGTGTCTGTAGAGGGTCCAATGGCCTCGGTCTCTGCGCGATTTAAGGCAGTAGGGGGCGCAAGCTTCGCAGGCGACGAGGGAGCAGCAGGCGCATTCTCCAGAGCGCTGGCCTCGGCAGCTGGCGGTGCGGGTGTCGCTATCGCAGCTTGAGAGGGAGCGTCGGCCGTGTGGGTGGCCGTGTTTGCGGGCGCTGCTACCCCTGCGCCTGAGGCGTCGAGAGTCCTCATCTCTACGGGGCTCGACGATAGGGCATCGTTGCTGCTCTGTGGTCGCGACGACGAGGCGGCTGGTTGTGGAGTGCTCTGTGGTGCCGTGGGGTGCTGATCCGCTGTAGACGCCATGGTTGGCCGGTTCAGTCAGTCGCGATGCAAAGCGGCCAAAGAGCGTCGTGCGAACGACTAAAGGAATGAATGACGAAGGCGCAGACTGGGAAGATATCGCACGTCAGTCGTCGACGTCGCAAAGAGGCTTGAGAAACAGCAAAAAAATAGTGTCTTGGGGTTCTGAGTTTGTCTCGGGCGCTCAAGCGTGGGTCATGGGAAGGTCGGCCGGCCGTGCACGATTGAGAGGTGTTGCCGTTGCCGCACGCCTCGTTCTCCCCTTCTCCGCAATCCACAATCCACAGTCCACAGTCCGCAGTCCACAATGCGCAAATGCGGCAACAATGATCCGTCGTCTCCACTAAGAGCCCACTACACAGCCGACAAGACCAAATGCTATGCAGTGTGCCCGCCCAAACTTTGCTAGTTCACGTCTGTTGACCAGAAACCCGTCTCTGCCTCTCTACTTAGCCACAATCTAGAGCTGACAGCCCTCGCGAGACCCGCAACGCGCCAGGTTTTGGTCGAGTTTAAGCGTGTGCCCCTGCATCCGATTCCTCCCACGCCCGTAATTGGCCGAGAGCGTGGTAGAGTGACTTCATGCCATCTGTGCCGTCAGCCACGCCCATAGGAATCATAGTGGCAGTGATCTCGGATCTTGCTCCGAGCCCTATCCAGTGGTCAGTGGTCAGCCGTCAGAAGAGTGAGAGGTACTACCCCGCAAGCGCCGAGTGAAGCCCACGCAGAAACAGGTCACATGCACGCGACTTTGCAACACCCCGGTCGAGCATGTCTGTAAGGTCCCAGAGTGTGCATCATCAATTCATTCCTCAATCTTGATTCTGAGCCAGTATTGTCGGTCCATATCATCTGCTTAGAGCTTGCATGGAGCTACTTCTAGAGCAACCGTGCCACATGCTGATGCATCTTCATCTTCATCCCTCTAGCGAAAAGACCTCCAAACAAGCCTCTACCAGTTCATCTTCATCTTGTTCTCAATCTCAGTGTGGAAGTCCGGCACCTCCCTCAGCTCGTTGCCAGTGAAGACGTCCTCCCAGCCAATCTCGCAGTCCCGTCCCTGCAAAATATCTCGGTGAACACCACTGCTACCACCCAGCGCTGCTGGCCTCCACTCGCCTGCTTCGGCAATCTTGAGCTCCATACCCCTACGTACCGGCTCTGCGATTCCAAACTGTCGCCTTAGCATCTCCATCTTTAGACGGTCCTGGGTGTCACGCCATTGGACGAGGCGGGCCTCGAGCGGGTGAGCCGACTGAAGAGCGACGGGGGCTGTTGATGATGAGGTGGCCGTGGGTGCTGTGGAAGTCTGAGCGAGGCGGGATCGCAGAGTGTCATGGACACCGGGGGCCGAAGGCGCTGACGTCTCAAGTGTGGTTTGCGTCGGGTGCGCTTTGTTGGGGACGAAGCGGAGAGACTTGGACAGTGTGAGTACGCTATTCACACATGTACAGCTAGCTTGAGAGGATAGCCTACCATTTTGATTCGAGGTGCGGATTGACTACTCGGAGATAGGAAGGTTGATCGGTAAAGTCAGCTCCGTTGAGTTAAGTATCCGATTCCACCAGCTGTGAGAGTGATGGGCGTTGCTTGTGGTGTTGGCAGGCGGGATGTCCAACTGTTGCTATCGATGAAGCTCCAGGCTACCTGATTGACGCGCCCCACTAGCGTCTTGGCACAAGGTCAGCATCCATTACACCAGAGCTGGTCGCAACATTGAAATTGAAGATACTCACTGACTGGTATTACCAAAGTTACCGAAGTTGCAGTGGTTTCTATTAAGATTCACATGTCTACATTCCCACTGTGTTGCTCAATGGCAGATCCCAGACAAGACAAGCCGCCACCATTGCACCCACACTTACCAAGCCCGCCATGAGGACATTGACAGCGTTATTGTCCAACAAATCACTTCCAACCTCAACCTTTCTACTCTCATGTTGGGTATCAGCGACTGCGTTTCCACTCGCTCCTGCTTTCATCATCGTCTCTGAAGCCTTGATTGAAGCTGCCGTATCTATTCCGCTCGTTTTCGGAATTCCGTCTTTACCTTCTGCCCGACTACTAAGCTTACTGCGCACCTGAGCTGTTTTAGAGAGATGCATCGGGTTGCTGCTGTGTACGAGAACTCTCCTGCCTCCCTCGCCTTCCACAATCTTTCCCGAGTGAACGTCTATGACGCTGGCCTGGAAAAATGCGCCGAGAAGAGAGTCCAGGAGTGTTCCGCAAAAGCCGGCAGTTGTAAGGGCGAGGGTGTAGTTGACCTTGGCAGTCAAGGTCCAATCTTTGCAAAATGGTATGAGCAGCGTGGACGTGGCTGACAGTATGAAAGATCCGAGTAAGCCTGCACCAAGTCCAGCCGCTGTTACCCCTCCGTTTGTACCCGGCGGAACGACGCGCCATGGAGCTGTTATGAGACGTGGTTTCGTCTTGGACAGAATACCAAGTTCAGAGGAGAAGGTATCTGCAGCGACAGCGGCATAGTTGCTAAAGGACGTCAGTGTTATACGACTGTACGAGGAGGTGCTGTTGACTTACGCGACAATACCTACGATGAGCGCATCGCTGCCTCTGTTCCAACATAGATCTTTGTCTTCATACTTCCCTTCTCTTCGCAGTTGCCAAAGGTGTAGCAGTATTAGCACCGAAGCTATACCAGAGTTCGCTAGGACTTGAACATGGTTCCGCGTCCCTTCACCTCCGCTGGCGCCTATCGCAGACTGCGTAAGCTTTGCTTTGATCTCGTGTTTAACCTACAACATGTCAGCTACTGCAGAGAAACATTTGATACCAAACCCGCCTTCGTCACGGTGCTCCCAGCCAGGAAGAAGACTGCAAGCAGCGCGAAGAACACACTCCAAGGATGCACCGCATGTGCAATTGCTGTCGCGATAGATGTGAGAATACCGACGGATGTGAGTGACTTTCGCGAATATGCCCGGTAGACTAGCGCAGCGGTCGCGGGGACGGCTATTATGGGCTTCATGACTGGTTGTGCTGAAGTTCGTGTGCACCGCCACGGGAATTGGGAGTGTCGAGAAGATGAGAGTTTCCGCGTCGTGTGGGGTGCGTCATAAGTTACCTAGGCCAAGCGGCCATCTCACCATGAGCTCAACCCTCACAATCAAAAGCAGTCAACATTCGCATATCTCGGTAATTCATTCCTAGCCTTCTAGAATTGAACCCAGCTATGAAATACTAGTGTCTCCTAGCACCTAAATCACTGGAAGCCATAGGACGAATGATATAAGACGTTGGCATTACTAGTATGCCCTATCTGAAGAACCAGCATACTATTCTACTGATTTTGCGATTGACGACCAGTTGATATAAGCTTGACATATCTCGTTAACAATCGTGGCATACAACAATCGTGGCATACACCACGCGCGTCGATAGGACCACGCGCACAGCGTTCAGGTGCAGCATTCGGGAGTTGTACAAAACTCCAGTCCACCCTCTGATACAAAAAGCTCGGTGTCACTTGGCCCCTTTTCAGCTCCTTCCGCAGGATGCCTGAAAATCAAGTGGGCAAGTGGCAGCCGTCTCATCCAACACACATACTCAGCCGTCGGGCTGTGTTTCGTGCCAATCGCAACACTCCTCGCTGTAGCCTTATTCACCGGTTCAGAGTCGCTGAGTTACGATTGGTCCGCAATGTTCGCTTAACTTGGCCTAGTCGCAGCCCTGTGCATGCGCTGCTCAACGGTAAACAGCTTTTCTCACGCTCTCTGTAGCGATCGAATCGCATATCAGGATGGAAAAAGATGACCTAATGTGGCTGAATGAAACTCGGATATTGCGTTCAAAGCCACAATGATCTACATCCATCGCCCAGTCCTAATCGGGCGTGCTGTGCGCAACCACAAACTCAAGGCAGGATATAAGTCCTCGACGGTTGGAAGAATGAGGTGGATACTTGCATCCAGTCTTCTCATTTGATTGCTGCTTCATATATTTTTTAATCATTCATCATGGCAATTTTTCTATTCCAACTTGTCCGTAGGAAGCTCAGAGAACGCGAGGCTCGCAAGGTCATTCCCACAATAGATGACTCCAATCTAGTACCCGAGAAACCTACAAATAAAAGAGGCCAGAAAACAGTTAATCAAAAAGGACATGCACACTCAGACGCTGTAGTACCAGGAAGTCATATCAACTTCCTTACTCCCGAAGAAGCAGCACAACAGAAAGCGGAAACCCGTCGAAGAAAAATTCGACAATGGAAACTCATTCTTGGGCTTCTGTTGCCCAACTTCCTGGCTGCTATGGACGTCACCATTGTCGCTCCTGCAATACCACTTCTATCTTTACACTTTAGTAGGTCCACTCTCCACACTCGTACCACAACATACTGATAGTTCCCAAGATCGCCTGTCTGGAAGCTTCAACTGGATAGTGGCAGCTTACACCTTGACATTTACCACCTTCGTCCCAGTGTCTGGGCAGCTGGCCAACATCTACGGTCGACACTTCGCACTCCAATTCGAGATGTTTTGGATCATGATAGGCAGTGTATTCTGTGCCACTGCTCAGTCTTGGGGCATGCTACTCTTAGGTCGGGCACTACAGGGCTTAGGTGCTGCGGGAATCATGAGTATTAGTCGTATCATACTCTCTGATGGAGCGACATTGGCAGAAAATGCGTGGAATAACTCACTCTTGTCACTTGTCAGTGGCGTGAGGTAAGCGATACACCCCCCACCCCATGAACTTGAATCTGAATACTATACTAAAAGCCTCCCAAGTTATTCTATCGGTCCCGTCATCGGTGGCCGACTTGTTGATGCAAGTTGGCATTACATTTTCGTCCTCCCAATCGGTGTATCGGTCCTCGCCATGCTGATAATCTTCTTCGTCATGCGGAAAGAGCTGGTACAAGGCAGTGCTACGGAAGCAGGTGGATCACGACGCCTTGGCTACATTACAGGACTTGCCATAATCGACTGGCCTGGCTTGGTCATGTTCATCTTGGGGGTAGGATGCATCATTCTTGCGATCCAATGGGGCGGAACACAGTATGCCTGGAGCTCAGCCCAAGTCGTCGCACCGTTCGTCGTGGGTGGGATACTCTGTATAGCCTTCTTCGTTTACGAATATCTCCTTGGACCCGGTCGTGCCGTAGCCCGTCTCTTCCCTCAACAGCGGCCCATGATCCCCTCAACACTTTTCTGCAGGGCAGACGCCAGCCTACTCCTGGTTATAAACTTCTCTACAGGCATATCTATAGTCTCAGCATTCTACTTCATCTCGTATTACTGGCAGCTCGCAGAAGGCTACTCTTCCAGTAAAGCTGGTATCCAGCTCTTATTCTACCTTCCCGGTCTCGGCTTGGGGGTTTATAGTGCGACGCTTCTTTGCAACAAATGGCCTCGTCAGACTTATTCGCCGCTACTTCTGGGTTCCATAGTCGAATGTCTGGGGCTCACCTTGCTCACCTACTCGGTCTATATCCGCAACACGACAATGGTCAAGATTTTCCTGGCCGTGGCAGGGGCTGGCACAGGTCTTCGCCTCATGCCCGTTGTACTCCACGGCGCAGGTATCTGGTCCACGCACATATCAAGTATGCAGTCGCTACTATCTTTCATGGTTCCGCTCGGAGAAACAATCGGCATCTCGATGATGGGCTCTGTCTTTTCCAACAAACTCGCCACTTTCCTTGCACAGGTCAATGCCCGTGCAAACGGAACAGGTCTACCTGCTACCGGACTACCTTCTCTCGAGCTCCTCAACAAACTCCCTGAAGCGGTCAAACAGGATATTCAGAACGCTGCTGCCAAAGCTGTCGTGTGGTCGTTTGTTGCTGTGTTGCCGTTTGTGGGCTTGTCACTTGGCGCATCGATTTTGCTGGGCAACGTCTGGATTGGGAAACCGGCGAGAGCTGCGAAGAAGAACAGGCCGGCGTGTGGGGCGGAAAAGGGCAAGGTCATGTATGGGATGTATGTGTTTGCGCTATTTACGGGTCGCGTTGGAGAGAGCAAACAGGATCTTGATGTAAATTTGGGACACGAGGAAAGAAGAGAGGTGGAGAATGGCGAGCGTGCTGCTAGTGAAGCGGCATAACGGAGGATATGTGCGCTGCTTGTGTGAACGTTTGATGAAGATATAAAGGGAGGATGTTATCTGGTTTGAAATACAATGGCGGTCAATAGAACATGTAGTGTAGTAAGTGCGAGTATAACTACTACGGATGTCTCGGAGATAAGTCTTGGACTTAATGCGGGGAAGTACCCCGGATTATGCACGGTACCAGGAACCGCTGGCAATCCAACAATAAACCTCGGCGCGACTGCCCTTTTCATTCGGAAGGGAACTTGGCGTTAGCAATGGGCCGTCATCGTACGTTTCGCAGCATCCTCCATGTTTCAGGAGTCGATTGGGGTTGAGCCTACAGCATAAAACCCCTTTTACATACTCGATCATAGCGCAAGCGCAATAGCAAGTCTTGAATATGGCGTGTAAGCTCTTAGAAAGCTATGGACAACTCAAACCCCCTAACAGTCTCCAGTACCCATCATTGCCAAAGCAGCTGGTACCGCAGCCATCGCCGCCTACTTCAACGCCAAATACCACATAGCCCACGACCTCAACGCTATGCGCTTGTTGCAAGCAGCAAATCCCACTGGCTTTTTCAATGATTGCGTCGAGCGCAAGCGCATTCTCACATACCACTTCTTCCAAGCCCAAGTCCGCAAACAGCCGGGATTTCCCTTCCTCATCTTCGAAGGCAGGACATGGTCATACAAAGACTTCTTTGCGGCGTTCACGCGCGTGGCGAATTGGCTAATCGATGACCTGGACATACAAGTAGATGAGGTCGTAGCCATTAATGGAGGTAACAGCCCGGAGTATTTGATGCTCTGGTTTGCCCTGGACGCAATTGGCGCAGTGACGAGTTTTGTGAATTGCAACGTAACTGGTGAGGGGCTGTTACATTCTGTCAAGGTACGTGATGATGCCCTGGGATGAAGAGGAGCGCTAACATATTGAGTAGGTATCGAATACTAGGCTACTAATTTCAGACGACGATATCAAAGACAATGTCGAACAACGCCGTGCCGAGCTGGAAGGCATGGGCATTAATATTCATTACTACAATCCAGAGTTCTTCGCCTCGCTGTCCAATTCAACACCAGTACCCAGCTCCCGCCATGATGGTATCACCATGGAATCTCTCCGTAGCCTCATATTCACGTCCGGAACTACCGGACTCCCAAAGTGTGTAGTCATCAGCACCGGACGCGAACTTGCAACCGCAAACTCGATCAAAATACATCTCAACCTGAAGCCAGGGGACAGGATGTATACATGTATGCCACTCTATCACACCTCTGCCCATGGACTGTGCACAACGCCCGCAATCCACGCTGGCAGTACCATTGTGCTCGGTAGGAGATTCTCACACAAGACCTTCTGGCCTGAGGTTGCGACTTCCGAAGCCAACATCATACAATATGTCGGCGAAATGTGCCGCTACCTAGTGAAAAGTCCGCCAAACCCGTACGAAAGACAACACAAGGTTCAGAAAGCATGGGGCAACGGCATGCGTCCAGATATCTGGGAACGATTCCGTGAGCGATTCAACATCCCAATCATCAATGAGGTCTACGGTTCTACTGATGGACTAGGCGCCATGCTCAATCCCAACACCGGTCCTTTCACCGCCAACTGTATCGGTCTACGCGGTCTACTTGCGGACCACATATATAGCAAATTTGAAGCAAGAGTCAAAATGGATGTAGACACTGAGGAGATCAAGCGAGATGAAAGAGGGTTTGCAATACGCAGTGGCGTCAACGAGCCAGGCCAGGTTTTACATAAAGTGACACCCATGATAGCAGCCGCAGCACCGCAGTACTACAGAAATGATGATGCCACACAAAGCAAGAGAATCCACGACGTCTTTGAGAAAGGTGACACGTAGGTTATGTATGTTATCTATCCAGATGTTACAGCAACTAACCACACACCACCCACTAGATGGATCCAATCCGGCGACCTCCTCCGCCAAGACTCGGACGGCCGCATCTACTTTGTCGATCGCCTGGGCGACACATTCCGCTGGAAATCTGAAAATGTCTCCACAACCGAAGTATCCGATCTCATCGGAAAATTCCCCCACATCGCCGCCACGAACGTCTACGGGGTGCGCATACCAGGCCATGAAGGCCGTGCGGGCGCTGCATCCATCATCATGGCTGATGGCGTTACGGAGGCAACGTTTGACTTTGAGGGGCTGGCAAGGTATGCGAGGGAGGTATTGCCCGGGTATGCGGTTCCGCTGTTTTTGAGGCTGACGCGGGAGCTGGAGGTTACAGGGACATTGAAGATGGTGAAGGGGAGGTTGAGAAGGGAGGGGGTGGAGCCGGGCAAGGTGGGTGGGGGGGATGTCGTTTATTGGTTGCCGAGTGGTGGTAAGGAGTATGTGAGGTTTGGGAAGAGGGAGTGGGAGGGAATTTTGGAGGGGAGGTTGAGGTTGGGCTGATGGGTGTGTTGTCGTGAGTTGTGTGATTTTCATTGCCTACTGCGAGCATAGTTACATTCTCGGGAGACTAAAAGGGAAGAAAATAGGAGCTTCACGGCTCCGGGTCTATGAATGAAGACTTTACTCGCTTACTTTTGATTCACATTGTGATTTAGAGTGGTAATGTCGTGATGTAACTGTAGTCTTCGCTGGAGTTCGATTCATTTGATCTCGAAGCTACCTGACTGTGCAGCATCATTAGACCCGAGCCAACGGCGGGTCCACGTTATCAAATACGTCTCGGCTTAATAACTATCAAAAGGCTCGTGATTACAGCTTCACTGACTTGCTAGCTGTCAAAGTGGGGTTATGGAAGAGGACCCTGGACTACTGATAGTCCTAAATTAGCGCCCGCGGGTGGCGATTAGTCAGCCCTGCAATCCCAACTGTATCCCATCCACTACCCAGACACAACCTTGCCTCATCCACGACCCCACGATTCACGCGACTCGCATAATCACGATCGCGCCCGCATCCAACACACATACGCATACATATACGCTCTCGCCCATAGACAGCATCCAACATGGGCAAAGCGGAAGCCGGAAGCACGAAATGGGTCGCCAACAAGATGAAGTCCAAAGGCCTGCAGCGGCTGCGATGGTGGTGTGAGCCGTGTCAAAAGCAGTGCCGCGATGCCAACGGGTGAGTTATCTACTTTTTATTTCGGCAAATTTCATAGAGCGCTTCACTAACGACATCTCTCAGGTTCAAATGCCATGTTACATCCGAATCGCATGTGCGCAATCTCCAAGTCGTAGGCGAGGATCCTAAAAAGTACATCAACGGCTTCAGCAACGATTTCCAACGAGATTTTGTCAACTTGCTTCGCACGGCGCATAATGAGAAGTGGATCTCTGTTAATCGATTCTACAACGAGTACATTCGGGACAAAGAGCACGTCCATATGAATGCGACAAAATGGAGCTCCCTCACAGAGTTCACCAAACATCTCGGACGAGAGGGCATAGTGAACGTCAAGGAAGACGAAAAAGATGGCCTCATGATCGCATGGAGAGACACATCTGCCGCTGCCGTAACACGGCGCAACGAAATTGCTGAGCTCGAAGCCGCCGAGGCTCGCAGCGGTGCAGGCGAAGACAAAATGCTGAAGAAAATGGCGAAGCGCGCACAAGAAGAAGCAGATGCCAAGAAGGCCATCGAAGCAAAGCGAGCAGCTGCCCAGGCGTCGATGCAGCCAACAACACAACAAGTCACACCACCTGCCGAGGAATCTTCGCCAACAGAAAAAGCATTAGCGGACGACACAAAGACAGGATCACATGTCGATGCTCAGAAACAAGACGAAGAAGAAAAAGATGGCGACGAACCAAAGGCACCCGTCAAGTTGAGCTTTGGACTCAAAGCAAAGGCTGTGCCGACGGGTAAGCCTGGTTTGGGACAAATGAAAAGTCAGAGTATTTTCAAGCGGAAGAAAGATGATTCTGAGCAAAAACCCGTCAAGAAGGTTAAGCTATGAGTCATGGGATTATGAGTTTAGGTTTATATGCATAGCGCGGCGTTTTGGTTATTCTGGCGGGGCGATACCGCATTGGAATTTCCTGGTTAAATGGGTGTCGATTTAGGTGCGTTATGGCATGGTCACAGCAATACCAATATTTCCTCTTTCATATCACTAAGAACGAATAAGAACTTTTCTTCATTCCTCGTGTCTACTATTTCTCGCTTTGTGAAAGGAAGCGACGCGCCACTAGTGTAAAATTAGCGTAAATCCGGCGCGTCTACATCATCGAAAACGCGTCTGCCCTTCGCACCCAACCCTCCAGCATCACCAATCCCATTACCACAACTTTTTACGCCTGGCGCATTGTAGAACTTGTCGCAAGAAACACAATCACATTTATGACTGCCATTCCCCCACCTAAAATGTCTCTTACCACCCTCCCATCACTTCCAGACCCAATCCTACACCTAATCTGTATCTATCTCACCCCCGACCGGCCAACCGTAAACGACACCACACACGGTCAACAACCCACCCTATACCGCCCCATTATCAACCTCTCCCTCACAGCACACTGCCTCAATCGCATCTCCTCCACCCACATCGCTACAAATATCAGCCTAACCGCCGCTTGCACACGCTACTCCCTCTTCCTGCGTAGTGTAACGTCAAACCCTGTATACGCGTCCCATGTCAAGTATCTCAAGTACTCTGAAAACACCCTAGACGCAGGCTCAACAACGGAGGATAGCGACGCTCTTGGAACACTGCTTAAAGCGCTCTCGGGACTAGAAGTCTTGTACGCCCACGGTACGCACCGCGCGCCCGCCAGCATACTCCAGTCTCTCACGACACCCAACCCCCTACCGCTATGCAAGACCCTGCAATCCATCCGTTTCGACCACGTAAACGCGTGGCAGGAGCACGAGGTCGTGCAGCTTACTCTTGTGCGTGGGGAGCCGGTATGTGAGGGCACGACAGGCGAGTGTCACACAACCGGGACCCACCTCCTCACCGGCGACCTGCAGGATCTAGACGTTTCCGCGCTGGGGGAGAAGATTCCGGGGGTCGTGGGTGTGGAGGTTGCTACCAAGGACTTTGATGACGATGAGGGAGATGAAGAAGAAGAGGATGGTGAGTGGGAAGACGAAGATGAAGAGGAGGAGAGTGATTGGAGTGAGCAGGATTATGAGGATGGGAGTGAGGATAGCGAGTGGGATTCTGAGGACGACAGCGATTATGAGGATGATTGGGAGGCGGAGTATGGGTTTAGTGTGCCCAAAGTTGGGGCTGTGAAGGAGGGGAGTGGCGCTGCCGTTGCTGCTGCGCCGCCGATTGTGGGTGCTCCTGCTAAGGGGGCTAGTTTATTAGATTTTTAGGTGGGGTCAGGGGAGGAGAGGTGGTGGCATGTATAGGATGCTTGTATGATTAGGAGAGTGTTTTGTGTACTTGTATGCTTATAGAATTGGAGAGTTTTTGTTGTTTTGATAGATAGTAATGTTTAGATCGGAGTATGTTCAAGAGAAGACATTGCATTCATCATAAAACTGCTAAGCACTGCGTACCCTGTATACCCAACACCTCATTCTGAGTCTTCCCTCTCAGTCAAAGTACCCATGAAAATATGAAGCCATACGTCGAATCATATTACATTACAACCGCTACACCTTCGTGATCAACCCGCCCTAACAAACCTCACCGTCATCCTCGGCGGGCCCGCGGTAAAATGATCCTTAACCCCCTCCCAAAAGGCGTTCACGTCTGTGCCATCCTCAAGCACGACATCAAACTCGCTCACCACCCTGCCCACCACACTCCTCAGCTCCATCAGACTCAAGCTCTTCCCCGCACAACTATGCGCACCCGTAGAAAACGGTATATAGGCCGCTCTATTTCGCACCAACTCTGGTCTAGTGGTCCATCGCTCAGGGATAAACTCATCGGGACAGACAAAGTTCCTGGGGTCGCGGAACAGCGGGAAAAGGGGGATGTGTACGATACTGTTGCCAGGAATGAAGTGGCCCGCAATTTCGAGACCTTGGGGTGGGGTTACGCGTTGGGAGCCGAAGAAGACGGAGGGCCACATCCGCATGGATTCTTGAATGACTGCTTCGAGAAAGGGGAGGGCGGTTTGGCACGTCTGTGAGGGGTCTTTAGCTAAGAACTCGTTGCGTACGGCGGTCATGTAGTGGGGGTGTGTGGCGAGGTGCATGAAGATGAAAGCTAAGGCTGTGGAAGTAGTTTCGCTGCCGGCGGAGATGATCAGGCGGGACTCGCCGAAGAGGAGTTCGCGGCCTTCGTGGGTTTTGGGCGTCGAGGCGATGAGGTGGGAGATTAGGTCTGGTTTTGCGTCTCGGACCTGTAGTTGAGTTTAGTTGGATGGGGGTATCTGATACATGTGAACAAAAGTACGTACCTTCATTCGGATTCGCATTTGACTAACGCTCCAGTCTCGCCATTCTTTCATGGGCCCGGCAATTGATGTGAGGACTCCGATTGCGTTCATCAGCCATGGCATGTGGTACATGTAGCCCAAGGCTTGGACACTGTTGGTGAAAGTGGCGAGAATACTTGCTGCGACATCGCTCTGTTCACCCTTGATAAAGCCCATGGGCTTACCAAAAGCCAGCGCTGCCATGACATCGTAGCTGTAGTAAGTCGTATATTCAAGGAGAGGAATGGGTTGTCCTTCTTCATTGCGGAGTCTTGTGAGTAACTGATCTGTGAAATGCTCGACTTGAGGAGCGTAGTCAGAGAGGGATGCTTTGAATGCATTATCCCAAACTCGGCGTCGCTGTCGATGGAAAGCCTTGTCGCGATTGAGATGCAGGGATCTTTCCATGACATCGAAGAATGGGCCCTTGGTAGTCTTGGAGTGAACTCCCAGGATTGGCTGGATCGCAGCTGCATCGAATATGGTGAGCTCACGTGGTCCTGACGAGTATTAATCAGTACTGAATTCGGTAAGAGGTACCAAGGATGACAGACCTGTCCTTACGTAATCACCATAACTGTGTTGTAAGTTCTGGAGTACTCGATGATAATGTAAATTGCTGTCCCACGTCTGTTTGACTGTCCACCATCGTGATAGCTTCGCTGCCCGGGGACCTGGGAAGTGCCTGAGAGGATGAAAGAAGGCGCGGTAGACTCCGATGTAGAGCCACAGCGGCACCCAGAAGGCGCTGGTTACCAGTGTTGCAGCAATGAAACCAGTGTAATATGCGAGGACCCAGAACACAATAGACGCCAGCCCAAGTATCGATAGGGTTAGATGGTCGACTTCCACTCGACGCAGAATCGATTCGTGCAGTATGATTGCGGATAATGGTGCGAACACAAAGACGGCGGTGGGTACCGATTCCATACCTCCTTCCTGGATAGACGCTGTGTTGCTGATATTACGGTGATGTTCGCCGGTAATGACGACAAATAGTGCCTCTTTTGCAGCTCAATTCACAATTTTCCCCTACTAAAACCAGTTAGCTGTTTCGGCGGCCTGTGGATACGTGCAATAGGCCTACCGGTTGCGAGCGCATAAAATCAAGTGCTGTGTTTGGTAATTGCGGTGGAAGGTGTTACTGAGAGCACGAAACGTGGGAGAAGCGACGTGTTTGTTCCCCGATGTTTGGAGGGTGACAGTCGCACTTGTGGAAGCATGTACGGATATCCGATTGGTAACATACCACTAGCTGAAGACACCCAATCTTTTGCTGCACTTCGGACGCCCTCGAAATATAGGATTTGTTGGTATTGCTGTAATAGGAAACCTGCTGCATCCTTTGATGGGTGGCCTGCCAGGATTAGACTATGTTCGCGCTTGTAGCTTCTAGTCGCACACCATCGCATAGTTAGGCGACTAGTTAGTGGCTCGGATCGAAGTCATGCCAAGTTAGAATCCCAGCTGTGATATCGCAATATGTTCTAGCAGTCCGACGTCGTTTGGTTCCCCGCGAAAGGGAGAGATGATGGTGCATGAATTCTCCGAACGCCACGTTATTGATTGTAGGACCTTGTGTCACCTCGGCACGTATACCAGCTTTTCCTGAGGCTGACACTGGCTATTTCAGGACAGGAATATATCAATATACATACCGGTAGTGACTTAGGCGAGTCAGGGGTCAGGCGGGCCCTCTCCGCGGCCATGAATGTGCCAAAGAGATTTACATTTGTTATCAGATATCCCTCTGCCATTTTCACAGGGCCTAAGCTGGCCGTTCGGAGAAATCGCACGTTCGTAAGCGCTATGAGCAAGCGTTTGCGTCTTATGGTTCCACCGTTGAAGAGGCGAGGTTGTACAGGAGTGATCAGCCATGTTTCCCCATGTCAAGTGCTGGCAACGTTACACGATGCTGCTACCCAGTGATAAGGTCGCTACAAGTCCGGCATTGTGCTAGGAGCCATCCAGCTTTCGAATCCTTCGCCCTCTTTTGCCAAGAGCTTCCCGCAAAAATGACTACGAATGCGCAGAAAATTGGTGTTATACCGCCGCCTCATGGTATACAAGCAGATTTCAGTGGCGATAGGACCGACCTCCAGAGTAGGATCATCGTGGTATATGTGGTCATGACGGTCATCTCCACCATCGTGCTCGCTTTGCGACTGTATACTCGCATCTGCATTCGTCGCACGACTGGGTTGGACGATGCACTTGTACTGTGCAGTTGGATGGGTTGCGTCGCGTGGCTGGGAATATGTTTCAAAGGTACAGTCTATCGCTGTCATCGACATTGCGCGACTGACCATAGCACAGCGTTTCAATACGGCTTCGGTCAACATCTGTGGAATGTCACCCCTGAACAGGTAATGGCCTACACAAGGATACTTGTTGGTATCATGGTTGTGTACGTTTGGACGCCTGCTTTGGCAAAGCTGTCACTGTTGGCCCTCTACTACCGTCTCAATCCGGACCGGACGATTCGAATGTGCATCTACGGATTAGCGGGCTTGGTCTTTGGATATTCTCTTGCGATCACAATCGTTGCTGCTGGTCCCTGCAATCCACAAACCCATACAGATCAAAAGTGTCTGACAGACTTGAATCTGTTCATGGCGTGCATCAACATAATCACAGATTTCCTGATCCTCTGCTTGCCGATACCGATGCTGCGCGCTTTACAACTACCGTTGAAGCAAAAGGTCTTGCTAGGACTCGTATTTGCGCTTGGATCTGGGTATGAATGACTGCACAGCTTTCCCCGTCAAGGTACTGACAGCTCGACAGTGTCGTCGTAATTTCCACTGTTCGCATCATCTATGTTTACAGCATGATCAGCGACCCCGACTCAACTTACAATGTAGCCAAGGCATGTATCTTCTCCACGGTCGAACTCAACGGCGGTGTCATTTGCGCATGCGTAGCGCTTCTGAAACCATTCATACAGCAGTATATGCCCTGGATACTGTCACTATCGAGCAAGAACGGGAGTGGAGACCGTTCTATGATCCGCAAATTCAGGATGTTGGTAAAACGTGGAACTGAGAAGGACTATGAGTTGCAGAGCCCAGAAGCAGAAACAGCCGCGCACAAGCAGGCCGCTGATAAGAAGTCGAGCCGTCAAATTGCTGTGACCAGATCCTACAGCATTGAGGATTCGAGGACTGGGAAAAGTGGCGGTGACAGCATGGACGAACTCTTTGCACCAGATGCAGGGTGGAACGGCGGACGGTAATTTAGGTTTCATGTCTGCATGTCGAATAGCCTGGTCGCAGTGTAGAATGGTGGTGGAATTGTAGAAGATGGCCAAGGCGAAGAATCGGGCGCGATTTGAGGAAGCACTTCGTAGTATTGATGTTGCAGTGCAAAACAAGGCCACCAGACAGTTCTTATGCCTGTGAAGTGCACGACAGACGTCAGACGTTAGCTGGCTTACAAAGGGTAAGATGAGGCTTGTGATCTTGGCGCGTCACCACCACATCAGATCATATACGATGTACTTGTTCATCCCAGTTGACAAAGAGGTGTATTCCTTCATGCAGGAATGGAGTCTTCTCATGTATGTTGTGACGATCCATACGTAATGCACAATGAAGATCAGAAGCCATGGCTACAAGTAGCTATCCGAGCGTAACTGGGCAGCGTTCTAGAAGCAATAATGGGGTATCTATTTGTTCTGTCAAAATTTAAGCACTACATGGCAGTAAAGAGAAGCATGCACCTCAAGCATCAATTTCTGCCTTCAGGTTGGGTCGTCCGCGGGCAATCGCGTCACCAAGATTTGTGTTCGCCGCTTGGGCTCGCACATTGGAGATGAAGCGACGCCCACCTTCCATACCCTTCTTAACTCTCTCTTCTTCTTCTGCGTCTTTGATCTCCTGTTGCCGAACACGCTCGGCTCGCTGCTCCTCTAGTGATGTCGCCTCTGCTTGCATGCTGGCAAGGCGATCTGCAGCGCTCTGACTAGCTTTCATATCATCAGGTTGTGTTCGAGGAGGTGTGCGGTCGCGTCGCTTGTAGTTGTCCCGCTGGGACACATCGCGACGATCAGTTCTATTATGGTCTTCCCTTCCGCGCGGCGTTCGTGATCGATGTCGTCTGCTGTTATGATTTCGGTATGGTGACCGTGACCGCGACTTCGGTGGCTGTCACGATCGCGACGATGGTGCGCACGTTCTTCGTTCCTGTGTGGTGACCGCGACCGTGACCGTTCTCTATCTCGCCGGCTGCGATGCTTATGTTCCCGATCCCTGCTTCGGTCTCTGCTCCGGTCCCTGTGTCGGTGCTTCCTCTCTCTCTCCTTCTTCTCTTTTTCGCGCTTCTCAGCATACTGAGCCTCCTTTTGTGCGTTCTTCATTGCCTTCATCTGCATCTCCATTTTTTGCTTCTGTATCATGAGCAGAGGGTCCTGAAGTACTTTTTTTTGGGTGTCGCGAGCCGTATTCGCGCCAGTATCAGCAGTCACGGCATCGATGCCGACTGGGGCGCCTTTCTGCAGACTCTGCGTATCTTGCGACTTTAACAGGTTATCGATCCTGCGCTTACCAAGGAGGTACGCCTCGCGCTCCTCGGTAACTCCGCCGTCGCCACTAGGGCCGGCATACATCCAGTCGACGCGTTTCGTGATGACCTTGCCGCCTGTTTCAGCTTGTAACTGTTGTACTCTCTCGATGGCCCGCTCTTCTTCACGTTCTTTGCGAAGTTTTTCGATTTGTTTGCGCTCCTCGAGAGCAGACTTTTCTTCTTTCCATACTCTCTCTTGGTTCTAGCACGTGTTAGTAGGGTGATGAAGAATGAGTAGAATAGCGACGTACCTTGCGCAAGTGCGGATGCCAGCTCTTCTTCAGGTTGAGGTCGCCTCCCATGATGGTGTTTTAGGATGGTATTTGCCTGGTTGGCTGTTACGTTGGTTGTTGGTTGTTGCAAGTGGAAAGGATGGAGGAGACTGGGAAGCAACCTTGGAAGGTTGCGCCACAAATGCCAAGACACTAGCAAAAATGCCCCACCCAAAAGTTCACCTCCGCGTCTTCTCCGCAAAAGTTTCCAGTTGACGGTTTTCCGGGCTGAATCGAATGCGCCCGATCAATCATACAGCAACAAGAACTATACGACCAAAATTAGTCATTAAATCTGGAGATTGCTTCGAGCCAGGTCAAATCGCACAACGATCAGTCTACAGACATGGCGACGCGAAAACGAAACGAGTATTTGGACGTGGAGGAGAGCGACGACGAGGAGAGAGGCTATGACTCGGAGGAGGAGGGCAGAGCGCGCATGCTACCAGCATCGAAACGACAGAAAGTAGACCACTCCTCAGAAGCAGAAGAGGACCAAGAATTGGAGGACGGCGACGAGGACTTCGAACATGACGACGCCGAAGACGCAGAGAATGATGAAGATCGCATACCCAAAAGCTTTGCCTCCAAGAACGCTGAACTCGCGCACCTCGAAAAGCTCGCTGCGTCCCTCCCCGCTGAGTTCAGACTACAATCCACGAAACTCGGAAAAGCCCTTCCCCAATCCTCGCTCAAAAAGGATAAATCTGGCGTCATATATCTATCGCGTGTTCCACCCTTCATGAAACCTGCCGTCCTTCGCTCTCTCTTAACACCATATGGCGACGTAGGCCGCATCTTCTTAACACCCGAAGACTCCACAGCCCGAACCCAGCGTCTACGCAACGGCGGAACACGACGAAAACTTTTCCTCGACGGCTGGGTTGAATTTTTACACAAGCGCGACGCGAAATTCGTAGCGGAAAACCTGAATGCACAGACAATGGGCGGCAAGAAGAGAGGGCGATGGCATGATGAAGTCTGGAACATCCGATACTTGAGTGGAGTGAAATGGGGTAATCTGGTGGAGCAGATTCAAAACGAGAATGCAGAGCGCGCGGCAAGACTTAGATTTGAGATTGCACAGGGAAAGAAGGAAAACAAGGCATTCTTGGAGAATGTGGAGAGAGGAAAGATGGTCAGTGGAATTGAGGCGACGAGGAGGAAGAGAGGGGAGGATGTTGATGGCGCCAATGAGGCTGCCGAAGCGATACAGGAGACGGAGGGCAAGCCAAAGAGGAGGAAAGGAAGACTGGAGTTCTCACAGCATACGACGACGAGCAAGGCACTTAGGAGACCCGAACCGGGTCAAGATGTTAACAAGGTGCTCAGCAGCATGATGTAAGGCCAAGGGGTGTACGATATCTAGGCAGACGAGTTTTATTTCACATTTCAACAGAGTGCACCTTGTTCGAGTGATACTACGCTAATGCGCATAACAATATTTCATGCCCTTGAGTATAGTTCAATAACGCCAACCCGAGCCCATGCAATGCTATTCAGCCCAAACAACGCCAACCTGCATATCGTATGCCAGGGTATAAAGTTTCTCCTCCGTGCCCCCTAAATCGCTGTACCTCTTTCAAAGCTATCCCGTATTTCGCTCGTGTATTTATTGTAGAACCGCGAGAGCTTATCGTTGAACTGCTTGTTCTTCTGATTGATGTATGTGACATCGCCCACATCCTGCTCGTCGCGTATGCCTCTTGCAGCGCGTGCCTTCATTCGTGCGCGCTCGCCCTTGTCCAGATCTGCAACCAACCTATCGAGGGCTTCCTTCGAGGGCTTGTGGTCGTGGCTATACGCTTCGTCGACCGGAGTGTTTATGCGCCCATTGCTGTCGACCGTGTATATCTCCCCAGCATCCGTCTCAACTAGTTGCAAGAGCCCGGAAGACACTTGCGACTGGAGTTTCCTCGCCTTCTCCTCCGCATACGCCTCCATATCTACCTTGCTCATCTGCCCAATCTGTCTCTTGTACACCTTGTTCGCCTCATTCCTGTAGTCTGCAAATGCGACTCCCTCCCTGTTTTTTGCCTTCTTCTTCAGCCGTTTGTCCCAGCTCTCACTCTCCTCGACAGTATAGTCCCAATTCCTTTTGCGCTCAAAGTCTGGGTCTTCTGATTTAAGTAGTTTGTAGGATGCTTTCTCGTGGGCGGCGCTGAGTTTGGAAATTTGCGCGAGACGGCTGGAGCGGTCTTCTGCGTCGCGGACTTCGCGCTCCGTGGCTTTGCGGCCGTTTACTTTCTGCGCCTGGAGGGCCTTGAAGCGCGCCATTCGCGCTTGGAGGGCAGCTTTGGCGTCGGAATTTGTAGTTGAAGTAACGGCGGTTTCTCCAGCGGCTTCTTGGGGTGAGGGTACATCTTGCGCTGGTGTTTCGTTCACGGTCATGGAGGTTGATGCCTCTTCTGCTTCGTCGTTTGTTGCAGTGTGAACAGTATGGGCGAGCTCTTTATCGGAAATGACAGGCGATTTGGGGGCATGGTCGTCCCCGTCGACCTTTATCGTGTTGGCCATACTGGGTCGTTGTTGTGTGAGAGAGTAGATGTAGGCCATTCTACGAAATGCCGGATTGACGACTGCCAAGACGCTAGCCTGTTTCTGTCCAACCGCCTAAGTACCTAACAACCTTGGGACCAGCTACAACATCATGGCTTCGAGTTCTCATGCTTTGCATTCATCCTTGTATTTACCACTCGTTTTTATTTCCGGCCTTACCCATGGCTCGTATAGATGCATTCAGTTAACAGTGCCGCAAGATCTTTGCCAAGTTGGGCCTAGTTAAATCCAGGATCCCGCTATGCTCTTCATCATGATTCACTATCTTATATGGTCCCTGGAGAGTTCTTCTATCGTCTATTCTCTTATTCTAATAAACGGAGAAGCTTCGACATGACAACCTCATTCTCAGAGACAAACTTTTGCTCCATCCACCGTCAATACAAACAGGATACGGATATTGTGTTGTCATGGTTGACGGGCACGGGCACGGCAGACTGGTTATCAGCTAACTCCATCGCTACCTGCTGCAAGTTCGAGAGGGCCTGCTACAGGTTTGAGAGGCAAGATACGAAAGCAAGCAGGCAAAACAAAGACAGGGGTGTCAGAGGTAAGGCCATGTTGACCATTCGCACGAAAGACTTTGAGCCCATGGTCGAATGCGTCACAAACAACATGGTGGGACCCAGTATTCCAGCATCTGTCGAGAGGTTATTTCAATGTATGCTGAACACATGTGAGAGGGTCACCAACTGGTTCAGTGACTATGATCAGGGGGACACTCAGATCACTAAACAACATGCGGTTTTCAACCAAACTCTGGACAGAACATTCGAGATATTGCGTCCCTTTGTCAAAACGAATGGCCGGAAGAAGGCTACCGAAGTAACTGCTGAAGACTTCCACGTTCATACGCATGCCCTCCAGGATAATCTCTCAAAGCTTACTGTTAACGAGACAGTAAAATCAAAGCGAAAGACGAAGCCTAGTGCTACAGAGGATGATGACGTAGAAGAGACTGTCGAAGAGAATTTCGATACGTTCTCTAGCCTACCACGTGTTCATATCGAAAGAGATGAACTTGAACTGGAAGAGTTTTACCTCACGATCATGATGTTTCTTGTTGAAATCATTGAGATTGGCCAAAAAATCCTCAATATCTGGAGGGAACGTGCATAAGACGACCGTAACTTTGTTATCGCCTCCATGGTTACCAATACTGCTATTGAGCTTGTCTCTCAAACTGAGTGTAGATTTGGACTACTTCTGGAACGTCCAGCAAATTATCCTGCTTCGAAATTCCCCGTGGGGTCGCTACCAGCAGTACTGAATTATCTAATGCATGACGCTGTCCATCATCTTCCCGTCGAGGACTGGGTCTTGCTTGGCACGCCAAACCTGGAGACTGGAACACTGGGAAGTTTCTACGCTCGATTCAACCCATGGCCTGTTTGTTCCGCATTGAAGTATCATCTTGGTTATTTAACATACTGCGCGGGGATAATAGCAAAGATTCCATTCCTATAATGTCCCAAGAGGAGCCTCTAGGATTGGCTGTCACACCATCGTTCCAGCAAACCCTTGAGCTTATATCAGCAACACGCAGACAAGATTACGTTCGATGAAGTCACCAGGGGAATCGGAGTCATAGAGCAGAGTAATGAAATTTCTATATGGGTCGCTTTCGGCATACATATCCTCCTGGACGTATTGTCTATTCTGAAAGAGACGATTGAGCAAAAGTTACCTTTTGAGCAATTGTACAAAGCTGCAGTAGCGACTCAAGCGGTTCGGAACACTTCCGAACAGCAGCTCCGAGATGTTTTTTCTTGACAGGGACAGAATATCCAAAATATATGAGTCGTGGGAAAATGACAATCGATGAGGTTAAACGTTGGATGATGGGTTCAGTAGATGTGTCGAGTGGTCACGGTGCTCTGATGCATTCCGAGCCTTGGTCTTGTCATTAGACGAGGAGGATCCATCATATATATTAGCTGATATTCAGCCCTTTTTGTGATGACTAATGGAATGAATACCAGCTGATGTTCTCATCTCACCGATGCGGCATCGAGCACGAAAATAAGCTAGAAAACTTATGTGTGCTGAATAACTTGTATGTAGCTGGCCGGCTGCTACATCCCCTAAGATCCAGTCTGGTCAGACATGGAATTCGTCCTGGCCGTTGAAGGATATGAACGGTGGCGTGTCATTCAGTAGATTAGGCAAATTCATATGCATGGTCTCATACACTACACAGGTTCAATGCGACGTGTTTTTCAAGTGAAAGGGCAATATACCCGCATGATGAAATTGTCTGTAGTTCTGTCGAACTATAGCTCTATCTTCATCTTATGCTCTATTTTTGTGGCTTCATAAACACCATGACAGCCAAGCCAAGCTCAGATGACACATCCCTGCCCATCTAAATAGGCTCATCCCTTGGCTCAATAAGCACCTCGTTGACACTGACATGCTCGGGTTGTTTAAGCGCATACACGATACACTCTGCCACATTCTCCGGATCCAGCACCTTGGCCCCACTCGGCTCACCAAACTTCTTCAGGGCCTCAGCATCTGTGCTCATGCCCAGGAGATCCGTGGCCACGTTACCGGGCTGCACGGCAGTAACCCTCAGGCCTGTTCCGGCGGTCTCGAGCCTCAGACTCTGCAGTGTGGCTTCGACGAAGAACTTGGATGCAGAGTAGACGCCTAGGCCAGGGAAAACCTTGCGGCCTGCGTCTGAGGAGATGGCGAGGAGGTGACCTTTTCCGCGTTTGAGCATCGTGGGGACGATGGAGGAGATGACGTTGAGGAGACCCTTGCAGTTCACATCGACGGTTTGGTTCCATTGGTCGGTGTAGGAGTTTGCCATCATGGTAAAGTACATGACGCCCGAGACGTTGACAAAGATGTCGATAGGGCCGAGCTGCTTCTCTGCCGCGTCGACGAGCTCTTCGACTTGGGCCTTGTTGGTGACGTCTGTCTTTTGCGTGATGATTTTGCCTTCACGGACTACGAGGCGCTTCTTTAGGTCTTCGAGGGCGTCGATGCGACGGGCTGCGAGCGCGACGTGGCAGCCTTCTCGGGCGAGTGCTGCGGCGGTAGCGGCACCGATACCAGAGGATGCACCCATGACGACGGCGACCTTTCCGAATAGAGGGCCTCTTCGGGGAAGTCTAGCGGAGCCACCTGCAGCGGCTTGGTGGACGGGGGGCTTTGGAAGCCAGCCTCGGGCATACCAATGACGTGTGTAGGTTTCGAGGAGTACTTGGTCGACCTTGGGGCGCTCTACAGCCAGACGTAATGGCCTTGTCTTTGCGTTGTCAAGCACAACGACATCTCTCAAGAACTCGATGCTGGGCATACCGCTTCGGAGGATATCTACTGTGAAAGCACCATCACCACCCTTGGCGGCACCTCGCTTATCATCCCATAGGGTGGTCCACTTCTCGAACTCCATCGGCTCAGTCGGGTAACCAAGAACACTAAGATCTTCGAAGACTTGGCTGATATCTACAGGGTCTGGGTCTCCAATGTGAAAAACTGTCTGCTCAGTCTCGGTCTGGTTGCTGAGATGAACGATAGCCTTGCTGACGAAATCGACGGGTGTCATCTCGGCGCGCCAACCCTTGACGTCGGGGTAGTGACCGATTCTGATAGACTCAACAATCATAGCTGTTAAGAGATCCCATGCATTGGCTGCACCTGTCTCACTGTGACCACTGATAGTACCGAGGCGATGTATCTTGATGGGGAGACCTCTCCGACCAGCCTCAAGGGCAAGCTGCTCGGCGACCCACTTGGTCTGACCGTAACCGTCTGCAAGCTTGATAACGTCGTCAATCTCAAGCATGGCGTCTTCTGACCATCCTTCTCGACCCTTTGCTGGAAGAAGTACTCCGTTGGTAGAAATGTATTGTACAGTGGCACCGCCTTGAGCGGCAAGGCGAAGGACCTCCCTTGTACCGCCAACGTTTGGCTTTTGTAGGGCAGCGTACGGGTAAACCAGGTTAACAGTAGCAGCGGCATGGACAATCACATCAAGACGCTCTGCCAGTGCTTTGAACGTGTCAGGTGCGAGGCCGAAGCGCTTGCGAGACAAGTTTCCGGGGAGAATCTCTACACGCTCCATGATGCTGTCGCTCCAAAGTCCGAAGTCCAGCAAGTTCCTACGTATCCTGGCAATACCGGCAGGGATATCATCTTGCGAGGAGTCGGCAAATCGAACCATACAGATGATTTGCGCAGACGTGCCCTCGAGCAGATCCCTGAGAAGGAAAGCACCCAAGAAACCGGTAACACCAGTAAGAAGTATAGTCTTTGCGTCCTTGAGCGCACATATTTTGGCGTCTTTCGGCTGGATATCCTTGTCTAGAACCGAGTCTGCACGTAGGACAGCAGGGAGGTTATCTTGCACCTCGGCGGTGTGGCCGTCACGAATGGCACGAACGGTATCCAGGTGCCCATTAAGCGTTGCTGGGGTGGCGAGGCGTGCTACCGGTACTCTGAATCCAAAGGTATTCGACAAGCGTGCAGCAAGGTCAGCTAGCAGGAGCGAGTGACCTCCAAGGTCGAAGAAGTTGTATTCTGGAGTAATTGAACTTGCGCTCACGCCCAGGATGGATGCCCAAATTTGGGTAATCTGCTCAATAGTGATTGGGCTCTGCTCATACTTTCTTGCACTACCAGATGGAGATGCTGGTCTCGGTGGAGGAAGCGCCTTCAAGTTGACCTTACCAGACACGTCGCTGGTCGGCAAGTTGTCCATCTCGACCCAAAGCGCGGGTATCATGTAATGGGCTAGGTATGACATGAGCATACGTCTCGCAGTCGAACTGCGGCCTGTTCTGTCGATTTCGACTTCTGGGCGTTCAGTCGATGTTTCCTTGTCCCGCACGATGTACGCCACCAGTTGTCTGTCTATGCCCTCGCCAAAGGGTACTACAGCGCAGTGGCTAACTGCCAAATGGTTGAGAATTGCGCTCTCAACCTTACCTGGGACCACCGAGTATCCACGAATCTTGATCATAGCACCGACACGTCCGGTGATTTCAAGCAGCCCATTTGGAAGGAGACGCGCCTTGTCGCCGGTCCTATACATACGAGCACCAGCTTTTGAGCTGAATGGGTTACGAATAAACGCTTCTGCGGTCGTCTCAGGACGATTGAGGTATCCTCGTGCAAGCAAATGGCCACCCACGTAGAGCTCACCATTCTCGCCCTCGTCGACCTTCTGGCCACTCTCGTCCAGGATGTAGATGTACTTCTTGTCAATGAGCGGTGGTCCTACTGGGCAATATGGTGCGTCCTTGTCGAGCTTCTCGAGCATGTCTTTAATGTCGCCACAAGCGATCTCATGTGTCTCACATGCACTATATACATTGAGTAGGCGAGTGTTTGGGAGCGCCTTGATACCGCGGCGTGCTAGGTCTGTCGTCACGACTTCTCCATTGAGCCAAATAGTCTTCAGGTTCGGCAGGCGGGTCTCTAACGCTTGGTGGCGAGCAAGGACAGCAGAGAAAAGGGTTGGCGTGAACAGTGTTTCGGTGATCTTCTTTGAGGCGAGCAAGTCGACCAGCATACGTGGGTCATAACTTGCTTCATCAGGAACGGCAACAACAGTCGCTCCTCGTAGCAGTGGGCGTATGATTTCCCACACGAAGAAGACATTGCAGGCCACACGATCGCCTGGCTGTATGTCGGATAGACCAAATCGAAGATCATACGAGAGGACAGACGCCCTGTGGGGGTTGGCGATGCCTTTGGGCTTGCCGGTCGTACCACTGGAGTAGGCAACAAACGCCAGGCGATCCAAGTCGGTGTCTTCGGGGAGTGGTTTTAATTGAGATTCTTCGACTTGACCGTTGCTAGCTGAGCTTGTTTCGTCCAAAACAACAAGCGGTGTGTTTCCCTTGATCTTGCCAACCTCGGCGCTGATGGTAACGACAACTGTAGGCTGGGCATCTTCGAGTACGTCTGCGAGAAGATCGGGAGGGTAGGCTAGTTCCAGAACCAAGAATGCACCACCTGCGCGTAGAGCTGCTAAGCAAGCGACTACATAATCGGCGGATCGCGGCAACAAGACCCCAACCAAGCTATCACGGCCGACCCCATGACCCCGCAGCCGGTCGGCGAGGGCAGCGACCTTGTCGTGGAGTTCTTGGTACGTATATGTATGCTTGTCGTCCTCTAAAGCAACCAGATCCGGGGTAGCTTGAACCTGTTTTGTAAAGAGTACCGACTGGTCCTTTGTAGTGTCGATGACGGACATTGTCTGGAATTTTCGTTGGAGGGGCAGATGGAAAAGTTCAAAGCGCAATTGACAGGTGATTGGCGTCTTATTTATTACAGGGCAGTCCCCATAAGTAAGTTGGATCGCCACGTTCGTGGAGCAAGTCAATGTGTAAGGATTTTGGCTCGTTGAGGGCTCGCTTATGTTCTGGCACTTTCCCTTGTGTTGATGTTGCGCCGAAAGGTCTGCCGATAACGTCATTTACTAGCGTAGACTAACAATCCCACAAGGCCATATCATTGCTTAAGAATTTGCACTGTTGGGACCATCGGAATCCTGCTTGTGGCTGATTGGCACCTAGAGATACGCCGTTCAGGTAGTGTAGCCGTCTGCCGAGTTTTAGCTGCCAGCGCCAGCCTGGCAAACCCATAGAACTCTTCTGAACATGAACATCTGGTTGAACATGACTCGTCACGAACTGTCCCCCGCGCGCACGGGTAGATCCTCGCAGTGACCCTAGTCTAGATTCTGGATGGCCACTACTGACTCTATCACCTGGTGTCTCATCTGTTGTGATGCAAGGCCGATCTTGGTTACCTCGGACAGGCATATGATATGCAGTCATTATCGTTCGATCAACCTTACAAGATGTCAGCTGGTAATTGAATTTCCAGAATCAATTGAAACTGCTGAGCTATCATGTAAAAAGTGGGAGATGCATAGATTTATACCATCCGTGGTGTACGGGACACGTCTATTGTGCAAATCCCACGAAATTAAGATAATCACGTGGCACTTGGATTTTAGACTTCACAATATGGTCACAGAAGAAAAGCTAAGACCAACGAGATTGCATGGATATATTAGGGAAGCTGATCATAGGAATATTGTTCACGAGGGACAAACAACGAAGAGAAAGAGAAACAGATAAGGCGAGGAAGATGCGTGCATGCGGGGAAGACGCTACTGTCGGACCAACGTCAGCCTCGCCTACCGTATCATTGATTAACTAATTTTTCCCGATGGATATGTATGTACCATCACACTAGCTATGCAGGAGCGTCCAATCTGGCTTGGAGTGTTTGATGTGGCTTGACACACCAGTATGCCAGAAGTAAAAGAATGACCAAGAAAACAACAAGCCACAGCCTTCTGAGTATGGACGCTGCTACATCAACAGGCATTTCGTTGAAGTGACCCCGCCCCGATACACTGAGGTTACTCGTCTTGGCTCCCATCTGATGCTCCAGATCTTTTGTGAATTCTTGCAGCGCAGCGTTGATGCAAAAGAAGGGCCTGCGGTTTTCCGCCACGACTTTCCATGCCTTTTGTCCAGGCTCCGTGTATTGAATTGCGCGAATGACAAAATGACTGAACGGGTAGCGGCAGACAAGCAGAGCGAAGCCGTGACCATCTGGATCTTGCCAGCCATAGAGATTATGAATGTATTCTGCCTGATTGTTAGTATTGCAAAACATGGGATAGCAGGGAAAAAGCAGAGCGTTCGCGAGAAAGAACGTACCGTAAGCTACCCCTTTGAGTTTCTCCTCCAAACTCTTCTCGTCGAGGCGATATCTGCTCTTAGCATTTCGTTTGTTCATAGCTGCGCGTGTTCTTATAGAATTTTGCTTGTTCATAGTTGCGGGTGTCTTCGAGGCTGTAAGAGATACAAGTGATTGAGTGGGAATACTGTATTGGTAAACGGATGTAGAGAAATCGCAGAGTGCCAGAAGGAAAGTTATACGTGTGCCAAGGCAAGAGGTCTCTCCTGCCTCAGTCTCCATGAACCAGGCATGTAAGCGGCTAGGGGCGTAATTTGTTCACGCAGGTAGGTTCCACCAGTGAACGGAAAGAAGCATGGGGAAGGCCCGAAAGAGGTCACCGCAAATGATTTGGGGCGAGGTTTCGTAGCATGCTGCTACGTCAGCCGTACTATTTGAAGAGGAAGCGACGCATTTTATCGCCCTCTACTATAGTTATTACATAAAACCAAGCATCCATGGACAGTCTGTGACGAATCCATATGACCAAAAAAAATCAAACTCACTCCTTTAACTGCCTGTTCATACTGTTCATGTCATAACTCGGCAGGTTTGGGTCTGTCAACACGTATTGTAAGTGGTATGGGTTCATACATTTGCACAAGCCGGCCGGCCATTGTTCTCCGTCCCAATGCATACAATACAGTCATATATACATAGTTCGCGACCAGCATCATGCCTTGATCACGTACTTGCTGCGGTCGTCGCCCTCCACCACCTTTCTCGACCTCTGCTTCTCCCACACCTCTACTCTTGTCATACGTTCCAAATCTTCCATCTTCTTCTTCCTGAACGCCTCTTGCTCCTGCTCCTGTATAGTGAGCGGTGACCTTTCTGCCAGTTTCTTTGTGATTGTAGGATCTGACTGCACCATGTCCTTGTTCAGTAGCTTTTTCACCTGCTCTCGTAATGTACTCGCAGCCTTCCTTGCCTCGCTCGGGCCCCCAGCTCCATTGCTAATCTCTGCCTCCTTGAGTTCTTTTTGCCTGTCCTCCTGACCCCACGGTTTTAGGTCGGGGGTTTCAGGCCATACAAAAGGCTTTTCCAGTTCGACCGTCATGTATTTCTGCGACTCGGGTCTAAACCAATGCCTTGGCTGTTCGCGCGTATCTCGTACTGGCATTTGTTTTACATATGATCGGATGTTGAAGCATTTGACGTTGTAGGCATGGTAGAGGTAGTCACGGAGGTCGTATTTTGAGAAGTCCAGTGGGACGAGAAAGCGGGCATGGTATGGTGAGAATTTAGGTGTCCGTACAAGGGCAACTGTGAATTTGGGACTGTATCAGGTCAGTTTCAGTGCTGATGGTACACAGAGGGCCGCTTACAGGTAGATCTTCTTGCTGCCGAAGGCGATCAGCTTCTTGGTGATGGGAACGGCGTCCATGGCGGAGAGTCCCAATATGGGTCCGATACTCGATTTCTTAATGGATTCCAATCAATTGCTCGTTGGTAGGTGACTCCTATGTTGGATGTCGGGACGAGCAATGCGCGCGACGATGTCTTGTATCCAAAGTTCAATGGCGGTTGGTCCCGAATGTCCAGAAAATCTATCGGAGGCCCATCGCACACCTCCGCGTCCGTGCACCTTCGTCCCCGCCTCGTATCGCAACCTCCATCCTTTCTAGCACAACACATGTTCAACGCAACCGGCTTCCATCACAATCTTCCTATCTTCAGTTGAGAATTGAGAACAAAGTCTCGATGAACCTACTCTTGTTGTTGTTGTATCTCTCTACCAATTTATTCCCTTGCAATCTCAACTGTCTCTCACCTCAAACAAGATAACCACAATGTACTTCACTCTATCAACAATTTGACTATCTTGCCCTATATTTATTTTGCTGTCTTCACATATATAGATGTGATAGTTGTAGTTGCTCGTAACTTTTCTTGTAGCTTACACCTCTTCATCAGGATACATACGCGCTTTAAGTATCTGAAAATGAGGCCAAAAGAGTTCTTTGGAGACTTCACTCGCACGAGTAGGCAGGTATGCTATGGCGAGAAGCGTCCAAATACCATCACACAATCGGATGAGGGCCTGCTTCTGTGATGCGTTTGCACGTGCGCGTTGTGGTACGCTGCCAAGCATTGCCACTGTCTATTTGCTCCTTCCACTCTCCAATCCACACTCACCTCGAAAGCTTGGTCTCCACGCGATGTATGAGCTTAGCCAAACAATGAACCCCCACTTGTTTGACACTCTCATTCTCCAACACCGTTACTGCACTATCCATAGTCATGGATGGCTGGAACACTGCTCTCCCCGTGCCTGGGACTGACCAAAATGTACCCAAGCTCAAGAGGCCGAACAAAGTCATTCCCGTCCCCATCGAGTTGCGTCGTCGCTCGCAACCCAGAGAGCGCGACATAATCGTCAATGATGTCAAGACCGCCACCGGATGCGAGGTGATTCTGCAATGGGACAACGGACGCATACAGGAATTTGGGATCCTAGGGTCCGGTCCTGGCTTAGACAAGGCTGTCAGATACATCAATGAGTGGATCTTCAAGGGAAACACCAAAACAGCAGAGTCGTCAGCATGGGCGAAGATGTCTGCTTTCAACAATGACAATTGGCATTACGATAAAATCGAGCAGCTGGAGCGTGTGCGCAAGCAACAGTTCAAAGAAGCTGTTCCCGAGGATACTTCGCATCTGTCTAGAGTAAGTATGCTAAAGGCTTGATCAGCTATAAGAGCCTAACTAGTATAGGCCACTATTTCTTGGCCGGAGGCTCTTCTCGACCAGGAGATCAACCCCAGAGACATTTTCAAGAACAAGCTCGAAGCCCTGGACGTTATCAGGACGAACAACGATGTTTATATAATTCTCTCACCTGGCCCTGGTCAAGCTTGGCAGATCGAAATACTCGGTGAGGATATGGACAAGGTCATAACCGCCGAAGCACAAGTGCAGACCGTAATCGAGAAAATACAAACCGACGCTGCAGGATTTCAGCATACTGTCAATATCATCCTTGACGATCGGGAGGGGATCACAGTCATCCTCGAAGAAGCTGAGCTTTGGTGGCCGAATCGCAACGACCGACTTGTCCCACGACTGCTTTCCCACCCCTTGATGGACGTACCTGGAGCATTTCGACAGGATTTTCTACACTATACTCAACTAAAGAAGATACAGAGTTCCTTCAAGGCGTCTCTAGAAGCAGTTCGCTATAGGAAAGGCTCGTACGACATGGCCATCCGCCTTGGCTGCCTCGCTCTGAGTTCAAAGAGGGCCGCAGAAATCCCACCTGGCACTACAGTCGAGAAGGAGGATTTCCAGAAAGGCATAGAAGGAATATTCCAGCTTGAGGTGAAGAGATGGCTCGCTGGCCACACGGTGGGCTCTCAGATCTTGAGGGCACTCATGTCGGCTGAGCACTTCCTGGAACCAACCAAATCTGCTGGATATTATGGACGCATGCCCTGTTCTCTAAAATTGACTCAACCAGTGTTCCGAAATACGTGGGTGTTTCGTGATCCTAGCGTAGCTGGTGGACGACCAAGCACAAGCAACACAACACAGACTCCGCTCGTTATAGTCCAAGTTGACTGGACGGACGATGAGGAGGGTCTTTACGAAAAAGGAGCCGCCAGGTACTATCGACCAGAACAAGGTACGAACGGTCCCAAAGTGAACATGGACATCAATCTTTTAGAGCTTGGTGAGAGCCGCGGGTGGCACTTCGCTCTCGAATCTTTGGTTCCTATGTCTCCGGCGACCGTCTCACCACTTTTGAAAAGCTTTGCTGCCAGTGTAAGGATGAAAGATAGATACGACATCTTATCCCATGAACCTTTTGTTGTGTGCGATGCTACACCAACCATCAAGAAGTGTCTGGTCACATCTCGCTCGGAAGTCATGTACACTTTCGGTATCAAGAAGACTTCGTACAAGGCCGAGTTTACCGGCATGTGGTATCCTGGAAACAAGCTGGCTTGGGGTCTCTGTGTTCGCCACTTGAAGTGGGCTACCCATCTCGCCGAACTGGAGCGTCTTACAATGGGCGACAAGGTTCATTGGGGGGACACGGTCACCGCGTTTCTGCCGGACGATGGTCAGTCCTGTCACTCTACTGCTGATGAAGAAGATGCAAACGGTGAATGCGAAGAACTTGGAATGAGTAACCTTGGGCTTAGTTCTGGAGCTCGTGATGGAATCCGCATCCTCACTGACAAGCTGCTCCAACTGTCTACCATCGTTAGCTCGGTAGCAGGCATCGCGGGAGGGGCCACTATCTGAGGGGAATGGGTCATGGTTATGCACAAGGAAGACGTTGAGCGGTAGTGGAATCCGTTGGTGCATTCATCTACATTCTTCGAGTTGAACAGCTCAATGACACTCAGTGTGCTTGGATGAGCAATAAGCACACATGCCCCCTACCCCCCCTATACCACAGTCTCCATGTAAGCTGGTATCAGATTCCACACATAGTTGCTCTATAAAATTGAGGGCATGCTTGTATCTCCAGCCTGTGCCTACATTCGTGCGCCGTGCGACCACTAGTCGCGTGCCTTCGAGATATACAACCCATACACCCATCAGCCCCTTCAACTCCCCTGCTCCTCCCCTTTCCCCTCCTGTGCATTCATAACCTTGAGCCGAATAACCTCCTCCACAACCCTAACATTCTGCGCCTTCCCCTGCACGACGCCCTCCAGATCCTTCAGGCTCTCGCCCAAATCCTTGACTTTACGCTCATAAAAGTCTTTGGCGCTCGCAACATCCTTTTCCACAAAAAAACCCGTGCCTACATCCACAAGCACGTGCTCGTGGTCCGTGAGTTTACCGGGTACGTACAGTGAAGAGGTTAGAGGCACGAGCAGCGGTTTGCTAACGGTTGCGGGGGTGAGGCCCGTGGTTATGGAGGTGAGGCAGTCGCGGAATTTGGATTGTGCGGTCCGCAGGGATTGGAATGAGTTTGAGAGGTGGGTGAGTTCGGCGTCGAGTTGGGTTTTTAGTTCTTGCAGGCGGGGGACGGGGAGGGATGTTATTTCGACTTGGTGAAGTTAGTACATGTGATGGTTTGTAGCTTTATTCATGGGGGGAAGACTTGGGGAATACGGACTTTGCCCTGGCTGGCCGCCTTGCGCTTGTGCTTGTTTCGACGCCATTGCGCTGTTGTGATGGTGGTGAACTGGATGTTGCTACAAGATGGGTAACTTTCGGTCCTGGCAAGTGGGGCGGGTCGAAAGCTCGCCGTGTGTGTGGGGTAACGTGAGAGCGTGTCAAGCTCCCGACGCCCGCATGGAACAATTTCTTCCCAATTACACAAATGTCTCTAAGGCCGACTCAGCCCTTGCTCGCGATCCCTGGAGTCTACGTTCCAAAGCGATATCCGAAAAATATCCCCAAGACGCCACACGTATACCGTCCACGTCGGCGTTTCGAGGCTTTGTCCAAAATCGAACACAACAATGAGAGGCGGAAGCCGAAGAAAGCTCTCAAGATAGAAGGCTTCGGCTGGCAGAAACCGGCATATTTCAAAAGCGCTTTTCTTGAAATACCAGCGAGGACAAAGTGGTTCACACCAGAAATCGAAGGCTTTCGGTATCCGTCGGTGTTAAACGCAGCGTATCTGGGTCAATATGGCGAGTCCATTGTGCCGCTCGAGATGACGCGTTCGGTCGGCAATAACGACGACGGAAAGTCTGCACAGAACACGTTTGAACGCATGAACGCACCGCTTAGTCTACTCTTACAACACATGACTGCTGCAGAGCTACAAGATACACAGCTTTACCTAGCGCAACACTCGCTCTCTGACCTCGCCGCACCGCTGCAAGAAGACGTCCCCACACCAACAGACTTCTTCGCTGCTCTCCACTCCAAAGGCGACATCTACGGCTCCAGTCTCTGGATGGGCAGACCGCCTACCGTGACGCCGTTGCATCGCGATCCGAATCCGAATCTCTTCGTGCAGCTGGCTGGGAAAAAGGAGGTGCGGTTGATCAAGCCGAAAGTGGGACAAGAGCTATATGAGAGGGTGAAGGCGCAGATTGGGGAGACAAAGGGTGTTGCGAGTATGAGGGGCGAAGAAATGATGCAGGGGAAGGAGAGAGAGCTTTTGGAAGAGCTGGTTTGGAGTAAGGATACAGATAAGATGAACGACGCTATCATGCATGGTGTGGGTGGGTTTGAAGTGAATTTGAGACCGGGGGATGCGTTGTTCATTCCATTGGGGTGGTGGCATGCTGTTAGGGGGCATGGCAAGGGTGCGAATGCTTCGGTGAGTTTTGGTGCATATTTCTGTGACTACGGTGCTAATATATCATGATAGGTCAATTGGTGGTTTCGCTGAGGAAGCTACGGCGAGGAAGCCTACATCCAGTGAGTAGAAGTCCTCATTTGACTTCTACCCGGATATTAGCTACTGACCCATCCACCCATGTCCCAATCGACCTTGTTCCGGGCACAATCTCCACTTCCCTCATGATTCGCTCCATTCCCACCTCAGCCTCGCTATCTTCAGAATCCCAATCATCGTCTACGATATCTGTTGCAGACTTGCGCACAGACATCCAGTCGCCTGTTTCCCAAACCAGCCTGCACTGCATGGGCTTAATGCTGAAGTGCTTGCCGACCAACCCTAGAACCGTATACGCCGTGCTACTCATGGGAACCTCTGTCTCAAACACAGTAGACGTCGAAGTCGCCAAATAGAACTTGACGCATAGTAGCCTGGCGGCCAACGAATTCGGATTCACAGCGTTGACGGAACGCTGGACATCCGGCTCCCCGTATTCTTCGCACAGCCACGCGTATCTCGGATGACTCTTTAGTATTTGCTCCCGTAGATTTTCAGACGCAAATTGGACCTCCTTTGCTATCATGGAAAGGTAGTACGTCTCAGCGTTCAGCCGTTCCTTCTCGTTGATCGGACTGTGGTTTAATGTCTTGAGATTACCCAGTCGCGCGAGGGTAAGCATATACCCATCGTCGGCAGTTAGCGTACGGCCGTCGGGTGCTTGTAGCGATGAATACAACGGATTATGCGAGACGCGCAGACTCTGGAGGCCCGGGAAGACATGTGCGAGTTGCTCGATGAAAGCCCATGTTGATATCTCGTTGAACGACAGATCCACTTCTCGCACTGTTGGCGGAAATACTGGTATCGCTGTGTCCGGAGTGATTAGCTCGGACACTTTGTTTTGCTTGAGGATCAAGCGTTGGAGGTTTGGCAGTTTAGCTAGGCTTGAGAGAGAGGAGAGTGAGGTGAGGAGGTTGTCTTCTAAGATGAGTTCAGTGATTTGCGGGTTGGGCTCATGCAGTGTGAGGGTTGTGAAGAGGTTGCTAGCTGCGGAGAAGGTGGTGAGCGAGGGGAAGAGGTGGGTGAGCTGGGCGAGGTCGGTCCAGGGGAGGAGCGTGTCTTCTAGTTTTAGTGAGGTTATGCCTTTGAAGGCGTGGAGACAGCGAGTTTGTTCTGCTGGGGACAGGGTGATGTTGTGGAATCGTGTGCCACTGTGTTTTTAGTTAGCAACCTCAGGCTATCAAATGATATCCAAACATGACTTACTCAACCCTCAAACTTCGCAATCCAGGCAACTGTTCACAGATCGCTGCCACCTCCCTCCAATCCTCGAAAAGATTCCTACTCAAATCAAGTTCCACAGCCTTTGGACACGCGTCCGCTATGTGTCTTTTCTCGCCACCATCCATCCACAATGACCCCCTCGCCTCTGGCCTCACCATACAAAGCCCATCTAGGATGATAATCTTGAGTTCCTCCAACTGCGCTAACTGTTTCCTGATCTTATCAAACCCAATCTCCTCTGCCGGCTTTCCATTGAATGAAACCGTCTTCGGAGGCTGATGATTAAACACAACGTGAACATCTGGATCCCTGAAGTCTTCTTCCTCCTGCTCAGACGCATATTTGTACTTTAGGGCTTGCACAAAGGAACGTGTGGGGTCAGGTTTACGCGTGGGCCGGATAAACGAGGCGCATGTTGGAGAGGTGTGCAGGCAGGTGAAGTAGCGGGTGTCGTTGTGGGACCCGTCATGCTTACCACGAGTCGGGTCGTCCCATTCTACGCCGAGCCAGGGACCAGTTGTACCAGGGAGGGTACCATGGTAGCGGATTGTGCACAGGTGAGTGGCGAAGGAGAGACGTTTGCCGATGTAGATGTCGGTAGTCATGGTTGCGGTTTGATGAGTAGTGGTGGGTGATGTGCTCCTTCTTTTTTTTCTCCAGGTGTGTGTGCGTTCTGAGCAGATTGAATTATGGCATTACAATCCGGGGTCCTCGTTCAACGGCTAAAATAGCTTCCAGCTTTTTTGCATAGTTCTGTCGGACGGTTGCAAGTGTGCGGGAGTGAAGGCATCCGCGCACGTGATGGTGTGGATACCTAAGAAGTTAGCGTGGTACCTGATCGCCGCTTCCCAAGAAGTTCTGGGTTGCATACATCACCAACGCGCCTTCTCACACCACACCACACCACACCACTCTACACTTAGTGACAACAGCTCGCGTACGGTACATCCTACAAAAAGCAGAACTTTGCTTGCATAGACGCACACCACACTTACGGTTGTCGAGGATGGATTACCAGGTACGTCTATCTCGTTGCAAAATATCTAGGGCAGCTACCTAACATGTGCAGAATCGCGCAGGTTCTAAATTCGGCGGCGGCGGTGTCGCCTCGCAGTCCGCGACGAATGCCGACCGAAGAGAGCGCCTGAGGAAGCTCGCGCTCGAGACCATCGACCTCGACAAGGACCCGTACTTCTTCAAGAACCATGTCGGTAGCTTCGAATGTCGTCTCTGTACGACGGTACACCAGAATGACGGTTCCTACCTCGCGCATACACAAGGAAGGAAGCATCAGACCAACTTGGCCCGCCGTTTCGCAAAAGAGCAGAGAGAGGGAAAGAGAGACGATGCCAACCAACAAGGTCTACTCGCAGGCGTGCTGCCCAAGAAGAACGTCATCAAGATTGGACGGCCCGGATACCGCATCACCAAAGTACGCGATCCCAATACGCGCCAGAACGGGCTGCTGTTCCAGTTCCAGTATCCAGACATCACGCCAGGCGTTTCCCCCAAAGTTCGTATTATGAGCGCGTACGAGCAAAGGGTGGAAGACCCAGACCCAAACTATCAGTACCTCATCGTTGCCGGTGAGCCGTATGAAACGGTTGCGGTCAAGCTACAGTCACGCGATATCGACAGGAGAGAGGGCAAATTTTGGTTCTGGTTCGACGAGGACGCGAAGGAGTTTTGGTGCCAGATCTTATTCAAGACAGAGCGTGATGAACGCTTCAGCGCAGTGCCCGGCCTTGCAGGCGGTCGACACTAAGGTCTGGTATGTTGTATGGGTTTGCATTTTAAGGGGAGTTGGTAGAAGACTTGACAGCAGTCCAAGTCAAGTTCATTTGAGTCTCTCCTTCACGACACCGTCACGTGGAGCAGGGCATATTCATGGAGTATCCGGCGTTCAACGACAGGAATTACGTCTTTTACGGGAATCTTAACTTGGTGTAGGTAATCATCAATCTCAAAATGTATCAATGTGAATCTGACATTTTCCAAGAAACTTCGGCTGAGTGTCGTCAACAATTTCCAGCGTATTCATCCTCACTCGAAAGGCAGGAGTGCGGCAGATACTTTCGGTCCTTTTCAGCAACGCAATTGCGTTGGGACTTTGCAATGGCCGAGGGCGCTTCACACTGACAAACCACGCATCCATTCATCAAGTAACAACCGCGATATGCCCAAGGTAAGCATCGGCGCATCGTGCATCGGGTAAAGACATCAACTCAACGTAAAACCTCCATGCACTCTGCGTATTCGTGCAGGTCGTGGCGCTTGCTAAGTGCTAAGGCACCGCGATTTGGCCATGCGTCTGTGCGTCGTCCATACATGACGTCCGCTCCTAACGTCAACAACACATACCTCAACTCTGTCTCACCGTCTTTCCTCGCTTCGATTCTTAACCGATTGCAATTTTCACTTGTTCACCGGCGCTTTATGGACGCCTCAGTTACCGTATGATATTTACTGATCACATGAACATGCCTGCCGCCATCGGAATGTTAACCCGTCTGGCACTCTATGTTGCTTTGCTCACCGCATGCCCAGCCTGCCTTCTTTCCAAGTCTGTCGTGCATATCGGGTGGCAACTGCGGGAAGGACTCGCTGCAGCAGTCAAACCTTGTCGTCTGCGCCTCTCCTCGTGGACTGTCGGTCATGGGTATTTTCTTATGAACAAAGGAGATGTTTCGGAGAGACACTACTCTGTGAGTGGTGGTGTGCTGCGACCCTTCGATCCCAGTCAAGCTTGCGGAGAGCCGTCAGGAAAAAGTCGCCGATCAACATCGCAACGTGGCAGTGATTGCTTTTCAGAATACGAGACCATGAGTTTCTTCGCAATTCCAGCTTCGACATGATGCAAATCAGCAATTCCTCACTGGGAACCCCCAGTACTTTGGCATCTGAACGAGTCAATGGCTCTGCAAACTACGATCGAATCGCCTCGTCTAGTTTGGATGGTCTGCTTGTATCTGTATACATGATCATCCAACAGGGAAATGATGTTCACTTTGCACCATGCAGATGGAGGGGATGAATGCATTGACCTCACTGTCTGCAACACTACAATGGAGCTCAACATTGTGAGTGGAGATGAGAATTTTGCGAATCTTTCCGCAGCCCCTGTCGGCCCCTAATCTTATCGACATAGGCACAAATGAGATTGTTTGGGTGCCTCTTATTCGAGCGCGGCTCTTGACGTCTAGCTCGAGGCGGTATGGATGAGACAAGCCATCACGTTCTCGTTCAAAGGCCGCCGCGGGACCTTACAAGATCATCTGATGGTATAGATGGGTAAATACGACTATAGCCCTGGTCTTCGTGAACGCAACAGCAGCACCTGACCGCCTCTTGGTAGAGAGAATAGTGGATCTGGTCTGCTGATTGGCTGCGACAGCCTTACTCGTTGCTGCAGTCTTTCCACGCTTCCCCACTCTGGAGTGGACCGCCGCACCGTTCAACAGTGCTTGATGGCCAGCCTAACGAGATTACATGGATGGGACCAAAATGCTCGGCACGAGGGAAGATCTAGAGAGGTTGGTTTTCGTCAAGGGTCGGGGTTGCGCAGCCAGTGTTTAGCGACGCCTCGGGGACATGCCGAAACCGCTAGATGTTGCTACTGCTGGTTTCAAATCCCCATGTGGACTGTCTTGGAAGGCTGGAGGGCACAGTCATAGCGGGAAAAGCAGGGCGCTGTGCTCAGAGGAGTAGAGTCTGGTACGGTTACGTTACGCGGCTTGGTAAACTTCCCAAAGCGGACGCGCGTATGCCCCGGTGTTGCAAAAGCCGTTTGTTTTTCACTTGGGTGCTCTGAGCGCCGATTAACGAGAAAGGTGCTTCACCGCTAAAATTGTACGACCCCGCTACATGCGGGTTGGATACCGAAACCCAAACGGAAGCGATTGCTCCAGCTAGGGTACGGGGAAGTTGTAAGTGAGAGCGCGAACGGGCACTTGTTCACTAGGTCATGGTACCCAATCCGTTTGGTCGGAATCTTGAAACTGCATGTCAAAAACAAAACGATTCGACAGCAGAGGCCGCCATGGACAGTTCAAACTCAACGTGGGACCCAACGTGGGACCACCTTGCTGTCTGCATTGTCCCGAAGTCGCGATCCAAGACAGTGGATACAGCTGTCATATGATCAGCCTTCGTAGCCTAAGCGTAGTGGCTCGCCAAGGCGTCGACGGGGTCTAATACTTGAATTTGCTATCGAATGTTTCAAGCATCCTTGCAACATGCGCACTACAGATGTCATGACAGCGGTGTGCGGGTTTAGGAGAACGGTACTCGACATCACTTGGACAAGAGTTGCGAGAACAAGGCGGATGGGGGACAGGGGTGGTTGAGCATTTTCGCCCTTCCCCCCTCGGAACACCGAGTTGGATTGTGGAGGTGGAGGAGCATGGAGGAGGCAGCAAGCAGATTCCACTTGGTTGGTAGTCCCGATTTGACCAAATGGTAAAAAGGGGACGGACATAAGCGACGGCAGTCTTGTGCTTGACACTACTATGGAGCGGAAGGCTAAGTAACAGCCGCATGGCCTGGCATATTGTTTTCTCCAGACCCCACCGATGAGGGCCGACATGGACCGAGTTCGGATGCAAGAGCGCTTCAACAGACAAAGAATGGTAACGTTCCCAAAATTAGTGGCTAGTCCCTGCAGAGAGGCAGATGACAAACTTGGGCCTCAGGGTCTAAGACATGGGACTATTGTGGCACAGCCTCCCGGAAACGCGTCAAAGGGCTTGCAAGACGCGACCTGTTGCGGCCGTGGCTCGTCGATGCCGAGGCGGTTGCCGGCGTCATGTACGGTAGGTAGGTCTGGTCTGTGTAGTGTGGAGGAGCTGCGACGGTCTCCCCCAAGAGAGCATGGTGCATGTTTATTTGGCACAGTTTCAGAGCAAGCCGTCATGGTTGAGCACAGGCACGGATGGATAGCAGAGGGCTTGGTCTGGTGGAGAAAGGGACAGTCATGGCGTTACCCCCGCTAAGAGAGGGTGGCGCTCGCTGCGGAAGGGATGTGAGATACGGGCAAGGTAGGACGGTGGGGATCGGTTACAGCACGGGCAGGCCAAGGATAGTCTTGCTGGACGGGTCGCGGGTCGGTTTGTGGAACGGATCGCCAACTGTAAATGCTCGGTCTGTCGACACGGAGGTTGAGCATCTGTCGCAAAAGGTGGCGGCGCTGTCAGTGGATGCTTTGGCCAAACGGCAGGGCATGCAGCCGGAATGATGCATCTGGTGCATCTGGGCAGGCTGGCTGGTGTGTAGCTGTAGGAGCACGGTGATAGGCTGGTGGCGGGGTCTGGCGCTAAGGCGTAGACGACGGCTAGGGAATGCTAGAGGAAAATGAAAAAGCGCAATGTAGGGTGGTGGTGCTCGGCGATCAGCACAGTCGAGTATGTACTGTCCCAGTAGTGGTAGAGGGGGACGGAGTAGCGGGAATACGAGTTGCATTTGCTCGCTCAAAGTGTGTCAAGTTGGGTACGACGGGGGCCCTGAGCAGATCCACAGCAATAAAGTTGGGCTTCCTTATTCGGCTGCTGCGGCAAGCACGAGCGGCGGGATGGGTTTGCTACCACTACGGGCCTGGGGAGTCAGACGATGCGGGTGGATTTGATAGAAAGCGTGTTGCCAGATGCATGACGAGTGCGGCCGCCAATGCAGGCCCCGGGGTGTCTCTGTCTTGGGCGGGCTGCAGGCCTGCTGACACGCTCGCCTTGGTGGGGAGGGGGGGAGATGATGGTCAATCAGCAGCCCGGCCGTGTTGCCAGTGGTCGCGGGCGGGGCGAACTGGTCGCGAGTGGCCTGCACCTTGTTCGCCGTTTGGTGAGGCAAAAGCGAGAAAAGCGAGCAGCATGGGCAGCGCAGGAATGACTAGACCTCGCGTCGACGACGTCCGCTAGAGCTGAGGCGCACGTCGGGTGCTTGGCCTCTGTGTGGAGACGGGCAGACGGACAAAGTCCATGGATGGCAAGGCTAGAAGACCCAGGCTAGCGGTCGCTATCTCGCAGCATGATGCGAGTAATCCTCCAGAGTCCTAGTCTCTACTGTACCTAGTAGAGTCGTAGTAGTCGTCGTCCTAGCCGGACTCCTAGTCGGATCGTCTAGTGCCTCGCCCAGCCTAGCAGCCAAAAGCCACCGGCTCGTGCAGGGCCTCGGGAGAGCCACTTTTTATCACACTGCAGCGCCGTCAAGGCCTGAAGCTTGTCCAAGTCGTCATTGCGTTCCATTTGCTCACTAGACGACGACTTGCTCCGCCGTGCGGGCCGTCAGCTGCTGGGGTACAAGGGCATATCAGATTTGGGCCTCGCTCATATTTCGTAATTCACCACATCCCGACTTTCCCAGACCGTTCCTCCAGTGGCCTTTGCTCCCGCTCAGCCAACAGCCTCTCCCTCGCCCGCTCAGCCAGCTTAGCCGCGCCCCGTCACGCCAATCGCACATAGACATCTCTCGCACGGGTCTTCGCCGACAGCTGGTTAGACAGCCAAAACCGCCCAAGGTTCGTTTCCCCCCAACCGTTCGCTCGCGACTCCTGTCTTGTCCTTGCCCTGTCTGCCCTGTCTGCCCTGCCCTGTCCTGCCCTGTCGTCCTGCTGCCCGCCTTGCCCCGTCTTCCCGCCTAGAACCCGGCCCCAGCCCTTACAGAGCTGCAAGTCACTCGTACAGCGGCTGCTCGCAGTCACCTTGCGTTGCATCTCACGTGGCATCTTGCACTTGCACTTGCACTTGCACTTGCACCTGCTCCCTCTTCTTGCCCACTGTGCTATTATCCAGGGCCTGGATACCACTCGCCCGCAGGCCGTCTTAGCACAAGGACTAAACTCTAACACGACAAGTAGTGTCTATCGACTATCGATCAACACGCGCGAAAATCTCTCCGTCGCGCACCGCGCCTTTTCTGCACATAGACTCGTGCTTGTACCACCAGTTCTGCTCTTTTTTTGACCCGTCCCTCGTCTTTGCGCACACCATCCGCACAAGACCTTGGTACCCTCGCTGCACCCCAAACGTCGTGTTTGCGTCGCTCTGCCTTGATTTTTCCCTGTCGCCTGGCTGTCACGGCTTGGTTTCCCATCATTCCCGAAGAACGCGCCTCTCGGAGCCTTGGCCCCACCCAACTTGCATCTTGGTTCGACCGCGTCGACCTGGCCCTACGACTCCAACACCTCCAACACCCATCAACCCATCAACGCATGCACGCAAGCAACACTTGCCGTCTATCGTGTCTTCTCCCAAACTAACGCCCCATTCCCCATTGGGCCCCCTCTGAGCTTCTCGACGCTCGACGGAAGCTTTCCTCGAGCTCGGTCGCTCTTGCGCCTGCGTCGCCTGGATGTACTCAGTGCATGTGCAACAACCTATCCAAATCATGTCAAATGGTCACATTGGCAACGGCATCATGGACCCATCCGGCACCATTGATCCGTCGCGTAAGTAGTCGCGCCCCGTTCCCCCGCCCATCTCACTGGCTTGCGCGTCTGTTACATCCGACGCCGCCTCCCGCGAAGCAATTGCTAACAGCGACCAGATGTCTTCGGAGGCCCACAGCAGCCCGTCGCACAGCAACAGCAGCCATCGCGCGGCCTGAAGCGCAGTCGCTCGCCTGAGAGCAACTACGAGCTGCAGGGCGATGACACACCAAACAACAAGCGCAGCCGTGGACGCCCTAATAAGCCAGCCAGGCCCTATGCCGGCTCCCCCAACCGTGGTTCTCAGCCTCCGCAAACATCGCCGCAGCACACGGCCGGTGCCCCGCCCGTGCAGACTCCGCAATTGCAGTCCACAACGCTGCCTCGTGGTTCGCCTCCTCAGGTGACGCCACCGGCAAAGTCGACTCCCACCAAGCCCACCGTCATCAAGGCCTTGCCGACTGTGCGCGACCACACCACTGACCAACTCAACCCGGAAGGCGACGAATACATTCCCCGCGAAATCGACGAGGCGGGCGAGCGTAAAGTAACACAGACGGGCCACCCGCTCGACGGACGGGAATACCGCTGCCGCACCTTCTTCGTGCCAAACAGAGCCGACAAGCTCTTCATGCTCGCAACCGAGTGTGCGCGCGTGCTCGGATATCGCGACTCGTATCTGCTTTTTAACAAGAACAGGTCATTGTACAAGATCATCGCTACCCAGGCGGAAAAGGACGATCTGATTCACCAGGAGATCCTCCCGTACTCGTACCGCTCCAGACAGATTGCCATTGTAACTGCCCGCTCCATGTTCAGACAGTTTGGCAGCAGGCTGATCGTCAACGGGCGGCGCGTGCGCGACGACTACTGGGAAAGCAAGGCTAGAAAGCAGGGCTTTACCGAGGAGGACGCAGCGGGTGAAAAGAGACCGGGCGCCGCCAAGGCAAGAGAAGCTGCTGCTGCGGAAGCGAATCACGCCAGCGCCATGGCATTTGCCCACTCAGGGGCCTACACGGGCAACAACCAAGACTACCTTGGAGCTGCCATCAATCCCATGCAGCCATTTGGTGGCCTCAACCCAGCGCCCGGAAGCATGCCAACTTCAAGTGTGGACGCATACAACCAGCGTACGACGGCTGATCTACAGCCCCGGGACTACAGTGGCGTTCAACGTCCACGACATGAGATGCAAGGCGCTCCCTACCAGGATCTGACCAGGCCAACACCATCTGGCGAAATCCTCAACGCAGCTGCTCAGACGGCCGAGGTGAACAAGCAGCTAGAGCAGCAGCGCAAGCATCGCAAAGACTACCTCAACGACGTCTGGACACGACCACACGAGCCACCGGTGCAGCCAAACCGTCCTGGAACCGCTGAAGGAGAGCACGCACCACAGGTCACGCAAGCCATGCAATCTCCACGTATCCCATCGACTACTGTCAGTGTGCCCGGGAACCAGTATGGCATGTCTGCCCAAGCGCCACAGAGACCTGGACAGCCCCTGGGAGGCCAAGGCTACCGCCCGCAATCTATGCAACAGAACAACATGGTTCCTTCACCAATGGCTCAGCAGCAAGTGCGCCCAGATCAGATGCACCGCCGCCCACCCAGCATCGGAATGCCTCAGGGTATGACCGCATCAGGCATGGGGCCCGGTATGCTCCCTGGTGTTCAACAGAGCCCCGGCCACGGATATCCACCATCGCACATGTGGCAAGGACCTCCGCAGCCGTCTCCTCTATCCCAGCAGCACAACATGCAACAATACGCGCAACGACCCCCGCAGCAGTCGCCGCTCCCGCAGCACTCATCCATGCATGCATCACCGCAACTTCACCAGGTCCAAAGCAGTGTTTCGATGCATGGTACACCTGTGCAGCAGTACCAGACCATGGGCGCCATGGGGGGCTCCATGCCAGGAGGCGACGCTGGGTATCAAGCAATGGGCCAAAACCCGTATCAGCCTAGCCCGAGTCCTCATCAGTTCATGCAGCATCAAAGTGGTGCAGCTCAACAGCCCGGCATGCCAGGCTGGGCACCGCAGCAGACTCCACAACAGGGAGGATGGTCGTCATACTAGGGCAAGCCAACGCCTCTCGCCGTTTCTCTAGTATCAATGCAGAAACACCTCAGGCGCCGAAAGCCTAATCTGGTCAGCTCCGGATCCACCGGCACCGCTCTGATTGGTTAAGATCCATTAGGGCCTTGACTGTTCGTAGATCAGACGGTCGCGGACTTGTAGCCGCCTGCTACAGCTTGCTTTTCGTCTCATCCTATACACTAGGCTCATACCATTTTGCGCCTCACTCCGCTCTTCGACCCGTCGACAATGAGATTACGAAACATGAGATGGTGACGATGACGCTCGACTACGGACACGACAACACGAAAGCATGATGGCCAGAGGGGTCCAGGGCACTATTCTTCTTCTTGTTCTTCTTCTTCTTCTTTCACTATACAGGTTTCGGCCTGTTGGTTTCGCCATCGCAACTTTGATACGCACGCTACATTCATGGATGAGATGTTAATGGTCCGTTGACCCTGCCATGTTCTCATTTCGCACCGATACCACGACCGGATTCCTGCGGCTTGATAGTATTTGCATGTGTTTTGCGGTTAGATGGGCGATGGGAATGCAGTTTTGGGAGTTTCAACCTTTGCATGGTTGGTGGCGTTGATTCTCGGACCAGATTGAGACACCGCTACCCATTTTTTACTTTCTCTTTCACTTTCTATTGGTACAGCAGATCCGTCTCATTCAGTCGTGGTGGTTTAGTTGTAGCCTTTGCACAAGATTCCCCCAGATTCCCCCCCCCCGTGTTGTTTTTTGGCTTATCTATTTCTGGTTTAGTACCAAGTCTGGCCTAACAGTTGCATGTGTGTTTGCATCGTTTGGAATTTTGATAGGCAATGTTTGTTTACCGGTCCGTGAGGGGGATTTGGGGACATTGTCGAAGGAAACATGCAATTGGTTCATGATTGGGCTTTTTTTTACTCAATAGGAGAGCCTCGATAGTCGGAGCAGGGAACATTTTTCTCCTTTAGCAATCCTGTTATGCTCAATAGTTAATATCACACTCCACTTGCGACAATGTCACTTCAGTCAATCTCTCATTCGTTCAGAGGGATGTTTCACCAGATCAAACACACAATCACTGAGCTTGGTAGCTATGACATGCACGACAGCACAAGGGTCCGCAACCATGGCCGTACCGCAACGTGGAACGGTGGCGGGCAGCATGTTCTCAAGATCTGCACCCCAGAGTGTTTGCACTCACCAAGCACCCAGGGACATGTTGCTTTGTACGATCTGCTGCTGCCTTGACCATGATTTGATCAACCACACACTTGGCTGCCATGTAATTGCTCCTCGGTTGATCCAAGCACCAAGCATTGAACAAGACGGACAGCACGGTGCGGCCAAAGTTGGAGTTGTGGTATGGATTATGGTACATGGGTCGTGCTACTTAGTTACCCTACCTGCAGATGGCAGGTGTCTGTGTGTGTGTGTGTGTGTGTGTGTGTGTGGAACAGGGTCGGGTGCGGGAGCGCGATGGACGGACGGACGGACGGGCTAGACCACGACCAACCGACGACTCACTGCACACGCAACGCACGCACCCATGAAGCCGAGGGACGGCGACGGTGCGGTGCGGTGCGGTGCGGTGCGCCATGGCGTGGATTGTCACTTCTGTTCCCTTTTCCGAGTCTCGCGTCTCGGCTATCTGGTGTCTAGGTTACAGCAAGTACGCTGTGCAAGATTTGGAAAAACCTTATACGCGAAGCTTTCGTCGGTGTAAAATGCATCATATTCACTTTGGTGGCGGCGCGGCTTTCTGTTCATCAATGTTGTTGCTACTGTTGTTGTTTTTTTGCCACGAATTAATATCATTAACCTGTTTTCATACCCTAATTCTGAAATGCGATAATGCTATTGGCGGATTTTCACCAAGTTAGTCGATTGGGGCTGGGGAAAGAAGAAGAAGAAGTAAAAGATGTCTTCCCCGTTTGGTCTAGTCGGCTAGCCCTGCTGTTGCTGTGTCAGCCAGCAGCGCCCTCGGCTCTACTCCGGTGCTTGTTTTCCGGCCTACACGGCACGTAACCATCGGGGTGCTGAGCGTCCGAGCATGCGGTGCGGCTCAACGTACCGGTACTGCGCAGCTTGTACATTATTTCTTTTCCGCTTTTTTGGACGCAATTTACACTACACGCACGAATCACATGTGCGACTATATCTCCGCGGTCTGCTCTGAATTTCTGTTCTTTTTCTGGGTTTCCGCAACGTTGGAGGGTTGGGATTAGCATCCTAAACGCCGTTCCGAGACCGAAAGAGAGTGGCGCGACGCATAAGGCAAGCATAGTTACGGTATAGTAAATTTGGCCTTTGGTCTTGACCGATGTTTGTGCTTTGGGGGGTTCTTTTCTTTTTTTTCTACATTGACGCGACTCGACTCGACTTGACTCGACTCGCTTTACTGCTGCGGACAGCCCGGCTCAGGGGTCCGTACGAATCGCTTACAAATTGGGCTTTTGCACTGATGTCTTTCGCAACTCGCGCAAACCTGATAGTCGGGTTCGTTTGTTGAACACATGTGTCAGCTGGGGAATATGACGGTGGGCCGTATCGGAGCAGATGTCCTGATTCGAGTTTGCTCAACTAAACTCACACCGGAATTTCGGTTGTGAGTGTATGTAATCTCGACTTGATTCATGTAGAATGCTATCTCGGCACTTGTTGCCCTCTCTCAGGCTCCCTGCATCTATCCGGTCTGATAGATTGCAACCGTGGCATTCTTGGACACGATGAGATCTCGGAACTGCCAGCCTGTTTACGATGGTCACCCCGCCCCCTGCAGTTTGACTACCGTAGGTACAGAGTGGTGGCCTGGTGTCGTTTCTTTTGCTTGGTACAATGCGAAAGTCTGACTCCGGCTTGCGACAGCGTACAGTAGCTGCAAAGCCATGAGCCTGTTATCGACGTGTAATGTAGCTGAACCCTTCATCTTCCAACTTCCACTGGTACTTACGGTACAGTCGAAGCAAGTCAAGCTCTGCAATATTATCAGTTGCTCGGGTATTGGATCAGCATGTGCAAGCAATCGCCGGCAACAAATCCCGACCATTCAACCTCACTGCGCTTCAGGCCGGGCGAGATGTATGGCTGGCATGTGTTCCCGCAATTCGGAATGACGTTAGTTTGCTTCTTTTGAGCGCGCGCGCCGCCCGCCATCAGATTTACCCGCCGCTCGCCTGGCATCGAGCAAGTTGCCGTTATGGGACAAGATGGGATTTCTGGGTTTTGCGATTTGCGTCCTTCTGGACCAGCGAGAAAAAGGTGGGTCAGACGTACAGCAAACGGCGTTGTGACTCACCTGCATACTACCGTATGTACGTATGCCTGGCATGATGTGTTAGTGCTCAGATCGGTGAATCGTGTGTGTGTGTGTGTGGCCGGGCGGCTATTACCGCTTTCGAGCAGATGGACGCTATGCCAACAATTCCAAGACTTTCTTTCCCACACGGAGTCATGGATTTTTTTTTCTCGCTAACATGACGATGACTGCAGTAGAATACGATAGTCGACTTTCCAGCTTTGCGATTGCGCCCCTCGGAAACCAACACCGAAGCCACTGGACCGTTGAAAACCGTCTAGATTTGTGCGACGGTCGTCTGACCTGCAAACTTCGAAACACTATTCCTTTGACAGTAAACCAAGAAAGGAAAGTCAGCGGTACCATATCTTGAAAAGCCTCATCTTGGCTCTTTCCTTGCGCGTCATGATGAAACTTGGGCTTCGCGCTCTTGATTGTGTATCTTCGGCAACTAGCTAATTGGGCGCCGCTGTCATCTCAGAAGCTCGCTCGCTCTCACCGGCTTGTTGGCCCTTCTGATAGAGTTTAACCCAGCTTCTGGTTCATCGCAGGACCGTGCTCTGCCTCCAGTGTAACCATCGTGAAGTCGTTGCAGATCATGACTTGATTGCGTCAAGAATAATTTCCACATTCTCAAGCCACATCTTGACGCCACGATCGAGACTAATGGAGACCAACTGATCGGGCTTTTCTTTTACAATGATCTGTTTTATGTCTACACGTGCATCCCGCTCTCGGGCCATTTTCCCAGACTCCCCACCGCGAATGAGTCAAGAGCATCGAGCGTAAGCCACAGCACTGTGGCAGAAGAGTGATCCGATCTGTGCTCAGATTTAGCGTGTGAAAAAGCCACATGGCGTGCGTGCGTATGTGTGTGTGACTATCGTGACTTGTACGCGATGGTGTTCACACCACGAATGTCAAAAAACGAAAGTGGCAAGCCAAGCTAATGGTTCACAGCAATCGACTCTGTACAGCTTGTAGCCGAAACGGGAAGTATCGTCATGACGATCACATCGTTATCGCTTGGAAACATGATCCCACTCGAATAGAATTGGCTGTATAGCGCTCGCTCCCACAGATCGATATTTCCCTGGAACCAGAAAACCTCGATAGCATAGGAAAAGCAAGGGCAAAACGTACGACTGCCAAGCCAATGGTTCGCTCCTTACCGCCACGTACCGCTGGATGCGTAGTCTGACTATAATGATCTTCAAAACGTCGAAGCTTCTGATGATCACTTTGGTCATGGACAAACAGGGTGGCTTATCTTCTAAAACTCCCGCGTGAAAGATCACCAGCTTGGGGGCTATGAAAGAAGTTGTTTTCCCGATGGCGGTCTGTCCATGTCTGCCAAACTTGACCGAGGATCAGACCATGGATACAGAGAAGCAAAACAAGATGAAACTGAGAGGGAAAATTTTCCGGGAATATGGACTGTGGTAGGAGACAGTTTCGAGAAGGTTTCTCGCGGGGAAGTCGGGCTGGCCATTGCGTCGGGGTATGCTGGGTGCTGCCAATATGCAGGCAACAAAGAAGAATGCACTGTATAGTATGAGAAGAGAGAAGATCATCGCTAGGTATCCACAGACGACATACGCCCCATCAGCGTTCATGCAAACGCACACGTCCCGCCAAACTCTACTCCTCCAACCCCACAAACCAAGCATCCTCAGTACCAAGCTATTCTACCCGAGCCGACGAACGGTAGTCCGGCCCTCACAAGCACCACGACGATGCCACGGTCCGGCACATGGGAGACCCAAAAGTTTACGCTGTTTGTTCGCCCACGTCCCTCGTTTCCCTCGTACCGTTCGCGCGAAGAACCCGGGAAAGCATGTAGACTTTGGACGATGCCAAAGTCTGCGTGGTCCCAGTACCACCGAACAGGAGTGAACTAGTAGGACCCCACCCACACTCAGATGGGTACACGTACACGCGTCCCCGATACAGTTACCCGTACCTATCAGCTACTACTGTCGCTTAGTACGGCGAGTGAGGGATAAAAAAAATACAAGTCTCGCGTGGAAGCGCGGATGCACTACACTGCCGCACACGCAGTGACCCCAGCTACCTAGCTTATCTGCACGCCGCCATCTCTTGTCGGTCATGTCTGAGCAGGTACCGAGGTAGCTTCAAAAGTTTGGTTCCGGTGTCTGTATTGGGTTGGTGGGGACACATTCAAGGTCCTAGCGTCTGATCTGGTTCGGGAGAGATGGAGGCGTGCAGTGGCGTGTATACAGGGGAAGCTAAAGGGGTTTCGGTACCGGAAATTAGGCTGGGCGTGAGGAGCATGGGCAGTAACCTTTTTTTGCCGCGTTCGTGGTGTGGTGGGGATTGAAGCTGAGGGTGTGTGTGTTTGGGGTGGGAGAAAGGGGAGATGGCGGATTGGATTGGATTTTGTTGAGGTGTGGTGAAATTGAAGTGGAACCTAAGATGCCTTGTAGCGTGTTTGTATTACAGCTAATGCTAGTTGTGGGACAACACCTTACGTTCAACTCAAGCTTCATGTAATTCTTTGAAGTCAGCTTCCGGCAGTTTCAACCACAAGTCCAACCTTCAACTTGATCACAACTATAGCAAACGTTCCTTTGGTTATATATATCGAATTCTCATAGAGTTTGCGAGCTTCAACCATCCGTTGTTTTCAATCAATGGCTATGTAGAATCTGATCTTTCACGTCTTCTATACCTCTTCAACCTTTCTCTTTCCCATACATACCCTGTTAATCCCAGCACATTCTGGTTTGATATTCAAACACCGCAATAGTCACCCACGTTATCTTTTGCCCAATCCCGTCCACAATTTTATCATCGACAAGTGTTTCCCTCACTCCTGCCGTCCAGATAGAATAATTTAGATCTATAACATCCAACTTTGAGCAGCATAGATGCACTTTTGTTAATACATCACCACCTAGTTATCTAAATTGCAACTCTCCCTGAAACGTAAATTGCAACTTCGATGAAGCAGTACACAATATTGGTAATGAAAATACCTGTTCCACATGTGAAGGTCGACCACTGTGTTTTATTTAGTCAAAGTGAGAAGGTCATATCTTCTGGTGGTTTAGGAAATCTAGATGAGACTTCAACATATGATGTACGCTGTGTCTTGTCGGGTTCAGTTTATACTAATGCGAGTGAGGCAGGCAAGAGTGCAAAAGCTCGGTAGAGCTCTCGTCAAAATCATGTAATCGATGATTTTTCAATAAAATGAGTGCCTAGGTATTAGACTCATTACTTAGACGTAAAGTGAGTGTGCTGGTTTAGATCAAGGAGTATTCTGGTCAAATCGCGAATACACTGAGCTGACTATATATCACAGACTACAGGTGCTATATCATTTCAACTGCTTTATTCCATTGCTGCTGAAATACTCCGTAGTGATGATGTGTAGCTAGATTTTACATCACTTTTATGCATTCACAGCCATGTAGAGACTGCCCGCCTGTGCCTGACAGAGATCTAAGTCGATCTTGATGTTCTCTTCTAAGAAGTGCTGCAAAGGGTAGGTAGCCATGAGTCCTTGACTTCTTGTCACTGTTCGACATACGTTCGGGGGGTGTGAAATACACTCATAGATCACCAACGACACTGCAACTACCATAACTCGCGCCACTTACCTATTAACAGAAACACACCAGCCATGTCAACCCATCACATCCTTACCCTTACCTACACATGCGCATGACACGATACAAACACCCCTTGAGTAATCAAGGGCGCTCTGCCTATCTCTATTTTACACTATACCACGCCGCAAGCTCCCCAAACTTTCTTCCCATCACATGCAAATAAACTCGTGCACCTCCATGTCAAGCAATGCCTGCCCTAATACCACCGTACCATCACCATCTACTTACCATGTCCATGCCTTGCCACCCAAGCAAAAAGTCAACATCCTCAAGCATACCCTCGCCACACTCCGTTCATGCGAACTCACCGCCCCTTACATCACATGCCCACCGTCCGCACTTCACCACTCGCCGTTCTCCGCACACTGCTATCGGACCGAACTTACGAAACCCCGTACCTACGACAAAGAACCTACCCCGGCACAGTCTTAGCCTATCGTTTGAGTAAGTAGTTGTGATAACGAAACCCCCTGATCCTAGACAATAGCACGACTTTGACTGTGATAAGTGATAGTGATAGTGACCAAGACAGGCACAGGGCCGAATAACAATGACACGGGGGGCAATTTTGCATTAGTGTTCGGCGTAAGGTTGTCTCAGTGTGTATCGAAAAGCGGGGGGTAGATATTTCGATCTATCAGGGCCGATTCCAAAGGTATGGGGAACAAGGGAGATGCCTGCAAGTAGTATGTCACGATGATTCGTTGCGCAGTACAAGGAATGTGAGACACGGCGATCGATGAGAGAAATGACGATAACGACGGTGAAGGCCGATGAGACGAACGTGATTTCGACTTGTATATTTGTGTTGCATGCAAGAAATGGCCCAGCATTTTATGATACAGTCCGACTAGAGAAGACGAGGAAAATACAAACAGGGGAAGCACTACTCACATGCTTGACGAAAGCGATCGATCGCATAACTATTACCTGGTCGGCAACTCGCTCTTCGACTCGAAGCTGTACCGTAGCCACTCGCCCACGGCTCTCAAGCTCTCCCACCGTACGCTCTCGTCTGCTTCTTGCATGAGCTCCATGACTCTTCCCTTGAGACCCAGCTTTTCGAGTTGTTGTCGCTTGTCGGGCACCGCCTTCACTAAGCATGCTACGTCATTGCAACCAATTGCCAAGACTTGCTTGTCATTTTCCCAGTCTTTAGACAAGATTTCAGCAAGCTTTCGGGGAAGCTCTCCCTTGTTCTCTTCCAGAATGCGACGGGCGTTGTCTTGCCAGAAAGTAGGGTTGCGATGAGGTGGTGACCAGCGGAGGTGACCTGAGTGAAGTTCGGCGGCGTACTCATCAAACGTCGTCTGTGTCTTGGTGTATTCTTCGAGCAGCTCGGTCAGTGCCTGGAGATCCTCAAGAGCATCTTCATCAGTCAGGTGGCGCGACTTCAGACTTGTAAGAAGTGCGGGTAGGCGAGCGAGAACTGCCGTGGGGAGTAGGGTGTTGCGGTTTGTGGTCAAGAGGTTGCGGAGAGTAGAAAGAAGGAGGCGAGTGGTTTTCTCCTTGGGCGAAACCTTGAGCAGCTGTGTGTACAGAATTACAATGTCGTGCTCACTAGATGGTGTTAGCATACGAATAAGTCTCTTGGGAGGGCATCGTACTCTTGAAGGCCGTCGCCAACGAGCTCGCCCTCGAAACTGAGCTGCCAAATAACAAGCAAAACGTGGTATAGAAGCTGAAGGCCCACACCGCCGGAGATTCCGCCATCAGCTGTGCTGCGAATACTGGCACCGCCGCTGTAGAGGGTCGAGTCGGTATCCTTGGCCGACCCTGCTGCAGCCCGCAGAATGTCAAAAAGAGGGCTTAGTGTCTCCTTCCTCTGCTTCCAAAAGATACGCCTGGCCTTGGTGTTACGAAGTACAGCGGAGTATTCGCGAACGGCGATATCCTGCAGGCCGGCGTCGGATGCCTTTGCCAGTGTAGAGAGGTAGGTGAAGAGCTGGGCCAGTGCCTCGTCGAGCTCGGGAGTGCTCTTGGAAGTCTGCGTGACAGCATGCGACAGTAATCCGGACAGTACAGACGAGGTGAGAAGCGGTACGGGGTCTTCGTTGTTGGATGAAGCTTTGAGAAGCGGTAGGAACGGCTTGTAGGGTGCTGGGTGCTGGACGAGAGCGGATGTGAGAGCAGGTATATCTGAAGACACGTGAGTTTCTCCATGCATATTAAAAAAGGCCCTATGTTCCTACCATCAATCATATCCCCCAACAGGACCAGCATGTAGTGAATGATGTCCTGGCGCTTTGCTGCTGCCTCGAAGATGCTCTGTGACCCATTTCCGCCCACGAGCAGCGTGACAAAGCTACCCACATCCGACTCGATTGTCTGCTTGCGCTGCTCCTTGCGCACCTTGTCAATCGACTTGATCTTCTTGAGGTCTTCGTCGGTGATGGTCTTGGCCCGGACCGCACCTTCCCACGATATGGGCCGAGCGCGGATGTTGTTCTGGATCGAGGTGAGGTACGTGGGCGGGTCTAGCGACGACATGGTGAATATTCTGGTATGTGGTAATGCGACGATGGGTTGGTGGCTTCGGTGCCTTGTTGTCGTCGTTATACTGTAGCTCTGATGTTGGGTACTGGAGCTCTGCGGCCCACCCAAACTCCGTCATCTGGTCCTAGCTTCACTAGTGCCATCTCGAAATCGACCCTTGCACTTTTGCCTTCTTGGCATCTATCAGACCTTCACAAACACAACGCGCCACGCTCTTGCACTGCCAACCAACAACCTCCGTGTAAACATGGAGTACTTTAGTCTCAAGCGGTCGACTGCCGATCGCGGCCAGTCCAATCTCTCCAGCAAAGTCTACGTGCGGTCCACCAAGAGTGGCAAGGTTCAGAAAATCGTGAGAGAGCTGTACCTACGACAAGACATTCCGTGCTCGTCAAATCTGTGCAGGTCATGTCTGGAGATTGCACCAACAGACTACTCGCAAAAAGGTGTGATATCAATCATCTCACGTGCACTGCAAGGCTAACCCCATTCAGTATCACCTTTTGTGCTATCCGACACACCAGCAGGATCAACCAACTTCCCAAATGGCCAATATCTCGTTCCGGACACGAATGCTTTTCTTACTGGAATGGATCTGTTTGAAGTCGAAACCGCCTTTCATGATGTCATTGTCCTTCAAACTGTCCTGGAGGAGGTTAAGAACCGGTCATTGCCGCTATATCACCGCTTGATATCTTTGACCAAGAACGAGGGAAAGCGATTTTATGTATTCTTCAACGAGTTCCGAGTGGAGACTTATGTCGCCAGGGAACCTGGAGAGACTATCAATGACAGGAACGATCGAGCCGTCCGCAAAGCAGTAGAGTGGTATAATCACCATATTCAAGAGGCGGTCGCAGCACGTAGCAAGAAGCAGAGCCGAATTCCCACCGTTGTCATGATTACAGATGACAAGGATAATCTACGGAAGGCTGCGGCCGAGCAGATACCAGGCATGACATGTAAGTGTTCAGACGAAAATACTTGGACATGACTAACGTCCACTCAGTATCCGACTTTGTTTCTGGACTTGAGAACTCGGATGAGCTCCTGGATATGATTAGCGCTGCGCAAGAACAGCGAGAGGTCCGGTCCAAAAAGGCTGAAGTTTTCTACTCAGAACATTTCACAGTGTCCAAGATGATGACAGGCGTCAAAGCTGGTACTTTACATCAAGGCATTTTCAACGTCTCACCATACAATTATCTCGAAGGCTCCGTCCATGTACCTTCTTTCGACAAATCACTCCTCATCCTAGGCCGTGAGAATAGTAATCGCGCTGTCTCTGGTGATGTCGTAGTGGTTGAAGTACTTCCCAAAGATCAGTGGAAAGCGCCGTCCACCAAGATCATCGAAGAGGAGACGGTGAACAAGAACGACAACGCCGAGGCGGAAGAGGGAGAGACTGTCATTCCAGAGAGGGAGCGGCGAGCGCTACAAGAAGAAGTCAAGAAGGTTCATGGACAAACCACAGAAGGCAGGCCTCAACCTACTGCTCGCGTCGTAGGTATAATCAAGCGTAACTGGAGGCAATATGTGGGTCACATTGACCGCGACTCTGTTCGCTCTTCATCAAAATCGAGTAGACAGCAACAGACGGTATTCCTGGTTCCGATGGACAAGCGCATTCCCAAGATTCGAATAAGGACAAGACAAGCTGGCGAGCTCCTTGGTCAGCGTGTCTTGGCAACCATCGATTCATGGGATCGCGACTCCCGATACCCAGTTGGCCATTTCGTACGATCACTGGGGGAGCTGGAATCCAAAGGTGCAGAGACTGAGGCCTTACTCTTGGAGTGGGATGTACAGTACAAGCCTTTTCCAAAGACAGTCCTGGATTGTCTACCTGCGGAAGGCCATGACTGGAAAGTGCCTGCTAGCATGGATGACCCGGGATGGAAGGGACGCAAAGATCTTCGCGATCTCCTGGTCTGCTCTATCGACCCTGTCGGATGTGTTGATATTGACGACGCTCTCCATGCCCACAAACTGCCAAACGGCAACTACCAAGTCGGCGTCCACATTGCGGACGTGTCACACTTTGTCAAGCCGAATAATGCCATGGACAAGGAAGCTAGTCAGCGTGGAACGACTGTTTACCTGGTCGACAAGCGTATAGACATGTTGCCTATGCTTCTCGGGACAGATCTTTGCTCGCTGAAACCGTATGTTGAGCGTTATGCCTTCTCTGTGCTCTGGGAGGTCACTGAAGATGCGGATATCGTGTCGTCACACTTTACAAAGTCGGTTATCCGATCAAGAGAAGCGTTTAGCTACGAACAAGCCCAAATTCGGATAGACGACAATTCACAGCAAGATGACCTAACAAAAGGCATGCGGACGCTACTTATGCTATCCAAGAAGCTAAAGCAAAAGCGAATGGACGCAGGAGCGCTCAATCTCTCGTCGCCAGAAGTCAAGGTTCGCACTGAATCTGAGACCTCAGACCCAGTCGATGTCGAGACCAAGAAACAGCTGGACACCAACTCGCTCGTAGAAGAATTCATGTTGCTCGCCAACATCAGTGTGGCCGCAAAGAACTACGAAGCCTTCCCGCAAACAGCTCTACTGCGTCGCCACGCCGCACCGCCAAAGACAAACTTTGAAGAGCTTGACAACCAGCTCAAAGTCAAGAAGGGAATGGAGCTCAAGACTGACAGTTCCAAGGCTCTAGCCGACTCTCTCGACAAGTGCGTGGATGCCGGTAACCCGTTCTTCAACACTCTCGTCCGAATAATGGCAACACGATGTATGATGTCGGCCGAGTACTTTTGCGCCGGTACACAAGCCTACCCCGAGTTCAGACATTATGGCCTCGCAAGCGAAATCTATACGCATTTTACATCTCCCATCCGTCGTTATGCTGATCTGGAAGCGCATCGCCAGCTTGCCGCCGCAATCGAGTACGAACAACTAGACCCCAGTCTGCAGTCCAAAGCCAAGCTCGAAGCTGTCTGCAAAAACATCAACGTCCGCCATCGCAATGCACAGCAGGCTGGTCGTGCCTCGATTGAGTACTACGTTGGTCAAGCACTAAAGGGCAAGGACATCAATGAAGAGGGCTTTGTTATGAAGATCTTCTCCAACGGCTTCGTTGTCTTTGTACCGCGGTTTGGTATCGAGAGTCTGATTCGCTTGAGGGATCTGGCTACGCCTGAGCCAGAGGCGGACTTTGATGCGGAGAACTATGTGCTTAGTGTCAAGGGCGATGTGAAGAGGAGCATTGAGTTGTTTGAAAAGGTTACGGTGAGGATTACGGATGAGTTGGAGGAGAGCACTGGGGAAGAGGAAGGTCAAGTTGAGTTTGGTCTAGATTACTGGTGTGTTTATTTGGGCGTGTCTGAAAATCAGAAGTGCGCTCTGTTGAGTACGTAGTAAAAGCTAGATGGGAGCGGTCAAAATTGAAGGGAAAGTGCCCTCTGTGCGTATGAGGTTTCTATCGCTACTGTGATGGTTTGTTTCGAACCGCGGTCACATTATCAGATGTAAAAACGAAGCTCTCGATCCTTGTGGAGCTTCTTCAGCCTCGGTCTACTATCTAACTACCATGGCGTCCGCAAACTTGCAGTAGCAGTAAGACACACAGACCAACAGAGGCTAAACTCACACCACACTATCGCCACCCCCATTCCAACCGTCACTTCAACCTCAAACCCCCAAACCCTTCCCTCGCGCCTCACGACTCGCGACTCTCCCCAACACCCACCCATGATCTCACAGCGCCAAACCCGCCACCACCATTCTCGCTACATGCCACACACACACACGCACATATACGACCAACTCCACATAGCCTAGCGACGACACCGACAAACTTTACCTTGTCACCGCGCCACCTTCCATAACTACCGACTGGAGGGGGGCTGAAGACGACATCTTGCTTACCCATGACCTCGATCCATGCGTCGTATTACAACTTTGTCATTTTGCTTAGCAGCTTCCTTGGCACCACGGCATGTTCCTTTTCCCCCAAGCATTTGGTTAATTACCAGTACCGGCAATCAGGGTAAGCAGAGTAAGCACATGGCAGGTGTATGTATTACTCGATTTGTTCCTGGTTGCGAACACAGCCGGATCGGGTGAGTGCTGGACAGGCAGACGGCCAGTGTTGATCGGTTGGTAGGGTAAGCAAGTGCTTACTTACTGTATCGGTGTGCTTGGTCGGGTCTCAGGCGTGCTTACTTACTGTATCTGTATGCTTGGGCGGGTATCATGTCTCTGGTGTGCTTACTTACTGTATCGGTATGCTTGGGCGGGTATCAGGTCTCAGGCTGTGCTTACTAGATTACCGTATCGGTATCAGGTATCGTCGGTCAGTCAGTCAGCAGAACGGAGGTTTTGAATACAAAAATAGAATGAATACGGATGTGTGAGCGTCACCTGATGGTTGATGATTACTGATCGACTGATTGAACAGACTACGTACCTATCAAAGTGGATATCGTGTCCCTTGTCTGCCCTTTTTTTTCCATGGCTGATGCTGACTTGTGATGGATCATGACGCTCGAAACGGAAGGAATGAATTTTAGTCACCGCGAGAGACTTTGTGTTTTAAAACAGGGCAGGATTGTGGTGCGCAGATCAGCGCCGGCAACGGACCGAGCCCGTCCCTGGTTTCGTTCGGGGTTGGGCTGGTTGTTTGATGCTGAGATGTGTGCTACAGGTGGAGCAAAGGGCAAGATAAAAGTGGTGAAGTGTGAAGTGCAAGGATGCATGCGAGAAGTTTGTTTGCAGCAGAAGAAAACAGAGAAACGGCGGGTTTGAGACGGGTGTTCTGCGCGTGTGCTCTCTGGTTGGTGGACGAATGAGGAAGGGAAATGTGGGGTGGGATGTGCTTAGTGAGAAGTTTAAATGGGGGCGTGGTTGGGATATTCTCGCGTACGAAGCAGTTCGCGGTGGCGATGCAGATCAGGGAGCTGGAGAGTTTGTGTACCTGGAGGAGGCAAAACGGCGCTTGTAGCTTGGAGGAATGTTGGATTCCTGTATTTTCTGGGATGCGTCAGATGACGACGATCTCCGTGCTGCTGGGCTTTGAAAGAGAACGAGTGTTTATAGCTCCATTTCAAAGTTTGGCATTTACTTACGTGCGTACCTGACCTTGGCTTTCCATCCAGATCATGACGCAGCTTCATCAAGTTCCCATTCTAGACCCCCCTCGCTCGCCCCGCACGCAATCCACACCTGCAACAAAACCAACGCCATCCAGCACCGTGCATGTCCTAAAACCCTAATCTCATCCACGCGATAAGTACAATGGCTTGCATGCACGACCCGCAGCAGCCAAAGAGTCAGCAGTTCCTACCGTTGTTTGGTACGATATCGGTCCCGTCTCACTAGCGGGTCGAATAGACTTTTACCCCAGGGCAGAGTAGGATAGGTTTGGTTCTGTCCTCGGTTGACAAATCTGATCGGTACACGCAAGGCTATAGCCAGGCACACACACACATACGCACACGCACACGCACACGTAGATGCGCAAGGCCGAGGCTGGTGGGCAAGTGGCGTGGTGTGGTGGGAAAGTCCGGGTTGGAAGGTCCGATCTTGTGCAAAAGACGGGTTGTGAGTTGTGTTGTGAGCTGTGTATCCTATTTCAAGCTACCTTTTTAACCCCATGGTGGTTGGCGACAACGTCATTGTTGGCGGCCGGCAGTCCCGGGGCGAATCAGGGCGCGCGAGGTTGACGATAAGCAGGTGCCAAGAGGGTCAGATAGGCGGGAGCAGGTGGGTATCTGGCATGGAGCCGGTTAATGATCGGTCAATAGTTGGGAGCATGTTGAGGTGGGGACCGTTCTTGGGGATACACTTGGGTTTACATGGTTATGGGGACGTGTTTTACGAAGGTAGACCGATCCCGTCCTTGTAGCCGCCCCGGACCCCGCCAGGGGTGCTCCCGTCCGGCCTGTGTGAAGCGGAACCAAACTTCAGCTTTCCGTAGAACATTGGTTGGGACCGACATAGTACTGCCAGAGTATCTATGTACGACTGCAAGTAATTTGAAAGATTGCACAAACCACTCAGTTAGAATTCATGAACATGCACATGTAATGCACAGCGTTGCCGCAATCCCGCAGAAGCGAAGTGAGCACTTTCTAGGTAGTTATATTGGAGTATTCTAAGCATCATGGATAAAATAGGTATAGTAGAAGGTGCCCTGCATACAGCCAAGCGCTGCCCCCACGATAAGCATCCTTTGAGGCAGATTCGCGGCGCGGGAAGTCTAGCAGGGACGACGGTTGCAACTTGCACCGATGATTAGGAAAATAATTATCAGGATCGCGACTTGATATCACTAAAGGTAATGGTTGCCGTCTGACTCATTTACCCTCAAAGTCGGACGTTCAACTTGTCTCACGACTCATGCCATGATCGAATGCGGAGAGGTGCAGCAGACGGGTATAATAGGAGACCAATGGCGCCGCATGCAGGCTATACGAGGAGGTCGTGTCCACCGTTCGCTGTATGCGAACGCCATGTGGCAAAGCTCAGGTGACTGCATCATCCGCTGTTCTTGAGATACACCACCTCGTGTACATGCATCCGAAAATTCCAGGGTTAGAAAATCGGTTGTTGCATGGGAATGGATGAGTTTTCGCAACTGCATCTCAGCGGCCAATCGTATGCGCCAGTACCATGTCTATGATATAGTATACTGCTAAGTAGATGGACAGCGGTAGAGTACCCACATAACGGCCATGCCCCCACCGCAGCTCTGGCCGGCCGTTGAGGACAGGTAGTCTGAGCCAGGCATGAGGATATTGTAAGACCATGGGTGCTGTAGTTATACATACAGTTATACTCCGGATGCCATGAGTGCCGATGCAGGTTCTAGGAGGGGTTTAATCTTAATCTTAGATATCCGGTTTTCTTCGTTTGGGGGAGGGCATGCGATGGGCGACGAGGCTGCCTGGTGCCGGGTCTTCTACTCGTTCGAGGTGGTGATGCGGACATCTTCATCTCAATGTAGTCATGACCACGGCACCATGTCGTTCATCACCGACCGAGCTCGATCCGGGCTCGCGTGCACCATGGACGGCCGATGACTCTTGTTGCGAAAGCGTAACCACGAGTTTATGACACGATGATGGTGTTGAAGTTGTGGCTCTGTGCCGCCTTCTGCGGCTGAGCACTGGGGCAGGTTGTGGATACACGGCACTTGTACGCCTTGATTGGTGGAGCAAAGATTGTTCGCTGCACACTGTTTCAAAGGCCGACTCCTTGGCACCTACTGCTTTGGTCCAACCAATACCACCTGAATCGCACCTTCTCTCCTCCCCGCAGATGATCAGGACATGTTGAAAAAGTAACCACTACGTCAGCGTTGCATTATTACGCACCACACGCACAAAACTCAGCTCGCTTCAACGTCTTTTGACCTTCAAAGGGTTGTTTTTGGTTGTTTGCACAGACACTTTTGCAAACTCTCCGCTATTTGCGCCGTCATAGTAGGTGGTGGCGTCGTATCGACGTCCACGTGCAGATGTGGCATATTAGCCGAGAGTGAGTGCGAGAGCTACGGTACATGCAGGTACCGTGGTCGTATTCGGTATGGGCGGCAAAGGCGCGTCGACACTGCGACTCGTCGAATCAAGAGTGCAATTGATTGAATAGTAGCCGTCATGGAGCCCTTGTATATCTTGCAGCTTGTATAGTCTTGCCGATGTTGCTCGGACATGCCTGCCGGTTTTCTCATCCAGGAGTGAAGGGCAGGCGGCGAGCGGCATGTATTATCAACTTGTTAAGTCATCATTTCGGCTACGGGGCGTGCACGAAGATCACGACAGCGGAAAGGAAGACCCAGTTTTCATAGCGGTGGTTTTTGCCCATGCTGGAATTGCCAAGTACAACTTGTTGGATTGTCAGACAAGTGGGGGTTGACGTGTCTGGACTGGGGGATTCAGCTCGTGGCGGCCTCTGGAAGCCTCTGGCTTGTCTGGCACATGCAATCATGATGCGAGTATCGGCGAGGGCGATAGTATCCAGGTTCGGATTCGGAGAGTTTCTCGACTTCTTGACGCATGCAGCTAGCTGGATAGACGTGCCCAGATGATGCGCTACCATGTGGGCTACGGCTAGTGGCATGTGGTAGTGCAGCAAATTGCAAGCCCCAGGCGTGCTGCTCAGCGCTCAGCTTACGGCGGACGGTACTTGATGTCGTCGCCCAGCTCTCGAGGCAGAGATGATGTGTGTTTCAGGTGGATCCGGTGAGGGTTCGTGGAGCGCTATTGGCTGGCACAGAAACTGGCCCCTTTGGTGAGCCATCGGAGATAATGGGCCATGGGTGAGCTGGCGAGCTGGTGACCAAGCAACCGTTCAAGCCACGGAACACTGTCGGTGCGAGCCATGTCGGGTCTGCTGCAAGACAAGACAAGACACCCACCCGGCTGCAGGGTTGGGCCATAGTCAGGAACGTCAAGGACGTCAAGGACGTCAGGAACGCTCGGCGTGTAGCTCGTATTGCTGCACTCTTCGGACCCGACCATGGCGCTACCATGTATCGATGTACCCGTACATCTGCTCTTCCACCCACACCACGGCTGGCATGTGGACTGGTGACCACGGCCAGCAACACCCGACCGCACTAGGCCGGCGACGAGACAGAAGCTTCAAGGGAGCGATTGCGGGACGCACCTAGAGGCCGTCTCGGGATTGGCCAGTGCCTGGTATGCGCGAGGCTCCGTTGGACATGGCCTTGGTTTGGTGGATCGACGCCGTGTCAGTCAGTGCCCTCCTGGCTGCACTGCAAGCGAAGCCAAGTTTCCGACTGCTGCACTGATGCTGCAAGGACGACCAGAAAAAAAACAAAAAGACCAAAAATACCGGGCCTGTTTCTCTGGGGTGCCTGGGGTACGGCTGTCCGGTGTGCACGACGAGGCGTGCTTTTGCATGGCCGTTCAAGCCGACAGTGTCACTTTGCCCACGGCTTTGGCTGCCTCTGCCCGCGCATTCGTCGCAAGGCCTCGGTGTGCTGTCAAAGAGGCGGCCAGTTTGCTGACCTCGACGACGCCACGCCTCTGGTGCTGCTGGCATGGCTGCAATGGTCGGCACTGTGCTGGGCCCCTGGGCCAGTCGCGGCGGAACTGCCTCTCTAGGAGTTTGCGCCATCGTCAACGGCCGTGGTTCCAAGCTTGTCCAAATTAGCCCACCAGGCTTGTCTTTAGTGCACAACTCACCGATATTTCCATAAGTCTCTGCCCTACTAGTAAACTTCGCACCCCACCACTAGGCACGTCCTCGTACCTGCATGTTTGCCTTGGGCCAAGCTTGCGAGATATCTATAACCCACAACATTCTCCTCGCTCACTGCGCCATCGTAGCCCCTACCAAACCGTCTTTCTTTCCTCTGTCGTTCGGTGCCGCTAGCAGCATACCATCATTCCCTGTCCGGGTGCTGTGGATCGGTACACGCATGACCCTCCGCTTATCTCGCAACTACTTTATCCGTGTCGCCCTTCCAGGTTCACTCCCGACAGAAGTGGACTCAAGACCACCCACCAACGTTTCGTCCACCGCCACTCCACCAAGTAGCCGCACCAGCCGCTGCCAGTATGGTCTGGATTTGAGAAACATCATTCTTTGATATATTGCCCTTCACTCGCCCTCGTCAAACTGGGCAAGTACAACACCCACAATCATCGACATCAAACACATTTACAACTACCCCATCATGGACCAACAAACAAAAGTCTGGGCCATTCTTGGCGCTGTCGTAGGCACCCTCGTCATTAGCGGCGTTGCCGTTGCCCTACTATTCTGCTGGAAGAGATCTCAAAGACGGATGAGAGGTTTCTCCCTACGAGCAGCCACACCACTAGACGACGCCGAGTTTGAATCATGGCGAAGACCCAGCCAGTACGCACAACGACCAGAAAAGTACGGCATAAGACCAACCCAACCCGCTCTCACACGAGATCGCATATCCCCCAGAATCAACACCGACTTTGAGAAGGAGCTCAGCACATACGAGTTCCCTCCACGAACACCATCCTTGACAGACAATGTCTCGATCAAGTCGCCCACCAGCTCGATCCGAGTACCGGACCGAGTACGCAGGAAGTCCAGCATGTCTTCATCAATTGCGGACCGACCACCCACGCCTTACTCTCCTAGCTCCCCGCCAACCGATTTCCACCGTGGTTCGACATCCTCCCACAGGTCACCATTAATCCACTATCCTTCATTGTCCGAGGCTTCGTCGTTTAAATTCAACTTCGAATCAGAGTACGGCACACAGCACAAGAGTCAACGCTGGCTCTAAGCTCTAATTTACCTTTACTCCACTACAGTCTGACAGCTGTCTGTACCACCATGTACAACATGCTCTTGTACAACACCAAGCACGACAACTGTCAGCACTTTACTTTTGCGACATCTGCTTCGCATACATACTTTACGACTACACATGATTTTTATTTGGGCGTTTAGCGGAGCTTTGCACTTATGATACCAGACCTTAGCGTCACTACATGGGCCTTGGGCCTTTTCTTTTTGTTTAGGATTCCGTGCCCAAGCATGCACGAGGAGGAGGAGGAGGAGGATGGAAAGGATGCCATACCTAGTAGGACCCTTAGCATAAGACAAGGATAGGATAGTGAAGAAATACAACATTGACCCCACCATACACTCGTCCTCGTCCCCTCTTCGCACTCACATGAATTGCGCAATCCGTGCTGCAAGTTGGCCCTGCAAGGCACCGCCCATGATCGCATCACGGACCCCCCCCCCCATCTGCATGTGCAAGGCCCGATTTCCAGTTCCACAGCATGGACCCTCTCTCACGGCGGCACCCACGAGTACCGACGCCAGGCACCGAGACCGAGACCGGTTCACGTCATGTGCTGTGGGTGCCACACACACCGCCAGTTTGCTGCTCACCCTCACCCCAGGATTCCTAATCCTGTTACCAGCATGTGAAACTCTCTCGTTCTCTCTCTCTCGCCCGCAATCTCCACCACCCGAGACTCCACATGGACCACTATCGAAACCGAACGGGACGCGACTCATGCCGATTGCGCGACCTCGCGCGGGAGCCGCAGAGCAGCGGCGGTGCCGCTAGTTGACCGCATTTGTCAGGCCAGGAATACCCCGTTGCATGTGAGACGGATGAGGCTGAGACGCAAAACGATGCAGCCCTTGCTTTCGTTTGGTCTACTCCACGTACTGTACAGTACATACCTACCCACGTGACTAGGCGAGGCTGCGCTGTTCCATTCATTCTCTCCATACCATGACGTGCATCTACCATGTGGGTTTTGTAGTAGGTAGTGGTTGAGCTGCAGGGTGGAAGGGTTATTGTGGGGCAGCCGCTTTCTTCTCACCGCGGTTGTTGAATTGACAACTGGACAGCTGTCACCGCACTGCAAGTCTGAACAAAACACGTTACTATTTGTTTGGCGGGAAACCACCGTTGTTTGTTGCACAGTGTGACATTTTGACTGTTTGTGTATTTGATTGATAGCTAGTGCGGCGACACCTTCTCCACACAAACAAGCTCCCCGCAACGCGTCCCGTCTCGTCACATCGCGTCTGCCACACGACATCAGCACCACCTTTTCCATCGCAAATCGCCCAAAATGGAGTTTGTACAAGGTGCGCACTCTGAATAGAGGCCTGAGAATTTGGATTATTGACAGCCTTGCAATAGATTACGCTGCCCTCCTCCCACGGCTCCTCCCCCCATCCTTTGCGAACCCGCTCCTCCAAATAATCACCACGGCCTTTGGCATCCAACGCACCCTCACCGAGCACCTCACCCCGCTGCTCACAAAAGTCGTCACGCAACCCGATGTCGCCACCGTGCTCGCGCTCCTCGCAATCTTCTACATCAGCCTCATGATGCTGAACATGCTCTACCGCACCGTCATGTTCTGGGTGCGACTGGTCTTCCGCCTGGCCTTCTGGGGCGCCATCGTCGGCGTGGGCTTCTGGGTTGCCAAGCGTGGGCCCGACGGCTTCGTCGAGGATGTGCAGGGTTTGGTGGAATACTGGACCGCCGAATATCACAGGTATAGCGCAGAGATCAAGGGGTTTCAGCAGCAGAATGAGGGGCAGATTCGCATGAAGGCGCAGAAACAGCAGAAGAAGAGGGGTGGCTGGCTGTAGGAGGGTGTATGAAAGGATTGGGTTATGACTATGTTTGTGGATATCTGGTGTGCTTTGGTCATGAACGCAGGCGCGGTGTTTGCATACGGCGTTTATTCATACCACACATACCTACGGCGCTGGAAGGCGGGTTTGCACATAAAAGCTTGGGAGCGTGAAATGGTGCTTTGGGGTCCTGAAGGCTTGCAGGTATACCATTTTTACATACGATCTAACGAGCAAAATGAAATATGACTACCCTTTGAGACGATATTTCTATCATGATAACGCTTTTCGGGGAATTTCTTTTCTTTTTTGATATCACACCCCTCTTATCGCAAATGCTATTGGTGGCATACACTACACCACACCACCACTACTCCATCCAGACATCGCCACCATTCCACATCCCGCATCATATGACATGTCCGTAGCGTGCCTTAGCACCACCAACAGCCCCTTACTACGGTAATCCACCACCACGTAGTACAAAGATCATCCCCAACGCATAACCCGCAATCTCAATCTCCATGTCCCCCCCCACCCACCCACATGCATTAAACCGATCTACAGCACTCCCCTGATCGGTGCATTGTACGTACGGCATGCAGAAGAAGCTAAAGAAACGGGCTTTGCGCTAAGCCTAGTTTGGTCGTCATAGGCTGTTGGTCTTCATCTCCACATGTCGTACCGAGAGAGAGCAAACTCGCAGAAGAGGCTTCCTAGCCTCAGGGTTTCGTTGGCGTCGACAGGGCAAATCGAAGGGGGTATGAGCAGCTATAGGTCACAGGTGGAGTATGTCACCCCACATTTCCAATGGGCACAAGGCTTTTTTCCCTTGTTCAGGAAGGAAGCCATCCGTTTCTCCGACAGTGTTGCGAGCCACGGTGCACGTCATCCATCCGGCAATTTCCTCCATGGTGGAGTTTCGGAAGCTTGGGAGATCAGTACTCAGATTCGCAACCTTGCGCATGACAAGCCATAACCATCGATCGGTTGGGCCTTGTAAGATTTTCTTCCTGCAGCTCTCACGGAACTTCATAATTTCTAGGAGCGCGTATCTTGATCTCCGTAGATGACATCCAGGAATGGGGTGAATGACGGGCGGAGACTGTAGACTGTCTTGGAAGGCTAGTTTATCTTCCTCCGTCTTCCCCCCGAGCTCACCACGCATTCTAATTTGGTTCACCAATTGCGGAACTCGTTTGAGACCTCGGTGAACGAGGTCCATTTCCGCAAAGGTAGCCGGGGGTGGTTTCATCAGATGCGCCTTGCAGAGCCCCTATAGTGGTTAGATCATACATATTAATTCATGGTGATTGAGACGTACTTTGCTTATGTTCCAGAGGTCCACGGCCGCTTTTTCGTAATCCAGACGTACCGCCTTTTCGAAGAAGGTCACCTCTGACTTCTCGACGGACTTCTCGTTACTATCCACATACAGAGGTTTGTTCTCCAAGTCCCGATGGTGAAATACTAACACTCTGCCTGTCGTGATTTGGGTGGGCGTGAAGTATCCAATAGGTATCGCCTTGACTGCTAGAGCGCGAAATTTGTGACCAAAAATTTCCTAATGTATATTTATAGTTGAGTCCTGCACAAAGGCATGTTTTTGGCATATTCATTCAAGAGCTGTACTGCCATTCTGGCATCGTTGATGACTTCTGCGATGGTCGCATGGCCGAATCTCTCTTCATATGTCTTTCCCATAACTTTCGCGAGGAAAATCGTGTCTTGCTCAAGGACCTATACCAGAAGCTGTCGATAATCTCGGATTACGACCAAGTACGGCCTGGCGACCGACGAAGACATAGCTTGGTGATAATCGGCGCAAGGAAACTGTTCCAGATCTGAGATGCGTTTGATCTTAGCGAAGGAACACATCTATGCGGTCGACGTGGAAGTTATAGAGTAAACCCGGTCGTCCATGAAAGTATAATCACGTAATCATGTAGATGTCTCGGTAAGTAATTGGTCGAGAAGTAAAGAGGGTAAGTAACCTAAAATGCGCACAGACGTAAGTAGGTAAACGTCACTTTTAGTTGGAAAGTCCCACTCGCCACGAATCTGCGTAGGTGCCTTTGTGGCTTGCATAATACAGATGATACAAATTATCTCTCTCAGGGAATCAGAGAGTCAGTCAGGCATGCATTGACTTTTGTAGGCACGAAAATTCCAATTTGTTATCACCCAACAGTTTCTAAATTCTGCGAAGTGAAGCCGGACTGTTCAGAGTCCCTGTCGTCTTCGCTGCACATCTCGTCGCCTCGATTTTCTTCATCCTAATCCTTGTTCTCAGTTTCATGTTCTTCTGCCTTCCCTTCCTTTGCTTTATTGCGCTCCCAGTCTTGTAGCATCCTTCCCGTCCTCCTCTTCCTTCATAGCGTCAATGCACTGCATCTACAGCAACGGATTACTCTTCAGCTGCCTCACAAAAGACCGGAATGCGGTTAATATAAAAATTTCAAACCTTCTGGTTCACCCTGTGGCCGTGCTATCTTGCATTACCGAGCTGCTGCAACTTCCTTGAGATCTGCCTTCATATCCGCATCTTGTGTTGTAGTATCCGTATGGCCATTTGTCTGCTTGTTCCGAGTCTTGTTCCGAGCGATTATCCCATACATGTCTTTCGCCATAGCGATGTCGAGTATGCTGGGTCCCTCCGGAGACAGTTCAAGCTTCATCTTATGCCCAGCTTTCTATCTGAGCAACCAGGTCTTGTAGAAGTTCCCCGATTCTCCATTCCTGGCTGTGAGGATCGTATTAGCTCGAATATTGGAGGTGGAAATTTGAGTCTGGTCTTTTGAGTCGCGTCTTGAGCTGTGGCTGCGATGACTTGTAGGACACAATTTAGGTAGCAGCTGTTGCCTGTTGAAGCCTTTGGTTTTTGTATCGATACATTAGAACATCCGAGGGCCTGGTTCGTATTGGCATTGTTTTCGGCTTCTTTCATGCGGGAGTGCAGTTCTTCTCCAACCTCCTCGCATTCGTTCTACCATGCAGCATTGAATGCCACCCAATCAAGTTTCTGAACTCCTCAAGTTGGGCATATACTATCCAAGCATTCTCGTCATCCCTGTTTGGTCCTGGTACGCGCTGCTTTATGCCCTGAAAGCCGTATCTCACGTCAGGGTCGTTGTATATCATTACCTGTCAAACCAGTCTCCAACTATCTCCCTTGGAACCAAGACGTTGGACATCTTGGTTGAATTTGTGGATTTCTGACTCTCTTGTATCTTCTTTCCATTGCTCTAGCTGAGGCTCTAGTCGTCGAGTGTTAATGGGTGCGTACTGGACAATCCATAACGCCTTGATGTTTTGCCCTGCAGCCCTACTCACTTGTTTGTTCCATAATAGGGTATAGGTAAGAGTGAAAAACCTCGGTGGAGCTCTTGTCAAAATCATGTAAGCGGCGGTTCTTCAATCTGGTACACCAAGGATGGGTACCAATGGTAATGGTAATGATGGGGTATAGACAGATATACTCCAAGCTGAATGAGAGGCGCTAGGCCACAAACCCAGCTGGCGCGAGGCAGTGTTTGTTTGCCGCAAAACCTACCGACGGAAAGTTCCTTGCTTTACCAATACAGCTGCTCATCCGCTGTCTTACCCCAGAAAAGGTCAACCATGGCGACGCATGAGATGCAACAGACACTGGGTCTGTTAAGTGGGGGTAAGGTATGAGCGGACATAGGGGGTATGATTGCTGACTTTTTGCAGCTCTGAATGTGCAGTTCCCGACTGATCTCATGAAGGCAATGCCTGATTTCGACGTGAGATCACACATCTATAAATCTGCGTTCCCGGAGATGGAGCGAAAACATCTTGTTACGAAGAGATGCGGCGTACAACGCCATCGATACGAGCAAACGGTCCCAATCCAATTCGAACCGTGCTGCAAGCATATCATCGGAAGGTTCCATAAGATAAAGACTCTGTCCGAGGTTCAGGCGTGCGACTGCCAATCGTGCGGGATTCACAAAAAGGCCAAACTTCTCGCTGTCCTCACATCGATCTACGCGCAAGACTCGGGGATCCGCCCTGGATTCTTCTAACAATACTTGGATTTCGTACAGTTTCGTTGGGAGGTTTAACCTTGCGCAACACTCTCGTTATCTCACGATCAGGTTCAATTGGGTCAGCGAGGACAACTCCGACTCCGACTCCAAGAAGGAAGATGCCTGGATGATGACCAAGATACTAGCATTATTGAAAACCTGCAAGATTGTAGCGACCCTGACTTTGGAATCTACGGCCCCAAACAAGGCTGCCTACATTGCCCGCGTCGACGCTCTTGTAAGGAGCTACGTAGGTCTCGGTGACGACATTTGGGTTTTTCGGAATGCAGATGTCTACGGTAAATTGTACGAAACGCTTGCCGAAGACGTACAGCTAAAGCAGCTTACGAGTATTTTTAAGTGCTTATGCCACTTTCTAGACGCACTACTAAACTGTGTTATTAGCTTCTCAAGTTGGAAACTATTACGATCAAAGGCGATCGGATTCCTACTCAATGCTTCTGTTACAGTATAGTGTTGATTACTCGAAGCAAGAGCTTGAGATACCCGGCCTACTGTAGGTAAAGAGGGAGAAGGACATAGTCAGTGACTTAGTGGACATGGATGTGAGGGGAGATGCATACCTGCTCGATAATAAGTCTCAACCTGGTGAAGTCATGGCCTTATTCGATCCCCCCTTGTACGAATTAGAGAGAAGAATCGATACAACTATACATGAAAGTAAACAATCTAACTACGGGGATATATTTCAGATAAGGAGAAGGTCTGAAATGCGACCTTGATGCTATCTAAATAAGTATCAGGAAGAAATCATAACTATATAAACCTGTAAGTTTTTAGTATGATAGGGAAAATGAAGAAAAGACAGAAAATTTGGAGAAGAAAAATAGTGACACGGAGATTAGATGACCGAAGGGAACGACGCGGTAAGATTGACCGCATTTGTACCCGTCTTCATCCTAAAAGAAACGTCTTTACTGTCTTCAATTGTCTTCTAGGCAGCGATGAGTTCCTTAGTTTTCTCGTCTTGATCAGTCGAGAAACTCGGTTGGATATTACAGGTAGTCTTGATGTCGGCGATGTCATACCGAACCTAATACACATCGTGGTTTTGCACCATTTCTCGCCTATACCGTAAAATAGACTATTTAGGCGAAGGACGAGGTCAAATTGTAATAGTGTTTTTTCAAGCTAAGGCTTCAACATCCGCATGTCATATGCCCAGCTATCTAAGCCTACTGACACCACCGTGGGATGCACTCCTGCCTGGTTAGCAGCCTTAATATTATTCACAATTGATTTGTGAACTCGAAAGCTCTGTGAATATCGGATTTGTCTTTAGCCGAATTTCCTAGAAAGCTGTTATTAATGGCAGGCGCTGGTAGATATCGGGTTGGGCAATCGTAACAAGAGTGAAGCGCGGCGGACTTGCCCTGGTCTTCACTCCAAGCGACATAATGATCGAGGACTTGTTGTCCGACTATGGTTAGGCCCTCCTCGAAACTGTCAGTGCCTGATTTCCAGGACTTTGGGCGCTTTCCCGAGCTACAGTTTATGATGATGATGTTTGGGGGGCATCCCATCCTTCACTGCCGCCGTTATTCCGATTCGGACGGACGTTTCCCGCTCGCCCGGGGGTTTGATTTGCACCTCTCCTCGTGCCCCGCCAGCTGGTAGAGGCAGGCATGAAAAATATTGCATCCCGTTTTCTTGCACTGATATGGGCTCCTGGTATCATCTCTATGTATTCTTGTATGGTTTGCCATACCAATCCCAGTTGCGCAGATCACTTTGCATTCGTTGTATGGTCCTCATGAGCATTTGATATTGATTTGGGGGGGGGGGGGGGGGGGGGGGGGGGGGGGGTTCCAGAGCAATCTTCTTGCTTCGCGTGTTGGTTTGCCTTTTGGCGTGTTGAGGAAAGATGCGCGCATCCGTTGGGGCATGGTATCTTCATGTGTGCTATGCGTTTACTACCACTTCTTTTGCGGTTTTGCTTTAGAAAAGGCTCGCAGTGCGCTGCTCAACTTAAGGTGTTATCTTGTAACCCCAAATGATGAGGGAAGTCTCCGTATGAGTAGACCGATACAGCTAACGACAAGAGAAGTACGGCGCGTCGCTCCGAGCAATGGGATAGCATGAAGAATACAGAACAAGAATGCCTCGAGTATGAGATTGTGTATGAGAGACCAAGGCGGATACAGTATTAGTGTGTGGTGAGCGTTGTAAGAAGAGAAAGATCGACTGACGAGTATTCCGTACAGATCGACAAGCGCGCACGGACGCACGGATTGAGGTGAGAAGTCTCACTCACCTCGAGGCTTTCCTTTGTTAGGCAATCGTCATACTGTTGCGCTGAAGGCGGGCGATGTGTTCAAAGTTGCCTCGCAGACTGAAGTTACGATGAGGGAGCTATTCGATGCTATCAATTCCTCAGTTCGGATGTCTACCAAGAATATCACGGGCGAGGAGGTTAAGGTGGTGTTTAGAGAGACGATTGCCAGGTTTCTGAATGCCGAGAATAGAGCTTCGGGCGCGAAGGCGCAAAGGAAGTTGGGATGGCAGCTGAAGGGAACACAAATTCTTGAAGATATTAGGTCTGGTTCGTATGTAGCTGTGGCAAATGCACTTCTTGATAAATAGGAGCTTTTTATCAGGATGGAGGAGATATAAGTCCTTTACGCTTACTCGCTCTATGCTAGAATTGTCCCCTATCTGATAATCGGTGACCTCTACTTAGTTGGGCACACGTAGTCTTCTTATATCCGGTGCGTATGCTATACAAAGTTCAGATGTCATTTGGTTCCTTTTAGACTGGCCCTGATGCATTCTACTTCTGAACTACATCTAGCTAATGCTGACAATCAAATTCAACATGGTAGAAAACCATCATGCCCTCATAGCATTGTATTCTCCATCCAACCAGTCTATTCGGCACAAGTATAAGCACCGTCACTGAGATCTATCAAGGTTAGCGTAGCACATGACTTGAAGAGCAAAATACTTATAAAAAAAGATTTAGCCGTTCCAAAAAGAACGGCTAGGGTAACCACCCGCGATAACCTCGTACCACGCATTCCCATGTCCACACTAATGACGTCATAGAAGACCATGCCGAGCAATGCATTGGCCCTGCATCCCCGTTCTTGACCAAGAAAGCTTCGCAAAGAAGGATGGCGTGTTGACCAAGGAACGAAGCTGGACGGACGAAAGAAAGCTTGCAGTGTTCAACGCAGGCGATATTGACAGACAGGCCTAGACCTTGATCCTCACTCGAGAGAGGTCCTGTCGCTAAAGCCTTGTCCGAGGAGCTTTGCATTGTAGCTTTCCTTGTCCTGCCAGTCTGCTGCCGTTGGTACACCGTTCCTTCCCGCGAAACCATCCAGTGTACGGCCATGTCAGAGAAGGCAGAGTAACGTACCCGAGCATTTGGACTCCTTGCCTAAGCCATAGTGCCTTCGTAGAAACCGTTAACACTTCTCTGTCAATACCATTTGCTTTTATCGCGACATGACCATCGACACCCGAACAAGCGCACGTAGTCAATGAAACCTAATCAGTGTAGCACGACGATCGCGTAATTCTCTCCTTCTGACACCGTCATCATTGGCTTATGAGCCAACGAGCTTCTCTCTGAGTGTGGTAGCTTGATTTTCGGAGACTAGTCTTTGTTTCCTCCCCATGGACAGGGAGCGATAGGGGGCATTGTGATACGGACAAAAGACATCCTCAAAAGCCGCATTGTCGATCGTAGCAGCTAGAGAACTGCGCAAACGAAGGGGTAAACGCTCGTCGAATTTTGACATACGCTGAACGTACGTGTGACGATTAACACGACTGGCCGGATATCACCATATGGTAACAAGTATCGAATGAATATCGTTGCGATACAGACTTCGTATGGATGTAGGCGACGCGAGAGGTTGGAGATATGATCAGGACTTTCGTCCTTGTAGGAGAGACGCACAGGCATCTTCGTCGCCAGACACAGCAAGCTTGTCCCAGAATGAGCAATCGCTTAGTGCTAGCACTGCGTACCAGGTCCAAGACGCATTGACCCATCAGGCCTTCATGCGCGAGTTTCAAGACATCAGATCCGGAGCGTGGCGGTACACCATCGTTGACAACACCAACCTGAAACGATTGAGACCTCGCTGGGCTTTCGCCTTTCCGACGAGTGGATCTCACGCCAGCCGAAGCCAAACAGGTTGGTATGTCTGTATGTTAGGTTCGACCCCAGTCAATACCGCGCTCTTCCTAAGTCTATCCGCTATACGCATGATGCCGAACGTGGGCTTGGTGATAATTGGTACCTGGTATTGCAACTCCCATACGATCTTCAGTACCAGGTAGCTTGTGTGTTGACGGAATTCAAGAACCTAAAGTTTTCCCTCAACAGAGGGGACCGGCATCTCTCGTCATATCTCTTCTGCTTGCGTCATCGCATGTTCTACAAAGTTATCCAGAATGGCCAGAGTCTGTTGCACGGATGGGTAGTCGACGTGGTCCTTTTGTAAGGACTCTAACACCCCAACAGGCACATGACATCCCAATTTGAGCTCGCACTCCCGTACCTCGAGTCTCCCTTTTGCACACCGTGCGAGGTGGTTCACAAACGCAAACCAAGAGGCAGGGGCTAATCGGAAGGTCGGCGACATGACCGCGATACTTTCAATGCTGTAATCCAGCATAGATACCAAGAAATGATTAGGGTTAAGATCCGAGCCTGCCCTCCTCACGCACAACCCTGGTGTTGCCACTGGGGCGCACGAACCAACATGCAACCAACCAATGAGACCATACTAAGAGGCTCGGGATGGGTGTTGACCGCACGAGTACGTGAGGCGCGGACGAACCGCATTCCAAAGAGAAGACAGACATCGGTGACTGTGGGGAAAATGACAAGCGTTGTGCTCGCAAGCGAGCGAGAGAAGACGTGGTGTTGAAGGAGATGGTGACGCGACCGGCCCGCTATAACAGACATTGTCGGATTCGTTGATTTCGTTTGCGAGTCCAGACTCCAATCATGATTCGATAAAGAGTGGCAATGATGTAACGAGAAGGAAGTTGTGTAGTAGCGAAGTCACTCGAATGATTGTTGTGGTTAGAAAGCTTCGAACAGATAGGTGAGAACGACGCGTTGGTACCTGCCAAGAAACACGCGCCTTCCTCGCGTAACACTGACGCTAGCACGTGAAAGCGGTTTCTGACTAATCAACAACATTCCTTTCACCTTCTACATAGAACCGTCCCTCACTTTGCGCATGTATTAATACGAGGCTCTGAAGCAGAATCTATCTGGAATCTTGAGAACGCTCGTGTTCATTGTCGACGCTTCCCGCTGTAGCCCGAACAGTAGCACCGCCGTGAAAAAGCTACTCGCCGACCGTGAGAAGCCTGGCCCGAACACTCGAAAGAGTCCTACCTACAATGGGTACCATCGAGGAATCTGTTGATGCGGCGTCTGAATTTATTGGCCCCTTCGTCGACAAAGGTCGCAAATATAGCGCTGACGTTTCCACCGACTCGCTTGTAGATCAGGCGCTTTTCCACCTCCAGGCCATCAATGCTGCAGACCTAGCCGCAGATCCAAATGCACCTTACGATGCTTCGCTTGCTGGAGTTGTCTACGGTCTTCTAGATTTGATCACTCTACTAGGGATATTACCACGTCTATCTCCCGGTGTGGCGTTCAGTCAGCGGCCGAGGTCGACTCTGTCTGCAGTCATCTACACGCCGCCGAATCGCAGCTTGGACCTACTTGCAAAGACAATAGAATGCCTTTTGTCTGTGATGAGGCAAAATGGTGCTGGTGTGCAACCGCTGCTTTCTCAGCGGATACTTCCTGATATAATCTCTGCGCTGGCTGAGCTTTCCTTTTCACCAGACTCGGACCAAGACATCAAGAACAAATACACAGACGTCTACGAGAAAATAATGAAAGACACTCCCACCTCGCGGCTACTTCCAATTCTTACCACATTCTTACAACAGCCGCTGCCGGTATGGTTCAAGCCTATGATCTCTGCTGAGCTGTCCATGGTCCCACTTCGACCCAATGGCGTTCGTCATACCGTCGAGTTTCTTTCCTTGTCGTACTTATCCAAGAACTCCCAGATTCCTCAGGGCGTATCAGGTCCATCCTCACAAATTCCAATCCCACTGGAAGCTGTTACGCAGGCCTCAAAGTTGCTGGTCCAGCCACCGGGCGGTATCGGCCTTGATGCTTGGTTGGTGAAACTCGCTCCCCAAATACTGCATTTGCTAGATGGGAGCGAGGGTAAGGAGCTAAGTCGAGCGGCTGGACAGATTGTTGCAGGTGGAATTTTAAGCAAAAGAACGACTGGTGCACCCGGTTCCGTGGGATGGGAAACCTTTGTAAGCCCTTTGTTGCGAATGATCTATCCTAAGGAGCTCGAAAACACGGCATCCAATACCAATGACAAGACAAAGGTTGTCGTGAAGGAGGCAGACCTGAAGATTGCATTACAACGACTCAATGCCATTGCGTCCTCGTATTCTCACGCGGGACTCATCAAGCGCTTGATTAGTCCAGCCCTCCTTCCATTATGGGCTTTGATCAACTACACCAAGACCAAGCCGCTGCTGAATAAAGAATGGAGTGCCCTAGCTAACGCAATCCTTTCACGATATATGGAGATTGCTTGCGATATTAATCAAGTCGACAACATCGCTACAAACCTCTTCTGGGACGGAGACATTCTGTGGACCTTTGAACCAGGATCCGAAGGTGGCGTGGAGATTCGACGGCGTTCGCGAGAAAGGAAACATGCTATGGGGTCGATGAAAAGCATTATAGAACAAATCAGCAATTTGGATGATAGAGTATCCCTTCTGGTCTCCCTGCTCTCGGAAGCCAGAATCCCTGACGAGGTCGCTGGATCTATCTTTCTCAACGCCACAAGGCGCTGGCTAGCTCCGGAGAAGTCTGCAGCGAAGTCTCTGATAGATGACGATCTGACAGGCGATCCACTTGCAGCACTTGTCGATGCGAAGCTCTCGGAAGCATTGGCGCAGCGTTTCCAGAAGCAACTTGCGCGAACTCCACAGCATATCATCGAGCTCGTGGCCCAATTGATTGGAAGCTCGGTAAACGCTCACAAGAACCGCCTGGATAAGTCCAAAAAGTTGCGGACTTCCAAACGAGCACTGTTGGGTAGTATTGTGCAGAAGCAGGGGGTTTCAGGAGCAGAAGACGATAGCGACGCTACAGATGAGGACTTGTTGTCATTTGCTCTGGGAATTTTGAACATGCTCATGACGTCGCTGGACTTCAAGAAAACACCACCAGTGATGGAATCGTTGCGCGCACTCGTCCCCTCGCTTACCTATCTCTCACAGCCTCAAGCTCAGTCTCAGCTATCATTTTCGCCCTTGATCAGCAATTCAGCGACTACCATTATCCAGCTCATCGCACCTATGCCCACGGTTCTGTCCTCTACTGCGGGCGCTATGTCTGAAAAATCAGCTGATCCCCTTGCGGAGCATCGCGCTACACTGAAGACCTCTCTCGGAGAACTGCAATCACCCGAGGCACCCAACCGCACGTGGGCTCTCAATACGCTACACACACTCGTCAAAGACCCTACCACATTCAGAGCGGTTGACGTACCATCACTCACACACACATTACTATCAGCATCACTAGCAGACCCGGAATCATACGTCCACCTAGCCGCAATACCCGTCGTCGTCACCTTGGCAGACAAGGCGCCCAAGCCTGTCGTAGGCATCTTGGTGGACGCGTTCATTGACGTTGACGAGCGGTCTCTGAGGCTCGCCCGAGGCAAGCAGACTGAGGAAAAAGAAAACGAATTGAGAAACGCAATGGATTTTCGGCTGCGCGTGGGTGAAGTGTTGAACAACTTTGTCAGTGAGAGCGACTTTTGGAATTCAAATGCTGATACTGCTTTGCGGTTTAGATGTGCAAAGCAGATCACAGAAGCTTGTCTGTCTTTGGCGAGTCGACGAGGTCAGCGCAAACAGACGTTATTGACTCGCACGGAGCTTGCAAAGCAGGAAAGGAAGATTAGGGAGGACGGCGAGGCTGCGTGGGGCGGCCCTATTCCCAACGTTTTCGACCCGGATGATGCAGAGTCACAGGATAAGGCAGAGTATGAGGCGCTGCAGAAGATTGTTCGAGGTTGGGAGGACACGGGCATCGAAGAAGACGTTCGGATCCGTGCTTCTGCTCTCAGCGTATTGTCCATTGTCTTTGAACACCGACTAAGCGTGTTGCGGCAACAGACTGTTGATGTCGGACTACAGATTGTGCTTCTTGTCCTTACTATGGAAAGAGAGGAGTCCAAGGCATTGTTACGTCGCGCAGCTGTTATTGCAGTCATGGGCCTATTGCGCAGTTTCGACACAGCCATTGAACGTGGACAGGAGCACGAGATTGGGCTGAGTCTGAAGCAGCAGGAGGAACTAGAGCGAGTAGTCAAATGGGTTAGAGACGAAGACGGTGATGAACTTGTGAGAGGTCACGCAGCGAGCGTAGTCGAGGGACTGGAGACTTTACGACTGAAGAAGCTATACAAGACCAGAGATGAAAGCCTAAAACTGGGGCAAGATCTCGGGCTGGAGGGTAATCTCAGGGGGCTCAACGTGCAGCCTCAAGTGCAAGAAAACGATCAGAAGAGGAAGATGATTATCGAAGAGATAGAATAACCTCTAGTGGGTGTGGTAATGGTAGCGTTTTTTGAAGCTTCATATCCGAAGCTAGGGTATCCTGACTCGCACCAAATCCACGTCTACGCGTCGTGGCGTGGTTGTTTCTTGCGCTGTAATGGAGTGTGTAGCGCACAGCTTGTCTTGCGACGTGCTTAATTCCCCATAGTCGCATCGGGAGCTTCTAACATACTCAGTGCGACAGCATCAGACCTCTGGTCGCGGTGCCTTTGGGCTCGCGCATGCTGTCTTTTCCATCGCTCAACCACTCATGGCCGTGTCTTTGGTCGCCTTGGGTTCCACCTCTTCAGCCTTGCCGATCCAGAGCACGTTGTTGCAGCGGATGAGGACTTGTCCGAGCGTTCCTGAGCTAACTCCGTTGACGAACTCCTCCGTGTTGGACAACTGGATGTTCATGTAGAGGTCGACTGAGATGAGTCTGCCCTTGTACTCGGTTTCGCCCCACTTTAATCGGACAACGATGTCTTTGTCGACCCTACAATACATTAGTTACGGGCTCGCTCGCATGTGAGGAGTGAAAGAAGCTGAGCAGGTGACGTACAAGCTCTGGAGGAGTGGTCGGGGATTGAAGGGTGCAACAGCCTGTAGATAATTAGATGTGTATAATGGTATAGTAGCGTTTTCATATCTTACAGCCATGTTTGCGACGCAAGCTACAGATTTGGTATGCGGGATAATGTTGCTGGATGCGCAGCAGTGAGACTGGTGGTGATATGGTCTGGTTGCGCCTGCAGCTTTGGAAAGTTGTCGGCAAAAGGTAATGCCGATTGGCCGAGGGGCTTCACCGCGGGGAAGTCGCGCAACCATGATCAACCTCCATATGGTAGATGGTAAATGTACCTTCGTGAAAGTCCTTTAAATAGCATTGAATGTTTACGTTATGTATTCCTCATGCGCACATATCTCTGTTACAAGACTATTCCAAGCATACCTGCTCCACTTCCCTGTCTCTGAGAGCATAGAGAGTCGCAACTAGCGGACGCGCTAAGGTTATATTCACATCTTCTTGTCATCAACCCACGAACTATAGAGCACTAGGTCGATATCGCACGCGAACTGAGAATCTCACACGCCATACCATCGCAACTTGATCTGCACGTACCATTGCGCCTACCACGTTGCGCTACCTCGCCCTTCCGCTTGCGACGCGGTCCTTCGTCGCCCGGCCGCTTCTCGCGCAGCATGCTCCGGTAGCGATGCTAGCCATCTGGTCCCGGGCAATACCGAACCCGGGTACCTGCAGATGCATATCATGTGTATCCAGTCCTGCCGCGCTCGTCAGACGAGGCGGTCGCACCAAGCTTCGCGGGACATGGCCACTCGGCGCACCCACTTCGACCTTTGTGTACACGGCCATATTCGCTGTGGGGCTATCTGTTGATGCAAAATCAAAGGCATATAGGAACAAACAATGGAAGGAAGCATTTGCGCGTCTGAATGATGCTAGAGACAATTGTGCACCAGCCAAAGAAATGGAAGAGGTCAATAGCGGTTACAACCCTGGTATAAGACAGGGCCTATCATTCGAAAACCTTCCCGAAGACTTTGATTGGGAAGCCTTCGAAAGGATTGTAGGTATGGAATTGGTCGACGATCAAGTGTTGCAAACGCAAGAAGTCCAGTCGCAACTCCGTGACTACGCCACAATGGATTGGGAAAGATCTACGTTACGATTCGAGATTTCCGGGGCGTTCCCCCGCTTGAATGGCCAGCCAACACTGGACCCGATTTGATTCTTTACAACCTCCCGCCCCAGTCCTTGTGGGCTTCAGACACACAACGCCTCAATGCAATAAGGAGGCGACACACGTGGAAGAAGCTGGCCATACAAGAACTTGCGACTTGTTTCTTGATACACGAGCTCTTGCACTCGGCTAAAGTTTCTTGCCATGCAAAATCGGCAAGGAGTGAACTCGAGAAACTGGCCCCACAAATTCTTGAAGTCATGTCCCAGACCGAAGATCAATACAAAGTAGCACGCTTCGAGATACTGCAGGCCCTGCGTGTTGTCAGCAATACCCCTGTGGATAGCTCTGCTGAAAAGATTGCTGATGCCCGGAAATATGCGGGCCACCGGGCCATACCACACTATTATCAGGATGCTGATGGTGATTTCTATGCCATTACAAAGCAGATGAATGATGGTCTCAAGACATTACTGCGGGACGTACCCCGTGGCAACGCGAAAGAGGAATCTATCATGATTGCGAAAATCTGCCACAATCTCCTCATCTCGACTGCTTCTCCTGATCTACAGACGTTCAACACATTACTGGTTGGTTTCAGGCACTGGCGTCGCCGGGAATTGATAGATCGTGTCATTGCTGCCTTCTACGTCAACAAGATCCGCCCTAACGAAATTACATGTCGCGAGATACTCAACCACTATGCCCATGTTGTACGCCCTGAGTCTTTTTCTCGCTTCGTGGCTAGGATGAGAGGCGTAGGCGAAACGCTCATGCTTGCAAACCCGAACATCTCGGTCAACGAAGCTAGTCAGGATCGACTAGTGCGAACCAACAACGAAAAGATCTATCAGAAAGTATACCCAACGCCTATGGTATTTGACGCCCTCATACGTGGCGTCATGAGATTTGCAGGCTTCGAACGAGCCCTAGACATCTACTACGAAATGAAGGCAGACGGCTGGGGTCTCGAGGTTCAGAGTCTAACTAGGCTGTTGAAGGACTGTGTTCGCCGTGTCGATTGGGAGGGTGGTCTATACGTCTGGGCAGAAATCAACAGCATCGGTTCGAGAGCCAAATACCGCGACATGGCCGACGCATACACTCACATGCTCAGCTTATGTTCACTCAGCAATGAGACTGTTGCATTCAATCAGATTCTGAGCGATATCGGCAGGCGAGGCTTTGATGTCAAATCTATCATCGACGCTGCTACGGAGCTCACACGAGAGCAAGAGAACAAAAAGGTCTACCTAGCTCCGGCTTGGGCTGCAGACAACATGCTGATTGCTGCATCCGACTACATCCAAGATGCTAAGCCAGACGAGCCTGGCATTGTATCCGAGCTTCCGGAGGATCCAGACATAAGGTTCTCACAGCACCATCCTGATCCTATCGACGACATTGAAAATAGCACACCCGACCATGGAAAGGACAACAAAGACGCATGGGCAGCATGGCTAGAACACGAGCTTGGATACAAGCCTAAAGACCCTGAACCTTGACGCGATGACTATTTATAGATTACGACTGTTCACCTCGTATACTACTGTACATATTAGAGTACCAAAACGGCGTTCGAGAGCACGAACCGGCTATCACTGGTTCGTAAAGGATATGGACACAAATTCGGCTTTTATTGACGTTCTCTTCAACTACACTCATGCCAGTAGACAGTAGCCTCCAGCAAGACTATGATCAATGAACGCAAAGATCTACTGGTTTCAATCACTCGGTGGTGGTTGAATGATGAGTTGCTACCAAACAATGCTACAATTTTCTCTTTCACAGGCTGTCATCCGACCGGCTGTGACGCCAAGCATCTTCTTGCTGTGCTGCTCGTTTATTTAAATTAGATGATGCATCTTAATCTGGCTTCTCGCTTCTGCACGTCTCGTCAACAAAACAACTACTGCGACCGGGATCATCGCTTATGAAGTGTATTTTGCGTTATCAGACGTTGGTTTCAGCCGTCTTTCCAAGTATCGCGCTGCTGACTGTTCGGCTAACAACGCCGCCCTAATCCCACATCACGTACAGTGGTTCCTCAACCCATCTTGACTGACGAAACATACACCTCATCCGTCAATGCCAGTACTTGCTCTACCACTAACTCCAAGAGAACATACCACATACTCTCTTCACATATATCAGCGCGAAACCCGAGAAAACCTAACCTCTGCCCTAACCCTTTGTGGCGTACGCGAAAATAAACATATGCACTGTGGAGATCATATCAACGGGTTTGTATAATGACAGGGATGACTTCTCCCGCACCTCACGGCCATCAACGCACGGCTATCTTTCCCCACTTTTACTCGTACCATGGGCTGGTTCTAGTCTATGCGGTTGACTATGCATCCTGACTGGCGAGCTGAAGAGTTAGACGGGAGTTGATGACATGTGGTTAGTGTGCACGCCTCTGGGTTTGGAGCTAGTGTTACGGAAGCGCACGCCATGGGTGTGTTATGTACGTGGTGTTTGCATGAGAATATGAGTGAACGTCTTGGGTATAGTGGTGGGGTTGTATGGGAAGAGATGGAGTGATCTCAAGCGAATAGAGATCTTGATGGTGACATGAACGAACAGTTATTGTCTTGCCACACTTCTCGTATCTCAATCATTGTATGCGGACGTCCCTTCCTGTAGAGAGACCGTCAATTGCCTGGCAGATAGATTGATATGTGTGCTACACCTTCACAAGAAAGGTATCAGGAGCAAGCCCATCTCGTATACAATAACCCGACATAACCCCTAAGACAACCAAGCAAGTAGCTCAAAACCCAAACCGCCTAGCACCCAACCACACCAGACTATCATATCTCTAAATCACCTCTATCCGAGGTCCTCAATCTACGCTCAAGTCTTTCCTTGAATGGCTGGTGAGGAAGAAAACGAGGTTCCTCATGCAGCGGCGCTACTACCCAAAACAGACATCTCATAGTTTACCCAGATTACCGGCATCTGGTCACATACGAACGGCCTCGAACCACGCATGGCTGTTTGCGCATATGTGGCAAAGAGATTGTGTCTTTTGGAACAAAGTTTGGTCCAAGTGAGGCGAGCGTGGGTATATATGAGGTGGATATTGTCTGTCTCCCATCTATTATTTACTTTCTGGATATATCATCAACTCACACTCTGATCTCCCTTCAATCCCCTCTTCTTACACCTTTGAAACTCAACACGCCAAAAAAGAAAACCAAACCCCAGAGTTTCCATCGAGAAAATGCAGTACAGAATTATATCCACCCTGGCCGCTAGCGCCTTTCTCGCCACTACTACCGCTGCTCCAGTCCCTTCATCTTCTGTTCGTCATCACCTTTCCCCGTCTCACCACCAACATCCACTAACACAAACCAACAGACCACAAGCCTACCAGTCGACTCCATCGAGCTGGGTAAACCCAACTCCGTGATATCCTGGGGCAAACGCGACACGACGGAGAAAGACACCTTCACTCTGGGCAAACCCAAGACTGTGATCACGTGGGAAAGAGATAGCAACACAGCCGACCCAGCGGATACGATTTCAACGGGTAAGCCCAGTACGGTTATCACCTGGGGAAAGAGGGATACCACAGCCACAGACCCAAACACGATTGATCTGGGAAAGCCTAGTTCGGGGGTTACGTGGGGGAAGCGGGATACCACCACCGTAACCACGGACCCAAACACGATTGACCTAGGTAAACCCAGTTCGGGGGTTACATGGGGAAAACGCGACACGACCACTACGCAGCCCGACACAATCGAACTCGGCAAGCCCAGCAGCGAGATTAGCTGGGGCAAGAACAAGCGCGATGACTCGCCCAACCCGGATGAGATTGGTATTGGAGCACCAGACTCTGAGACTACGTGGGGTTGAAAAAGTGTATGTGGGCTGGTGGAGTGTAGTGACCAGAACCCATTTTTCCTTTGTATTGTCATGTCCGAGTAGTTGTGTCTGGGATTTGCGTTAGAAGTTTCCAATGTCTGTCGCTACTATAGTTTGGTGCACGGGAAAATGTGATATCCGAAGGTATTTGGTTTAGTTTAGTGAATACAATTTCGTTTCTTCTTCTTCTTTGAACACGACTCTCAAGTAAGCGTTATCCGCCGAGTCGTGCGGCATGTAACCTTAGCAGATTGTCCTTCTGCGAAAGACTAGTTTGATAATATACACAATCCTGCCCTTAACGAGCGCATTCATTCCCACTCTTTTCATTGATATGCCTACCAGCCTCTGTATCCTACTCGATCAAAGGCCTCGGATACGATATACCCGCCTCTCTTGCTAGCGCAGACGCAGCATCTTGTGCATTCATCCAGACCGCGCATTCAGTCGGTGCTCCACGCAGTCTATGCGCGACGAATCTCCCACTCTACATTCGTAATACTAACCTCCTCTCCTGCCTTCTCATCATAGTCATACCACTCCCCATCTGGCAACTCGATGCCTGAGAACTTCGTCCCCGACTCAATTCCTGTAGCCAAAAACTCTCCTTCGGCCTTGAATTCCACAAACTCCAGGCCTCTGCAGTCAAACTCGAGGATGTTGATCTTCTTAGGTGGGTCGCTTTGCGGATACGACGTAGGCGCTGCTTTGATATTCGCGGAATGCTCTCTCTGTTGGGTGGGATTGGTCAGTATGGGGGTTTGGGTAAAGAAGGGGGGGAGAAGAGACCTTACAGTTCTTACACCTCCAGACAAAGTTTGCCTCGCCTTTGCTGCCGCTTTGCTCGTTTTGCTCGAAGCGGTTGACGGAGACGGGGTTGGGGTGGGTTTCGCGGCAGGATGTGCATTGGACTTTGAAGGTGTAGAAGAAGGGCGCGTCTTCGGTGTCGGCGGGGCGGAGGTCGGTTACGCTGGAGAGGCGTGTTAGTTGGATGCGATACGGGAGCGTGGGCTGTTATGGAGCGCGTTACCCGTTGAGCTCGGCTTTCAATGCTAGTGCTAGTACCATGTTGACTGCGTGGCTAGGGTTGGACGTCAGATTTTTGGGGGAAACTGATTGATGCTGCTGCTTCCGCGATCGTATGCGCCCCCGCCCCCACTAGCTCTGATCCACACGTCCAAAGTTCGCTGGTGGGCTAGTCTGGAATAGGTAAGGCGGCTAGACTCTACCTATTTGGTCTGAACTTTCAGATAACTTCCCAAGATTCACAGCTTGAGGAACATTTGCTTCTTTTCTTCTGATACTTACTATCCAACTGAATCATCACCAGAATCATTTTCCACATCTCTAAATTGCGCCCTGGATCTGGATACAATACTGCAACACATACCCTACGAGGAACTTTCGGCCTGGACACCCCTTGAACAATCGATCAGCCCTTCACGCAAAGGAATCTGGAAAAGAATCAACTCAATCAATCCTGATATTCAATACACCAACCCATTTCAGCACATCTCCCCCTAATCAAACCACCCAGCAAAGAAAACTCCTTCCATCCTCAGACCCCTTCACCGCCTCCCACTCCCACCATCACTTTATCAAAATGCCACAATCCAACCCCTCCCTCACTCCTTCCCACATCTCCTTCATAACCAGCCAACCCCTCTTCTTCGTCGCCACCGCCCCTTGGGCCGGATCCCACATCAACATCTCAACCAAAGGCCACCTCTCCCGCACCTTCGCCGTGCTTGGCCCCAACACAGTCGCCTACCTCGATGCTACGGGCCCCTCCTGCGAAACAATCTCTCACATCTACGAGAACGGGCGTGTAACTCTTCTCTTCTCCTCCTTCTCTGGCGACAAACCGCGTAACATACGCCTCTTCTGCAAGGGCCGGGTGGTGGAGAAGTGGGATCCGTACTATGGCCAACTCCGCGCAAAGATGGCGACTGAGAATGGGGATGAGATCGATATTACGGGTGCGAGGGCAATTGTGGTGCTGAAAGTGTTGAGTGTACAGACGAGTTGTGGGGTTAAGATGCCAGAGGCTGGGGAGGAGGGGGATGCGGTCATGTATGCTGATCATGGGGAGGAGGAGGGGTTTGGCGGTGATGTTACCATGGAGAGCTGGGCGAGAAAGATGCTGGAGAAGCAGGAGTTGGGGGATTATCAGAAGAGGTATAATCATAGGTCGTTGGATGGGCTGCCGGGTATGATGAGTGCCAGAAGGTCGCATGATGAGAATATTGCGGTCGAGGATACGAAGGCATGGTTTAGGAAAGTGAGCAGGCAACAGGATGCTGTGGCGTTAGGTGTTGGGCTGGGTATGCTGCTCATGGTGCTTTTGAGTTTCGTGGGCATACTCAGTATTAAGCCGGTATTCTTGGAGCATATACTCAACTTCCAGCGGAGGCAGATGGGCGAGCCAGAGGACCATTCCTGGAAGAGCGAGCTTTAGGAGGGCATCAGAAAGTGTACAAGATACTCATAAAACATGTCAGGTACTAGTACCATTTCTACCTATCAGCAATATCGTACAAGCCATTCTCATATCAAGCACGCACATTCCCTTCCATTCCCGGGGTATTCAACTCTTCTCGTCGTATCTCAAGTACGCATGATCCAGCATGTACATATCAGTTCATTCCAGTAGCTATGCCGCCAAGCAAGTGCTGCTCCATGCAACGTACAAATAACAAGACTAGCGCTTCTTACAGGAAGTATTCTCCTCGGCCTCCACGACCTGCGGGGACGGCACGCTTGTGGTCGGGAACGGCGGAGAAGATTTGGAATTCTGGCTTGAGATCCTCGCCTAGGTTCATAATGGACGCGACGTTGCCGCAGCGGTAACAATAGTTCGGCGCGGACCAAACCGTCACCACGTCCTTGTCTTTGAAATGGTACTTGTAGCCTTCATTGACTAGCTGGTGCGCTCGTGCGATGAGCTGCAGGCCGTTTACGTGGTTGAACTAGGAAGGATTAGTATGACGAAGTCGAAACTTCGATTATCGATGCATACCTCAGATGACACCTTGTCTCCGAACAACCATCCAGCACCTCGGGGTGATACTGCCCATGTATCTACGTCTTCGGGATCGCTCCATACAAGGTCGCAAAAAGCTCCCTCGTGTGGAATCTCCTGCGCTCGTGCAACGACACGGATCTGGTCTAATGTCCGGATCTCCGGGCTCAACCCGCCGTGCACGCAAAGCACCTTGCCATCCACGATGGCGGCGAGTGCGAGGAAATCGAAGACCTGACAGCATGCCTTCCATACCGAGGCATTCCCGTATTTTGTTTGGCATTCCTCGTAGAAGCCGTATACTTGGGTTATTTGTCTCGACTCGTGGTTTCCACGGACGAGTGTGACGCGATCTGGGAATCTGTGGTTGTCAATACCCGGAACATGAAGTTGGAAGGTGTGTACTCACTTGGCCTTAAGACACATGAGAAGAGTGAAGGTTTCTAAGCTAAAGTAACCTCGGTCTACAAAGTCACCTAGGAAGATGAAGTTTTGTTGGCCGTTCCCACCCACTGTGTTCTTGAGCGAGTCTGCGTCGGATGCAGAGCCGAGACTCCGCCTATCGTGAACGCTCCTGCTGCGGCCCCGTTCTTCCTCTTCGTCGTCATCTCCATCGTCATCGCCATCGCCGCCTGGGGGACTCGTGGGCCCGGTATAGTTTGGGTCGCGCTGGAATCTCCTCTTCATTTTGCGCTTGACCTTGGGGTCGGTTATGCTTGTAGGCGGCTCGAGGTCAGCGGGATTGATTGTGGCTGGTAATGTGACTGGCGGCGCAAGGGGAGCGGCAGGCGCGTCGTTGGGCATGCCTCCGGCGACGCGAAAGAGCTCAAGGAGGTCATAAAATTGACCATGAATATCACCGCATACTGTAACCGGTGTTCGTACAGGCTGGATGTTTGATTCTATACAGGACGGATTAGTGTCGTATACCCGGACATTCGACGCGCAACCGCCATTGCATGCACCGGACAAAACGCACCTTCCATGAGGCACTCCTTTACAATCTCACACAACCGCTTCATGTCGGCCTCTGGCAGGTACTTGCACTGTTTGGCCTGCTCTAGCCATTCATCAGGGCCGGCCCCCTTTGCCAGGCGCGCGGGGCCCGGCTGTGGGACGTCGTTGTCCTTTGGCATGGCTACTCTATCTCTATCTCTTCAATGGGAAAAAGGCCTCGCTGCGGTGCGCTCAGATCCTCAAGGGCCGATAATGACGGCAGAGACAGCGTGAGTCGTGTGACGGCGGGGGTATTGAGGCGTGACGTCGCGGCGCGATGGGGTATCATGGACTGGATAGCAGGTCGGAGTGAAAGTAAGGCAGAAGCGGTGACAAGGGAACGACGGTCTGGCAGCTCCAGCTAGCGCATGTGCACAGTGAATTGGGTCTTGCTGAGCCGTACCGTCAAGTGAGGTTCGGGTGCTAGTGGGGCGGCGGCGGCGGCTGCATGCCACGGCCTCGGCGCTTGCCGGCGCGAGGCTGTGGTTCCGTTCCCAATTGCCCACCAGGGTGTGAAAGCGCAACAATCGCGTTTGCGTCATTGCCGCCTGTTCACCGTCGCCGTGTCAACAAGAGTGCTGGAAGTAGTCGCCCTGTTCAGACCGGCCTTTCTTCCCAATCCCAGCCTCTCGACCCCCAATGTCCAGTCCTACAAACCCTCTCCCCCCCCTCCATTTCGCTTTCTCACAGCGACTTTCTCCACACGTCCACCGACGGCCTGGGTCGGGCACCTACTTCGTCGCACACCACACTGGGGAGCAATAGCAATCCAATATCAGGACTCGCAATCGTTCCGACAAACTTTCCTCAGGCTCGATATTTAATCACGCTACACTTTACCGGACCACCATCCACCACTGAACCCGAGCACAACTACGCCCCTCATGGCTCCCCAGCCGGGCGCTAATGGCGTCCTACCCGTCACACTTCTTCAGAAGAATGCGCCTGCCCAAACACCCCGCGGACCCAAAGCGGCGCAGCCCCGCCTGAAGCTTATATGTCGTCGACTCCCCCCAGGTCTTACCAAAGCCGAGTTCATCGAGGCCCTCGGCGATGAGTGGAAGCTAGGAGCTGGCAAGATTGACTGGATCAACTACAGGAAGGGAAAGATCTCTACAGAGTATGTACTGCATTGGGAAGCCTTGTCGTAACATATTGCATACTAAACCCCACCAGTGCCGCCAAACCCTCTAAACCAGCCCGAGCCTACATACATGTTACGAAACAGGAGCACGTCAAAGTACTCGGCGACCATGTTCGTACCGTCACTTTCCACGACGCCACAAAGTCCTGGCAGGACCCCGTCCTCGTCGGTCCTCCCACCCTCGAATACTCCCCTTACCCTAAGATGCCCGGTGGACGCCGAAGGAATGACAACCGCCAAGGCACCATCGACCAAGACCAAGAGTTCAAAGACTTCCTCGAGAGTCTCACGAACCCCATTACCAAGCCTGCTGCCGCCGAAAACGAGGGCCAAAAGGAAAAGGTCAAAACGACGCCTCTAATTGAAGCGCTGCGGGAGAAAAAGGCTAATAGGGATAAGCCGAGCACCAAAGCAAACAGGCAGGGACGTGGAGAGGGCAAGGAAGATGTCGTAGAACGTGGTGAGAAGAAGATCCTGGCAAAGCCAGGCAAGGAAAATGCTCTCAATGCTGGAGACAAGAACCGCCGTCTAAGCAAAGCTGACAAGGCTCAAGCCACCAAGGAGGCTGTGAAGATCCTCAACAAGGAAGCCTCGTCCTCCAAATCGGCTGCCAACGCCTCCAACGAAAAGGCGTCTAGTAGCCCAGCACCCGAACGCAAGCGTGGTAATGCCGCAATCGCAAAATCCATGCTACAGCGTGACCTGGGCGTTGGACCTGCTCCTAATCGCAGACGTGGAACAAAGCGTGAGGTTGGCACAGCTGCGCCTGAAGCTGCCGTTCAAGCAAAGGAGAGCAAGGCTATTGAAGAAAAGGCAAAGGAAACACCAGTTGCACCACCTGCTGCAGTAGCTCCTACAGAGAAGGCTGCTCAGGCCAACAGAAAGGAACGCCCAACTAGAGCAGAACGCCGCGCATTCAAGGCGAACCAGGGCGACAAGTCCAACGAGAAGGCTGCAACTACTGAGCCAAAAGCCCAAGCAGCACCAAAGACTGCGGCGCCTCAAATCCTCAAGAAGCCTCAAGCTGCTCAGACTCCGACCGCCCCGAAGGGTCCGGCTGCCTCGCGAGCTCCACCTACCGAGCCTGCCGCTGCTCGAAACAACACCAACACAGCCCAACCCCAGGCCACTCCAGCAAAGGCAGAGACAACGCCTGGTCTAGCGGCTAACAATGCTCCCAAAGCTCTGCCCGCATCGCCTGCGCCTGCACCTACGAGCAAACAAGCGTTCCTCAAGCACGCAAACCCCAGTCAGGGTATCACCGAGCCGCTCATCGAAGAGGCCATGAAGGCGTATGGGGGCATTGACAAAGTCGAGATTGACAAGCGCAAGGGTTTCGCCTACGTCGACTTTGCCGAACCCGAAGGCTTGCAAAAAGCCATGGCTGCCAGCCCCATCAAAATAGCTCAGGGTGCAGTCCAAGTGCTCGAGCGCAAGGAAAAGGTGGCTAGGAACCCACGCTTCATAGGCCCTCCAACCGGCCCTGCTCGTGGCGGCGGTCGTGCAAACTTCGCGCCTCGCGGTGGACGTGGTGGACGTGGTGCTGGCGCAAGAGGTGGTGGTCATATTGGCTCAGGTCCCGCAGCTGCAGCTGCCGATACCACATCCACCACTCCAACTGTTCCTCCGGCTACTGCGCCCGTTGCCACTGCCAATGCCACCACGTGAACGACTAGCCTTGTACTTAGCAAATTAAACGGCGGGGCATTGACTTGACTGCACTGCGACGACACTGGTCCAAGACATTGTCTACTTAGCCCGACTAACTCACCTCGCGATATTATAACATGGCACTACGATATCATGGCTACCACTTCTACTCCCGTCTTGCATACCTCTTTTTGACTATCCATCACGCGGAATAAAACGATAGCTAGCGCCAAGATGTTTATGATGAGGGACAGATGTAGCATTGCCAGTGCAGGTATGATATCTGGGATTAGCATGAAAAGGTATTGCATATGTATACGTGGTATGACAGCACGCGAGTGAGAGAGAGGGAGACAAAGAAGGATGAGAGGGTGTGAGTGAGAGGGCAGGCAAATTAGTCAGATAATTAGCAAAGTAGATTACACGTCAATCAAAGTCGTTACGGCTTACTTTGAATGTACATATTTAAGCATTCAGCTTCAACTACAAATGTCAAATCCAAGTTCAAGCTCAAGTTCAAGAAGAATATCGTTCACCACAGAAGTTGAACTCGAATTGTTTGTAATAAGGAGAAAAAATGTGTTTTGGTCGATTAGAGGTAGACTAGACTAAATGTATACTAATAGTTGAACGAGTGTCGTGCAACGTATTGGAGAAATTGGAAAACAAGAAGAGGTGCTTTTGGGGCTGTGAGGCGCTGGTCTGTGGTATAATAATGTAGTAGCAATCTGTGGGGCAATTCATGATGGATGGGCGCTTTGGCTTCGGTTCGGCTTGGTGTCGACTCCGTTCAGTCTCGTTTAGTGGGTGAGTGGGTAGGTCGGTCGTCGGTTTGGTTTGGTTTGCTTCGGTTCGGTTCGATTCGGTCGGGCAGATAGCAATCAAACAATAGACGCAAAAGTAAACACAAAAACGACTAGCAGTAAAGAGCAAAATGATGAAGCATGTACATTTAACATCGAAGTGAAAGATTTCCAGCTCTTTCCCCCCCTTTACTCTAATCGAGCGATTGAGGTCTTACAGTGCCTCTATTTCCCCAAACTACCCAATGCATCTCTCACCGTCCCCAATATGCAAATAGCTCGTCAAAACAACCGCAAAGTTAGACAAAAAATGCCCCCAAAATAACAGCAAGATGCAAAACAAAGTATGCCAAAGCTAACAAACAACGATTAAGAGCCACAACATCCATGCCAGTCGCCAAGCGGAACCCCTTCCAACCCAGGCGACTGTCATGAACATGGAGGTTTGAGAAGAAGACAAGAAAAGAGTATACAAAGACTGCGAAAGGGTATCCGACGTTTCCGCTGTGAAGCGCATGGAAAAGAAGTTTTTCTTCCAAATCCAGATCTTTGATGAAAAAAGACTCATGATGATGATGACAACAACGACCCGCTAAATGATACTGACAAGGGTAACAAGAATGCTATATACGCTCGATGAAGATGCCCAGATGATGTCGTGATGCTCAAGGCGGTTATGAAGTAGGAGGTGTGAAGGATAGCGTTGAATGCAAGTCGTTATAGGCCGTCTCAATTGTACAAGATAGGGAAGAAAATGTCTGGCGTGGTGGCCATGATCTTGAATAGTATTTAGATCATGGGAGTTTCGCCACCTTGGTATACACCAGCTTGAAGGGTGTTGGGGGGCATGTTGGCGCGAAGCTCCTTTGGCGTCCGGTAGAACGACTGGTTCGTGTCGGATGGAGGGATAACTTGCTCCATGGGCTGAGGTGGAGGAGGGGGTGGAGGTGGGATCTGGCCAAAGTACGACTCATGTTTTACATGGTTCGCGGGGGGTGAGTGTGTATTCTGTCCACGAGGGAAAGACATCTCTGGTACACTCTCATAGGGAGAAACCTCAGCGCGAGTAGAAGGTGGGGACTTCGCGCGTTGAGGCCCACGGCTGGTGCTACGCATGCGTTCAGTGACACGCTTGAAAGTCATACCAAGGTTTTCGCTCACACTGCCGCGACCTCGACGGTGGGTATGTGGAGAGCCAGTGGCGGAAGCATTGGTCGGGGACACTTCCATAGGCTTCTCACCCGGACTGCTGCCTTCAATGGCGATATTGATCATGCCCACGCCATTGCCTCCACCGATGTTTAGCGGTGGTGGAGGTGGGGGCGGCGGGGTAGCCAAATGTTGAAGCTGAGACAGTAGAGGAGGTGCATAACCCTTATCTTCTTGGTCAAGAATTACAACTTGACTTTCATGAATTGTCTCAGCGATGCTAGCCGTGATGGGAGGAGGGCTATGACGCTTGTAGTTTGTCTGAGGTAGAATATCAGGCATTGTGTTTTGGCGAGCGTGGCCACGAGATCCACCTAGGGAAGGACGCCTACCTATTGTGGGATAGGTAGGGGAGTTGTAAGAGCCAGAAGGCAGTAGCATGTCTTGTGGAGGAGCTGACATGGATCGGGGAGGTGAGATGGGCTGTCCGAAAGTTGTCGCAGGAAGTAGAGGCCCAATGTCATCCTCGGTGGAGTGCGATTCTTGAGATCTTTGCATGTTGTCTGGGATGCTTGGCACGGCAGGAATGTCGTCCTCGTTCGGTTCAGCAGTCATGTATCTGGGGTGACGTACGCGTGGGTTTGCCGGAAGACCGATTGGTGCAGAACTATTGGAAGTTGGGCCTGCACCGACTCTGTTAGTAGGTGAGTATCTCTTGGTCATCTCTGGGTCCGCAGTCTGGCTCCTCTGGATGGGATCCCGGTACATAGACATGGAGTTCAGCATATCATCGGTATTCGACCGCTCGTGGGACACTGGTCGAAAGGCGAGTTCTCCTGGATGAGGAATTATTGGAGCAGAGGGACGTCGAGCTAGCGACAACCTGCGTTCTTCAAGTTCACGGGCAGCCAAAGCCCGTCTTGATAATGTAGAAGGACGCAGGCGCGACACACCTGAACGCCCAGAGGTCAGGGAGTCTGGCGATACATCTCGTCCGTAACCTCGTGTACGGCTAGATTCCCTTGCAGCCGGCGTCGGCTTGCGACTCATGGACCGGTCTCGTGGCGCGCGACGCTCTGGTGAAGCCTCACGGCGACTGTTCTCTGTAGGCCGGCGGCTGCTGCTTCGTTGACGTGGACGAACGGCGTCAAACTCAACAATCATCTCGGATTCTTCGTGTTGCATGGGCTGAGGTGATACAGGTGAGCGTTCTTCACGACTGGCACTTCGACCGCGATACTCTGCTGGGCGACGACTTGATGCTCGGCTTGCGCCTTTGCTCCTTGCGCGCACGCCGCTTTCAGGAGACTCGCCACGGCGTGTAGTCGTTTTAGAGGAGGATCTGGTCTTGCTTACCCCGTGTCGTGGTCGGCTTCGGGTAGTGCGAGTGCTGGCGACGGACTCTGTGACTACAGGAGACGCGATGCTCATCTTGTAGAACCTTTCATCGTCGAAGTCCTCTGTGTTAGTTCCAGCCTCTTTCTTGGTGGAAGCATATATGCCCGCGTCTTCTGGAGACATGGGAACGGGAGAAGAGGGTGAGCGCTTTGCAGGGCGGATATAGCGAACACCAGATCGTCCACGGCTCTGTGAGTCGTCACGGTTACGACTGTGGGCGCGAGCGGTACGCGACGGGGGCCTGTCTTCGTTCCTAGAGTTTGTACGATTTTGAGCGTAGTGGTTGGCTTCATCCAAGCTGCTGATGTATTGGTCGATGCTTCGTGCTTTTGCGCTCTTGATGCTTGCGCCAGTCAAAGGAGGGCTCAGCCTGTTGGTGTAGCCAGTTTCTGGGCCGCTCTCCACTACCTTTTCCTTCATATCCAAGTGAAGATCTTGGATGTTTCGGCTCCGAGAACTGGCACGGGAATCGCTACGCTTGTCTTTCAGTGCGTCAAACACACCTACCGCTGGCGAAGGCAGATGATCGCTGGATTTTCCAGGGTTGAAGGTCGTTGCAGACAGAACAAAATCCTTGGACCCGCTCGTCGCTCGGCGTGTAGAGAAGGGTAATGTTTCGGCTTCGCGACCGACATTGTCAATGGCAGTTCTTGGGTGGGATTCACCGCGTTGGCCACGATCGGGAATAGCCAATGAAGCGAGTACTTGGTTGTTGGTCGTGTTGCGGTCGGCGTCAGATCGCGAGGGTAAGCGTTTCCTTCCATAAGAGCCCGGAGTTGCGGTTCTCGCTGAAGATGGCTCCCTTGAAGGATCGCGGGGGGCGCGGCCAAGCCAGTGGTGGTTTCCAACAGCAGGGCTGATGGCGGACTCTGCGATAGGCGTCACACCTGCATTCATGGGTGTCCTCTCGTCCTCTTCTCGGACCATTTGTTTGGGCTGGGGCCCGCGGCTAAAGTCAGTGACGAGCTTGAGTGAGGCCATTCTAGCCGCCACCCTGCTACTACCCACACTCGGAGGTGACAAAGGCGGGCTGACTTGTGATCCAAGCAGTGCTTGCTTCTGTGCGGAAAAGACGGCATCCTGAGCACGAGGAGAAAACCAAGGCTCGGTGGTTTCAAGGCCCATGCATGAAAAACATCGGACTGCCAGCTCTGCTTTGCCGTGTCCTACAGCGTGCTCTCCCCATTTGCGCACTAAGAACGATTGTCTCTGCCAGTCAGTGGGGAATGTCAAACATGTAAGCAAGATTGCCTCCATGTAATATTTGCGAGATACATAAACCTCGATGGCATCGTTGTGCTCACCCAGTCCAAGGAAGATTGCGACGGCGGGGTGAATGTCGCCCTTCTCAAGAAGACGCTGGACGAAAGCTTCGCCGACCTTTTTCTGTGAGCCTTTTCCCAAGTTGCTCAGAGCCAACAGCATCCAGTCGGATGAAGTCATGGACTCAGAGCCGACCATGTCAGCCATGACATCCGCGCTGAGGTCACCCAGCCATTTGGAGAGAAGAACAGCTGCGGCCGAGCCAGGAGGATGACGTGCCACTGGACAGGTTAGTTCAATACAGAAGAGATGTAATTGGAAATCTTACATTCATCCTGCACCAATTCGTCGATGTCGTGATCCCATCCAAAAACGACCTTGAGCATATTGAGGCGAAGATCATCAGCCGTACGTTCAGGTCCAAGGTTTGTAGAACGGAAGGGCACATCACTGAGCCTCGCTTTGGTGAATGGGAACAGATCCATGTGTTGATTTTTCTTGGATTCATCTGGGCTTCTGAGAACCTCCTTGCGCAAAGCAGAGGATGTGTATCGAGAAGAAGCAGCTGACGATATTGATCGAATCGAAATGCTCTCACGGGCCGAGGTACCTGCGAGCGAGGAGGTGCCGGACGAGAATATGGTACCGGAGCCTCCTGAGCTCTTAGATCTGGTAGAGCGTTGCGAGGCAGTTGAAGGCTTGTCGTATCGGTAACGTGGTGCACGTCCGCTTCCAGATGATCTTGAGCTCTGGGACCCTCGACTTGAGACGGGGCTTAGGGGTCCGACACGATCACGGCGCTCCTCTTCCAGCTGGTCCATCTCTTGAGCAATCTTCTGTAATGGCGACATGGTGACACCTTCATCAGCACTACTCTCTGAATCGGCGAGGATGAGCGGAATTGACTTGGACGGGAGTGCAGTTAGTGGTGTTTCCATTTGTTTCTTATGTTCGCCCAGAGAGATTGGTGGTGATGGTGGTGTGTTGGCAGGTGCATGCTGGACGTTTGCAACCATGGTCGCTGGCCCGTTACTAGGGTTAATATCATACTGCTGGATACTTGAGTTGCGACCGATAGTGAATAAAGTGGCGGTAGGGCCATAGTTGCAGATGGCCGCGACGCCGTCGGTGGTTGGCACAGGTTCGTAGCTGACTCTCTTAGTGCGTACATCCCAGGCACAGGTTTGACTATAATGGCAAGTGTCAGCATAAGATGCTGTGCATCGGAGATTGCGGATATAAAGCAGGTACGAGAAGAGGTACGTACCCTTCAGTGTACTGTACAATTCGACCGTTTTTCGACCAAGCAAACCAACAAGGGCCAGGCTCTCGCTGCTCCTTCTGGTTGAGGACTCGGATCACACAGGGAGCGTCGGTACCGTGTGGTACCTTGGGAACACTCCATACTCGCAGGTCGCCGTCTGAAGTCTGGGCGGCCAACATGTCTGATTTCTGCTTGGATGAGGAGCCATGCCAGGCCAGGCCCGCAATGGGCGAAGGCGATCTCGGCGTGGTTAGAGTGTGAAGGATGGTGAAGGAGGGCTGTAGGGTCGCAATCAGGATAGAACCATTGTGGTAGCTGAGGTGCATTAGTGATGGCTGCAGATGGGCGCATGTTCGCTTATACGCACCCAATGGCAAAGGTTCTGCAGTCTGCAGCTGGTGCCAAGGCGGTTATTGGGTCAAAGATTGTCCTCGCTGACAAGTGCTCAGACGTGGAAGGCTCGAACAAGATGATGTTGCCCTGGGCATTTCCTGGCTGGAGGTCAGTTCCGAATCAGGCACAATGGCGACTGGCACGGGTGGAGATACTCACCAAAAGCAACATTTCCGTTCCTCATCCACGTTGCTACCCGTATCTGCTCGTACGACGCAAATCGGGCCACCTCGGCGCCGGTAAACAAGTCCCATACTATGGCGGTTGAGCCGGCATCGTACGACACCACTAACCGCCCAGCGCCTCGTTCGCTGGAGGTGTCGACAGATATCCACGATACGTCTTCCCGGTGGCTATCAAAGCGGCGCTCAACGGCCAATGTGTCGTGGTGAAGGCACAGGATGACGTTTCGCTGAGCGTAGAGCAGGTATGAGCCGGTCGCGGCACAGGGCTCAAATGCAAACTCATCTTGGCCGGGAGTGGGTGGTTTGAGCTTCACGTCGTTTGAGCGCACGGAGCTGCTCTTGATGGAATTTGAATTCGCGCGCTGTCTCAGTCCAGTCGACATGGTGAGGGCTGGACCTGGATGGTAGCTTGGTGGTCAGTCGGGTCAAATCCGCAAGGGCCCACGAGGCGCATAACGATGAGGTCAAAGTCGATGAAGTAGCAGCATGAACTTGCACAAAAGCAAGGATGAAACGGCAAGACGTCAGGAGGAAGCAACTCACTGCAGAGAGCTAGAGCGCGCCAAACAGTTATGCGCTGACAGCTCCACGGCGTCTGGAGGAGGGTACCGTTTGGCCCCGCCCCGAGTCGTGCAAGGATTCAAGCTGAGGCGGTTAAAGAGTTTGTGAGTACCGGTTGGGGTTTTTACGGCGGTACGCAGGTTGCAGCAGCGGAAGGGACAGACAAACAAGCAAAGACAGCAGGAAGTTGTTTGAAAAGCGAAAGCTGCGCAGACAAAGTGTGAGTTGATGCGCGTGGACACCCGCCTATCAGTAACAGCGCTTAGAGGAGCAATGGCCGACTCTTGTGGCTCGAAATAGTACTGGGAGCATCGCTTGGGGCCGTGTAGCCAACGAGCAGCATGCCCGGCCGCAAAAGGCGTTTAACGGGCTGGGGTTGAGCAGCCTCATTCGCCCGGTGAGTGTGAAAGGTCGACATTGTCGGTTCGGGGACTCGACGACCGAAGCAGACTCGTGGTGCCATCCTGGCGGCCAAGGTGGTGATACCGCACGTTAATGGTTAGGTTCGCGCCGGCGTGTCTATGTGGAGAAGACGAGCAGCCTCTCAGAGGCCGGGACAGCACAGGGACGAGGACGCGGTAGACGGGGGTTCCAAAGCACACACGAGATGCAGCGCGCCATTGGCCTAGCCATGTGCCTACCGCAGTATCATCACACTTGAGCGCTGCCAATTCAGCGTATCACCATGGCGTGCGGCCGCCTGGGCCCGGCCCGTAAAGGATGATCCCTACGTGCTCAGATATCAAACCTTCCTCGTCGACTCGATGCATATAACCACCCTCTGTGCCCGACACTGGTACACGGCTACGATGACTCCTCCCCACAAAGTGCGGTGACGGTAACGCCACACGACCAGAAAAGCCACCCTCTCAGGGCTGCCCAACACCACGGCTATCGTGACCATGTGGGCGAGAGCAGAGGGCAGCTAGCATCGTCGCGACGGGTGCCCAAGCGTCCTGCACAACGAAGCCGCTGCCCGCTGCTCCCCCGTGAGTTGGTGGCACCATGGTCACCGTCCCTGAACCATGGCCCGTCCCGAAAGATACATCAACATCTCGCGCATGACGCCCGCCCTCCCCATGGCATGGTAGTTCCGACTTGACCTTCAACCCAGCTGCTTGTATTGCCGACGCATTGTAACCTCCTGCAACTACTACTATGTAGGTACTGTACCGTACACGTACCGCCCCCGGCTCCAGGTACCATCCGTCGACCCAGGTACAGACATGACATGTGAGCTAGACTAGCAACAATGCCATCTGCTCCCGGTTGTGATATATATGCATGCCAGTTGATAGTGGCTACAAACCTCGAGCTGAACAAACTGCTCCCCCGGCTTAGCATCAAGACGATAATCTGGGAAACAGCATTAGCTCTTTCAAACCGCCTTACACCGTTCGAGCTAATCCAACGGCATCGCAGAACCAGGCCTGAAGTTGGGCACACATGGGTCTAGTTCGTGTGAATAACTCACAAGTCTGCACACTTGCAAGCGCCCAGACTAGGGAGCAACCCCCCTGGTCTCTCTACACCGTTTATCAGCCACTCGACCTTGCTGCCCCTCTTTTTTTTTCCGTTGCTGTCTCTCCCCTTGAACACGACTCACAGGGCCAGCAAAGCAACAGCGAGGCATGGGCAAATTTGTCTCGCTCGCACAAATCGCATGCCGAGCAGACCATATACTCTATGTGAGACAAATGCATCAGTGTCAGACTGCAGGTCCAACCAACCGTGACACAGCATCTGCATCGATATCCGGACGCGTGCAGTGAATGTGGATGCATGCACTGCAACGGGGTGGAAAAGAACCCCCGCGGATGGAAATTTCGCTTAGATTCGCACTTTGGCAATTGATGCATTATTTTATTTTGGCGTTTTTTGGGGGGGGGTTCTCTTTGGGTTTCGCGATAATCTCCTCGCATTCGTGTAGGTACCCATGCCGTACCATACCTTTTACGCTGTGATTAGAACATGGCGTTGTGATGGATTGCTTTGGGTCCCGTATGCGGAGCTACAGCGTTGACCAGAGGGGGGGCGGACGACGCTGCTAATTCGCTCCATGGTTGCCCAAGAAAAGAACAGAGCTGCATTCTTCTTTTTTTTTCGCCCGCGATAGACAATGGTCGAAAAATTAGGCCTCCAAAAGGGAGTGCCGCTTCCATCACGGAGGAGTTGTGGAGACATTTTTTTTATAAATCACCGGAACCAGAGCGCCACACATGTCAACAATCACACATGCAAAATTCAGCTAACGAAGCCCGTCACATCTCGTCACGCTCATCACAATCAAATCTTGGGTGCAAAGGAGCCAGGGTTGGTCAAGAGTAAGCTATGGTGAAATTCAAAATGGGGTATATCTAAGTGGTGGGGTATCAAAGAAGGAGAGAAGCGAGGCTGCATAAGCCTCACTCAATGCTGCGCACACAATGCCTCGCAGAGAAGCGTACCGTCCCAGCCATAATCCGTCCGATTCGCGGAGCGGGGGTATCGATGCCAAGTTCAAAACGCCTGCAAAATGCTCAAATTCCGTCACAATGCTTTCCTCCAATTCTATCCGATAATTCGTCTCTTTCGTTCACTGCACCACTTCGCTTCGTGGTGGCGATAAACTGGAGGTGCGTTTCAAAAAAAATGACGGTTGAGCCTGAGGCGATCTGCACTGCGCGAACGCGGTACGAATGCATGTGCGCACCGCACACTCAGCCGCCGGTGCAAGTGAAGTTGCGCCCAAATGGGTCGCTTGGTGATGATGATGGTGATGATGATGTTGTAACCCCGTTAACGAGTGGCAAGATGCAACGGTGTGACTGAGGCTGGCGTGCTGACTGTGGCATCTCGGAGTAGGCGAGATGCGAAAGCGGAAGATGATGTGCCGCCAAAAGCGCAAGGCGCGGCTACCACTCATCACGGAGTATTAGACAAGAGTGGGCGTGGCGGTGTAATCATGTGACCAGCTAGCGCGGGCGTGACGCGGGCGCGTGTTGCAGTGACGTTGATGTTTATCGAGATGATAACTGATAACGTCGTTAGGACTACGGCGCGACTCGGTGTAGTCATGCAGGTGTTGACTTACGATGGCACGAATGATGGCGTGCATCGGTGGTCATGATGTTGCTCATTCAACCTGCTCAGGTGACTCGGAGATGGGAGTCATGGGCTTGGATGTGCGACGTTGCTTGCGACCACTGCTGCGTCGACGCTCCGTCTTGGGCTTCTTCTGGGCGTAGAGTGGGGGCAGGATGGGAACTGCCTGGGCGATGGGGTATGTTCGTGGTGGTGCTGGGGCCTCCTCGAGGAATGGGCAGGCAAACTCGTCGTCAAAGTCCTCACCAAAGAGGTCGGCGTCGCTGATGTAGGACGATGGAGGACTGCGGTGGTCCAGATGAGGTCCTGTTGGCCATGATGGGTAGGCACATGTTGATCCACGACTTGAGCTCGTCTGGGTAGAGAAGTTGCTGTAGAGAGAGGTGGTGAGGGAAGTGGTGGGAGAAGACATGCTTCTGGGTGAGATGCCGATTGGGATAGACTTTGAAGGCGAAGAGCCGGGCGAGTATTCGAAATGCATGGTGGTGATGGTGGTGATTGCTGAAGGGATGCTCGGTGTATAGCGTACGGGGTGGGTCTTGTGTATATACACACTTGCGGGCACTTTCGGCACTGGGTGTTTTACGGTGGTTTTCGTATTTTTTTCGTCAACTAGGGTCGCGGCAACTCTAGCGAGGTCAAAGCTTGGGAGCGGGTGAAGGTCAAGATGTATGACGCCGATGTGGATAGTCGGAAGCAGGGTTTGGCGGAACTAGGCCGGGATAGCGTCGGGGGCTCGTCTCGAAAAGCTCAGCGAAAACTGTGCGATGATGGAGTATGGAGATGCAACAAGCAGGCGGGTGGACACTGTGTTAAAGTAGTTGCACGGGGATCGTAGGAGGCGGAAGGGTCAGGCGTTCGAGTCAGGCAGAAGCAATCTGGTGTGTCTCGAAATGGACATGAGATGGAGGTCTGGACGTGGGGACGGCGGAAGCACACGTTCCATATATCCTCCGCCGAAAAGCAACAATCAACGCCTCGCTCCGGTCCGCATGAAACGCTTTGTTTGGCGCCTTGTGATTTGCCTTTTTGCTATGAGTCGGTGAGCGACCGCCTTTTGGAAGGGGGTGCGGCGCCGAGCCGTGGTTGGCGCACTCTCAGACCGCCCCTTCAAAGGACACACCCTTTTGGGCTACCTTTACCGTCAGCCCCGTCTGCTCCGCTACGCCTGGGGGGCCCATCCCGGCTGTCGGGGCACCTCGACCGCCCTGTCAACTTGCGCACATGCAAATTGCGATGACTCGGCCATAGGGCCATGTGTATCCTTGTTTGCCTGGTCGTGATAACGGGGCATGAATTACTCAAAGCCGGCCTAGGTGCAGCCATGACTGGAGCCTCGTCGTCACAGGCATCGAGGGGGGAATGGAAATCCTGCTTCGTCACCCTATCACCCTGTAACTATCGGTATTGCCAGCTTGCTTTGGAATCCTGAAAAAGCACCAGCTGGCAAGGGATGTGACAGTGACAGCGACAGCGGTTACGCCCCCCCCCACGACTCATTCCGCGCCACGCCCGTCTCCGCGAGGGTCGATGCGGATAAGATTCGTCGCATTACTCAATACAGCTAAGCTCATGGCCAGACGATCATCTCGGGGATGCGAGACAGACCCTTTTTCACTCCCCACGCCTTGATCCGGCCGCCTCCAGCTTCCACGAAAGGAAACACGAACTGCACACCCCGGCTCACTGGCCGCCTCTCCGTACGGCTTGCGAAATTGACTGCGCGAGAATTTGCCGGTGGATTACGCGCCTGCTGCCCAAGGGTCAATATGTGCCTGATGACTCACTCTAGTTGTGACTATTTGCGCGCCCCCCGTCTGCAGTCACATAGTGGCCGCCGTGGTGTTTTGCCTTGCACTAGCCATCCAGACAATGACATGGCCAACACGGCGAAACGAAACATGTCGTCCACAAAGCTTCTGCAGCGAGCAACGAGGCCGAGGCCACGTTTGCGCCTCGGAGTTGCCCTTTCCACCACGCTTCGAGTTTTAGCCGGTCGTAAACTGGGGTACAGTGTGTAGGTACCTATCACATGCGCGTACCGACCACAGCCGTCGAGTGGATGAATAGATAGCCGACACGCAACTTCTAGCTTCCCGCTCACGGATCCCCTTCACGGCAGGTACTTTGCGAGACACGGAGCGAGGTAATATCGCCACCAATCGCCAGACGGGAGGTTTATGTCGGTCCGCAATAAACCAGCCTACTTGTTCTGATTCCGACAATCGCCACAATCGCTTGGTGAGACGGTCATGCTCGCATCCGCAGCGGATCCGCCTCTATTTGGTACCAAACATGATGCAGCAACCTTCCATTCCTGAATGCACTAAAAATGACCATCCATCCATCCATCCATCCATCCATCTGTCCAGTCTGTACTACCCGACTACTGACGGCTTACGTGCAGCGCGCAGCACGCCGAGGAGACATGTTGCGATTGTCGGGTAACACGCAGTAAGCAAGCTTCGGTACACCAACCTTCGGATCTGGCATGGCATAATCTCGCAAATGGAACACAATCATCAGCCCTGTCAGCACTATGAGGCCAAATTCGGCTGGGCGCAACATAAACGTCTATGCTCCATCTCCATGTTCATGCGCGGCACAGATGCCAGAGCCGTTCAGCCTGCACGGTACACGCGACGCGTGGAATCTGGGGTCGATTTGGTGTCTGTGCACGCAATTACGGGGATCGTGAACCTGGGTTTAGAAGGTTCCATTCTTCCATTCCGAATAACCGCGGGGAAGATGTGCTCGTGCACGCTCCCCGTGTCCAGAAAGACCCGATTTTGTTGCCAACCAGACCCAACCGAGGCTACTACAGTATGGGTAACATCCTCGGAAATACCCTTTGCTCGTCCATCACGAGTTTGGTTGTCTAGATTGCACACTATCACGAGCGAGCTACGTTTCCGCTATCTTTTGCCCAAGTTGCACGCCAGCCCGGCCGAAGACCAGGTTTAGATCCTTCTCCAACACTCTAATGCGGCAAAGCTACTCTGGTAACGAGAGCCGCATCAGGCATGCAGGGACAAACTCTGTATGACGAACTCGGCGTCTGTACTGCCCTTGAAACCCTTCTAAGGCGCACAACCTCCCTTTCCACGCTATGCAGCAGAAATTGTCGTCAAAGCAACTTTGCCGCAACCCAACCCCTTGATGTCAGCATGTCTCTTGCTCGTGCTGAAAAAATGACGTCGTTAGGCAGTTCATCACAGTATGAAGCCGACGAGACACCGACGCTACACTGGTCAACACTGCTATCACGCAAAATCTCTGCCTTCTCTCCACTTCCCGTAGTGTACTTGTAGGTACATGTACCACGTCGCGGTGTGTGTGTGTGTGTGTGTGTGTGTGTGGTGAATGCACGTGAGCGGATCGTTACATCATCATGCCGCTGTGCTAGAAGCCCCTTTCTGGAAGTTCCAACATCTCAAGTGGAGTCTTGATAAGACGCTTTCTGTTGGCGAGGAAAATATCGACACGACCATGTGGAGAGGGAGGATACCAACCTCCGGTATGTTTTCGTTAAAGAGGTAAGCGACTCATGGGCGTTGCTGACAGGACTGGCGAAAACCGGCCGGGTGCTGTGGCTGTGGAGCTGGTGTTGCAGCCTCAGTTCATGCGGCGCGCGCGCGGGCGGAGGGATGATTCCGTGCGCGTGCGTGCTTGATACCTACTCCACTCACCTTGTGGGTACTATCATCTATAACTCAATTCGATAATTAAAACTAAACCCTCGCTTGCAAGCGGCTGCAAGAATTTCAATTTTCCTCATTCCTTCTTTCGCCTTGACAGAAAAAAGGAGAAAAACCTTTGAATTTCACTTGTCAAGACAGACACTACACGGAGTCCCAAAGGCTGAATCCTTTCAATATATCTACTTGCCTATTAGGGAAATACAACCGCCTCACGGCTTCTGGATCGACTCCCTTGCTGTACATCGCGGCTCAGACCGCCTTTGAGATCAACAAAAGACCCTGCGTCTGGCGATATGTAGCTTGGCAACTCACAGTGCGAGACGGAATATAGGATAGCTGATCCGCACCACTGTTTACTCGCCCTCTAATTTTCCGCCATACTGGAGGCGATGAGGATATGTGCCGTAGAGATACTCCGGTGGGTAACAAGGGGTATGCGGAGAAAAAGTATCGTGAAACCAATATTACTCCGCATTTACAGTACGGCGAAACAAAATGAAGCTGCTGCACCCCGGACAAGTGCGCTTGACTGTTTTTTCGCGTTGCCGCGTTGTTGTTACAGCTTGATCAAATCCCACGACACACATTACACACGGAAACTCTGGCAAATACTCAGCTGGTAGCTTGTGTCAAACCTTCCCCCCCACCACCCGCTAAGTTTAGTGTACACACATGCTACCCCCCCATCCCTCGTACATCAGCTTAGTCTAATCTTGCATTTCTGTTGTTACCCCTCATCGCAACAAGTATCCAAATCAGACCAAACCGAAGCCGCGACACGACGCAACGCGCTATGGGCGGTGAGTCACCGCCGCTCTCATCCATGCTCCTTATCTGCCACAAACCCGTTGCGCCATTGCTGCTGCACAACACGCCGTATGCAGCACAACACGCAGGCCTGTCGATCTCCCAGGTGCGGTCTGAGCTGTCAGATGCACGCAAGCAACTGATAGCGGCCACTCACCCAATTAATCCAACGGCTTTTCCTTCTCAACAACCCACCCACCTCCCGACTACTCTTATCATGCTTTAGCATGGCTTTCGCTCTACTGTACATAGACATACCGATGAATCAAGTTGCCACCGCGACAAGAAGTGGCTTTTCGCATTCGCTTGATAATTGCCTTTCCCATCCATATTTGGTTTTTCTTGGCTATTTCGCCCTTGGTCTCGCTACTATACATACACACATATATGTGCGGAGCGGAGTTTCTATGGTAGGCCCGACTATGTACTTAGTATCTCGGCGGTGCGATTGCGTCTTACCCAATGACGACCCCACGCGCCGTCGCAACACATCACAGGCGCGTGTTTGTTTTTGCTTACAGCTTAATGGCGGCATGCTTGCTTCCGTTTGCTGTCCTGCATGGCTCCGACGCTACTGGGCTTGGTGTTGTAGGCATAGTAAGCCGCTCATATGAATTATACGTGCTGCGAGAGAGAAAGAGAGAGAGACCGAGGAAGCTAACCAGTCATCTTCAAAGGGAAAGTGACATGCCTTGTTGGTTCACTGGTCTACTTTCTTTTTTTTTCTCCTTCTGCGCGACTTTTTTTTGCTCTCGCTTCACTTGCATCATTAATTACCTGTTGTGGTAATACGAAAGAGATTTTTTTTTCTTCTCTTTCGTTTAGGGGATCAGCGGTGGAGTGGAGTTGTGCGGGTGGAGTAGGAAGGAGTGGGAAGTGGAGTGGGAAGATGCTTGGAGTTTCGTCATTATCTTCGCCGTGGGGTTGGAAGCAGAAGTAGCATGGGGATGGGTGGGTTGGTGGGGTAGGGGAAAGTGGAGGAGGGTTTGCAAAATAGTGGAAATCTTAATAACCTCTCCTCCCTCCGCACTTTTGTCACAGTCCCATATTTTGCTGCTGGAGGTGTGGGGATTTTGGTGGGTATTCAGCCCCTGCATATGTTCGTGCTGTCTTTTTTTTCTGCCACCGTTTGAAAAGGGGAGCGTTGTTTTTCCTTGCCGGGAAAAAGTAGTGGTGTAAGATATCGTCATTGTGGGGGTCGGAGTTTGCTCGGGAGATGCGATCTCGGCCATGTTGTGTACTTACTTAGATTCGCGAGTGGGAAGTTTCCGGGCATGTGAATTTCAAGGTTGCATGGAGAGATGATGAGGGGAAGCTTGTTTTGCAATCTTGGCGATAATTTTCAGGACTGTAAATCTGGATTGCTACCCATCTGATGGACTGACTACACTAGGGCACTCGTTCTACGATCGGATCCGCTTGTGCTCTGCCATCTCATTCTTACAAAAACGCAGTAGTTGATGTCGCGTGAACGGAATCTCAATCATAGCATGGCGCTTCCCAAGGTAACGATGCCAACACCTACCTAGATCCGATAGCATCCGGAATGTCTGGCTACTGTTGGCCGCCATGTGCGCGCACGTATGCCTGTAATACGTTGCGGAGCCGGACTACAGCAAGGTAAGCACCTCCGTCACAAATATCACGGCATTTCAGGCCGACGCCCAGTAGCCATGCCAGTTGTACTTCAGTACTTCGTTGCCCCAGGATGTCCATCCACTCACAAGGTAGCGGGAGAAGATCTCCAGCGCACTGTAGTCAGTCGGGTCCAGCAGGTAGGGTTCGAGTAAAGTCTTCAAGCACGGCTTCCGTGAGTGTATGTCCGGTACAGCCGCTATGACTCTCCTCTTGATGTTTGGCGCGTGTGCCATGGTCGTCCACGAGTTGGGCGCTGCGCGACCCAAGAGCAATATCTCGTATGGCTTCCGCATGGCGCTATCAATATCGAACATGGGCTCGCCCTTTGTCGTAGTCTTGATCCAGACCCATTCTTCGACCAGGCCCACGTTCCACATCTCGAACAGTCCACCGGGACCCAGCACATGTGCTCTCAAAGCCTCTTTGTTTGTGATCCAGACGCCCACCAGCGCATTGTGCTCGAGGTAACTGTCAATGTCCATGCTCAGTAGCAACTTCTTGAGGTACGGCATGCCTCCGACTTGTTCGTAAGCGCCCTTGCGCTTGGCTGAACGATTGGGCCATGGTGGGTCCAGCAATACTAGGTCAAAGTGTCGTGGAAGGATAAACTCGTCGGTAAGCTCACGAAACGACGTACGGAAGGCATCCGAGGCAGTGGAATCGCTGAGAAACAAGGTCGATCTGGGTGGTACTGTGAAACGATACTCTTGACCCGGCAGAGTAGATTGCGGCGTAGGTTCGGTAATTGTCAGCTCCAAAGATTGGCGGTTGGGATTGTGGAAGGTACATGTCCATGGTTCCGTTTGGGCTTCGCCGCTGGCCGTTTCTGCAGCCTGTGTACCACTTGCGGACTCACGTGCAGGTTGGTACGACACGACCCATTTGTGTGCACCCACGGCCGGTCCTGCGGCCTCGGATGTTGCACCGAGAGAGGCCATCATCTGCTGCAGATTGAATGCAGTGTCGTTTCCCTTGCGTTCGCTCCACGAGGCCCACTCTCGCATTCGGGACTCTAGCTCTTTTTCGGAGATTTGGTCAACGTCCATGGCTTCCTCTTCCCCATGCGATGGCCTCTGGGACATTAGCTTACGCTGTGCGCACCATGAACCTGAAACCTTTGTGCGGATTTGGGAGAGTGCATGTTCAACGAGAAATTTGTACCGCACGTCATCAATATGTAGTGACTGGAAGTTGAGATTGAAGGGATCCGCGGTTTGGGGAGAGGTAGCTTCGAGTCCCCCGTCTTGTTTGCTCACACGTAGAAGTTCGGTCTGCTCCGCCAGCGTGCTATCGGCGTCTAGAGATTTTGTTTTCGCTTTCTTTGTCTTGGGTCGATAGTCTTCTTTTGGTACAATGGGCGCTTCTAACGGTGCAGTAGATAGGAGTACGTCCGAGCGATCGCCTTGAGCAGCTGCAATAGACTTTGGAATATCGATTAATGTGACGTCGCCCTCTGCATTTTGGTACAGGATTGGGTTCACGGGCGCCATGTTGAGTTCCATGTGCATGAGTGGTTGCTGAGGTTGAACCCTCACAGGGAAAAGTTTTCCACTTGTCTACAGACAACTTCAGGTCACGAATGTCTGCCTCTAACCTTGTGCGTGAAAGTAAATCAGACTCAGCGCTCTCTCACGTGACACATAGCCATAACGAATTTCCATCGTGTTCACATATTCGAGGTCACGTTCCTCGATGTCACGGGGAAAGATGTCGATGGGTAGCGTCGGATTAACAGCGACCATGTGGGATCTCCGGCCGGAAACAGATTATCTCAGCCTCGGCAACGTCATTGCCGGGTTTCAAGCCATGAACCACCCAAAGTCCGCCGCTTTCTAATTCGCACGCGACCTTTTCCTCCCCTCTACACACGCCCTTATAGCCATACGCTACAACTAGAATCTGCATATATAATTACACATGTCGCGGTAGTCGCACGCGCAGCCCGCCCTGGAATGTCCACGTATCTCCGCAATGACGGAAGCAAACCGAATATCATGACCACGACCGCGGCGCAAACCAACAGCGCAATAAATACACTTCCCGACCATGATGCCGCCATGTCTGCGAGGAAAGAAGGAGGCACAGACACAGAGCCTGGGAGGAGGAAGAAGAAGACGGATAAGAAGAGCATGGAATATCTCATAAAGAGTGGCCTGGCGGGGGGCTTCGCTGGATGCGCTGTACGCCAGGAAACCACTGTCTTTGGGATAACATGTATACTGACCCGTCACTAACAGGCCAAAACCGTAGTCGGTCCCCTCGATCGAGTAAAAATTCTCTTTCAAACTCGCAACCCAGAGTTTGCCAAATACGCCGGCTCATGGTCTGGATTCCCCACCGCAATCCGCGACATATACGTCAGCAACGGTGTGCGCGGGCTCTTCAAGGGTCACTCCGCAACCCTCCTCCGCATTTTCCCCTACGCCGGCATCAAATTCCTTGCCTACGAGCAAATCCGCGGGCGCCTTATAAAAAACAAAGCGCAAGAAACACCCGGTCGACGCTTTCTGTCAGGCAGTCTCGCCGGCATGATGAGCGTCTTCATGACCTATCCACTGGAGGTTATACGGGTGCGCTTAGCCTTTGAGACAAAAGAATCCGGCCGTAGCAGTCTAAGTTCCATAATCCGCAAAATATACGCTGAGCGCGCACCCGCCGTTTCACCACCACACAACGCCAACATACCCGTGGTAGCGACGGCAACCCACGTCGTTCAAAAAGTAACACCCTCATCCGGCCTCCCCAACTTCTTCCGCGGCTTCACGCCCACACTACTGGGAATGATACCATATGCCGGTGCCTCCTTCCTCGCCCACGACTCAATGTCAGACCTCATGCGCATCCCCCTCCTCGCACCCTACACCACGCTCCCCAACACTTCCCGCGAAGAAAGCTCAACCACCTCCCACAAGCCCGCGCAACTGCGCTACTGGGCTGAGCTCTTCACCGGCGGAATTGCGGGCTTCGTCTCGCAGACGGTGTCGTATCCGCTTGAGGTGATAAGGCGCCGTATGCAGGTTGGTGGTGTGGTGGGTGATGGACGGCGACTTACTATTCCAGAGGTTGCGAGAAGGATTTACGCGGAGAGGGGGTATAAGGGTTTTTTTGTGGGGACTGTCGATTGGGTATGTCAAGGTTGTGCCGATGGCAGCGGTTAGCTTTTATGCGTATGAGAGGGGAAAGTATTATCTGGGGATTTAGGTCATGGAATCAGAGAGATGGAGTGCCGTTTGTTTGTATCCTACGGGATAGTACTGGTGGCGACCGTTATGGTCTGGGTGAGTTTGCAGAGCCATATACCAATAGGGAATTTCGTGCCTGCCGGATATGGCAGGATAGATACATAGACATGAATAACTGCACATGCATTATGCAACAACAGCAACAAGAAGTTTGTTACCCAGATCAACACAAAAACATCAGCCGTACTTGACACAAGTGTCATATATTCCTACATCTAGAATGTCACTACTAATACCCCCTTCTCTATTTCAGCGTATCAACCAACTCCCTATAAATCTTCTTCAAATCCCTAACATCACCCTCCAACTCCTCAACCCTCTCCGTCTTCTCGCCCAACATCTCCAAAGCCGTCATCTCTCTCCTCTCCATCTCACCGAGTCTCTTTTCCAAATCCGCAACCTTATCCCCCTGCCTTCTCGCCTCATCAACCTCACGCATCAGCTTCACGACCTCCTCGCGCGCTTCATCGCGCTGGGCGGTAAGACGAGCAAGCTCTTCTTTATGCGTTGCTTTTTCTGATTCTAAACGGCGGACTGCAGCGCTCATGCGCTCGACGAGTTGGACCGAGGGGCCGGCTGCGGCGGTGGATACGCTGATCATGTCGTTTATGGTGTGGTGGGGGGAGGAGGTGTATTCAAAGGGGTCGTCGTGGTCGACTGTGTGGATGGAGGGTGTTGAGATGCCGTTGAGTTGGGAGAGGCTTGATGGGAAGGAATCTTGGCGGGATGGAAACGAGTCTTGTCGTTGTGGGGGTGTACCGACTTCTGGGGTTCGTGCCTTGGATGTTGTGGGCTTGGGGATGCGGCCGGTAGAGGGGCGGCGCGTGGCATCGTCGAACATGCGGTCCATGGGTGTGAGGGGTGTGTCTAAGCCGCTGGTTATGGAGCGGGGGGTTTGACGCCGGGTTTGTAGGCCCATTGGGTCGGGGGAGTGCTTTCGTTGGGCTATGGAAGGGGAGTCTGCTCGTAGGCGGTGGGGTTCGCTGAAGAGAGATGGCGTTTGGATTTCGGATCTCCACTTGCTTCTCTCGTCTTCTAATCGTTGTTGGAGCTCGGCTTCCCAGACCTTCTTTTCTCGTTCTAGATCTGCCCGAGCATCTTGCGCTGCGGCTTCTGCTTGTGTAAGTTTAGCTTGTAACTTTTGAGCTGCAGCACGCTGCTCAGTCAAGTCCTGTTCAAATGTGCGGGCTCGCTCATTGATGCTTTCGAGTTCGTCTTCCAATCGACGTGCTTTTGAATTGACTTCCCTTGCCTTGCGTCTGACATCAGACTCCCGCTTGGCTGTCTCGTCACGGTCTTTCTCCAGAGCCGCGACTCTAGATGTCAAGGTCGTTTCAATGCCTTGCCAATTCTCTGAAGCGAGCGAGTACTGTGTTTGCAAGGTTTCGATTTGGCGAAGAAGCGTAGCTTGAGAGTCACTGGTCGCAGACGATGATGCCTCTTCTGTTCGGCTACGGAGAAGTTCCAACTTCGATTCAAGGTTCTGAACAAAATGTTAGAGTGCATCATTACGGTCGTATTCAGAGAACTTACGGCAATCTCACCGCGAAGCTCAAGCTCGGTGACGTTTGCCTTTTCTTGTTGGCTCTTTGCCTCGTCTCTTGCGGCCTGGAGCTCTCTCTTCGCCCTATCCTCGGCAAGCTTCTTTTCTATTCGCACATTTTCAATGTCCTCTTTTAGTGATGCCGTGGCTCTCTTTTCGGCTTCCAGTGCTCCAGTTTGGACTCTCTTTTCGGCATCTTCTGCTCGTGACAGCGCATCATTCAGTTGCTTCCTGAGCTCTGATATCGTCAACCCAGCCTCTTCACGCTCTGCTTTTATGGTTTCGATGTCCTTTTCGATCCTGCCCACGATTTTGAGCTTTTCCTGCGCAGACTTCTCAGCAGCTTCGGCCCGCCTTGCTCTTTCAGACTGCTCGGTGATGCTCTTTTCGGCCTTTGACAGTCGTTGTTTAAGCGTAGTGATTTCTCTGTCCTGTTCCTGGGCTTTGATGCGCATCTTCTTAATGGTCGTCATGTGCTTCATCTCGGTTTTGGAAAGCTTCTGGCCCTCATCCATGAGCGCAGCTATCTGCGCATCCTTTTCTGCCAGCCTTTTATCCGCAGGTGTCGCCTCATTGTCTGAAGACGCAGCCTTTGCAGATGCAGCGAGCTGCTCTGAAAGGTATGTGAGCTTCGATTGTAGAGCATCAATTCGTTCCAAATGAGAATTGAGCTCTTCGCGATTGTCGCGTAATGTCTCCTCATATGTCTTTTGTAGTAGCGATAGCTCGGCCTCGACTTCTTCGGGGTCTCTAGGTCCAGCAGACAGTGCTGGGGCAACTTGGTCAATGGAGGGCCGAGAAGCATCGTCGTCGAATGACTGGCGCGGGGAGGAGGTTTCCGGGGTGACAATGGAGGGTATCGGGGGCTTTGACGGCATGGACATGGACATGGACATTGGTATCGACATGGGCTGTTCTGCTATCAGAGGCGAAGCTAGTGGAGATATCGCTGGGGGAGATGTTGCCGGTGCAGGTAGCTCGATGGAGAGTGTAGGTTCTTCGACCTTGATCTCTTCTGTCGTGCTCGCCTCATCTTTCTTGGTTTGCGCGGCGTCTGTAGTTGGCTCAGAGGCTTTCGAGTCTATGCTTGTCCTCCCTGTATCGGCGACAGCTGTGACGGCTCGGAGGGCAGGACTCTCTGGTCTTGAGCCTAGATCCGATGACGCTCTTGACTCTGATCTCTCTGTTCCCTTGATGACGGCCTTGGCAAGGCGATCCTGTAACCGCGAATTGGGTCGGCTGCGCGATGAGTTCCGTGAGCCTTTTGCAGTGTTAGCTTTTTGCATGCCTATACTGCATCATCTCTGTCCCCAGGCTACCTACCTGCGTCTACAGCCAGCTTCTTATCCGCCGCCACCACCTTGTCTACGCCATCCGACTTGGCCGCGCCCTCTGTCGCCGCCGGCTTCGCTGGGGTGCCATCCTCGGCCAGTATGGTGTCGAGCCGTGACTCGAGGCCCGAGATGGCCGTATTCCACCAGCCTTTCCCACTCATGTCGCCTGTCTTGTTCGTGTACGTATGCGTGTATATGCGATTGGCGTCGTCTCTGAAGCTTCGCTAGCTTTCAGCGTGCACTCGTTCTTCGCCTGTGTTTGTTCATAGCTCAAGTGCGCAAAAGGCCAGGTTGTTGTCTTGGTCGTGGTACGTCGTCAGCTAAGGTTTGGCGGGGAGTCGCAATGTGAGACGACCGTCCGCAACAGCCACAGTGCGAAGATTCGGGCTGCCGGCTATCCAGAGCGCAAAGTGGCCCCAATTGTAATCGTGGCCTTGGGATCGCTGCCGCGCAAGCCTTCATTCCAACATGACGGTGCGGTGCAGGCCAGGGCAACCGCCAAACACGCGCCGATTGGCTGCCGTTCCGTAATTCCGCTATGAGTTAATCCCGCCAACAGCCTCGTAATACACCACATCTTGATCGGCAGGCAGAGACATTGTCACTTATACATTACATATCATTGATCTATAACAAAATTACTGACCTCCTAGCTTTTACCTGCATCTAGGACAGACACTCAACGCAGCGTCTCCTGGCTTGTCTCAATATTGCTTCTGCCAGCCAAGCTCTTGAACCCACTCCATCCTTCAGCCAAGTCCCCTTCAGCCCGGTTACGAGATTGATGTTTCCCTTCCAGCCATCATCTCCATATCCTTGAATGCTCACATGTATCAGCTAATCGACCCGGGCCTGCCGAGCCGGCGCAGTAAAATCATGAATCCAAGACATGAAACTGATGTGGCGAGCAGCTAGTCCAGTTCGTAGACCATGTTTACGCTTGGTCATAATGTATCTGCTATTCGAACATAGTTTGCTACCTCATTGCCTTCACCGCCACCAGCCTTGCCTTCATGGAGACAAGCTCTAGTTAGACGATCCTTTCAGGACCCCAACAGGGCAGATCAGGGTGAAGATGTTTGCAAACGCCATGTTGGACTACTAGTGTTACTATAGTAAAGCTCTGTCAGTTCACCGTCTTTGTCTAGCGAGAAGACCCGTGTGTACCTATCATGCACAATGGAAGAATAAATGGCTGCTTTAACGGTAATACCTGGATGAAGTAGTAATGTGCTTACAAAGGTGATACCCTGTTTACGCGACACAGGTGACATGATTCTTTTTAAAAAAGTAACGAGCAATTCATCTTGCTTGCTGTCGCTGGAATGGTGCTGCGCAACAGCCGTCGTATATCCTGCACATAATATAAACAGCATAAAGACATCACTTATGATACCACTTCTCGTCCGACTGGATGAACATTGCTGATAAATAAACAATAGGCTGCCATGTATACCAAAGAAAGCACACCACCCTGCACAGCTGTAGATCACCAGCCCCACCGAGACCCTGACCCCTCATCCTTCTAACCCAGCATGCAAGGCACAAACGTCATCCCGTCTCCCCCCTGTCCAAGAAACTCGATACTGACATACCAGACAACAAAAACCTATTGCTGTCAAAAACAAAATCTCAAGTCCCCATACTGATGAACACGTATATTGCGATGGCTGCCCGATTTGAACTAGGCGCGTCTAGCGGCAATCGCCTACTGGACGACGTCAGCACTCTCTTTCTTTCGTATAAAGAAGTACAACAAGGCGGTATCGGTATTTTCTGGTCTAAGGGAAAACTATAGAGTGAAAAGGGGTTTCTGTTAAAATCTGCAAAGATGGTTCTCGCTGTAAGTGGAAATGGTTGTTGATAGCGGTTTTCTGGCGTCTTTTTTGTGTGGCTTTTGGTATTGAGAGAGTGGTGTTTTTATGAGAGAATGCACAGGTATCTGTTTATTCCGAACATCTTCAGGTGCACTATCTTCTCATACATACTCTAGTTGGGCATCATGTAGACCTCTCTCATCCCACACCTACTCATCACCACTCCCCTCCAACCACCTCTAACAATCCACCCAGGCAATCGGCCAAATGCGTTCCACGCCCTCAATATCCGACAACCTAACCCAAGCCCAATCTCTCTGCGCCAAAGCCCACGCCGCCGGTGCATCCGCCCTCTTCCTCCCCGAAGCCGCCGACTACATCACCACCAGTGGTGGCCTCAAACTCTGCAAATCAACCACCGACTCAGAATTCATCCAAGGGCTCTGCGTCTGCGCAAAAAAATACTCCCTCCCCATAAGCGTCGGCGTCCACGAACCCACCTCGACCCCCTCCAAAGTAAAGAACACTCTTCTCTGGATCGACGCCCATGGCTCAATAACGCACCGCTACCAGAAACTCCACCTCTTCGACATGGACGTAAAAGACGGCCCGCAAATGCAAGAGTCAAAGGGTGTAGAACGCGGCTCCGAGTTACCAGACCCGTTCGACTCTCCCGTGGGGAAACTCGGCACCCAAATATGTTTTGACCTGCGTTTCCCCGAACCAGCCCTCGCGTTGCGGAAACGCGGTGCGCAGGTCCTTTTGTACCCAGCGGCTTTTACCACGCCAACGGGTAGGGCGGGGCATTGGGAAATGTTACTGCGAGCCCGCGCGATTGAGACGCAGAGTTATGTTATCGCGGCTGCGCAGGTGGGACCGCATGATGAGGAGGGTAAGAGGAGGAGCTGGGGTCATGGGATGATTATTGATCCGTGGGGGAAGATAGTGGCGGAGTTGGGGGGCGATGAGGAGGACGGGACGTGGAAGGGAGAGGGGGAGATTGCGGTTGCAGAGATTGATTTGGAGTACGTGGAGAGGATCAGGAGAGAGGTACCGTTGATGAGGCGGACAGATGTTTATGCGGAGGTTTGTTAGGGATAATGATGTCGTACACCTCACCAAGACTTTTGGTTCTCCATAGTCATTGATATGCTTCATTCTTGTTGAGACCTTGAATTATCCTTAATCATCCAAATACTCCAAATCCCGTCCCTGCAGTAACCTTGCTTTACCCCCCAAACTCAAATACGCCAGCGAATGATCCGACCGCTCAAGATCCTGCTCTATCCTCCTCCTGACATCCCCTAATCCACAACCTACCAGCTCCGCCAACCTCTCCAACAGCGTCGTGTACAAACTCCGCCCTGGCCCCTTCTCTAGTTTCGGGCCTTGTGTCCTCGGTGGTTCAAACTCCCCTTTACCCGAACCCCAGCAAGGCCAATCCCAATCGTGGATGCCGTGATTATGGTAGAAGTTGAGTAGCGTCGCCTGTTCATGCGGCTCTTCAGAGGACAGTAGGCTATCGGAAATAAACTCGGGTCCAATGCTCAGTATGGCTTCTGCGAAACAAAACTCCAGCTCGCTGCGTAGCTCGACTTGGTTTGCGTCCATGAAGCGGCCGTATGTACTTTGGTTGATCCAGCCGTAGCCGTGGTATCGGGCTGATAGTGTTGCATGATGTAGCACAAGGTAGATGGCAATCAGTGGGTCACGCTCCAGTGATTTGATGTACGTAATCTTTGCGGCGTGTGTTTCTGCGATACGGTTAGCCATATGTTATCTCCACAGGAGCGTGCACTGGCGACTGACTGATTGAGACTAAGCGGTATAGCAACAGTAGCCCCGCGTTTGCGACGGCGGCATTCTGCGGCAATACGGCCATATAGTTGTGCTCTGAGCACAGTATGCTCATGACGCCGTCGACGATGTCGTAGTTCTTAACACAATTCGCCAGCCAGTCCAGACTGATGTTTCCAACATCGTGGCCAAAGTCTGTTTGCGCATGTCGAAGCTCTTTCTTCATGAACCAGGATGTGATGGAGTGCTCGTAGTTGCGGAAAATGGCCTCTAGACGCGGGTGCGCACTGCGGATACTCTGTACGACTTTCCCATCTTCAAACGGAAGGTGTTGGATGGTCTTCAAGACCAGTTCTGCAGGGATACGGGGTGAGATGAGGATATGGAGGCTCTTTGATGGTTCTGTAGAGATAGCCATATCGTCTAGGAAGTGAAGAATATAGTGGATGAATAGATGGCTAGTGCACTGGACAGTTGATACAGAAAGTGGGAGTCAAGTAGGAGCGGAGCACAGTTGCACACTTATACCTTCCAAGTAGGAGCTATTCGGAGCGCAAACGGCGCAATTTTATGTCCACGGGTACATCCCACAAGGCTAGGTACCCGAAGTTGTGAATACCGTGATGGAGGTGGTTAGCACCATGATGGCGGATCACACCTGTATCCTGCAGGTACCAGATCTCTGGAACCGTGACGTTCTGTACTCGTGACTGCAAGTCCAACGGATATGTCTGTTTACAGGCTTTGCAAATGCGTGATGATTAGGCGGGTGTCTGTTTGCATCCGTGTCAAAACGTTGGGTAGAGAAGCATTAAGTACCGACTGATCACTGCCGATGCACACCACGCCGCGCGCCACGCCGCGCCGTGACATGCAGACGGTTAGGTGGGGCTAATGTAAGTGACAAATGCGATGGCGCAATATTAGGTCCGAAGCAGTAGAACAGGTGGGGTATGAAGACACGCGGTTGCGATCGGGCGCGACGTTTGCGGTCACCCGTGACGGATCTCATCACCAACAAGGCACCTTAGGTCACCTTGTGTATATGCCCGCAAAGGGCCATGCCACAAATACACCGGTCCCTTTTTTGAATAATCCAATGTTTTTTCTTCTCTGTGAGGTAGTTCTACAAGATAGCGATCGTCGCTCGCTCTGAAGCGGTCAGTACGAACTCTCTTACTTGCGTAGCTACTCAAAACAAACGTCTGCTGCAGTAAAAAATGGTGCGATTGGGTGTAGTGTCATGTCAGTCGAGAGCATGGGCTACAGATCTCAATGCGCCATACCCTGGGTATCGTGTAAACTCCATGAATGCAAGTGCCGTACTCGATGCACTTTACTCCAACTATAGCAGATCTATGCCCTCCCGCTCCGCAGCCTGCAGGATGAATTTCCTCGTCTTTGCATCTGGCACAAGCTGCAATGGTACATGGCCATCATTATCCTGCTTGTCAAATTCGGCGCCCATGGTTAACAGTAGCAACGCTGCGTCTCCATGGCCCTCGCACATGGCATGGTGTAGCGCTGTCATGCCATCCATATCGGTAGCATTCAGTGGACTTTTAGCGTCCAGAAGAGCCTTCATCACCGGCACGCTTCCAACCGCTGCCGCTCGATGCAACGGAAGCTGCCCTCTTTTGTCTTTTATCCGGGCCGAGGCTGGCGGCTTTTGCGAAAGCAGTGTGCGTGCGATATCGAGGTTGACTTTTGACGCGCAAAAGTGAAGGGCGGTTTGGCCGTTGTTGTTCTTCGCGTTTACATCGGCATCTTTGGATAGTAAAAGGTCTACAATTTGCTCTGCATCCTTCCGTGAGCACGCCATCATCAGTGGTGTCCAGCCTGAGCCATCCGTGACATCGGGATCAAACGATTTGAGTTGAACCAGAGATTGCACGATCGGGAGGTGGTTGTAGGATACAGCCCAGTGTATAGGAAGACGGTCGTCTGGATCGCGCAGGTTTGCAAGCTTTGGGTTTGCGGCGAGGAGTGAGTCGACTCGGGATACTAAGGAATTGTTAGACATGTACATGTACGAGGGGCGTCAATATCGCGCACCTTGACCTTCTCGACACGCCTCGTGAATGGCGTACTTGGCCTTGTATTCCTCCATGATCTTACAAGACACACTTTTTGTTACAGTTCAGCTTCTACAGAGCTAACACGCGCTACAACAACCTAGAACGTTGAGTTTGGTGGTTTGGACATCGGCTTACCGAGGAGTCTTGACCCCACCACTCCCGAGATGGTTGTTCTTGGCGTAAATGACGTAATCCAGCATGATTGCTCTATGTAGCACTCTCTTTACATCATCCGTTAAAATAACACCTTGGCGCTATACTATTGACTTACTATACGATCAGCTCCAGGAAATTTGTACGATAAAACCAAGATTCTCGATACTTTAGTTCCAATCGTCTTCACTCCAGCTTCCAACCCTCCACTAGTCCCACTACGGATACATCAAGATTACAAATCCAATGTTCATAGTGATGATTGTTAGGAGTGTAAGGCAGGCGATATCATTTATTAGGTTGCTATGCATTTGGCCGAGGTAATTAGAGTGGCGGTAGCTGCGAGCGTATAGGCTACACATGACGCCCGAGACATACTGAGGGATTTTGATAATCAAAGGGAAATCAGTCAAGGAGTGTAGGGCAAACTGCAGTGAAAATTCGTAGGGGATTAGGGAAATGGCTGATGTAGAGAACGCGCCAACCAATCTGGAACATCATTTGCGTACGAACAGGATAGACATACCAGCCACCTGATACAATTACTAATCTACCTACCAAAAAATATTGATAATACTTGAGCCGCCTGCAAATGATTATAGGTGAATGTATGCTAAGATTCATTGTTGCCTCCCGTGTTCGCCTGATTAGTCCCACTTCAAACGATCAATCATCTTCCTGATATGCTCCGCCCCCAAAGCCTCACATGTCTGTGACGGATCACAGTCCTGCCTCTCAGGACGCAATTGTTCCACCTCCTCGTTCCACGCATGTCTATCTCTGTGCCACATCTCTTGCCTCGCCTCACTCTCTTTGACTAGGTCCAGCAGGGGTCTCGGATTGCTCCCCCCACCATATATCTCAGTCTTCAGGGCATTCTTGACTAGCTTCCTCCAGTCTTTGGGCTCTAGCTCGATGTTGAAACCCATGGGGCAATTCGAATCGCCAGTGTGTAGGTGAGACAAAGCGGGGATTGTTGTCGCCAAACCTGTATGGTTTTTTTCTCGCCTGCAGCTTCCAGTCGAGCAGCTTCGCGATCGACTTCCATGAGCACTTTATTGAAGCGCTCGACTATTGCTTTCGTGAGGGAAACAATAGATTGCACGTTTTGGATTGCGTTGTATGCTTCCTTGGGGCATTCCGTGCAATGGATCAGGTCCGAGAGCACCGACTGTGCTTTGCGCAGGGGTATGACGACTTGGGGAAAGGGAAAGGACACAATGGATTGTAAATCTGTGAGTGTTATCCAAGTGGTTGTGAGACATGTGCATGTTCCTGTGTTTTCCTGGGCGGGGTCGTTGGGGTAGTTAGTCTGACCGTCAAACTGCAAGTTCCACAGGGATGGGTCGATGGCCGAGTCCGTCGTGTATCTATATAATTGTTAATCTTCACGAAATACCTTTGCGCGATGCGACATACGCGGCATTGGAGAAATGGGGCATTCCGAACGGATCCGAAAGGCTGAAGTCGTATTGTGCTGGAGTCACGGCCCCATGTGCTGAAGAGCCATTCGACGACTGAGTATCCTGCAAAGCCGGCATGGAGATGGAGTTGTCGAAATTCGCAAAGTTTGGCATATCAGAGAAGTTGTTCAAAGCGTCAAGATGCACCTCCACGGACAGATCGGCAGCTTCAACGGCTTCGCTCTCCCTCATCCTCTTCCTGGGACGGCCCATTTGCTTCTGCGGCGAGTAGATGCATTCCATCTTCTCCCTATTGCAGCGTTCACATTTAGGTGTATTGCCGGAGCATTTCAGCTTTCGTGTGCCTGGGTGCTGTTGAGCCCTAATCGGCAAAAGTGGGAGTCTAGCTTGAGGTACTCACGGCACTCATCGCAAGCCGCATGAAGCTTTCCCATGGCCTGCACCTGGACTTGTGTCATTTCCACCACAAAGATGTGAACTAAAAAGGGCATATATGCGGTAAGGAAGGGACGAGTGAACTATCTGGTGCTAGAGTGTTGTTGTGGTTCTAAGCATGATCGTCGCCAAGGCAAGGCGTGGGTAAGCTACCCGGACAGAAGGTACACATTGACGATCTAGGGACGCCTAACTCGATACTGTTATGCTCTACAAGCATTATTGCCACAAAGAATGGGAACACACATCAGCCCCACTTGGGAACGGGAGACTAAACACGATGAATGGGATTGTGATGAGGAGCGCTCCCTACACACTCTGCCTGTGCTCTTGTGTGCAAAGTCATCATCTGGGGTGATCATGTGCTGGGGCTCACAGATATGTAGCCCGGTGGCATACTGGCGACGATGGGTATACGCGGCCGTAAACCTACGGTAGCCAGTGCCTCGTAATTGGCCAAGGCCTCGCTGTGAGTGAGGACAACACATGAGCCGCTTTTAGGCTTTGAAGACGGGTGAGCGTGGGTTGACATATGGATAAGACGGCGAAGCCACACTGCAATCCGATGCGCTGGCTGCGGAGACAACGTAGTGTTTCAGATGTTTCTTCACCGCCCCAACACACGCGGTCGCCGACGTTACGGCGGCTTCGCGCAATCGTTCAACCGAGCCACCAGAGGCACCAGAGGCACCAGAGGCACCAGAGGCATGTGAAGACGGACCCGCATCATGAGGCCCTCAAGCGCATACCGCGCATCTGTCTGCGATTAGTGAAAGGGCGCAGCAGCGAAACACAGCTACCTTTCTCCCATCTTGGTTTGGCTCTTCGCATGTGTAATCAATTCTCTCGATTCATGGCGCCGGCTGACAGGCCACCCCAGTCTGGTGCAGCGCGCCCTATGTACCGGTACCAAAAGCTGATGCCTGATGGTCCTCCCAAGGCAACGATGCGGCCGTGTCGCAAGACGTGAGACGTCCTTTTGGTGCGCACGAGTACAGTCTCATGTCGCCAGAAACGGCCAAAGGCTCGTGGCCATGTCAAGGCCATAGAGCAGTCGAGCAGCGGCTCAGCAATATCGTGGGGATGAAGATGGTGGTGCTTTGTCCGCCCAATGCAGGCTTAGGGCTGATGGACGAGCGCGGCGCGAGTGGCAGCTATTGGCTGACACGCACTGGCGCTGCTGCACCATTTTTGTGAGTCACAGGTCGGCCTTTCCATCCGCCGGCTCTCGCTTCGGATTACTTTTAACCCCCCACTTCGCCCGCTGCCAGAATTTCTCCTTCCTCACCTCACATCAACACAACACCACAAACAGCATACAAAGACAGCCACGAACAATGGCTGCCTTTTAGCTTCCCCCGCGCATCTTGCCGTCCGCTCACAGCTGACACCTTGGATACCCTAACCATACCCAACCACCCCACTCAAACTTCAACCTCAGAGCCTTCCTTTTTGGAACCTCTGAACTCAAGTCTAGCCTTGCGCAGCTTCAGTTCGCCGTCTCCCCTCCCGTTCGACTTCACGTCGTCCATCACGGCTTCCCAACAGTCATCATGGCTTTCTTCACCAGCTCCTCACGCCTCTCGGCAACCACAGAACACGAGTCAAACCACATTCGCCCATCGTCAAGCCGACTTTGTGCTCTACGATCAACCAGCTCAGGTCTCTCAGCGGCCTCTGCGAGCACCGAGCGCTCCTCAGCCTGGGCATACGTTTAACAACGGCCACCACTTTTACGCAAATTCTGCCCCGTCATCCACCACAGAATTCCAACAGCCACGGTTACTCCAACGTCCCCCGGTTCCACTGTTTTCCAGCTCTAGCAACAACATTCCTCAACTGCACAACGTCACAAACATGGCAGGTACGATGCGCGCTTTCCGATATCCCAATCGCGAGCTCACGTTCCCCGCAGACTTGAACAGCAACAACTCCTTCGACTCGGGCGCGAGCCTGATGTCCAACTTCAACAACGGAGGCTTTTCAATGGACCATGTGTCTGCATTCACGGCCATCAACGATCCTTCTGTTGCCGCCGGGTCTACGCGCACTGTGTCCCCCAAGGACATCTTCAATGATGGCTTTGGGTCTGCGCCACCATCTACGGCGTTTACAAACTTGACTTCCCCTGATATTGGTGATTCTCCCTTTATCCACGACACCTTTGAGTGCTCGCCCATGTTCAACGGCGAGCCCGTCATCTCCGACACGAGCGACTGGTTCTCCTTGTTCCCTGAACAGGAGACCAAGGTTGCTGACACTGTCTACGCGCCCGCCATTTCCATGTCCATGGAGCGCACCGTCAGCAGCCAGTCGATGGAGCGATCTGGATCCTCCAGCGTCGGCTCCCCTCTCGTTTTGGATACACACTCTCGAAGGAAGTCATCTGTCACCAACTCACCTGCGACAAACGGCATCAGCAAGTCTCGTCGGCGAAAGGGCCCTCTACCAAATATCACGGTCGACCCTTCCGACAAGATTGCCCTGAAGCGAGCGCGCAACACTCTTGCCGCTCGTGAGTCGCGGCAAAGGAAGTTTGACCACGTCAGCACTCTCGAGCAGCGCAACTCTGAGCTCGAGGCTGAGGTCGAAAAGTGGAAGAGCATTGCTTTAGCTCATGGATACAGCGGACAATGAATGTCCTCGTCTCTCTCATATGGCTACCGGTTCATGGAGCTGGTGAAGAAACCAGCTTTGCCTTTTGGCAAAACAATCTCCTTCTCTTGTTGTTCTTCGCGGTATCCCTTTTCGCTTCCCCCGCCTTTCTGTCGCTGGACGGATGGTGTTTACGCGCTTGTATCTTTTTTATCTTTATCGCCGGTGTGTAGTCTCCCGTAGTGGTTTTAGATTGACTCCGCCTGGTGTATTTGTTAATACGCTGTTAAGGCCTTTACCGTTGAGTTTGGTGGTTGGACATGAGCGCTTTCGTGCTGAAGCCTCCGAGATAGTCTCCTTATATATATCTGTTCATCAATGACTCCCGTGTAATGACTGTGACGTTTGGTGACTCATCTTTGCCACCCATGAGTGTTTGATGCATACATGTGTGAGTGGCAACGACTCATGTGAGTCATACCTTGTTGGTGATGTCGACATGAGACCAATCATCCATTATTGCGATGACGCATAGGTCCCTCTAGATAGCGCATCCTCCCGACCATCCTTACATGATATTGTTAATGTTTGGATATCAGTTGTCTGAACATGTGCATGCCCCATGTTGGTGTTGGCTCAAAGCCGGGAAAGGCCTGCGTTGTGAAGCATCCAGAATGCCGGGTCCTGTATCTGCAGGTTCGATGTGGCCACAGTATTCTGGCGCATGTACATGTGCAAATCGTTGGAAATTATGGGTAGATGCGCATGTGATTCTCGCAATGACGATCGTTGATCCCGCTCTGTGGTCCCGCTATGGGTGGGGGCGTCTGAACCAAGATTTACCAGATACCCAACCTTTCTGCCACTTCGCCTAACCTTATACATGCTAAATGACCGCTATACATATACGTTATTATTCTCAATTATCTCCATGAAGCAATCAACGGACAGATGGCCGAGTGGTCTAAGGCGCTGCGTTTAGGTTCGTTCTAAACATCCTCCGCAGTCTTCACGGGCGTGGGTGTAAGTTTACTCAACTGAACAACTTTGAATCATAGGTACTAATATTAACACAGTCGAATCCCACTCTGTTCAACGCTTCTTAAGCCCAACTTCTTTTTTTGCTCTTTGCTAAAAATTGTGGTGTTTTCTTTTTGCTTCGTAGTGGGGCAAGGGAATTAGCGACTGCCCCGCCACAGCGGGGCAAGCACATACGCGTTGTTTTTGGACGACAGAATCAACAACGTAGGGAGGGAGCGTTGGTATTGTACAGCAAAGTGCCGGTTCGGGGGGAACCTCTCTAGTCATTAAGGTTTTCTGTGGCCAGTTTTTTATTCGCGGGGCTTCACTTTATTCCTAGAATCCAGCCATACCTGCATACTACCAGTTTCTCGTACGGCCTACCCACGAAACTATTGCGATAAAGCTGGAAGTGTCAGCCACTCTAAACCACGCAACCGTATATAAGGTTCATTAATCGAACAACACAACAAACGCCTATCAGCTATACATAACAGCTATGCCAGCACAACCTGACGATCTTCTACTATCTGTAAGCTGCCACCCATATTACTAGATAGCAAGCGACGTAAAGGTCGACGTCTCAGATTCTCCAGGCCTTCGCGATAACTTCAACATCACATGTTTCCTAGAATGTCGCGAAGGCCTACGGATCATTGATCAGGCCCACCATGAATCCCTCCATCACTTGGCATTGCAAGAAAACTTTGTATGGAGGCATCCCGAGCAAGACACTAATTGGACATAGCTTCAGTCTTCCCTTCGCAATGCGCTTGCAACTTTTGGCGCCAACAGCAAGCAGTACCGCGATATCAAGCTGATAGTCGACGAGTACATGGCCAAACTTGCGATGGAGGGGCTGTCTATATCTTCAAGTGAGCCGGGGGATGAGGGGTGTGAGACCATGCATACGGATTGAGAAGGACATCTTGGTCGGAAGGTGCCCTGGTCCGGAAGAGGAGGGTACGGAGCTTGTGCAGACTTTCTTTGACAGGAGCCGTTTCCGCGATTGATTAGCATCACGAAGTGGCATGGGTCGGGTTACATCTGGAACAAACTGAATCAAATTGATATACGTAAAGCCAACTAGAGCAAAATCATCACTGCTTATGTTGGTATATACAACAGCATGCATGCCCTCGGTCTATCTCGACGCTACCAGTGAAACTTAATTATGCACTAAAGTCATTCAGACTACATCACCGCATGCCGGCAAAATTCTGGTTGGCCCAGAATCATACAGAGGGGCTCGGGACGTATCCATATTCACTCACCAACTTCGTGCTCATGAGGGAAAAGGAGATGGGCAAGCGATGGCCTGATAATTTCCGTGCGCGTGCAGCATCGTCTACGTGCACGGCCGTGGTGCGGTTGCCACCGCTGTTTACGGTGGGGAGTCCGCCCATATTCTTCGCCATACCCATGAAGAGCGCGATGCCGCTGCCGCCACGGCCGTAGGTAAACGGAGCATGATACTCGGCTCAAACGCGCATGTTGAGAGGAGTGGGATCAGGGGGAGCATCCTCATCTATCTCGTTGCCATTGGGATCGGCAAAGTGCCCGTGGTGGTGATGAGAGGTTTGTTTGTGCCGGCAACGCCATCGCACATGGCATCAAGGGCCGCGTTATCGATTGGCAGCGCATCCTCGTACTTGCCTTGGTTGAAGACGTAGGTGGTGGCTAGGTTGATGACGGCATCTGCTTCTTTGCTTTCGGTGCGGATGGTGGATAGGGAGGTGAGGTCGCCGCGGGTGGGATCTAATCCTAAGGCGCGTAGTTTGGCATCGCTGGCTTCTGTGCGGGAGAGGGCGTGTACCTGGGTGTGAAGTTTCTCGTTAGTGACGCATTCATGAGGCTGTATATGGCCGGTTCAGACGCAAGCGTGTACTTCAGGACTCACTGATCAAGAGACACAGGGTAAAACTAGCATCCGTTCGGGATATGGTTTAGTATGTGATCACCCTTCACCTTATAGCCGTCAGCAACTGCATGCTCAATGAGGACAGGGCCAACGAAGTCACTGCCACCGATAACAAACAACCGTCCCGGACTCATTTCTGGCCAACTCTTTTGCAAACTAACGTAGAGATTGGCCCAGGCTGTACTTCAGTGACTCTAATAGTAGATTTCATCACCCAAATATTATCCGCCAGTTCTCACAGGATGTCCACGTAGCATGGAGTTAGGACTTAGCAAGTAAAGCGCCAGGCGATGAAGAACAACTGTCGCAGGAGAACAGTAAGCTGCGCATCCACAAGATACTCTTTACTTACAATAAAACAGCACAGTATGGAGTTAGGGAGTAATTTGGAATGCGATCGCAAAGTTGGTGCGCCGTTGTAGTCCATCTGCTATTGTTTGGGGGCGGTGGTTGCATGGAATTAGTAGTTAGGGGAGTGAACATCTGAGTTCTGAACACCCGATCATTGCAACACCTCTTAGTAAGTCCCGAGCCTTCGAGAGGTATGAAGCTCAGATGTGGAAAGTCGATGAAGTTATTGGTTACCTTCCGATGGACAGGAGAAACCAGTGAACTGAGTATTCGTGCACTGGTGCACCCGAACGCCTTGGCACGTGATGAGCTGCTTTACCGATCGAGATTGATACTAACTAAGTTAGTTATTTGTAAAATAGCAATGAACCTGCTGAATTCACAATAATGCTGTACATGAAGCTTTGTGAGGAAATGCAGTTTTGGGTGTTGTGAACGGCACTGCTTTGATTTGTGACTTCCCTAGCGACCAACTAACTAAACTAGCAAGAGCCTAAAGCACATAAGAAAAACGATGAAGGATAGAACCGACGTAAACTTACCACAGAGAAGGCAAACAAGAGATGACTATCAACATACCTGAGGAAACGGCGAAGCATCCACCAACATCTTCGATGCTATCTCATGGTCCTGCGCATGATTTCGGCATTTACTGTCTCGCCCCTTTCGAGACTGCGTACTGCAAGAATGAGCATTGTAGTACCCAAGCGCGCTTAGTGATGCGCCGCTTCCTTGCTGAGGTCAACAATACCACCCGTGATGATGACGGTCTTTCCGCTGGGGTCGCTCTTGGGATAGGGCAGCGTTCTGAAGAAGTGGCTATATAGGAAGCTCATTACCGAGTGGGCACTTGGAAAGACAGGGCGGAGCAAGAACAAGACGTTGATCAAAGAGCTGTGTTAGATGGAAAGAGACGTTTTGCAGAACCTTGCAAAAGATAGAACGAGTTACTTATCGGGGTGAATGAGGTGCATGGTTCAATTTTTGCACCCATGGCCATTTTTTCCTTTGAGAAGATTGACGTTGACTGTTAACTCCCGAATTTTGGTGAGAGCCTTGAGTGTGCTGAGCTTATGGATAACCATTCTATCCTCCCGAAAGGTATGACTCAAGAAACCTGTGTACTTCCAAGTTCTGGAGATTGTTTGTGATGACCTGAGTCGGGAGACTGAGGGCGAGTGAATGCAGTGCTCAAGCTCTTCAGGTTTCGGAGCGGGGCTGTTGTCCTTGTGGAGGTTTGGTCTTGCCAAAGGGTGCTCCATATTTTCAAGGTTATTGATGGATGGTCCAATATTCAGTCAAACATATTCAAGTGTTCCGGATTGCTGCGTGACAGAGAATGGCAACCAGGGCTCTGTCAATGGGTAGTAGATTTCCAGAAGTATTAGCGTATATGCAACGAAACAATCCCGATGCAAAGCTCTTATCTTAACACTTTGAAAAGGTTGCAATCGTCTCCTTCATTGCGGGCATGCTATCCCAGTACATCGGCTCATGAGGACATTGGGGGAACCCGGCCGCATACAGGCAGCAGTATCGATATTGAAATGAGCTGATGCTCCGGATATGCTTTGCCAGTTCTGGTCAATTCAAAATCGTGAACAAGAGCGTAGTCATCTCATAGTGACAGTATCGAGAGAGGCTGATGTTGCGGTATAAGATGGGTTCGATACGGGCGTGATAGTACTTTGAAGTGCGTGCAAAGACGGCGGGGTCATGTTGTGAGAGGTATCGAATGATTTGGTCGTCGATCTCGGTGGGCAGTCTCTCCGCCGATGGCTGCGGGAAAGCGCTCTTATTGCAGTTCTGGGCAGGGGCGGAAACCTAACCGGCGAATATGAATTGTTGGATAGACAGGACGCGCGGTCGCAGTACAAATATATCGAGGCAGCATGCACGCTTCATAGCAAGGCGTTTGCGCCTATCAGGGTCACACTTTTACGGCGCAACGGCTGCGGTCACGTCTACGAATGCATGTCATGCACAGCTTCATGTTCTGCCAATCCCAGGTTGAAGTTGGTTATATTGCACCGTTGGCCAGAGACAAGCAAGCGTGGCAATGTGCAATTGATACTAAGGACGAAGCGGACGAACAGTCGCGATCTTGCCATATTAGCTCCACAACATTATCCTTATTTTCCACTCTCCTTCGCGTGTCTGTAATTTGATTTGCGCCCTCTACCATTCCAGCAAGATCTAGTGGTGCCTATCTGAAGAGAGTCGAGCGTTGTCCAAGACGGCGCACAGAAGAGCCTCTCACATCGTGCTCAGTGACTGCACAAGATTTAGGCACAAACCACTCGTCAAACTGATGTAGAGGATAGCCAGGTTCACGAAGGTGTAATTCAAGATTGTTGATAGTCTGTCGCGTCTACCTCGAAGGTGTAACCAACCGTGGTAATTGCGCACACACCTTTCCGCAAGTAGCCGGCACCGCCTCGTTCCGCAAGCCGGCGCGGTCCCTAACTACAACAATCCCACCCGTCAGAAACTCAACAAACACTGTCGCTGCTGTACATACATACCTATAGGCGCCTGCTGCCCACCAATCAACCCTACCACCCGACACCTGCAACAGCAGCAAAATGCCTTGCTAACCTCATAGGAAAGGGTTCCGGCTGCGGATTCTAGACCCTGCGCCAATAAAGCCCACGCCGCATACAACGGGCGACAGTGTCAGGAGTGTCACTAGCCACAAGACAACAGGAGATCGCCGCTTGCTGGTTGCATCAGGCTAACCTGTCACAGGCGTGGCGATTCATTATTGGGACTATTTCGGGCCCTTGGTGCATTGGTGCCGGTAGTGGAATAGTGGCTGGAGCATACTTGATTGGATCTCCGGCGTACCGTTTCTCTTCGTCCTTCCTCCTGACTCGATCAAACACCCAATCTTCTCAACAACCTTCTCCGACCTCGATATCAAAGACGCGGCGTGCTGGATATTTTACCATATTTTGCAATAGTAACCTGCCCCGATGGAATGCTTCTAAGCGATATCTACGAAGGTGAGGGAGCCCGAGGGAACGGACAGCGTTAATTACTTTAATTAAGCGATGCGCTGAAACGGAAGCGCCCGGTGACGCCAATATGGGGCTAAGCGCACATGCCCTACCTACACAAGCAGGCCAAGATTGAACCCAGGAGCACGATTATCACCAAGGCCGCTGAACCTGACATTTTGTTATGGAAAGGGTAAGGATACACACTCATCAAAGAGCTCGAATACCGGTACAGACCTGATAAACCCAAGGGCGTAGGCTATAGCAAGGGGTCCAGAAGCAGTGTGGCTGAGTGCAGCATACAAACAGATAGTTTCAACGTGTTTCAAGGATCCCTCCCTTTCCCCATTCACTAGCACGTTTTGCTGCCTCAGCAAAAGACGCACCATTTTTGCTGGGCTAGCTGAACATCCGCTTGTTCCGCCTGTTCGCAAGCGCGACACTTGTGTCTCCTCCCGGCCTACGACATTGTTCCCAAGGATGGCTTGTCGTATAAGGGCAGTAGCGGGGGCTATATTACTTTACCGTATATGAGCTTGCTGAATCCTCTTTCGATTCACCGCTGCCTTCGTGTCTTGCCATCGCTTCACGACCCTGTGTCGCATAGCCTTCTTTGCAGCCTCTCACTCTTTGCACGGTTTCACAGCTAACACGACAATTGTATCGCTTTCACTTCACCTTACCAATTGTCGATCGCTCCTCTTACGTCTTCTTCACGTCTTTCAACTTGATCCCGTCTCTATAGATTTAGTGCTGCCAATAACGGCTCACCACCAATGCCGTACCTGCCGCCTCTAAGAGCACTGCTCTTACCCGTCACAGTGCTACTTCTTCAACCCGCCCTCGCAACGAACCCATACACGACCTCCAATAATGAAACCCCCAAAGATAATAGCCCAGACTGCGACTGCTACGTGGTTCTCTCTGGAAAGGACACAGAAACACCAGAATACTTCCAGTATTACCGCTTCTATGACTTCCGGAACCTCCCAGGTGCCATGAGCGAATCACCGCCACTGCTGAACGATACACAGATTGCGGGTCAGGCACCCACGTGGCAACCCGATCTGTTTGGCAGTGATGCATGGACTAGAGACTGGGGAATCCAGAACTGGACTAAGTCGTCCACTTCCGACTTCCCCATACCGATGAACAACTCCGTTGCAAATGTATATCTTGGCCAAGAGGACTCAACATCATACCTTGCACTGCGCACATCACGCCTAAAAGACTACCAGACGGCAGGCGAGATCGAAAACCAGCAGAAGAACTTGATGCATGTCTCCATGCGCATGTATGGCCGCGTTCAAGGAGCCAAAGGCGCAGTCGCAGGATTCTTCACTTTCTTCGACGATGAAAACGAGTCGGACATTGAAATTCTCACAAAAGACCCGACGGACCAGATTCGCTACACCAATCAGCCTGCAGTCAGCAAGGACGGCAACGAAGTCGCCGCCGCATCAGTCGGCCCTACCGACCTCCCGCGATGGGACGATTGGCAAGCCCATCGGATCGACTGGCTGCCCAAGAATAGCTACTGGTACCTAAACCAGAAGCAAGTCGCTGCAAACACGTACTCTGTGCCCCGCAAACAGAGCTTCCTCGTTATGAACATGTGGAGCGACGGCGGTACATGGAGCGGCAACATGACTGTTGGTGACAGCGCAGAGTTTCACATCCAATGGATCGAGATGACTTTCAACACTAGTGGCCCGTACGCAGGCATCGCACAGAACAAGAGGGACACGTCGGGCATGTTGGAGGAGAGGTCAAAGGGCGGGTGCAAGACTGTGTGCAAAATCGACGACGTGAAGCAGGTCGGCACACCAGAGGTTGTGCATAGTGGTGCCATGGGTTTGGGTGTGTCTTGGGGACTATTGGTTGTGGTTGGCCTTGTTTCATTTGTGGTGGGGTACTGAGATTTTACGTGTGTAATGTCTGTATAATTAGCGGGTTCTGCATTGCTGGCGTTGCCATGTATGATGATAGCATCTCTTGTAAAAATAGCGCGGGTTAAGGACAGAAGCGCGTAGGCGCATCGATGGATATGGGTCTATGGGCCGTTTACTCTCGGTCAGCTATCGTGATCGGATTGCTACAGAACGTACGTGAAGCCTCCATTCTCAAGCTCCGTCTAGTCCTACTATGCTGCTTCGGCACCAGCTTTCTTATTCGATATATCGATACGGATATCCATCGACGTCGAACGAATACACAAGTGCCATGAATGAAACCTCCGATCAAGGTTATCATTGCGGGTCCTGTCACATGATTGTATGGAAAGCATGGACCATGCCGAGCCACTACCTAGCTTCCCCCATTGGATAGATATCTTGCTCCATCAATGGTACCTCCTCCAGTCGTAGATCTCGCAGTCCTTGCGCGGCAGAAGATCAAGATCTTCAAGATTACGTGAGCGCAAAACGGCCCAACGAGCCATCCACGTGGAATCCAGCCTGAGAAGTAAGCACCGAAGATGACTGAGAGATATCGTCAGCTCTTGGGATGACAATGAATGTCAGATACGTTGCCCACTCGCCGAGAGGCGAAACTTTTGCCCTGAGTGGAAGAGCATTTTGATGTTCAAAGAGTTTGTTGCCATCCAATGTGCTCTCGTAGAACTACAAGGGCTGTGTGACTAGAAAGGTGGGTGCAAGAATCATTACATCAATCCTCCACATATGCCTCTTTGTATAGAACGCGATGTAATTTGAGATGTTTTCTAATGAGTAGAGAGTTGGGGAGACAGCATCTTCCATGTCTGGAGCCACGGTGTTTCTTGGTTTCCAGATACTCCGGTCCCGACTGTCAGATGAGGCCGGTACTATTGTACATTGGCAGCATCCGGAGCGAGCAACGATAGACTGCGGGTCAAACTACAATTTTATGCATAAAACGACATGGGAGCTAATACCAGACTAACTTCACTGCGTAATAATACCTATATAAGTGTAGTTTTTCGTCAATTGATCTCGTTGTGTAACCATTACTGCTGGTACAACTTTGAACAGATGCATGCTCAGCCCCATAGCCACGGAGAGAGATTTTTTTTTCCGCGTCTAATGTGAGACAGGACGGTCAAAAAAACCCCCCGAAAGCTGACAGAATCGATGTGTCACAGGAGTAAGCTTTACGAAAGTTTACCGGTGGCTCGTGTGTGAAGATCCCACCACACAGTGTACGACTGCAGTCGGTCCGAGTAAGGCCTCTGGATCCTATTGGCACAATCAAGTCGCCAAACTTCCAATAAAGTTCCAGACGAGGGTCCATTATCTCGGAGAGTTTTCTATAAACCAGAGGCCCTCAACCCAGGGGCTACCTGTCTTCATCAATCACATCACAATCTCGAGAAACCAATCAAAGTCCTTTACAGTACCGCTATCAAACATCATACATCATACCTCCTCGCCCAACCTACCTACTTATCTTCAAGATGAAGACTTTCGCCGCAATAATTCTCTTTGCTGCCACTTGCCTCGCAGCAGCTGTTCCCGAAGACGGTAAGTCATTTCCCATGACTAATTGACTATGTTAAGCGACACTTATACTAATTATGCATTAGGAGACATTGTGCAGAAAAGATGGAGTAAGTAGTGCTTTACTAGAGAGTCTTTGGCATCTCTTAATTATCTACTGACTGATGCAATAGCGTATTGCGAAAACAATGCCAATTGCGATCTTGTGCGGATGGTTTCTGGCCAGGACCTGATCTGCTGCTATGGCGTTTGTTATAATAGGGCCCAGTGCCACTTCTAGTTTTGCATCACCGCTATTCCACTCGTATAAGCTACCTCTTTCAACCGCGAGGCTATGGCATCAGCGTTGGTATGATGGAATAATTTATTAGAAACCAAGGAAGTAAGCTCTACGAATAGTTATTGGTGGCTCGTGGGCGAAGATCCCTGACACCAACATGCGATGTACCTTTTTCTTTAATTTTATAGAGACATATAGGAGGTACTCAATTATCGATAAGACCCTAGTCATTTTACTTCTTATCTTACTGGCTGTGGTACCTGCGACCAGAGTCGGCCTTAATGGGGCTTTAAAGCACTATCAGATATAGCATAGGCCGATTTTCCGATAATTTTACTATAAAGCCGACGCCCCCGAACCCGAGAATCCCTCTACACCATTGATCCCGTAACTCTACCGAAAGATTCACCAAAGTCGATTTACCCTACCGCGATCTAAGCCTACCTACCTACCTATCTCCAAGATGAAGACCTTCACCGCAATCTTGCTCTTTGCTGCCTCCTGCCCTTGACCTGTTGCGGCGCCGACAATCCGATATGCGTTAGAAGCCATATCGACTGTGTTTAATTCTCTGTCATTGTACCATCCCTCAATATTCGTGCTTGCTACTCTGAGCACATGATGTCACAAGATTTCTTAGCTTTTGATCTCGTCAATCCTGTTATTTCCTCCATGGCACGGTTGTCTTGACGATAAACTGCAAGGAAATTTTGCGCCAAGAAAGTCTTGTAAGTAGACCTTTATACAACGAACGTTTGTTTGCCTGACTTGACTAATGGCTTCGACAGGTGAAAACGGAAGTACCTGCAGCAATCTCAACGATGTCTGGTGCGGGGGGAACCTGCGTTCCCTTCGCTCACGTCTATGCTGGGATACGCTTGCTTGTATTTCACCAATTTTAGCACTTCGACAATGTATATAGCTATACGATTGCGACATCGGCAATATCATAGCAATTTTCAGCTCACTGTGTCGATTTATTTTATTTTGGATTGTGCTAACAATCAATCACCAGAGGATCTCGCGCCACGTGCGGGAGGACAGCAAAAAAAAAGGCGGTCACAAGGACGACGGCGACAGCTATGGGGGTGGTCATCACGGTTCAGGTGTAGGCGGCCATACCTATTTGCCTGACGGATGTAAGTCAAACAGAACTTTAGCTGGGGCCAAGAAGCATAGATTAATTGTACGCTAATTCTCACGACAGCGAGCTGTCAACATAACTGGAATTGCGCAGGTCACAGATGTGTCAATACTGGTGGAGACGTACTCCAAATTCTGGTCTGTATTACGTGATAGATGGAGCCTCCCGAGATTGTTTAGGGACAACGTCACCTCACCATTATCGGTACACAGGGTGCAGTAGTCAAGGCGTTTGCTGTGTATAAAAGGAACCCCGCGTCTTTCACAAAAGCCGTACCATTAGATACAAGTTGCCAGCAACCCTGGAGTTCAACGTTATCAAAACTCTCAATAGCTCCACACACCCAAACGGGTATGATTCAGTGCCGCGATTACTATCTCAGCAATTCACTTACAACCAACCGTGTCTCTTGAGCAGCTTACAGGCAGCAAAGTACACAGCATGCGGTAATGGGAGTAGCAAGACCAGGTTCGTACTGAGCATACGGCATGAAGGAAGCCGTGCTGGTGAGTTGAGCGGACAAAAAAATTCCGCCAAACAGGCCAGCAGTACCATCCCTGAAGCTGCAGTCAACGCGCCGTTGAGATCCCCATCAAAGTAAACTACTTTGCTTTGTGTTGATCTCTCTACTCTACCCCACGTTGATCTGACCAGTCAACTAGAGTGGAATACGAGCTGATGTGTGGCTTCCTAATTTCGCACCGGAAGAAAAGCCGCAAAGACATGCTCGTCTCAAAGCCAACCATTCATTGTGAAGTCTGGACAAACTGCTCACCCACGAAAAAACAAACGCAAAATGTCGCTTTGCATCAACCTTGTGGTGTCACGTAGGAGAGATTTGAGCAAGGGAAGCGAGATCAACTAGCTGGATCTCGGCCGAAGCTGTGCTTACTATGTATGTGTTAGCCAAGAGATCTACAGTAAGCACGCTTGGTCAATCTCTTACTGGGACTGCAGGGTGGTCTGTGAGGTATCGGCTAAGATGCCTTTTACGCGTGCCTTGCAAATGCCGCAAATCTTGGTTCAACCTGATGTCAGTCACCGCGGGCAATGGTTCTGTGGGCTGGCAACTAAGATACTATCTTTTTACGTATACAGGTTCTGTAAACGTCACAAAGAAACAATCGGGAGGTCTAGCAACGAGAAGATAAAAAAGTACTCCACAGCTTCTAAAGGGACTTTTGTTCGTTAAAGAATGCACAGCGAGCATGATTCATCGTCTTGACTAACACGCACCGCTTCCATCCTGATCATTCAATCAAGTCATAGATATATAGAAAAGTATCAAATCATTTCCAAACAAGCAATAGAATAAACCATCAACATCCGCTCGTCCCCCAGAAGATGATGTATATATAAGAATAACTCCCCATCAACCACGCACCTACCACCAGCACTTCCCGTACCCCTTGTCACACGAGACCCCACAAGCAAGCACATCAAGCCCGCTCGAACACCTCGCCGTCAACTTACTACAACACTCGAGCTGGATGCCCCAGCTGGACTTGTAACCCACGCATGTCTGAGCACCGTTTTGAGCGCCGCATCTTCCGTTTGTGGAGATGAGAGGTTTGGTGGGGGGAGGAGGAGAGGTTACAGGAGGGGGAGAGGGTGTAGCAGGGGAGCTGGATTGCACGATGGCTGTTGAGAATGTGGACGAAGCAACGGCTGAGGGTGGTGGCGGTGGTAGTGCTGTTGAAACGGCAGCGGTGGTAGATGAGGGAACGGCTGGGGTCTGGGGTGGTGGTACCGTCGTAGAAACAACAGCAGCCGCAGAGGAAGGAGCTACCACCGCAGTAGAAGTAGCGGGAAGGGGCGCAGAAGGGGAAGGTACAACCGCGCCACCGCCACTTCCACCACACTTGCCAAATCCAACCTGACAGCCCGTCCCACAATAACCCTCCGCACTACCGCAAAACCCGTATTGGCTACAACATTCACCCAGCCCAGCGTCCTCAGCAATGAACCCCGTGCACGTCTTTCCCCCATTCACCGGGCCGCATGTTCCATCGGTAGTCGGGGGCCCTGTTGCACTAGGTGCGGGAGCGGCTACAACAGCCGATGACACACTAGCTCCTGGCGCAGCAGGTGCACTATCACGGTACCAATTTGCCTTGGGATCTTTGAGACATTCGCCCATGGTGACGGCTTTCAGACCCTGCTTGTAGAGGTAATCCAGCATGTAAGCAGTTAGGTTCTCAGCTGTTTGCTGGTGGATATCGTGGCCGATGACTAGTCTATCGCCGTCGAAAGGGGCGGTGTTGCGGCTGTCGATGCCTTTTTTGAAGTTGTCTTTGGCGACTTGGATGGTGTTTAGTTGGTTGTAGTCGTCCTTTTTTGGGGGGTTAGTAGGTTGACGCGATTTGAAATGGGGTGAGGACTTACGGTGTCGAGGTCGAAGTAGGAAACTACGTAGCCGAGTTCGGCCATGACGGCCTGGCATTGGGCGTTGCATGATGAGTAGGGCGGGCGCATGTAAGTGGGGTATTTGCCGATGATGTTGCGGATGGCCATTTCGTTGTGTACCATTTGATCGTAGACTTGCTGCTTTGTAATCTTTGACAGGTCTTCATGGCTCCAGGTGTGGGATGCGACTTGGTGGCCGTTGTCGTACATCTTCTTGACCACAGCCGCCCACTTCTCGTCTATAGCACCCTTTCCGTTGTTGTTGCCGGTGATGAAGAAGGTGGCATGGGCACCCCTCGCTTCAAACTGTTTCATGACGCCCTCGGTATAGATGTAGGGGCCGTCATCGTAGGTGATTGCAACTTTGCCAGGGTCGTTGCAGACATAGATGCCTTCGCCGCCATAAGGAATGCTTCCAAGCTTAGGTCGAAGATCATTACGCGTGCTCGCTCCAGCAGGAATTTTGTTGGCGTCACAAGCCGGGCCAAAATCTAGCAAACAGTCGGGAGCTTGACAGTGTTCCGTGGTGGTGCCGCAGTACCCCTGTCCCTAGCGTCAATATATGATGAAACAACCTCAAAGTTTATACTTACGGCTACGGAGCAACATTCATTTTGAGCGCACTTTTTATTGCCATTACTGGGACCGCAGCGAGTTTCTGCCTGACGAGGACCAAAATGACGAGCCGGTTCAGCGGCATGACGTGCCGTGAGACCTGCCAGAGGGTGACTGGCCCTCAGTTCTTTTGGCAAACCAAATATCCTAGGCATTCCCTCCATGCCACCATGGGCAGCCGCAAGCGGTGCAACGAACGCAGCAGCGAGTATCGACGAGAGGAGCATTTTGATGAAGCAATAAGAAAAATTAGATGTTGATATAGCCCTATATTGCCGTCTAGGACAGCGAAAAGAGTGCGAGGTATGCCGACAAATCCGTCGCCTACCAAGAAGAAGCGGGTGAAAAAAAAACGAGTGACGATCGCAACCACGTATAAAGATTGAAAAGACAGATGGTTCGCAGAGCAAAGGCAATTCGAAATACTTATAACAGTTCAACGCCGTTGAGGCACATGGAGGGCTAGTCGTGCCGCCCATATGGAGTGGCGTCTCCGCAGAATAAACAGCGAACTACTTTTAGCAGCCAAGGACACTAAACTAAGGAAACTTTCGCGACACATGAAATGACTAGCCAAACGACAAGGTCATGGGCATGGCGACTCGACGTCCGAGCAAGCCATTGCTGGGTTTCCTGCCTTTTCTCTTTCTTTTTCCTTCTTGTAATCTTCCAAGGTTGTCAGCCGTTACCAAGGCTCGCACCCGTAAAGCTGGATTCGAGTTCGTCTATCTTGGAGAGAGGTCGAGAGAATAAGCGGGTGACTTGTCCATCATAAAGCCAAGCCGTTAAGCTACGGGGTCAGATACCAAGGGTCTGGTGCTTGACTAGGACCTGCAGCGGAAGATCGCCATGGACCCGAATTCAACAATTCATTAGCGAAAGACTTGGCAATCTTTCAGCCTCGTGGTCATCACCAGCATGGCCCCAAGTAGTGTGCAACGGCGTCTCGCGTAGAGGGAACGGCTTACTTTGCCATGTTGCCAATTCGCACTTGTGGACAAACAGCTTCTAGAACATTTAGGCGTCATCACTCCGAGCCCCTGAACGGAGTTGTTGATGCCATCCAGGTGGGTTGAACTTTGGTTAAATTCTACGCCATCGTCACTGCCGTAGTGACGCACTCGTTGTTTTCGTCATGCTGTCAGTCACCGTTGCGGCACCTGTATCCGTCATGTTGGAATATTAGCGAGAACCCCGCTGTTGCCCATGTCAGCCGCGCCTCCTGCCAAACAAAGCGCCTGTCGTGTCTATTGCTACCAAACTTAGTCGCGTACAATGATACCGAATCCGACTTGAAGCTAAAAACAACCGCCACTACGTTTCATTTCCACCGTCAAGTCACATGTAACGCTAGCTTCCGGCCTTGAGAATCACGCATGCTGAAAGCGGCAAAACTCCCAAATCCGGAGCATGAGACACTAGTGGCTTCACCCAAAAGCGCTTTCCTCCCCAGGTGCTGATCCGGGGAGGATTGTGTAAAAGCGGAAAGTAATATAGAAGATCGTAAAAGTGGGTATCATAAATTCCGTTGTATGCGAATAACTTGCACGCCAACGTACGATTGTCTGAAAGGGGTAAACGATTACCATGATCATTTCTTCAACGTCCGCAGTAATGGTGCAATCCGCGCACGTTTGCTCAGCCCAACGCGATACGGTACCTTTCCTTTCGGGATAGGCGAAGCTGTCGCAGGTTTTGTCAGTCCTTCTGGCGTGGCTGAAGCTGCAGCTGGAGATGGCTTTGATGGCGGATTTGAGTTGGCGGGGCTCTCGGACTCCGTTGGTGCTGGCAACTCTGCCTCTTTTAGAGCGGTTTCAGGCCTCGACTGTGCCGTCTCTGAAACCGAATTGGGCTCGATTGTTTGCAAAATCCCATCTCGGTTGTCTCCATTTGCGCCCTGCTCCGATGCTTCAATGATAGACTCGGGTGGCTCTATCGGCGCAACAGCGACTGCAGCTTTCTTCGGCCGGCCTCTCTTCTTCTTTTCGGACACTTTCTCGGGCACAACCGATGTCGGCGTAATCATTTCTCCTTCAGGCTCATCCAGTGTCGTTTTTCTGCGTTTCGCTTTCTTGCTCATGCTCGAAGTAATGGTGGTATCTGCAGGGTGCGTAGTGACAGGTCTAGGCGACTTCTTGGGTATAATAACCTGGACCTTTGTCGGACTCATTGTTAGAGACATACCTGGCCGTAGACCAGTGCTCGAACACGTTGTGGCGTTATTCGGGGCCTCGTGCCGTACAGCAATGCTATCCATGGTTGTCGGCTCAACCTCTGCTTCATTTCTGCGGTATTCATTCAGATTTCGCATTATGTCTTGCATAGAGTCGGGATCTATAGTTGGTAACGAGGCCGCTTTCTTCGACGTTGATTTTGATCGTGGCGGACTCTGTGGCGCCAGTTCATCGTGGTCGATGTTGTTGTTGACTAGCCAATCGATGGTGTGCATGACGTCACCGTTGTTTCGCTCTAAAGCTCCAGTGGTAGTTGAAGGCGTGAAGCCCATGTCGCAGATTTGCCGAACTTTTTCGGGTGTTGTGATTGTGTTCGAAGGTTCAGCTACGGCTGCCGTCCTTTGCCGTCTAGCCTTTTCAGGCCGGACAGAGTAATCAATAGCGTCTGCCGAGCCGATCTTTAGCGATCTCGAGCGACTGGGTCGTGGTTTGTATTGATCCATGGGGAGCCCGATAGTCATAAAGTCATCGTCCAAGCCATGGATGGGAATCTGGGCCTTTGACTGATGAGATGACGTCTTGGTTTCCTCCTTGTTGCTGCGCTGAGATATGGGTGGTTCGGTTAGTGGCAAAGATGCTGGTGGTGCAGTTGGCGGCATGTCTTCATCTGCAGCAAGATTGGCGTGAGACAGCAAAGTCTTTCTTCCAGCATCGATGGTCTGCGCATGGAAAACCTCATTTTTCAATGGGCTAGTTCTTGGCCCTGAAGACCCGCCTCTCCCTGGCTGCGATGAAGACGACAAAATATCTTTTTGCGTCGTTCGAAAGGGGGTGGCAGAGAGCATGTCAGGTGCAAGTGGCTCGCGATCGGATGATTCGGTCTGTTCAGCAGCCTCTCCGGGGGTGAACTTCATCAAGTCTGACCAGGGCACTGATGGTTCAGGCGGTAGTTCATATAGAGGTTGCCCAACTTCTAGGTCCTCTGCCGGCATGACTGGAGCCCGAACGGCTTCCAAAATGCGTTGTTGGGTCATGGTGGCATTAGGAACAGTACTGGAGGGCTCGGGGAACATGCCTGGTTCGTGCAGAGCGTATTCATCACGCATGGTGCCCCCTAGGTTCCAGATATCTTCATGAGATGGCGGAGGATTCGACTGGGCTGCATAGTTCCCAAATTGGTTCTCGGGTAGAGCGTCAGATACTGCTGAATTGCTGAAGATGGATTTAAGTGTTTTTCCATGAGTAACACGGCCTTTCTTCTTGGAAGACGATGCAGCTGGTGAGCATGGGCTCAGTTCGGCTGTAGTCTTTCTCTTTTTGCTTGAATGTTCAGGTAGCGAGACTGATGACTGCGGCTCCTTGTGGCCGAGTTGAGGTTGAGATTCCACATGCGCGTGGTGCACTTCCTCTGTCGCTATTGTGATTGATTCTGGAGCTGCTAGTTAGTAAAATTGATGTGGGTGACTGCTAATGGAAAACAGCCCTACCAGCGGAACCAGTGCCGAGAGAGGCGTTGTTACTGCAGGTGGGTGGCTTCTTGAACGCGTCTGGCTGTTTCGGCGGTGGCAGGTCACGTTCAAGATCATCGTCGAGTTCTTCATCCGAGTCCTGCACAACGCGTGCCATTGTTCCGCCTCACATGTATTGTACGGGGCCAGATGTTGATGTGCTCAGGTAAAGTTCCTGGTGGCCGAGGGGATGTAAGCCGGTATGGTCTTTCCCTCAACGGCATCGCGTCGCGTACGCCAAGTCACATGCAGCACTAGCGCGGATGCTTCTCGATTATTGGCTAGCCCAAGTAGCAGTCCACCCGAACTATTGCAACCCAAACTTCGCCTCTCTTGTCGGTATTATTCCGTAATCATGGATAGGTTTGCATCCAGTTCGAGCGACCGCGCAGATGCTGCCGGAAATGCACGCTTCACTTCCCAAGCGGCAACAACGGAAGACCTACTGAAGGCGCAAACTGTTGGTCTGGTAAACCTCAACGACTACCGCAAGCGGCGCGCCGAGGCTTTGGAGAGGAAGGAGCGAGGCGACACGGTGGGCGACCTAGGTGGCAGCACACAACTGGACGGGTATGGAAGGTCTTGGTATATTTCGAGGTCTAGGCTAATTTGCAAAGTACAGGGCATCGACACCAAAAGCCGTCTTCAAGAAGAAGCGCAAGGTAGCTGCAAAGGGCAAACTGTCATTTGGTGTAGACGAGGACGAAGATACTGATACCAATGTCTCCAAGACACCCACCCCGCGCGAAAACACGCCGGCTGACTCGTCGGCCGTGGGCTCAGAAGCAGAAGGGAGGGTAGTCAAGAAGAAACTGGGCGCAAATTCCAACATCGGACTAAAGCCCCGCGTCATGACCAAGACGGCATTACACCGAGAAGCGCAGCAGGCAGAGCAAGCGCGACAGGATTTCCTCATCATGCGCGAAGCAGTCAAGGCCACAGAGGTAGTCATACCCTTTGTCTTCTACGACGGCACCAATATCCCCGGAGGGCGATGCCGGATAAAAAAGGGCGAGCAGATCTGGCTATTCCTGGATAAAGCTAGAAAAGTCGGTGCGGAGCTGGGAGTGGGCGGCGACAAGAGTAGGAGAGACTGGGCTAGGGTCAGTGTAGACGACTTAATGCTTGTTAGAGGAGAGGTCATCTTGCCACATGTAAGTTCCAGATTGCACATGCTTTCGCTGCGCTATACTCACATAAAATGCAGCACTACGAGATTTACCATTTTCTATTCAACAGAGCAACAGGCTTTGACGGTCTCATCTTCGACTACTCCGCCCAGCCTACCAAAGCGTCTCCGAGCGCTACCGACCCAGACGCAGAAGAAGACACGGCTGCATACGATCCACTGGCTCAGCCCCAGAAGAAGAAGAGCAAAGAGTCCAGTATACCAGACGAAGAGCTCGAAGGCTTCCATGAAGACCCAGCCTTGACAAAGGTCGTGGATAGGCGGTGGTACGAGCGCAACAAACACATCTTTCCAGCGAGCGCATGGACAGAGTACGCCCCGGACAAGGACTTGTCGAAAGTGCAAAGAAAGGACGCCGAGGGCAACGCTTTCTTCTTCACCTAAGCCAAATCGATATATCCGGCCTAATCTTGGGACTGGTTGTTGTTTCGCCTCGGACGGCTCCGAAACCGTTATCTTGCATGCTATACGTGACGATGGACTAGTGGCACGGGTCCGATGGCCAAGGCGGCATGAAGAGGAAAGACAGGTTCCCCAGGATGGAGGGGGGTACGGCAGAGCTACAGACAAACGGGGGAGGTGCATAAGTCCAGTTTAGATTGCGGGGGGAGAGAACATGTAGCAACTGTCAAATCTGTACACCCCCACTTGCCACCTACGCTCATGCAAAGTAATCACTTTTTGAAGCGGTGTGACATCGGCTCGTGTTCCGTCTCCGCCACAATGGCATGCAGTGGCCGAAGGGTGGTCGTCGCGTGCTCACCTGCCTCTGCTGGTATCTTGGTAGCTCCGCCCTCCTGCCAGCCACCACCACAATGCTTGGCCAGATGGCGTCTCGCCCGCCATCTTGAACCGAAGTACGGGCGAACTCTTTCAGGGTTCGGCATCTTGGCCTGTTTTACGCTTCCATAGTCGCTTCAGAAGTCTGTCACGAGCTGACAAAGAAACACACCGCTGTTATCTGCCGGACGCACCGTCTGCGGGACGTTGTTCAGTGCTGAGTTGCAGAAATTGGACCAGGGGTCCACCGACGGAGCGAAGCATCTTCATGCCCGGTCGGAGGCGTTGTGGATATAAAGGGCATAAGATTTTTCTGCTGGCGCTGCGGCGTAAAGAACACAGTACCATAACTCTGCCTTCACACGTCATTGGCGATCATCGCAACGCACGAACCACGCTACCTTCCATCTCAACATTCTTCATTCATTTTGACTGCACAATCTACGTTGATTAACACTGACCAGCGACCCGCCGCTCCAGTGTGATCCCCCTTGCCTCCAGCTGCGGCTTTCCCTACATTTGACAGTCTGTTTAACCATGTTGCAGGCGCGCTTCCGTCGAGCTTTGGCTCCTCCAATGAGAATTGCCGACTCGAGCACACCTTGAAGACTACACCATTAACGCGTTGATTGTGCTGGCCGCATGGAATTATCCTCTATCTCGTGCCCTACCGATTATTGAATATCTGCCAGTACATCTCTTTGTTTTTTCGCGCCTCCGCCAACGCGAATCTGGTCACTCCGCCGCTTTAGAGCCGTCCGCCAAGCTCGACAAGCTCGACATCACTTCCGCAACTGCGGCTGAAATCCGTTGTATCTTGCAAAATATCCAAAATGAAATTTGGACATAATCTTCCAAGAAACCAGGTTCCGGAATGGGCGTCGTCGTACATCAACTACAAGGGGCTTAAGAAGCTTATCAAAAATGCCGCCGAAGCCTACAAGAATGGCGCAGAATTAGATCTTGCTGGTAAGTCTCAGCCTTCCACTCTATCAGGATATTTATACGAATTTCCCCTCGGGCGGTGGTGGCCTATTTTTCAAGTCGTCATAGTAGCCGATCTCTATTCTTGGAAGCATGACATGGCAATCACAAGCACACGACTGACGGTTACAACCAGAATTCTTCTTCTCGCTCGACCGCAATCTCGAAGATGTCGATAGCTTCTACAACCGCAAATACGCCGAATGCGCCCGACGATTACGACTATTGCACGGTCGCTACGGGCGCGTGGCACAGATGCCAGATGGGATTGATAAGGATGAGGCACAAGATCTCATGGGTGCTCTGCTTGAGCTGCGTAGCTCGATGCGGAAGCTTCAGTGGTACGGAGAAGTGAACCGAAGGGGTTTCATCAAGATTACAAAGAAGCTAGACAAGAAGATCGAGACGGTTTGCTTGCAAGAGCGCTATCTTGCATCCAAGGTCAACCCCAAGCCATTCGCGCACAACCTACCTCTCAACCAGGATATGAAGGCGGTCAATGAATGGCTATCTGGATTGGGCGATATCAAGACTTTTGACGATACGGGCTCTACACATTCTGCTGGTTCGCTAGGCAGGGTCCCAGGTCGCTCGTTACATCTCCCATCGACTCTACTGGACGCTGTGGATTTGGCTATCCGTAATGATAAGGCTAACGATCTCAGCCAACAGCTTACAGAGGCCGCAGCCAACAACGGCAAATCAAGCTCATCATTCCAACAACTACTCTTGAACTTTCTGCAGCGCGCCATCTCTTGCCGCGCAAAGTCATGCATCGAGACGTTATTGAAGGACATCATCTCGCTAGACGAAGAGGATGACATTAACAAGCGCAACTGCGTGCACAGACTTGTCATCAACATCGGTCGTTCAAAGAGTGGAGAGACATTTGGTGCCGATGGAACTGTCCTCCAAACCTCAAACGAAGCACGGAACTTTATTCTGCCCGCGACCGATCCTAATCGCCAACCTCGGCCCTGGACAACCACTGAAGAAGAGTCAACGCAGCTCCTCAGCGAAAATGATGAGTCAGTACGCTTGCTCATCTATTTGCTCGATCAACTTCGCGGTGAACAGCGTAACGCTCTCCAGTCTCGTGACTCTTACGGCAGATTACCCCTCCATTATGCCGCGCAATATGGCTTTGTCATCATTTGCGAAGTTGTCATGAAGCACATGCAAGATTGGGGTCAGTTCGACGTCTCTCAGGGTATTGACTCTGATTACTGGCAGGATGCTGAGGGTAATGCGCCTCTGCATCTTAGCGTCATGGGCGGTCACCCACTTACCACAAAAGCTCTGCTAGCCGCAGAAAGCTGGCGTGGTACAAACGAAGAAAAGCTCGTATGTCGAAAATCTATTGCTCGGTCGGGGGCAGCTTTAGCTCTGGCGACTCGGTCGAACTTTGTAGACATTGTCAAGCTTCTGGTCGAGGCAGGCGTGGACGTCAACTATCAAGATGAGGGTGGTGAGGCCGCCTTACATATGGCTGCACGCTACGGCTACGACGAATGTGCCAAAGTTCTTTTGGAAGGGTCCAGCATGAACAAGGCAGATGTCAATGTCGCCGAGAAGACCTTTGCTTGGACACCGCTCTTTATCGCTTGTGTGGATGATCATCTCTCTATGGTAAATATTCTTGCCGCTGCGGGAGCCGATCTACAGAAGTGTGATAATTCTGGCTGGACGGCGAAGGAGCATGCAGCACTTCGCGGTCATATGGAGATTGCAGCTAGACTCTCAGAGCTCGCCCCCATAGAAGAGTCACCGCGTGTTGCCCCTACGGACACTCGTATCGCTCGAGCCGGTTCGCCTACACAATCATCGCTAGATGAGCGAAGGTCTAAGAATTTGAATCGCGATAACAACACTCCTGTGCAAAAGGCACCTGAACCTGTCAAGACGTTTGGACATCGCTACCTGACAAACCAAACTATGGTTCTAGTTAGTCTGGGATCCATGGACATTCGGAAAGACGTGCCTGCCGTCAAACTTGACGACATTCCACTTGCCGACGCTCATGCGACGCAGCTTGATACTGCTTTATCCGTGGTCGTGGGTGCTGCTGGTGCTAGTGGAGACTCAACCGTGATTGATCTGCCTATCCGAGAGAACATTGCGACTGAGCCCATTACTTTCATGACCAGCGACGTTAGCAAGGTCAAACTTCTCTTTGACATTGTCCCGACGTATGCGGGCTCACAGGAGCGCGTCGTGGGACGAGCTGTTGCCCTGTTGTCAACCATCAAAACCAGCATTGGATCGAAGCGAATCTCACTCCAGGGAGATGTGCAAGTACCGATTGTTGCGGCATCGACGCTGGACGTGATTGGTGCAGTCAATTTCAACTTTTTGATTATTACACCCTTCCACCATCCGCGTATGGCGATCACTGAGCAACATACCTACTGGAAGAAGATGGCATCTACTATGGTCATTGGCCATCGGGGTCTCGGAAAAAACACAGCATCGCGTACTTCCCTACAGCTAGGCGAGAACACGATACAGTCATTCATTTCTGCTGCCAATCTTGGCGCAGAGTACGTGGAGTTTGACGTTCAGCTAACCAAGGACCATGTTCCGGTCATCTACCATGACTTTCTCGTCAGCGAAACTGGCATCGACGCGCCTGTCCATACTCTCACGCTCGACCAATTCCTCCACATTGGCGAAGGGCAGAAGCCGCGACCCAACCGCGTCGAGTCATCCGAGACTGTCCCAGTCTCCAACGGCACAAACAGCACAGACGATCGTCCAAGCGCACGCCGACCACGATCCTACTCGGTAGATAACTCGAAGCAACGTAACATTCACACTGATCGTGAGCAAGAGCTTACCGAGAGAATGAAGTACACGCGTGATTTCAAGAAGAAGGGGTTCAAGGGTAACAGCCGTGGCAACTCCATTCAGTCCTCGTTTACGACTCTGGAGCGGATGTTCGATGAGCTACCAGAATCAGTGGGGTTCAACGTTGAGATGAAGTACCCTATGCTTCACGAGTCGGAGGAGGAAGAGATGGATCAGTATGCTGTTGAGCTAAATTCGTTCGTCGACACGGTACTGCAAAAGGTATACGACAAGATGGGCGAGCGCAACGTCATCTTCTCGTCATTCAACCCGGATATCTGCCTCATGTTGTCGTTCAAACAGCCTTCAATTCCCGTCCTGTTCCTCACCGATGCCGGAACTTCACCTGTGGGAGACGTGCGAGCAGCCAGTCTACAAGAAGCCATCCGTTTCGCCAGTCGCTGGAACCTTCTTGGTGTTGTGAGTGCCGCTACACCGCTAGTCATGTGTCCCAGGCTGGTCAAGGTAGTCAAGGAGAGCGGATTGGTGTGTGTCAGCTACGGCATCCTAAACAACGATCCAAAGAATGTCCTGGTAAGTCTCCCCTTGGACATCGAGTATTTTTTACACGCATGCTGACTTTGGGGTAGTTGCAAAGGAATGAGGGCATTGATGCTGTCATTGTGGATAGTGTGCTCAAAGTGCGTCAAGGACTCCAAGCTCCAAATCACGATGCCACCACCAACGGCGCCGTCAATGGTGCAGCAATCGTTGTGCCGGAGGATACTGCGTCAACGACCAAGGAAGTGAATGGGGTAAAGCAGAAGGAAAATGGTAATGTTGAAACATAACAGCCGCACCAGGCAGCGTTAGAGTGTGGTATGTGTTCACTTTCAACAATGGGCGATTAGCGGGTTTTTTTTCTTGATAGAGATTTGCTCCGCGCACGTAGTCCCTCAACGGGCTTAATGGATGGAGATGGAGTGTTGTGTAGCTCTGCTAAACTGTGTCTACGTTGCACAATTTTGGGAACTTATCTATATTGGCTTTAATGCCGGGTTCTTGATCTGGTGGTGTAGTGTACGTCAGGATGACTGATTAGGGCAAGTACCGCCGAGGATCAGTCAACTGACGGATTTGCCACACTATAACTCAATCTTTCTTTCGTTTACTATCTACAACGGCCATGAAATATATTGTGCTCATCGGTGAAGATATAGCTTCCTGTTCAGTTATTTATAATTCTCCTGCTCTACCGTGGAGTACGCTGGTGCAACAGGTACGAATTCAAGGCCACTTTGATTAAACATTACTGCCAAAGTTTTCTGGTGTACTTTTCGCATACGATGTGCTGGATTACCCTCGATTAATCCTACCGTCAACGCTCTGTTAGCAATGTTATGGGCTCATGAGCGATTACAAGACTATTGAGCGATCAATATGCTAGCTTTGTTAGTACTCAACACGGCTCCCTAGAGAGTGGGACGTCTCTGTATAATCAATAAACAAATTTATGGGTCTAGCAATAGATTCGAAAACAGCTGTGTTCATGAGTAGCCTCTGATCTAGACATCTAGATCCTATTGCATACAAGATGTGTCCAGAAACTTGAAATCCACTATCTTGTCTTCTGAGTTACTTCCCGAGGACTACCGAGTAAATTATACGATGATATCAATTGCTGGCTTTGAATCAGGACCTAATATCGGAACTCTACGGCTGATCAATATCATTGTCCATGTTTTCCTTTGGCTCCAAGGATGTCTAATGGCTAGCACGACAATTCTTCTTCCAACACCACGATGGTTCTGTTAAAATAAAATTCAAAACAGCGGAGCCTGTAACGTATGGGAAACAGGCGAGACCACTACTAAGTATTCGCATATAAACACACCTCTTCGTACATTCACTTCTCGTCTTCTACCCTTATAATACTTAGTTCTATTCCTTGAAACAACAAGTGGCTATTCCATAAACCTAAAATGCCCTGTGGCAGAGATCGATGAGAATTATTTTCTTCTCTCATTCATGTATAATATCGTTCCTGAATTTCTAGAACTTAACAGAGGTGTGACCAATAGGTATTGTCCACTCCATTTCCTCCACGCATCAGCAAAAAAAAATTAGCCCCCAAAAAGAGAAAATTCATGCAAAGAGTTGCCATGCGGAACCTCCCGCTGTCTTCTCCCTCATAAAAAAAGATCCAATAGCTGCGGTATTTCCTACCCATGTCTATCTACCCCAAACATGCGCAAGAAATATCTCAAAATAAAAAGTGCGTTGTAAATACATCATGTGGACTCCTCCCTGTGTCTGTCTCCTCTCTCGCCGCAGTTGAAAAGATTAGGACGGGTGTTGTATTTTCTCTGGCTTTCTGCACCTGCATCCATCTGCCGCTCTTTATTAGCGTCCTAGAAGCGTATGCCTAGTTCTTCCACTTAAAACCATGATGTCTGGGCGAATTTTTGTTTTGTTGGGAAAAAATAGTCATTTTCTGTGTCATAAACGCAGCGGACACCATGCACAACTCGTATCTGAAAGCGACAATGAAGAAATGTAAAATAATCTCATAAACGTAATCATGGGTATAATACCACCCTCCTCTATGCCTCCATCATTCCCCTATCCATCCCCATCAGCTCGCTTGCCCCCTCCTTCCTATTCTCCTATTCTCCCGCTCTCGCCTATTCACTTACAACCGTCCCACACCCATTTTCGCCCCAAAGTCCCCTTTCCCCCATCTTCTCAGATCACAGCCCGCTCGCTTAAACCTTTTAATCTCCCACATCCTCTTCGCTTCAAACTCGTCGCTTGATAGCCTTTTCTTCGCTTCTGATTTACTCAGACCGGTGTGAAGGTCAGGATTGACGTCGTGCAAGGCGGCGGCTTCTTCCCATGAGTATGAGAATTCTCTCAGAAGAGGATGGGAAGCTGAGGAAGAGGAGGTGGGTTGGAAAGCGGAAAAGGGGGTTTGGGTTGGGTGGGAGGGCGTTTCTGCAAACGTGGGCGTTGAGGTTTGGTCGAGAGACATGCTCGCTTCTTTCGGAAGACGAAGATCAAAAGAGCGGGAGGACTGTTGTGATGAGCGTTTAGGAGACACGGAAATAAAAGGGTCAGAATCATCGATTTCCATATTCTCTTTTGCGTCAGCGGCTTGTGGCGCGGCGAAGATGCGCTTGGGTTGTGTATCAAGTTGCATAGCATCTTCTAACCCTTTGATACCAAAGATGTTGTCTTGGCGTGTGGTGGTGGTTTTGTTCGCTTTGACGGGACCCGGGATCCAGTCGCTTTCTGGGTCGCTGTCTGCGTCCTGTGTTGTTCCGCGTCGGCGCCTGTTTTCCTCGTCTTCGGAAGCCATGCGCTGTAGTTTGGGACCGCCTGGTGTGACCTTGACGCGCTCCCTTTCTTTGCCCTTGGAATGAGGTTTCGCTATGGGCTGTTCGGGTTCCGCAGTCTTGTCTTCGCCGCGCATCTGGGCTTCCCTGACGTCCTTTGCGAGACTCGTGGGCACGGCAGCGTGAATGTCCGTCATGAGCTTTGCTCTTCTGCAGTAGCCGTCCCAATCTTCGACGGCCAACTTTCCTGCCGCCTCGTTCAGGGCACTGGCAGGATTCGGCTGTATTAACAGACATGATATAGTGACGAGGACGTCCCGGAGCTTCAGTGTACTGCTCCAATCACGTTTCAGCGTCTCGACACAGACGGCGCCCGTGGCCTCGTCGATATTGGGGTGCCATAGCCGGGTCCGGAACTGGGCTGTGGGCGGTGCGGTTGGGTAGGTGGGTGGGATGTCGAGGTGTAGTCGCCATACACCACCTGCGTAGGGAGTGCCGACCGGGCCGGCGAGCAGGATGTCGAGCGAGGTGAGATCAGCAGAGCTGTCTGATTCGGGAGGGAAGAGATAGTTGGGAGGGAGGCCGGCGGTGTGAAGGGAGCCGTGGTCGGCGGCCAGACGGCGCAACGACTTTGAGTTCTGTCGTGTTGTTGTTAGCGAGTGCAATCGTTACAGGGACGGCGGTTTTACCATGGTCCTAGGCGCTTTCCGAACAGCGCTGCATATGTGTAGGTGGCAAGGAGAGGATTAGAGCGTCTGCAGGTGTATTGTATAAAGGTGGAACCGTATGCACAGTTTAGCAGCTGTCATTGTCTTTCAGAAGTCGCATCGCATGCGGATCGCGCCGCCCCTCTAACTTATCACTCGCGCGCCGCGCTAAGCTGAGCGCGTAGCGTTGGCGTTCACCCTTCATTCTCACCCTCCGCTGCACTTGAACACAAGTGAAGAAATGGCGAGTTAGATTGGAATTCACGGTAATAACAGATGTGCGCCTCCCACTTACCCTTAATGCTCGCCTTGTGTGCTTTGCTCGTCCATTCATGCTGCGGCCTCTTTGACACTTGTCCCAGTGGTACCTTCAGCAAGCAGTAGGCTGTATCACCAAGAAAGCAGCAAAACTCATTAACATGCTTGACTTGCATTACTCGTCTTCTCTTTTCTTATCCTCCAAAAGACAAAATCGTCGAGAAGAGCTATACCACACCGACTACTCATTTCCCTCACATTTTCATTTCAAAACTTCCATGCCATCTAAACGCCCAACTCGCTACATAAAACGGCCTGAATAGCCAACCAACTACAAAATATCCACATCATCCATCGGATCCACAAAAGGAAACTGCCCACTCTCAATCGCCGCAACCCGATCAAGCTCAGCCTGATATTCCTTCCTCAACGTGTCCAGTGTGATAATCTGCCTCTTAAGCAGCTTCTTCCCCTGGCCAATGCCCCACTGCGGTGGTGCGCCTACCGCATCCATGCGCTGCTCCGCCAAGATATACGCGTCTTCTTTGTTTACTGAAGACAGCGTGTTGATAATCATGAGGTAGCACTGCGCCAGGGACTCGTCGGCCGGGTCGTGGTGTTTGGAGGAAGTCGTGTTTAGGCGTTGCAGGCGGTCGTAGAGGATGGATGCTGCGCCGCGGAAGTTGTTGCGTGAGATGCGGAAGGAGTAGAGGATTTGGTGGTATGGTGGGCCAGATGTGATGTTTAGCGTCTTTTGGCAGAGCGAGGTTAGGATGGTGTCGACGGCGTCTACGAGACCCACAAAAGGGAATGCAAGGAGCTCTGTTGTGCGCGACTGTGCAACCATTGTTGTGATGAGGCTCTGAAGGTCGTTGTGTTTCCTGTCAAAGTTAATAGGCCGTCGTATGAATGTGAGCATCGACTTACAAGGCTGTGTCGCTGTGTCTAATCAGCGCAGAGTATGCATCGTGGAATCTCGATGTCTGGATTGAAGCAGTAAACAGCCGTTGGAGGAGCTCGGTCTTGAGAGCCTCGTCCTCCTGACCAAGCAGAGACCGTAGACCAAGTTTCGCAAAGTCTGCAACATACGAGTATGCCTTGGCCCTCTCGAACAAGCCAATGACATGGCTGTAGTAGTGTGCCAAACCATCCGAGAACGAGTTTCGCTCCACCTCTGAAATCAGCCCTATTGTGTCTTGTTCCGCGACATCGAACATTGCACCGAGAGCTGTGAGGGTTAGTCTTTTGTAGGACACTTTGTAGTCGACAGACTTACACAAATAGTACGCAGGCTTCTGGAAACACGCAGATGCAAGTGCATGCTCCCCTAGTGCTATGTACAACCTCCCCCTAAGGTACGTGGCCCAGTAACCTTCAGTGAGGAATCGTGAGAAATCCAGGGCTAGCTCATACTCCATTGAACACAGCAGAATGCCCATGATATCCTCGACCACATTCTCGTACTCCAAATGGTCAAATATGGATGCTAACCAACCGCGACTCCAGCGTGTGAGTAGGTTGGCCTTCATGTCTTTTGGCAGCGGTACCTCAAAGGCACGTCCTCCATATGCTCCTTCGAGCACCGTTTGTGTGAGAGGCAGCTTCTTACCAATCTTAAGTGTCTCACTCAGACTGCGGTTGGCATTTTCTGATGCTAGACCCGTTGCGCTCGGGTAAGACCAGACTGTGCGAGCCAGCCAAGACACCGTCATGCCGTCTTTGTATCGAAGTAGTAGCTCGGCGAAGACCTCCGAGGCATCAAAGTCGTCGGGCATTTCACCCTCCAACTCGATGAACATGAAGAGAAGTAGGACAAGCAGATCTAGCAGGGTGTTGTGGTCGGCCTCTAGCGTTTCTTGGGATATCCTAGACAGAGCACTAAGGCCGTACCGTGCAATCTGCTTCCTCGATTGGGGCTTGCCTTCTTCCTCATACCCCAACGTCTTGATGGCTCGAAGGAAAGTCTCGGTACCGATATCCTTTACCTCCATGCCGAGCTCTTCCACCAACTGGGTTACGTCCTCGTCGGACACGTGTTGCGAGAGTTCGCTGTTGGCCTCGATCCATTCCATACGGTCCAGAATAGTGATATTCCTGCTCTGGAGCAGATCCATCTCCATGTGTCGTTGAACTTCTTGTTGAACAAAGACTGGCAGCCGTTGGCGGAACGACGCTGCAGCATTTAGCAAGCGCGCAACATCGCGAGAATCAGACGTGTCCAGTGTCTTGCGTAGGGGTTTGCTTAGCGTCCGCGAGCTTGAAAGCAGTGCTGCGTTCAATGTAGTGACTTCTGATTCGCTGCAGTTCCGGATGGCAGATAGGTGATCGCTCAAAACAAGCCAAGGCCTATCAGTAGCCCGGTCGTAGGCAAGCGATAGTGATTCTCCCCTTCGCTTATGTAAGTCTTTTACAAGGCTGTAGTATGCTTGCCATTGCGCAGCTACAGCTTCCTCGAGTTCCTCTGGATCGTGGTTGCCGTTAGCGGCGAGGGCCGTAACTGTGGCACATATGCGCTCTTTAAGGGAGCCTCTGTGTACTGATCGATTTGTGCGCACTCGCTCCAGCCCCCTCTTATAGATTACCAGTGATGTTTCTAATGTCGCAACGGTAAACCTTCCAGGATAGAACAAAAAGTCCAACCACTGCTCCGTGGAGTCGAGTTCACTCTGATCAGCATCCGTCTGCCGTGCGCTGGGGTTCGCAGGATTTGCCTTGAGAGCTTCCACTGTCAATGGTCCCGAGTCGACGGATACCCAGTCGCTCTTCCATGCCTGTGTCCGTGCTTCTGGAAGATCGGTGAGATCGAACTTCAAAGAATAGACCTTGCTGCTTGGCCCAGATCTTGCTCGAATCCAAATCTCTGATCCTCTCCACCCACTGGGTCCAGGGATGATGTGAAACTCTTCCAATGTCCATACGGTTGTGTTCATGAGTTCGTCGATTGGCGGAATCAGTTCTGAGCCTTGAGCCGCATCGTAGAAGCCCATATACTCGTCGTCAGCATCCCTCACGCCCCAGAACTTGAACTGATGTTGCTTTGGCGAGTACGTCACAACGTGATAATCTGCCCCTCCTAATCCACCCATGACCTCCACAACCGCCATGAGCATCGACTGCGAGGTTCCGATTGTGTATGAAGTGTGCGACTTCTCCACAGCGAGGTCCTCGGCACCCAAGAGATCGATATGAGCACCTGGCTTTCCTGTTGCAATATTCCACGCTCTTATCGAATGGTCCAGGCATACGGAGAGGATATGTTTCTTATCGGGTGATATAGCGACCGCGGCGGCGGCTGAAATAGCGAAGTCTGCATTCTCAAACCGAACTGTAGGCTGCGCTTTCCACGATAGAAGACCTCGTACCGACCAACTGCTTTCCTGGTAGCGCGACCCTTCCCACTTGTTGTATGACTTGTCCCAGTCCAAACGACAGATGGCTCCATCATCAAGTGTTACCAGTAGTTCGTCTGCGTCTACTGCAACGAGTCTGTAGGGTATGCGCCCGCTAAAGAGAGCCGGCTCGGACCTCTTGCACCACAGATCCGAGTCTTGTTCCGAGGCTGCGGGGTTGGCGAAAAAGTCGCGATGTAGGGTATTCATATACAGCTCGTTGGCCGTGGTGATGGCGAAGACAGTCAATGCATCTCTGTCGGCGGGCTCTGCGAAAGCCACGCAAAAGGGGCGAATCGGGGCGGGAAACTGCAGGAGAATGGTGAGATTTGCTTCGAATTTGTCGCTGAAATCATGGTCGAGATCGACTGCCTGTATCTCCAGCATCTTTCTATTGTCCAGGACGCGCCAAAGAAAGCTTCGTGGGTAGCCATGGTGTCGCCGAAAGTGCATTGACCCGTCAGTGGCTAGATGACGTCTTGTAAAGGCATCCTCGTCCTTGTCTACATGGTGTTCGGTGATTATGCTGCGCTTGACATTGGGACGGCCGCCAAAGGGAGAGCTTGCTGGGATATTGAATGCGATAGTCGATCCAGGAAAAGCTGATTCGATGTTCAGTCGTGCCTCTTTGTAAAGACATGTGCCTCCAGTTTGCGCCATCCTGATCGCATACGACGTTACGGTGTGCGGTTTGGTTTGGTTGAGTTGCGGCGGTCGGCGCGCAGGTGGAGCTCGAAAACAGTCGTCGCGATGCCCCAGAATGCGCGACAAAGCTGGGGCACGGGCCAGGCACACACTAGTTGGAGCGGCGAGCCTGTCACACACGATGCAAGACTCACAATTGTATACCGCAAGCATCATTCAGAATTTAATGGGGATATCATTGCAAAAACTTAACCGTAAAGCGTAAAGTCAACCACATAAATCGTCTCCCGCCCTAATACCGTATACCGGCCATACACAAACTGCACCATCACCCACTTCGTCACCTGTTGTTCCTCTCCTCCAGATCCTTCTCCTTGGGGTCGCCGATGCCGTCCTCGTTGATGGCGAATAAACAATCGCTCTCTGGGAGACAAGGGCTGTCATAGATCTTGCACACACGCGTTTCTCCCCGACCTTTTCTCAGACTCAGACGAGTTGTACTTGCGTGCGCAATGATGTTTCCTCCAATGGGCTTCTTGGGATCAGGGTTGAACATGGCACTAGGGCCACCATCGACTTGCGCGACCACTTGGTTCGTGATAATAACAGCGATCCCAAACTCATCGGCAAGCCGTTGCAGCGTGCGCATGAACTTGGCAAGATGTGTTTGTCTTGCCGAAAGTTCTCCACGCCCTGCAAAATCGGTACGATATAGCGCTGTGGCGGAATCCACAACGAGCAAAGAGAAGCGCGTCTCCGTCATCATCTGCGCGGCCTGGTTGAGAAGCTCCAGCTGATGGTCCGAATTGTATGCGCGTGCATATGCGACATTGTCCAGCACCTCCTCGCCAGATAGCCCGTAACGATTTGCCACGGCTAGACATCGCACTGGACGGAAAGTGCCTTCGGTATCGATATATAGACATTTTCCCTCGCCGCCTCCCATGTCGAACGGCAACTGGCATGTCACAGCAAGCGTGTGACAGATCTGACTCTTTCCTGTTCGGAACTCGCCAAATATCTCTGTGATAGACCCAGTCTCGATGCCGCCCGCAAGTAGTGTGTCCAGTTGTTTTGATCCCGTCGTAATAGAAATGAGTTCGCTTCGACGCGAGTGCATCTCGGTAGCCGTGGTAAAGCCCATGGGCACGAGTTTAGAGGCTGATCTTATTAGCAATGTTATTGACAACAATATATATGACGCTTACCCTCAGCAAGTAATTTGGACGCCTTCTGCTCTGAGATGCCCTTTATTTGTTCGAGTGCTCGTCGTGGTCTGCCTCGTGTTAATGGCGGGGTCGCATTCGGTACAACAACCAACATACGTATAGGCGATGGATTCTACCGTGTTGTAGCCGCCTTCGATGACCAGTTTAATGTCGCGTGCAGTCAATCCATTCACGCCCTAAACGCATGTCAGCAACTGTTATGTATCGTGAGTCTCAAAGCCTACCTCAAGCGCAGATACTGGAGTTGGCGCACCAGGACCGCCCATCGTGCTGTCCTCATACTGCTCTTCTTCGTTGCTCATCTTGGGCGGTTTGGAGTGTGGAAAGCTTTGGGGAGGTGGTGATATGTAAGTTGCGGGTGTTTATGTAAAAGGGAAGGGTGAGTGGCGAGCCCACATTAGATCTGGCGCGTCTCAATTAGCGCCAAACGCGGGGTCACGTGCCCATGGTAAGTCATCATCACACTGCTTATACGCACCAATCATGCTGCCTAGAATAATACGGATAAATCGTGAAACTCTTCATAAGTTGCAGCTTCCAGCTCAAAAATATATGTTGACATGGTTGTTTGTTCATTGTTTTGCATTCATGGTATCATAGTACGTAAAGACCTCGGCCACACTCAAAAGACCTACTCGTCGTCGCCAAAGAAGACCTTGACAGGTAACCAAGAGTCACCGCACACCTTGAAGCGCTCAGGTAGCGAGTTGATCTCCTTCATCTCCTCATCAGTCAGCTCCCACCCATCGAGCTGGAAGTTGCCCATGATGCGGGATGCTGTGACACTCTTAGGGATGACGCTGGATCCGCGTTGAAGACCCCACATGAGCAGAACCTGCTGAACAGACTTGCCCTTGTTCTCGGCAAGCTTCTTAAGCTTCTCGTTCTTGTAGAGGGGAGAGTCGGTGGATCCGAGGCAGGAGTAGGCAGTAGCGTGGATACCCTTCTCCTTGAGGTAGTCGAGAAGCTTAGGCCTAGATGTTTATTAGCATACTTGCATACGCATATCATGATCAGTTCAACTTACGAAGGGTTGTTAGGGTGGAGTTCGATCTGGTTGACCGCAGGTGTGATCTTGGTGCGAGAGTCGGCAAAGAGCTTCTCGAGGTTCTTGATGGCGAAGTTGGAGACACCAATGTTCTTCACACGACCAGACTCGGGGAGCTTCTGCATCTCAGCCCAGGTGTCCTTGAAGTCCCAGTCAGGGAGGTGCTTCTTGAGGTCGTTTGGGTCGGTTGAAGAAGGCCAGTGCTGTGAAGTTTGTCAATTCTGTTTTTTTTTCGTAGATTTGAGTACACAAGCTTACCATGAGATAGAGGTCAACATAGTCGAGACCAAGGCTCTTCAAGGAGCTGTTTATTCCATCTTCCACGCGCTTATGCCACGGGTTGTCCAATTTAGTAGTTACCCATATCTCCTCGCGGGGGACACCAGAGTCTTTGATGCCCTCGCCAACCTCCTTCTCGTTGCCGTAGGCAAGAGCGGTGTCAATGTGGCGGTATCCACCCTGGAGAGCGGCCTTGACTGCCTCGCGAACCTCACCTGGTTTTGACTGCCAGGTTCCAAGGCCGATAGCTGGGATCTTCGCGCCAGTGTTGAGCTGCGAATGATTAGCTTTGATTGTCGCGAAGCGCAGGTATTATTTTGGTATGGCATTGAACGTACAGTAAAGGTCTCCTTGGTCCAGTTCTTTGGTGCCATTCTTGCTAGTGATCGAAGCATAAATGGGTAAGTAAATTTGTGGTGTAGGAAATATCAAGATTCCAGAGTCTGCGATCTTTTCAATAGCAAAGTGGGTGGAGGGGTATAACGCGTTGCCCCTCCTACGTCAGCTCCGACATTCATCCAGCGCATCGGTGCTTACACCGAGCAAAGATTAGGCACCGGCACAAAAGCTCCACGTATCAGAACGCGACTTGTCCGCGGGTGAGGTCAAGTTGGTGGGGAGCTATCCACTGGCACTAAAGCGAAAGAGGAAGTCGGAACAGCAGCTACAACATTTCTGCCGTCCCGACATGGCACCGTTCGGACACTCCACTGCGCCGCAATCAGCATTCCGTGCTAGCCGTGTAAGTGTGGACCGAGATGTCTTCTGGGTTTGTCAGTGGCGGCAAAGCTGGCGAGGAAACAGAGCGCGATGATGAGTGGAAGAGGGCTCAGCAAGAAATTGAGGACGCCAGACGCGCAAAAGCCGAGCTAGCAAAACAACAAGACGGAAAATCGTTGTTCGAGGTGTTGCAAGCCAACAAAGACAAGAAACAAGCCGAGTTTGAAGAGAAAGCCCGTTACAAGTTGCACGTGGCCCTTGATGACGAAGAAGCCGACTATCTTGACTCTGTCCTGGAGAAGAAGCGCATAGAGGAAGCAAAGGTCAGAAAAGAGACGTCAGAGCAATTGGAGCTGTTCCGCAGACAGCGCGAAGAGGAAGAGAGAAAGGCGCGAGGTCTAGAAGAGCAGAGTTCAGAGGCGCCACAGGATGAGGACGCTGGACAGTGGGCAGCTGTTGGGCGGAAGAGGAAGAAAGCTCCCGAGACCGGTTTACTAAAGGGTGTTAAGCTAAGGAAGTCGAGTTCTGTGCTAGAAAGCAACAAACCTACTGGAAAAGCAAGCGCGACCAGCACTACCATGACCGCATCTTCTACTACGAGTAGTGAAATGAACGCGGAAAGCTCTGTAACACCACCCGTCAAAACTATCAAACCTTCATCAGCGCCTCCATCCAAGCCCGCGAATCCTCCCTCACTCGGGCTCGGTTATGCGTCATCAGACGAGGACTAGGAGGGACCCCAGTTTGACATTCGTTGCAGCCGTATGCGAACAAAATATTGTATTATCCAGAAAAATTGCCTACTTCAATATGACACCTAGTCAAAGTCTTGGAAATGCAATCTGCTTCCCAACCACGGCATGACTGAAGGGACTTTTGAAAACTTCTCTACAAATACTCAAGTCATGCCGGATCCAGATATGAGGATTGTGGCATCAAGTTGGTCTGTGGAACTTCCACCACACGTTCTAACGATGATGTAATCGCCTAGAACAAGTAACTAAACAAGGCTTGGCCGCGCTTGTCAGCCTGTAGCGACATTCCGCGAAGACAGTTTCCATCCCAATCCCTCGTCATACATCAAGTGTCTAACTCCATACCGACCCAATAGTTATCTAAAATTAACTATCTTACACTAAAATGATACCGTGATTGTACCTCTCTAGATAATCTAACCCTCTCGCCAGCACCGTGTCTTGAGCGCGCCGTCCGAAACCATGTCGCGTCGACCCAATACCAGCGAAAACTCTCCTCTACTCAATGGCGACACCGAAACAATTCCCATCCAGCAGGATATTCCCCAAAGATCATCCTCCAACACACCGTCAAGCCAAGCCTTCAAAATTGCAGCAGCAATGTACTCCTTCACCACCCTCGGCCTCTTCAACTCCTCCCTCGGCGCAGTCCTCCCCCTCCTCTCCCGCCACTACGCCCTGACCGACCTGCACGTCTCCTTCATCTTCCTTGTTGGCCCCCTCGGCTATGTGATCGCCGCCCAATGTAGCGACGCCGTTCACTACCGTTTCGGGCAGCGGGGCATCGCCGTCGCAGGGCCTGTGTTGCAGATCCTGTCTACGGTGTTTGCGGCGGCGCATCCAGCGTTTGGATGGGTGTTGGTAGCTTTTGTAGCTCAGGGGCTGGGGACTGGGCTGCTGGATGGGAGCTGGTGTGCGTGGGCGGGGAGTATGGAGAGGGCGAATACGGTGTCTGGGTTGTTGCATGGGAGTTATAGTGTTGGAGGGGCTGTGGGGCCGTTCTTGGTGACGCTGTTGGCGGCTGGTGGGAGGGCGTGGTGGGAGTGGTATTTTATTCTGGTATGTGTTTTGATCTTGAGTACGGATACCTGGTTGATTGTTCGTAGGCTGGCGCTTCGACACTGTCGTTTATCGTCCTTGTTGCTGCTTTTCGACATGAAGATGCGACTGCTTATCGACAAAGTAAACGCTCATCTGTCGTTGATGTGGAGGCTGATGCAAAAGTCATGTTCAAGCACCGTGCTACTTGGTTTTGTGCAGCCTATTTCCTCACCTACGTCGGAACGGAGACAGCTATCTCTGGATGGGTAGTTTCCTTCATGTGGCGATATCGGCACTCGAGTTTGACACAATCTGGACTTACCTCTTCAGGATATTGGATCGGCATGGCTGTTGGACGACTAACCTTGGGCTTTGCTACTGACAGAATTGGTGTGCGTCGCGCGACAATGTTGTATTTCTGCATTGCCATTGCTCTCGAAGCGCTTTTCGCTGTGGTGGCATCATCCGCTGTCTCAGTGGTTCTCATGGTCATGCTTGGCTTCATCATGGGTCCGTTGTTCCCGTCTGGCGTAGTGGTACTTACGCGGTTGCTGCCGGGGGAGTTGCACGTCGCGGCAGTCTCTTTCGTAGCTTCATTAGGACAAGTTGGAGGTGCTCTGTTGCCTTTTGCTATTGGAGCTGTTGTGGAGGGCTTGGGTATTGGCGTGTTCCGATTTGCAATTCTGGTCCAGACCATACTGTCGCTCTTCGTATGGATTGCGTTTGCCAGACTCCGCCCGGCCCTGCAACCTGTACATACGGCACGTCTTGAGGACTGAATGCGGAATGGTCAGTATTCTATATGCTCTTTGTGTGGGGTGGCCCCAAAGGCCATCAAATAAATATGTAGCCCATAGACGAATTAGGTTTTGTCATAGAGGCACCTCAGGATATCACACGTTCCCCGTGTTTTTCGGATCGGTGTTCGAGTTGTGGGATCAATGCCCGGGTGGTACCTGTCCGCTCGTAGATGAGGGATGCGCGCTAAGTTAATGGCCTGGCCCAATCCACGCTGCACGCATGCGTCAAGCTGCAAAGCGTTTTTCCATCTTCGCCGCCTTTCGTACGCTTCATAAACTATGCTGAGTCTTTCGATTGTTTGTTTCCCAATGTTACAGCAATTGATGACTTGCGCATTCCTCCAATATCTCAACATGCACACGCCATACTTCATGTGAAGATGTCACTACTCGGTTCGTCTGCAGTCGCTAGAGCCCGTCGCGCAGTACCAGCATGCGGAAGATCCATTCAATTTCCCGAATCGGTAACTCCCCCGGCCTGTGTACCGGTACCGTATGTCAGGCCTAGGGTTGGTGGGCTAGGTTCTATGGAGATATTCCGCGGAGACGATCGCCTGTGTTCGTTCGAAACAATTTATAAACACATGCTTCCGCCTATGTACACCCAAGTGCGATACCACAAAAGTTTTATCTAGCCTTTACGATGGTAGTCCTTACAGGTATTGTAGCTGCCCTGCTCTTTTCTGTGCCAACGGTCGCCACGACCACAGTTGGATCACGTCGCTCCAGCGGTGAGAAAGTCGCTTGCTCCAAGTTGAAGAATCGGTACCCCGATAACACCTTCTTGCCTGAGACTTCAGGCTACGCATATGAGACTCAAGAACGTAAGCTACTAGGGCCAAATAATGGAGCAGTACTAAAAACATATGCAGCTTACTGGTCGGCAACGGCGTATAGCACCCCCTCGTGCGTCTTTGTGCCACAAAACGCTCAGCAGGTCTCTTTTGCAGTGACCACATTCACGCTCACAAATTCCAAGTTTGCTATGCGTGGCGGCGGGCACATGCCAATTCCAGGATACAATGGGTTCAATAGTTCTGGTGTATTGCTGTCTTCTTCTAACCTCACTACGCTTTCTCTTTCAGCAAACAAGACTATTGTCTCTGTTGGACCTGGTAACCGATGGAAAGATATCTACGCCTACCTAAAGCCATTTGGGCTTGCGGCAGTTGGTGGCCGTGTGGGCCATGTGGGTGTCCCGGGCTTGTTGCTTGGAGGAGGAATCTCCTTCTACTCTTCGCAATTTGGCTTCGCTTCAGATAGTGTCGCTACATATCAGGTTATTTGGGTCTTTGTTGACATATCAAGCATTTGCTAACAAGAACAGTGTGTCTTATCGAGCGGCGTTATCGTGGAAGCGACAGCGATAAATGCATACTCTGACCTCTTCTGGGCCTTGAGGGGAGGTGGAAACTCCTTTTGTATCGTCACCAGATTTGATCTCTGGCCTGTCGAGGGAAATACAGTACACGTTGGTATCGCACAATATGATCAGTCCCAGGCACAGGGCTATCTGGATGGCGTACATGACTTTGGAAAATATGGCGGTTTCTTAGATCCAAAGGCTGCCATCATACCGACTATCTTGACTTTTCCTGCCTCAAACATGACCGTTTACGCGGCTGCAAAATTCTACAACGCCCTCACAGATAACCCAGAAGTGTTTGAGAACTTCACTGCACCAAAACTTGTCCCAGTCGCCGATTCTTACACACTGCAGCCTTTATCGGATTACATCGCAGCTACAGATGCGTTGCAGCCTCTAGGACTACGGCAAGAGTTCCGTACCATATCTTCTGGGGTTGATCGAGATGCGGTTCAGCTCATTCACGATGCATTCATCCAAGGCGTGAACACCAAGCTGTCCAACGTGACAAACCTTCAGGCTTCGGTAACATTTCAACCTGTCAGCAAAGACTTCGTTTCCCATAGCGCTGAGACAGGAGGAAATCCACAAGGCATCGATGTCACTAAAGCACCCTTTTTCTGGATGGTTGAGAACTTTACTTGGACATCGGCCAGCGATGATACCAAGGTACGGGCTGCTGCTGATGAGATTACAGCAAGCATCAATGGCTTGCTCCAGGCCAAATCATACAACGCTCAGTATCTCTACATGAACGACGCAGGGAAAGGGCAGCCAATCTTCCAGAGCTATCCAGCTACTAACCTAAAGAAGCTGAAAGCCATTCGCAGTAAGTATGATCCTTTGAGGATCTACACAGACCTGATGCCTGGCGGTTGGAAAGTTGCTAATGCCTGACCAACCAGGTCAGGTAGGATCAGGCTCATAATCAGGGCTAAGAGCAAATATAAGATGAACATTGAATACGCATAACGATTCCATCATTCTTAATGAAATGTGCTGCAGTGTGTATTTAGATACGGCCCAACGATTCCTTCCTTTTGGAATCTACTTCGCGAGAAACTATCTCAATATGGAAAGCAAAAAAATTCTATCTTTCGCAAGAAGGGAGTTCTACCTAGGATTAGCTTGATCCTTGACCTGTTCAGCATTCGAAGTTTCGGAAATCGTTCTCGGCGTGGAAGCGGCTCAAGAACTGTGCCTCACCCTTGCAGAAGAGAAGGGCAACGTCACCGAACCGTGTGTACTAACGCAATGGATCTGCAGCTGAAATAGCGTCAGTGTTTTCGGTCGGAATTGATTCTCGACATGGCGATGTTACTTGACCAGAAAGGCACCGATACCAGGCAAAATGAGCTGTGCTATTGTTCATGGAGGCAACATCACTAACTGGACCAAAGGAAATGATCCATGCGTGATGGGAGGACTGCTCCTCTGCAGCCCTGGCAGTAGTTCTTTTCGAAATCCTACCCAAGGATACTGCCATCTCACATCCGTGTATTTCATAGACTGTGTCACAGGGTCATATTAAGCTGTGTTATCGTATATTCCAATTGTACAATTTGGTTCAATTGGAGAGGGTCTTATGATTATTTCTACAATTACTTGGCGTAAATCAACACTTCAAAACGACACTCCATCAGTCAGTCAGTCACCGATCCTTATCTTCATCTCTCCCCGGCCAAACAATACTCCCATTCCAAACCGCCCTCACACACGCCACAGCCGAAACAATCCAAATAACAACCAACAAAACAGTCATGCCACTAGCGACCCAAAGAATAGCCTCACTCTCCAGCTCCTTTCCCAACACACTCGTACTCAGCGTAAACCCAACCTACACAACAATTAGCAACCCACATCTACGCAAGCACCCCAAAATCGACATCACCATCACACTCACATTCGGAAAAACAAACGCCCACCACCCCAACCCAAACTCCATTCCGCCCTCACTTAGCACTGCCTGCAAATTGGCCACCACGGCCAACGCACACAGCCAAAACGCAAAAACATATAAGAACATGCCCACAAAAACCGCTACTGGCTTTAACACATCCCTCATTTGGGGATACTTGTCGAAGAACCCGCCTGCGCCACCCCCGGCAGCAGGAACACCACCCGCCAACCCTACAAGCGCAACGATACTGTACGCCGCCGCGCCCACGGGGATAAACATCCCGGGCCGCATCTTCTTCACCGGCAGTCCCGTATCCAGGAGCGATTTCAGATACATTCCGACCGCGAGAACGATACACACCAGCCAAAGCCCTGCCACGCGACCCCGGTCAGCACCACGAGCGCCGCGCGCTGGGGAGGCTGCGATGAGGCGATGAGGCTGGCGACGGTGCCGGTGAGCATGGCGGAGTAGCCGGGAAGGAAGAGCGCGGGGGTGTAGGGGATAGGGCGGAGGGGGCTGCGGGCGATGAGAAGGTAGGTGTGTGTTGTAGAGGTTAGAAGGGAGAGGATGGTGTAAATGATGTAGAGGGTGTAGAGGAGGTTTAGGAGCCAGGGGGACGCGGGACTGGGACCATGGGTGACGGTGTATATCTGGAGGCCAGCAAGGAGTACGCTAAGGGAGAGGGGGAGCGCAGATATAAAAAGCGATTCCGACGGGTGGGTTAGGGATGCTAGAACATGACGGGGGTAGAGGGCTAGGCGCAGGAGGGTTAGTAGGGTGAGGAGGAGGAAGAGGAGGACGTTTAGGATGTAAACTGTTAGGCCTATGTGGTAGAGGCCTGGAGTTGTTAGTTATGGAAAGGGAGGGAGCCGGTTTTCTTACCAAGGAATTGGTGTGGTGTTTCTCCCAAGGCAATGGCGAGACCGCCTGTGCTCATTGTTGATAGGTACCATGCGAAAGTGAAATGTTTTATTCGGCGTCGAAAGCTGAGTTTACTGGAGGTTTGTTGTTGCACTCCTTGGTCTTGGGTTTGTTGCTCGATGTCTGTTTTGGGGTATGGCCCGATGGAGTTGGTAGCAGATGACATGGAGGGCCTTGTGATATTATCACGATTAGCTGGTTGTGTATATTTTCGAAAGGAGCCTTGTTGATTTTGAAGCTATAACATGGTGACTCGATTATTGATGTAGCGGAGAAACCGTTGGCGATTCGGTCATTGATCCGCCGAGGAAACGGTCGACACTCGCTGAGGTATTGCGATAATTTCCTTATCTTAGACCGCGCTACTTGGTTCCAGGGTTTAAAGTTTATTGTTTGTTTTGGTAGCTTTTGCACTGACTGATTGCTAGTTGAGTTGAGGGTAGAAGGTCAGATGACGAACCAGGTAGTCTGCGACTTTCAGGTTTTGTTCCCGCGGCTTTATATCCGGAGCCGCCCGTGCATGCCCCGAGAACTCACCAGAAGCTAGTGCAACTCCGTTACCGTCAGGAGCAAGTTGTGTAAGTACACGACTATTTAGAAGAAGAAAATATTGATTACATATCTCCAGTAGTAACATTACCCGCCGTTACGCTACCTGTTGAATCTTGTCCTTTGCTCGCTCCTTCGTCCGGTTCTTTTTGTCTATAGCCCTCCACTTGATGTCTCCTGGCTGAGGCCACCGGTAATTTATAGGCGACTCGCCTCCCACGAAAATGCACAAGTCGTACAACAATCCACCACACAACGCGCCACTGATAGACGCGCCCCAAGATCCATAAGCCCAGTACCCGCTGGCAAACGCATCTTCGTAGCCAACCCATAGTGCGATAAGCCTAGGGCCGAGATCACGTGCCGGTGAAATACCCAGTCCAGTGTTGTAGCCCAAGCCAATCATGGTGACCATGCCGGTAAGACCTACGATAAGGGCCGTCATGCCTTGGCCTGGTGGGGAGTTCTGGTCGTCTCCTAGTGCAAAGATGACGCATACGAAGATGGCCATGTAGACGAAGTCGTTGAAGAAACCGGTAGCAGTTGAGTAGATGGGTCCCTGGGGGAAGAGCGCCTTTCCTGTCAAATCGAGGGTAAGACCGGGGTCTACTGCATGGATGGCATCGGAGTAAAGTCTGTTTCAATGTGAGTACTTGATACGATTCGAGAGGCTTTGAGGAAGAACTTACGCGTAAGCTACAGCCCCCGCGCAGAGACCGGCAAGCAGTTGCATAGCAATGTAGATGAGTGCCATCTTCCATGGGAAACCACGGTAGACTGAAAGCGATATGGAAATTGTAGGACTGAGGTGCGAACCGCTGACACCGCCACCGAGGTAGATGCCAATCATGACGGCGAATCCCCATCCCCACGCTTGGGTCTCAAAGTTGCCAGTTCCATTCTTAGAAGTGGCAACGGAGAGATTAACGCATAACCCGATTAGTAGGTAGATGAAAGTCTGGCAGATGTTAGCGAGTCTCTGCTAAGCCACAGTATGATACTTACTGCCAGAAATTCTGCAGGTGCTTGGGGATACTTTGCCCGAAACCTAGCAATAGGATTCCGGTACTGGTTGTAGAACTCCCGCTCCGCCTCCTCGGCTTTCCGCTGCTCCTCCTTTTGCTCTTCTTTAGTTTCGGAAGTCCCATGAGTGTCGAGCTCCTTCAGTGGCGGAAGTCCGTCCTGCAAACCAAAGTGTTGCTGTTGCCCACGTGCGTCAGAATAGTCCAGGCCATGCTCATTGACAGGTGCACGTTCCTGGCCTTCATGGTGTTCCTGGGCCTCATGGTTTTCGTGGCTGTGGGTTTGCTGGTCTCGGTTATGAAGGAGCTCGTTTGCTTCACTAGTCGGTACACGTCTGACGTTGACGTTTCGGCCGTCGATTGTTGTCTGGAATCGCTCTGGGTCATTATGTCTGTTTTGCTGACGTCCACCACCTAAGGTAGTCTCAGAATCTTCCGAATCTTCTTCCAAAACTGCTTGTGTGCTGGTTAGAATGGAAACTTAATATCGGTTTATGAACGGGCGTGTGATGGTTTACCTTTGTTGTCATCAAAGTTCAGTCCGTCTTGACGGGCAACACCGTCCTCGTCCTCCTCGACTTTATACAATGATTTTCGCAGATCGCCTCGTCCCCACCACATACCCCGGCGTACCGTGCGTGGTAGAGGTGCACCTAAGCCAAAGACCGGCTTTGGTTTCTGCTCGTTATACCACGGATTCAATGTGAAATAGTCATTCTCAACATCTACGGTCTGCTGCTGTTTCTTCTCGGGCCGTCGAGGAGGCTCTTGTCTAATATTCTCGCGAGTTGCTCTTGAGGGAGTGTTTCGAACAGTCCCCAACCGGCTCATGCCAGTCCCGGCCGTGCTAGAGCGTTCATTGTGAGGCCTTGACTGCAAACGGGCAGTGTCAAACCTCGCTATACTTGGTGCATGAGAGCGGTTTTGTTGCAGATTTGGGGGTCTCGTAGATGCGTTTGTCTGCTGTCTCCGCTCCGTTGTGACGTTCCCTGGTCTCTGCGGTGTTGAATCTTGTGGGGTTTCCGCTATAGAACGTCAGCATTGGATCTCCTAGAAAAAAGTTCAGAAAGAGGGGCTCTGATTACTTACTGCCTTGTGCCTTGTTTGGCTGGTCTTGTGACATTTTGATTGACTTGCTACTGAGCTACAAGGGAGTGGCTGATTCTTGGACGAACCGGTATTCAATCGTATGTAATTTAAGGGTCAACCAGGGGCACTCAGGGTATCAACAGGGTAATAAGATGGTGAAAAATCACTTGGGTGAGCTGACTATGGGAAAGTTGAGATTTCCATGTGTGACATCACTTGCAAGGAAGCTTTTGCCTAGTTCGCCCATGCTCCAGTATACTTTGGAAAGACGCTCGCTTCACTAAGTCATGTGTACCAATCGTCTCGCAGATTTTCATGTAGGGTGGGGAAGGGCCGTCGCAGAGCCTCAATTTTTTGGTGGGTATGCACTGATAAGGGCGTTTTCATCTCGATCCTGAGGCTGGTGGCTAGGTGTGGCGTCGTGCGGATCGCAAAACGTGTTGAACATCGGCATCTTTAATGTGGAGCCCGAGAGAGCTCCGCGGCTTGCAGCGCATGCTATTCCTAACAAAAGGCTGATGAGTCGGGATCAGCATGTTGTACGCGTAATACCAGCCTGACCGCAAGAAATTGCACTTCAACACGTCGAATGTTCTAGGGAGAGACGTAGGGGCAAGAAAGATATTTAGGTGCAGATCATCCGAAACCGAGCAGGCATGCACAGGTGTCTTTCGCGGGACGGGAATCACCACGCGGACTCCGACGGTCTCTCTCTAGTACCAGTAGAGTAAAGATTGCAACCTTCGCGCAACGGTCGCCAAGGACGCAAGCCACAGCTTGCCACTAAAGATCTTGTAGGCGAAGCCGAAAGCCGATGGAGATGCCGCAACTGGTGATGTGACAACGATGCAGATCCCGCATTCACCTGTTTCCTAGTGTGGAGACTCGGTCGAAATTGCCATGTTTGCCCGAGATCTCCGGGAAAAGTACCCATGGCATTGCTACACTTTCTTATCTATACATGCAATGATCTGCACTGGACATGCGGCGCTCGTGATATCATTGCCAGCGCTGTGGTATCGAATTATACTGTCTACAACGACTGTCTGTCGCCTTCTCATGAAACTGCCATTAACTTGTTCTGCTCCTGGGCCAAGGTCAAGCCTTCTGGAGCTTGCCGGAATAGTACAATCTCGGACTGCTTGAAATATCTTCGAGCGTCTGGCAGTTGTTAGTCGTAGCGGTGAAATGTTGATGGCGTAACAAACCTTCGTCGATGAGTACCAGGCTAAGATAGTATCGGGGTCGAATACTTTTTGTTTACTTCACGGAATGTGGGAGTCAGGTCGAAGCCTCCTAGAAACAACCTGATGGGGATTGTCTCGCCTGCAAGTTGATTAGTCCAGACGCTCAAGACCAACAATGAAGGTAATGCGTACCTCGCGACGGTGAGCCGTCCATAATCTCGAAGCGCACCAGTGTCTCGCTCTCATTGTATTGATTGGGCGCCGCTCCTGTTGTTTCTCTCCGTATGATGGACAGTTCCATGTGCTTGATCTTTAACCGCACGAGAAGGAAGTATATCCTGCCGACAATGACGTCCTTGAGATGGTATTTTGACTTTGAGTATTCAAACTCAATGTGCAGACAGTCTTCAATACCAACGTCCATCTTAATGGAGCTATTCGTCTCTGGTGGTATCCGGTACGAGTACACCCACAGGTCCTTCTCTCTGACCACGTCTGCCATCCTCCGCGACACGGTAACGCGCACAAAGTACCGCAACTTCACGTTGATGCCATTGTACGACTCGTATTGCTTTTCGACATTTTTGAAGTTGAAGTCGAACGTCTGCGGGTGTTGGAGCTCGCCGGGCGCTGCTAACTCTTGGCCGAGAGACAGAAATTCGTAGTGGTTGCCGCGATCGAAGAACATTTCTAGGCCTTATATCAGCACATGCGCGACTAGCACTATGACGTCTACAGCTTGTTGTCGCTGGACGATGCGGCGCAACCTACCAATAGTGCCGATGAATTGCACCTTGATTCCGGTATGCTCCAGGCGCTTTCCATCTTTCGGACGGACCGTCACCTGGCCCTTGACCGACTCGCCATCGAGATATAGCGGCACCTTTTCCTTGCGGTTCTTGTCCAGCTTCACATCAACGGCAGAGCGGTCGTCTAGGTCCTCGAGCACAATGTCAATGTCGACCGGGGTGGAGAAGAAGTAAGACATGGCCGGCTACGTTGGGGCTTCCCGATGAACCCACGTCGTCGGATGGTTGAGCTGTCAATGGTCGCGTCGGCCGCGGCGGAGTTCGACTGAGGTTAACCCGTGATGCATAGCTGCGGCCCAGATGTGGCAGGTACCGATGACGCGCTTGTCCGCGTTGGGTGACGGGTCACGTGACGATGCGTCCAACTTTGCCCCGCTCCGCCATCCTCCTCCCCCTCCCTTGACCAACACGCAACGTCGCAGCCCGACGTCTGCGTCTGGCCCTTCAAACCCCACCCTATGCTTGTTTTTTGTTTCAATGGATCCACGTCACGTCTCACTGCGTTCTCACTCGGGTCATATGGCCCCCCACATCCCTACTCCCGCGCGCACGGAGATGGCCACTGGCACACCCCAAACGTGCAGGCACTGGAGCGGTGAAGATGCACGCGGGCAGATGCACCTTCGGGTCCTCATCCAGCTTCCAGCCGTGGCTTCATCTGTCCAAATTATGCCCGCATCTGCCGTGGAATGCGGCGCAAAGAGATTTTGTCAGCCTCGACCTTGGCCGGCCCGCAGCCTTCTACAGGAACTCCGCCTAACCCCCACGCGCCATTATCAAACAGCTTCGTGTACCGCGAGTCAAAGCGGTGAACTCATGACTTTCTTGCATCATGGAAAACAAAAAGAAGGCAGTTTGTCAGGACGTGCTGAGACAGAGTAGACGCCGTGTCCCTGTGCCGTAGGCTCCTGAAACCTGCGCTGGCACGTCGTGGCTGATGGCTGAGAAAGCATGCAGCATGCGTCAGTACCTGACGGTTGGGGTGCAGCATGCGGGGAGACTGATCCGCTACTCGTCATCCCACACGCGACAGGTCCACTTTCAAACGCCGAAGTTGAACTCTCCAGGTCCGGCTTCCCGGCTGTTGCACCCGTCTGCCCTTGTTGCTAAGTCTAGCCCCCCGGCTCGGCATGCGATTCGTTGCTTGCCTTTCTTCTCCGTACAATCGTGCCTTGGCTACCAGAAATAACGAGAACTGCCCTCGCATCCCACCCTTGCCGTCATTCCCTGCGGGACAAATTTCCAGACGCCTCCACGACTTAAAATGCACCATGCCCCCAGATCCCGTCGGGTGCCCTGCTCACCTGCATACATAGTCCTCGCTGCATCCGCCTCAATCTCGCATATTAATCCAACCCGATAGCCCATACTGGTCACGTCCCTCTGTCTTTGTTTGCAGCCCAACTCTACAAACGGCGTTATACAAAAGGATCCGTACTACACACTTTTTTAATCTTTCGTTGGTATCCTTTCCCGTACCACCATGATGCAAACGATGGAGCAATCACCACCAAAGCCCATACAATATGTTTCGCCGCCCACGCCTCCCGCCTCCAACACGGGCTCACCATCATCGAAATCCGCAGTTGTTCTGAGCGAAACATCACCGACCGAAATGACTATTGCTCACCACCACCACATTCTTATCGTTACGGGCCCAGCTGGCTGCGGCAAGAGTACCATCGCCAAACACCTGTCTGATCGATATGGCTTCGACTACATTGAAGGCGATGAAGTCAGTGGTCATTACACATGATTATGGCGGATGATTACTAACACCTCCTAGTTCCATCCGCAAGCGAATATTGACAAGATGGCTGCTGGAATTCCGCTAAATGACGAGGATCGATGGGACTGGCTTATCCTTCTACGAGACCAAGCGCTCACCAAGTTGAAGCACGGGTCCAAGGGTGTCGTTGTTACTTGCAGTGCACTCAAGAAGAAGTATCGCGACGTCATCCGGACCGCCCGACTCTATGACGAAGACCCAAACGCCAACGTCCACTTTGTGTATCTGCGCTCCGACAAGGAAACCCTCCTCGCCCGCGTGCGCGCTAGGAAAGGCCACTACATGAAGGACGCTATGGTCGAGAGCCAGTTCGCTGCGCTCGAGGAGCCTGACGAGACGGAATGCAAGCAGCTCAAGGACGTGGAAATCATCGAAGTAAAGGGCAGCATACAAGACGTCCAAGACCTGGCTGGTGCCGCCGTTGACAAGATCCTGGCGCAATAGCATTCCGCCAACAAGATCAATTGGCCGCAAACGTCCTTGTTTGTGATCTTTTCTGATTCTCCCTGAGGTGTTTGAGGTGTTTCCATACACACAAGCGTTTTTCATTGGGCCATGACGAAACCCTTCTTTTTCTTTTCTTCTTATTTGTAAACGGCGTAACACGAGTATAACATTATACCCTCAGCAGGTGGGCTTTGCATATTTATTTTGGAGACAAAGACGGAAGACGGTTTACTTTACATAACGAATAGACGCTGAGAAGCAATTGGCTTTTTGAATTCCAAGCAATAACGACAATCAGGTCCTTGTAACATGAGTTCTTTGCTGTAAGTGTTAGTTGCTATGTGTGTTGCTTGTTGTGTATTTTTACTATGAAGAGTGAAGATTATTATAGCAGCGTGCATATAGATAGTGTAGATGTGTACTATCGGGCGATGTCGTGATCTGAACCCAAATCTTAATCTTGGTTACACCAAGACCCCAAAGCTTTTTTTAGTATGGACAAGAAGGAGGGGTATTTGAACCCAGCGGCCAATGCAATTCCAACTCTTCGCCTGCCTGCATCTTAATACCATCCTCTTGGTTACCCGCAAGTGTATTGATGCACGCACGGCGCGTATACATCGACGCCAATACCTATAGGTAACTACGTTCTTTATATAGATGGATATTCTTTGATCTAAAAGACTCCTGACTATGACTCTGGCAGTGTCGACTGTGAGTCTGACCCAAATAAGGGTGATCTGGTTGTTGGCCATGGTATATCTGATTTCTTTTTCCCCTTTGTAGGGTGCTGTGGCTGTTCTGTCCCCGCGCTTTGATAGGGAGCTGTGGTATCTTCCAAGATTTATCAGAGTATTAGTTCAAGTACGTGGGGGGTATGGCACTAACTGGGAATTCTAGCAAGGGATGATACTTGTAGATGCAGAGTCGGTACGCTCGACGATGGACCGAGCTTGTGCGCTGTCTGCGGGAACGAGATTCGTAGATGCAGATTTGGTTCGCTTGAAGTTGTCTGCTGAAACTGGAGTAGTAGCAGTGAATGCTAGGATAGCAAGTATGGTAGAAAGTCGGAGGAACTGCATGATGTTGTTTTCCAGGTAATTATTGATATTGGTTGTATGTTGTAGAGACTTGGGTAATGAGTGAATATCAAGGTAATTATCGATTTGTATCTACGTAGCATGAGACGTCACCATGTAAGGCCAATCTCTTAGTCCTTGTAGAATCACTGTAACTGGTGACTGCGCTGTAGTGTTCCATCGACAACGATATTGACTACGAACGCGACAACTTTGGGGCATGTTGCAGAAATTTGACTCTGAACATATGCTATGGGTATGCCACGAATGTATACAAATGTGGTAGTGATAGCTGCCCGGTGGAGTGTAGATGAAGTTGGACGGTTAGCATTCGTGAAGCTAGGTGTTAGGACCCCCGCCTTACGGAACCAGGATAAGTCATCTTAGATTATATAGAGATAGAAAACGCTACCGTGGCTCGGTAGCGATTCGTCTATAATCAGCAGATATTAAGCTGTGCCATTGTCACGATATCCTGTCCACCCAGTACCATCTCCAACCAATGAATCTGACACTAGGTAGGCAGATGCTAAATGTGCGGCTAAGAATGTAGAGTATAACTGTAGTACCCTGTTTAATATTAAACCCTATCTCCTATATATAATGTGTATGTAACACATACACTTTCATTTAGTGACATCAATTACTCTACTTACATCAACCAACTAGGAGTGAAGCTACAACAGTGCCGTTAAGATCGGTTATCGACGAGAATATTATCAATGGCGATACATAGCAGGTATGACCGCGCAAAGTACTCATCTAGATTGCTTTACCATAAAAGGTCGGATGTTAGAGGTTGAACAAGTTGTTGGTTGTGGTGCGAGCGGATGTTATCCCTTCTCCACGGTCGTCCGCACCGACAGCTTGGTCGAGCCGGGGTGTCCTTGAGCTTACCCGGATATCAAGGCCGAGATGACAGCAGGAGGTGATCTCGTGATACTAATACTGATAAGAGTAACACCATAATCATGACGTTGACGTAGGTCATTGGTGGTACGTCAGCATCAGCGGTGAGTTCGGTGTCTTTGATGGCGAATTCGGAGTCAAGAGCGTCACGTGCGTCTCTAAACTATACAATCACAAGTCTGGCTGCAGGATTGATGGTACTGAAAGCGTAGGCATTGTCATCCACTGTTGCACTCGTAAAGGGTGATTATAAGAGCTTTCCAAGGTCCGGAGGGCCCTCTGATTGGTGTCGTCATATGTACGTTCCGAGAATTGACCTGGTTAGTAGTTGCCATCTTCCCGCTCGACGACGGTTAAACACAGGAAACAAACAGCAACTCAAAACATGTCAAAGCTCCACCAAGTTACCCCGCTCAGTACGCAACCAAGGATATACTCGTCCGGATCCGCCGTGTTTGCGCATCAAAACTGACTTAGTCGAGTGCGACGGGCCACGCAACAGACGCTACCAGCGGAATTGTCTCGAGCACGATTCAGCGAGCCCCTCTCTTCTCCACCATGGTTACGGGTAAAATGAGAAAGGGTCTTTGACGTGGTCCAGCAGATGTGGACTTGTCCCTCTTTCCGAATAATCCAAAAACGGCATTGATGTATGCAGCTGGGCTTAAACAAGGCGGTGGCGCACAAGCGGGTAGCATATAAGTGGCCAATCCCTTTTCTTCCCCACTCGACTCTTTTTCGTGAGGAAATGTCAATGAAGAAATTTCGACAGGATCCCACTCTGACCCGTGTGGATGGATGTGTTGATGAAGAATTGGACAAGAAAGCGGAACCGTCGGCAGTTATCCGCGGCGGTAGACTCCGCAACGCATGAACGCGTGGGATCTATACTGCATTTACTGAGATGCATAAGCGAAAGCGGCTTTTGGCGACGATGTTCACATGTTAGATGCGAGTGACGTGATATGGCGAGCCCGCGGGGATGGATGAGCGAGTTGGTGCAAGTCGTGAGACACGGTAGCGTCAAGTGTTTCGTCGAGCAAAGTTGGTTGTAAGCGGGGAAAGGGCGATTTAATGGGCAGGTGAAGGAAATGAGGGATGGAAAGTATCTTATTGCTGGGATGACTAGCGGCCGATGACGTACCGAGAGCCGTTGAACGGTCTCGATTCACGATACTCTGCGAATTTTTTCCCATTTCCATCCGTGGACACCCATGCGCGTTTTAGCTTGGAGACCCCTGCCAGCGTCCGGGTCTTTCACTACCTACCATGCCTGACCACGAGTGTAACCGCGATCCGCTGCTATACATGTCGCGCGTCGCCGCAGTCTGAGGCCATTTTCTTTCTCCTGCCCTAGCTCCTGGCAGCAGCCATACGTTACCCACCTGGACCACGCTCCCTTCTGTCTTGTAGCTTTCGTCGCTACCAACATTGCTTGGCTGGAGATGCTTGGTTGGGCAGAGTTGAGATTGATAGTTTGATATTCCTAATTGGGCGCAATGCCTTCACGTCTGTTCTCCCGGGACTCGGGTGCCACGGAGCAGCAGCCACTTCCCTTCACCGGCGACAACGTCAACGAGGCCGACTTTGCGCACGACGCCGCCCAGGCCGAGAATGGCGGGCATTCACAGCCACGGCGGATAGCACCTAACGCGCTCTCGGGGTCTTACACGCGCAATCCGATCCGGTCGTTTGCACACCAGACGTCTCACAGTTTTGCTGGTGCGTATGCCCAGTCTCACCCTCATCCCCACACGTCAGCAGCGACTAAGTCCCCTCTAGATACACCACAGTACTCATCCCAGGGAGTGCGCGAGAGGAGTTCTCAATTGGCCTCGTATGCCCTCGAAGCCGAAGACTACCAGGATCGATCGAACCATGGCGACACGCAGTCGGACAACGAGGACGGGCGCATGTCGCATGAGTCTGCCCGCTGGACTGACACAATCGACGAGGATAGCGAAGCCGAGACTCCTGATACGGTCATCGGCCCACAACACGCAGATACGAGCTTCTTCAGCCCAAAGGCGCATGAAAACGGCGCACGAGATACGAGGACGTCGTTGTCGAGCAAGCGAATCCCCGACTTGGTGCTCGAGGATACTGAGCGCACGCCTCTACTTCCCCAGACCAGACTGTCGCGCCCAGATATGCAACAAAAGCAAAAGTCAGATATGAGGAGTTCGCGGAAGAAAATACCCACAGCGAACCTCCCACGCCGCTTCAAGAATGCACTTACCGCTGGCCGGGAACATGTCCTTGAGGTGGGCCGGTCTCTATCGAACCCCAAGAACTACACAAAGGATGCTCTTCTCTCCGGTGCTCTCAGTAGTGTTCAAATGACATCGGCCGTCTTCCTCGGTTTGCTTCTGAACCTCCTCGATGCACTGTCCTATGGCTACATTCTCTTTCCACTCGGTGCTCCTGTATTCAGCAACACTGGCCCGGACGGCATATCCATCTTCTTCGTGAGCTGCATTGTCTCACAACTATGCTATTCGCTAGGGCTGTCCGTCTTCAAAGGCGGCGTCGGATCCGAGATGATTGAGGTGGTGCCTTTTTTCCACAAGATGGCATACTCAATCATGAACCAAATGGAAGGCAAGCCCCCGGAAGCAATCATAGCCACTACCATTGTATCCTACTGTCTGAGCTCCATTCTAACCGGTCTCATTTTCCTCGCTCTGGGTGCCTTCAAGCTTGGCAATCTAGTCAGCTTCTTCCCGCGACACATACTAATCGGCTGCATTGGAGGCGTGGGTTTCTTCCTTGTTGTCACTGGCATCGAAGTCTCCGCTCGTATCGAAGGAAACCTCAACTACGACCTTGCAACCCTGCAAAAGCTCTTCTCGGCGGATACATGGTATCTGTGGACACTTCCGCTTGCGCTTGCTATATCCATCATGGTACTCCGACGCCTGTCCAAGAGCCCATTTGTTCTACCTGTGTTCTTCATTACCGTTTTCGCTAGCTTTTACCTCATCGTCAAGGGAATATTACACAAGGATCTGGAGCCTGTTCGTCAGGCAGGATGGATCTTTGAGACCCCCGAAGCTGGCGTCAAGTTTTACAGATTCTATACATACTTCAGTAAGTATCCACTAGTCACGATTTGGACATAACTAACAATGCTCTAGAGTTTGGCAGCATAGACGGGGCAGCACTGGCTAGTACCATCCCGACCATGTTTGCTCTATCGTTCTTTGGCATCATCCATGTGCCCATCAATGTCCCTGCACTAGGCGCTGCTGTGCGGGAAGACAATCTTGACGTCAACCGTGAATTGATCGCGCACGGTATCTCAAATACATTGTCCGGATTTCTTGGTAGTATTCAGAACTACCTTGTCTACGCAAACAGCGTCATGTTCGTTGAGAACGGTGGTAACAGCCGTGCTGCGGGTGTCTTGCTTGCCGTTGCTACTACGGCAGTATGGGTAGCAGGCCCAGCCATGGTCGGTTACATTCCCATCTGCCTGGTGGGCGCACTCATCTTTCTACTGGGCATCGACCTCATGAAGGAAGCTCTCTGGGATACCTTTGGCAAGTGCCACAAGCTAGAGTACCTAACCATTCTTGTCATTGTTCTCATTATGGGAGTGCATGACTTTGTGGTCGGTATCTTTGTGGGTATCATCCTTGCATGCGTCAGCTACGTAGTGCAGAGCTCTCGCCATTCCGCCATTCGCGCCACCTACAGCGGCATCATCGCCGAGTCCACGGTTCGCCGCCCGCGAGCAGACTCTCGCTATCTCAACAAGGTCCGCGGACAGATCCGCGCTATCAAACTTGGTGGATTCTTGTTTTTTGGGACAATTGTGTCAGTTGAGGAGTATATGCGTTCCTTGATTGATGACGACAATTTCGAAAAGAACCCAATCAGCTTCATCATCGTTGACTTTACACACGTTACAGATGTCGACTTTTCCAGCTCGGAAGGCTTCCAGCGTATCAACCGTATCCTGAACACAAAGAACGTCAAGATGATCATCTCGGGCATCTCGTTCGCCGATCCAGTCGGTCGTGCTCTCCAAAACGTAGGACTGCTAGATGACGACAGCGACGGTGAATGCCCACCGCCCCAGATTTTCGAAGACCTCAACACTGCACTCGAATCCTGCGAGAATGAGCTGCTGGAGATTTTCCACCGACACTGCAACAGACATTCGTCCAGACAACAGACGACTCCACCCATGAGCATCTCAGGAGCCAAGAACATTTCTTCCAACGAACCCACCGCTACAGGCGGCTCACCTACATCCTTTGGTGCCAGCTCCCTCAACCCCGTTTTCTCCTCCCCACGGCGCGGTGCTAGACTCATCGCCGCCCGCTCCACCATGCGTGAAAACGGCGACGACTCCCTCTCCATCCCCGATACCGCCTCCCACAGCACCAACCAGCCCCCCTCCCGCTGGCGCAACTTCGCCCAACCCCTCAAAATCATCCTCCAAACCTTTGAAGACGTATCCACCAAAAATGAAGACTTCTGGCAAGCCGTCGCCCCTTATTTTGAACGCAAAGAATACCCCGCAGGCACCGTGCTCTACTCGCGCGGCGACGACCCAGACGGCTTCTACATTCTCGAAAAAGGTCGTCTACGCACCGAATACGAACTCGACCAAGGAAACTTTTTTGAGGTCATTCTTCCAGGGACGACGTGTGGTGAGTTGCCGTTCTTCTCGGAAACTGATCGCACTGGGACGGTGGCGGCGGAGAATGACTCGGTGGCTTGGTTGTTAACAAGGGAGCGGTATAATGAGCTGGAGCGCAAGGAGAAGGATGTCGCGACGGAGATGCTTAAGGTGGGACTGAAGTTGACAAAGGAGAGGATGGATGCGATTACGAGTTATGTGCTTGTTACTGCGTCGTAGGCGTGTAATGAGAAAAGAAGATGTTTCCTGGAGTGGAGATGCGCATGAGTTGAAAGTTTCTTGGGTGGCATATTTAGATTATTTCTTTCCAAATATGTTTTCATGTTTGCGTTTATGAACAAGGACGCATCTATGTTTAGCGATTTGAGCAAGACTACTTTTTCCTTCTTCTCCTGGTACTAGTTTGGGTGGTTTGCATACAGCGTCTTGATTGTTTCTGTAGTAGGATTGAGATTGATCGAACGTTTATCTGCTCCACGAGCTGAGCCGTTGTTAACATTACGTTGCTTTGACCATTACAAATGACAATGTTGGTACCACACAAACACGGATTATTTTCTCGCTAAGCCTCCCCTACCATGAACTACCCCTCTTCCCACAGTTTTTCCACTCCATCCACAAACCAAATGCACTTCTCATAATCGCTCTTTGTTCATTCTTTAGACTTATATGTAGTAACTCACCATTCTTTCATCAAATCACACATTCAAACATATAAGCTGCTTGGCGCAGCGGAAGCGCGCCGGGCTCATAACCCGGAGGACCTCGGATCGAAACCGAGAGCAGCTAGCTTTGAATGATTTCTTTTTTTGCGCAATTGACGTCACCACCCCCTCTTTTGGTCATGAGCACAATTGTGAGGCTGGGCTCAGGTGAAGGGAGTGAGTGTGGGCTTATTCTTTTAATTTCAATTTTTTTGGCAGAAGGGAAGGTAGGCAGGGTTGGTTGAATCAAGGAAACAGGGAGGGTTAATACATGGGGTAGGTAAGGTAAGTATATTAAAGATTAGTGATCAAAAACTCGGTCTATTGACTTTGACTAGATAGATGAATGGATTTATGTCGACAGGAACAGTATGGTATATTTGACCAAAAAAGAAAAAAGAATAAAGGAAAACTGCCAGCCTTGTCTCAGTCTACACAATAACCCCACCAACCATGCATTAATCCAATAACTGAACTCCAAGAATTTACACTCTACACCCCCCTCGCCTCACACAAATGCCCACTCTTACTCAACGTAGTCCCCAATCCCCTGTGCACCTCAACCTGAAACCCCTCAAAAGGCAGCCTCTCGCCATCCACACTGATATCACCCTCTTTCTGCTGTTTCGGCAAAATGCGATACGCGCTGATTTTCTGATAATCCACATCTTCCATGTCGAAAATTGTGCCGTTTTCGACAGCCTGGAAAGCTTTAAGGGCGCGGTGACGCGGAATATCGCCGCGGATGCGGACGAGGTCGAGACAGCCGTCAGCGGGGAGGGAGGCCGGGAAGAAGTTTGCGTTTGCGGACATGTAAGCGATGTTTCCTGCGTAGAAGTTTCCGAGCGAGGGGTGGGGGATTAGGGACCAGGATTCTGGTAAGGGGTCGTTGCTGGTGCCGTATTGTAGGGGGGTAGGCCTTGGGTTGCGGGGGGTAGGGGCGGGAGTCTGTTGTGGGGGAAGCTTTTGAGGCTTCTGCGCGGTAGAAGGCGCGGATTGCGGGTTTGGTTGCGTGTTCGACTTTGATGGCGATGTCGGCGGGGTACATTTTCTTGGTGAGGAGGCGCGTTAAGATGCCCCAGGTGAAGCGGTGGCCGCCCATCCAGCGGAGGTGTTCGGTGGCAAGGTCGGCTTCGGCGATGATGCCAAGGGTTTGGGAGAGAAAGGAGAGGATGCGCTGATTGCCTTGGGTTATGGAGGCTAAATCCAGTGGTGTGCGTAAGCCCTTTACAACAGCGAGCGCTGCAGTGCTGGCGTCGTTTGTGCCGTTAAAGTTCCAGCTCAGAGCGTTGCCAGACCCGCAAGGGAGTTGTACGACTGCTGTCTTGTAGAGAGCTCGCGCTGCGTCTTGTCGCTTGCCCAGTCCATTCCAAACTTCGTGTGGGACCCCGTCTCCTGAACAGCAGGCCACGACGTCGTATGTGTCGATATCCAGGTTCTGCCCAATTTCAACCGCGTGACCGTTGTATTGTGTCTTCTCCACGCTCAGCTCACATCTTGCTGACGTAAAGATGGGCGCAATCTGCTTGTAGTATGTCTTCTCCGCGCCGCCTGGTCCTCCAAATGGGTTGATGAGCACCTTGATGCGCTTGTTGCGTTGCGAGGCGCCATATGCGCGGTCCAGTAGCTTCTCTATCCAAGCTGCTGCGACCGCACTGCCCGGCTTGTCCAAAGGATAGCTAATAACAGCAGGCCGCACGCTCGTCTTGGATATGGTCTGCGCATACTCGATAATAATGTTGCCGTCTTCGGCATGTTCAGCCCAAAGAATATTGTAAAATGGGATTGAACGAGTGGACTTGTTCTCTGTGTCGCGTCAGCAGGCGGCGCGCCTACATGTCTTGTCCATGCTTACTGCCAGCAAGAGAAAGGCCGCAACAGGTGCTCTTGTTGTCTACGCGGGTTTCGTCTGTACCACGTGTGAGCCTTGGCCAATTGGCGTCGCGTTTGTAGATTGCATACCCAGGATGACCAGCGAGTCGGTTCCGAGTGTCAGCGACGCAGTTGAGCCGACATTGAGAGTGTCAGCCACGCTTGTCGTCTCCCGAGCAGGTTCGGGCGAATGCGAGGGCGCAACAGGGGCGACTAGAGAGTCGCTAACGTCTCGAAACGGGTTGTCTGGGCCTGCAGCTGAAGCCATATTATTCTAAAAAGCTATAATGTTACCACGGCATGCCGCGACTTACGAACCAGCGACCAGATGCGACGAAAGCGATGGAAAGTGACTGCAGGCAGGCAGGTAGGCACAAAGCGTACCTGCGTGCGGCTATGACGGAGTTGGTCTGTATAAACAAACAGGACCCAGCTCGGACCCAGTCTCCGACAAGGATTCCGAGCCGAGGCTGCTTTCCCGACCGCAAGGCAGGAGGAGCAACATCGATATCTGCAAGACTGTCACTTGACGCTTGGCAATCCCATGGCTATATTGGCTTTTACTTGAAATGGTCCATCCCTGTATTCAGCATTTGCCTGCTACATTATCATTCGTCCCATGCATCCAGTTTCCGCCGACCATGCACACATCCCTGGGCCAACAATCAAGCAGCCAACCTTCCTTTTTCCACCCTCCTGTGCATACCTGTCCACTGCTTTCCCGTCTATATCGTGCTCATCAACCACAAACTCATGCTACTCCGACCTTGTTCAGCCCCTTCAACGACCCCAAACTCAGTGCTAGGCCTTGCGAGCGACTTCGTATACGCACAAAACCTGTGATGGGCCCATTGTCTCCTTCCTTTTCTATGCTCAAGTTGGCAAGGGCATCCTCACCTAGTCCGTGTTAGTAGCGCAAAATCATGCAGACACGTGGGGCTTACCGAAAACACTCCTTGCATACAAGTTCGCCGACAAGAACTGGCAGTCGCCCTTCATCGATGCTTCTGGAGTCAAGCAGCTCATGTTGGTGCATGCCATCAGCTGCTTCAAAAACTCGCGCAACGTCTTGGCCTTTGAGTTGATGTTGACCTTGTTCTCCCATTCAAACTCGGTCCACATTGTTCGGAACTGCGTCTCTGTGCACTGTGCTGGCTTGATGTAGTCCATGATGTCAACATGGACATCGTTGAGGATGACAACATTTGAGTCAACACCCTTTTCACTACTTCTTGTTAGTCAAGTTTCAAGTTCGAATTCTTGAGACGGGAACCTTACCCTTCGTAGATGATGTTGCCGAAGATGACACCAGTATCGGTTGATGAGACTGTAAAAGTTAGCTTACTGAGCTGACATATGATTACTAAAGACACCTACCCTTGATCGTCGCTTGAATGTTGACAAAATCGTGGGGGGCCGACATTTTGTGTCGAAGGGCGCTCTACTACCTTGAGAGATCACCAAGAGTGGCAAACTCAATCGTGAGGTTTTGCAATGTCTCTGTTGTCTGGTTCACGAGAAGCACGTCAAGTACAATGTCGAATTGGTGGACCTAGCAAGTTAGTCATGCACGGGACGGAAAGAGGGGACAACATACTTTGACGTAAGCTTCGGCGTATACTGAATCCGAGAATCCCGTCAGCTGTACCACACGGCTCAGCTTGGACGTGAGATCCTCAGTTGCTGTGTCGCCTCCAGTAGCCCGTTCCAGATCTTGCTCAATCTCATCAGTGCCATCCGAATCCTTCTTCTTCAATTGGCGGATGTTGAACGAGTCATCAACATTGACAGCTGACTTCGCTCTCTCAGACGCTTCCCTGGCCGCCCGCTTCTTCTCTTCCGTCTGAACCATGGTCCGGAAAGACTTTCGGGTGTCCTCCAAGAACACAGTCTCGAGCTCCTTTCTGTGTGAAAACTCGGACAGCGATCGGACACAAGACATGATACGGTCAACCGAGTCTTCATCAATAAATGTCTTGACAAACTGAGACTGGCCAACACGAATGATGGAAATCATGATAAGCATCGCCTCGGCGCGAAGAGCATTCGTACGCGCAGCATCCTGTGAGATCTCTCCATGTCGCATGACAAGCTTCGTCAGGGTACTGGACAGGACTGTCGCAAGGTAGTAGTCGCCATCGAGAAGAAGTTGTCGTAGTGGGGGCTTCTGCGAGTTTTTGACTGCTTCCAGTTTCGCTTTGGCGGCAGCAGACGATGTAAGGGCGCTTTCGGTTGCGTATGTACCGTCGGCGAGAACTTTTCGTGATCCGGTGGGAGCTGCCGCCTTTGTGTGTCCGTTGACTTGCTCAGCCGGGTCCTTGCCTTCCGAAGCATCGTCAAGCAACCTCTGCTCAGAGGCGAGTATTGGGATCTCGCCTAGTGATGATCGGATGCCCTTCCATGCGTCGCGAATGTCCTTGGCCTCTAGTGAAAACTCTCCGATAATCCAGAGTACTCCTCGGTAAACCTTGCCAGCGCGTACCTCGCCAAGAGTCGAAACCAGCCGCTCGATGATAGAGACTCGGAGATCGGGGAAGCGCTCTACTACCTCCTTGACGAAGGAAATGACGTCGACTGCAGATGCGTTACTGCTGACATCGGAGATGAAGTCCATAAGCGACCCAACAACGCTCGCGGCGACTTCCGGGAACTTGATGGCGGCAGAGTGTATCGAAGAGATGAGTAGCGACCTGTATTCGGGGTTCTTCTCGTACTGTTCGTCTACTGTCTTCATCAGCTCCTTCTTCAGGAGCAGAACAACCTCCTCAACATTCCTGCTAGAGATCATCTCCATTGCGATGCCAAGTGACTTTTTGCGTACATCCAAGTCGGTGCTCGACAGAACACGAAGAATTTCCATTGTCAAATCGTCCAGTACGCCTTCATTCTTATGCCGTAGTTGGTCAACCCGCTCCAGGACGATCAGCTTGACATTGTTATCTGGCTCCTTGATGGCCAATTCCACAAACTTTCCTGCAGCTGCCTTGACTGCGACTGGGTTGCTTGTGAGGGTAGTGAGGGCATGAGCGGCTTCGTAGATGACGGTGGACACTTGCGATTCGAGGAGGTCGAAAATGAGGCGGAGGTATCGTGCCTTGTTTGAGGGGTTCACGATAGCATCTTTACGGATGAATTCCAGCTCGGCGAGGAGCAGAAGCTCTTCGTGGTTGGGTATAGCATCGAAAACGGTGCTGAGGTATTCGAGTGCTTTTTCGTGGCTCACAGAGACGAGGGCGGCGAATGCGTTGCGCTTGCATGTTGGGTCGTTTTCGTCGTCTAGAAATGACACCAAAAGGTCGGGCGCATCCGGCATAAGCTCGGGGAGATGTGTGAAGATGGATGCGATAGCAAAGGTTGCGTTCTTTCGGACGTATGCGTGTCGGTGTGTGAGGCACTGGCGCACCGGTTCTGCGAGTGTCAGAATGGTCTTGGGAAGTGTGATTCAAGGAACATACGTAGTAATGGCTCTACAAGCTCTGCATCTCGAAGTTTGGTGCTGTTCGATCGTTAGTGATGCCTAAATGGTGGTGCTGGGATGACATACACGAAGCGCAGTGTATTTCCTCGAACGTATTCATTGGGCGCTTGTAAGTCGAAACGAATCGCATTACTACAGCAATGTTAATGGCCATGCTTGTTGATACCATGTCTGTACCTACCAGACCAATATCCATTCCTGGCGCAGCTTGCCCTGGGAGTCGTGCTTGGGGCATACCTCGAAGAAGAAGTACATGAGCTTCTTCAACGGCTTGGACTTGCTGGGCATGACAAATCGGATAATATGCATGAGCAGGCCAGTCTGAGGGTCGCCATTGAGCATAATAGAGAGGATCTTCTTCTGTAGAGTTGTCAGATGTCCACTGGTGTCAAGGCGGGGCAGTTGCAATTGTTGGAGCGCACCATGGTCTCAATCTTTTGCTCATCGCTACCCTTCTCCAGAGAGTTCTTCAAGTCATTCTGTGCTGGTACATCGGCCGCATTGTCCTGGTGAACCTGTTGCTCCCCGTCAGCGTCCTATAGCTCTCAACACTGCCAGGTGTTCGTACCAGACTGTACGAGTTCTCGAGGAAAGTCGCCATGTTGGCCGTCTAGGTCTTGTGTACAACTTCCTCGGACTTTCTTGTATCCAGCGGCAATGGCGTGTGGGTCGCGCGACGGCCGGGAGCCCTCAATGCCCGTGTTGTCCAGAATAAGTGGGATGCTACGTGTAGTGACCGAGATGGGCGGCTGCGAGGGTTTTGCGCTTGGGTGCAGTGGCAGCCCGGCGGAAATTGGAGAAATTGGACACGGAAGCCCTAGGCGGAGAGGTGTCTTCTTTGCTTTGGTGGAGGAGCGCTGACTTGACCGTGTTTACGTCCAGGTGTCTGCTCGAGAAATGGCCCTGCCCAGGACCAGCTCTCGCTAAGCCTGCAGGGGTCTACCGCCGAAGATCGTGAACTCACGGCCGCCTGAACATCGACTTTATCAACGCGTGCGCAAACATCACTCAACTACCCTATTACGCCGCCGAAGATAGGCGCCACACATTGCTTGCCATGAGTACCAACGAACCATTTTATCTGCGATACTAGTATGAAGACATACTTGCCTCCAGCACGTGCTCGTTACTGACAAAATGACAGCTCCGGCCACCAAGGTCGCTTCGGACACGAGTTCTTGGGTCGGTAACATTAGAATTGTGATTATAGCTAGAGTAGCTGACTCCAGAGTAGAGTTCGACTTTCGTGTTTTGGGAGATGGCCGCAGCGCGTCTGCTCGTTATGCAAACAACTCCAACTACCGCAACGACTCCCTCATCCGAAAAGAGAGTACGAAGTTTCTTCCCGTGTCATTCTACCCTACTAACCGATTCAGTGTGTGTCAGCGATGTTTTGGTAGCTGAGATCAAGCGCATTGTCAAGGACAGCGAGATTCTCAAGTATGTCTCCAACTACGAATGTCGGGAGCCATCTGCTAACCCGTTCCAGGGAAGACGACACCAAATGGCCACAGAAGAACAAGGACGGTCGTCAGGAGCTTGAGATCCGGTTGGGCAGCGAGCACATCTCCTTTGAGGTAGAATTCTCGCCACATCATAACTTGACGCGTACTAATAGAATCAGACTGCAAAGATCGGCTCCCTACAAGACGTATCTGACTCGGCTGACCCAGAAGGGCTTCGAGTGTTCTACTATCTCGTCCAGGACCTGAAGGCTTTAGTCTTTTCCCTAATCTCACTTCACTTCAAGGCAAGTGCGCGTTTCAAAAATGCCATGTTCATCATGCTTACTGTAGTCTAGATCAAGCCAATCTAAGTCAATCATAACCGAGAGTGGCGCCACACGGGAAAACTACTTTGACCAAAAGAGCGTGGGTAACAGCACCATAGTACTTCTGCGGTAGAAAGATGCAAAAGCACGGCGCCCGGAGTCTACTAGAGGAACGGAATCCTTCCTATGGCGGATGCCACTCCATCTATCAAAGCGCCGGTGGCGTCCGAAAGTCGCTGTGCTAAACACATAAGCGGGGATCGGAGCGTTTTAATCAAAAGAAGCCAGCAACAACCCTTTGAACTCTCGAACAGTCGAGGATACACCATGGAAGATAGGGCATGTCCAGTAATCTATCAATCTACCCATACCAGTTCGGGTCAAGCAGCCAGTGAAAGCATATTGGCCATAAGCCTCTCATCTGTCAGCCCCCCCGTGTCATACCACGTGAGGCTAGCGCCTTTCCCCGCGTAAGTGCAGCCCTCAGCGACCCACTCAAGGCCTCGACACCGCCGCCGAGTCCAAACCATCCTTCCAACATGCATACCTCTTATCGCCACGACTTTTGAACCCTTGACTCTGATTGTAACTGTCCCTTCATCTTTTGTTTCGTCCCATGTGTAATCAACCCGCACCTTCCTGGTGATTTCCCTACACCTGCCCACCGACAATGCCGACGCCCGATGATGCGATGGTCTCGCCTATGGAGCACGAGGACATGAATACCCGTACAACTTGCCCTCCAGACGAGTCGCGCACTGGTGATGGACGCGCATTGAATGAGCTGCGGCATTCTAGTCACGACAGCAATGCTACCCATGTGCCCGATGTTCCTACACAGCTGCCAACTCCACCGCCCCAAGACTGCCCAGAACACACGCAGATGCCCGCCGATAGCCACACCAAACCATCGGGTGCCGATATAGAAACGCCAAACAGGGATATTCCTACGCCTATGACTGCGACAGACGATGGTACCGACGAGCAGCGCACATCCCAGGCTTCGCCGCTCACCGCGACCGCTCCAGTTTCGCTCCTTGCTCATCATCTATCGTCACCCTTCCCGGCGCATAGGGTACGTTATTGCGACGCTCATGCCATAGAATCGCGGCACGTTTTTTTGTTGACAGTAATCTAGTTCTTGCCAAATTCATCTTCGTCCCTCCTTCGACCCGGAAGTCGCTTTGTGGGTACGCAAACGTCGGACCGCCAAAAGTACGAAGTCGAGGTGGAGATAAAGAATGTAGACATGCGCGAATCCTTTATGTGTGGATTTTTGCGAATCAAGGGTGCGTACGCTTGTTCGCGATACACCGTCGTTGAGCACGGCAGACTAACTGCGTAACAGGATTGACTGAAGACCACCCAAGCCTGACGACATATTTCGAGGGTGAAATTATCGGAAGCAAATATACCTTTATTACACAACATCCGGAATGGGGCTCCAACGAAAAGGTCGACCGGCAACATTGGGCCAGATTTCCTGCTTACAAGCCACTGTCAAAATACTCGTCGCGTCCCGAGTTGGTAACCAAGGACTGGATGCAGAAGGAACATCTCTTCATGCGCTGGAAGGAATATTTTCTGGTGCCAGACCATCGAGTTCGCACAATCAGCGGTGCAAGCTTCGAAGGCTTTTACTATATTTGCTTCAACCAGGTCTCTGGTGGTATTGAAGGCATCTACTTTCATGCTAAGAGCGAGAAGTAAGTTTAGCGTCCGTCATGGATGAAGGAATGTGCTAACGTGGGTTCAGATTCCAGAAGCTCGAGCTAGAACACGTCCAGGACTTTGGGTGCCAGGGCGCCATGGAGTTTCGATAATATTGATGATTGCACGATTTGGCATACTATATGGACTTAGCATTTGGGCGCAACTAGGGATTGACATATTCATACCGTACATTCTTCCATATACAGCGTGCGACAAGGCTGTAGGAATAGCTGGAGTAAGGCTCCAGAGAGATTAGGTTATTACGTCATTTCGTGACTCGTATTTCACATGTGCATCGTTGCGCGACGGCTGGGCTCCTCCACATCTCGTGGACTGCCGACCCTGGAGCTAGCGAAAAAGCTTGATCCACATCAGCCTCGCTTCGTGATAACTACCCAACCTACTATTACCTCAGCATCTGCATCTTCCAGACCCTTGACTCTGAACTTTGTTTCCCAACCTTGTACTACACACGTATTAAACTCACCATGCCCGGCGAACCCGCAAAGCGCACAAGGCGCGAAGAGTACAAGAAGTCGTTGCAAACAGACGACCAAAATGCGGCACTACCAAAGAAGAAATTCTACAGGCAGCGCGCCCATGCTAATCCCTTTTCGGATCACTCTCTCACATAGTAGGGTACTGGCATTTGTAGCATAGGGCGTTACTAAAATGAAGCAGCCCAAGGAGCCCCGCGGACATGGACTGGGCCGGTCTATACCCAATGTACGCCAAGCATCAGAAGCAAGAGTCGGGAGATGCACAGAATGAGTCACATGACGCGAATGAGGAAGAGCAACGGAACATGAAAGCCATCTCAAAGGATGTTGAGATTGCAGATATTGGATGTGGGTTTGGTGGGCTACTCTTCGCACTGGCTCCCAAGTTCCCGGATACATTGATACTGGGTGTGTTCCCCTAGCATGGCATGATGCACCCAATCCCACATGACTAACTTCATATCCAGGTATGGAAATACGTACCTCAGTCACAGAATACGTACAAGATAAAATCCGCGCCCTCCGCGTGCAAAACGCCGCAACCCATGGCTTTCAAAACGCTTCTTGCATCCGGGCCAACACGATGAAGTTCCTCCCCAACTTCTTCCAAAAGAGCCAGCTCTCCAAAATCTTCCTCTGCTTCCCAGACCCCCACTTCAAGCAGCGTAAGCACAAAGCCCGCATCGTCTCGTATACACTCAACTCCGAGTACGCGTACGTGCTCCGACCGGGCGGTGTTGTTTACACGATTACCGATGTGCAGGACCTGCACGAGTGGATGAAGGAGCACTTTGAAAAACACCCGAGTTTTGAGCGCGTGGAGAAGGAGTTTGAGGAGGGAATTGGAGAGGGGGGTGAAGGCATGGATGAGTGTGTTCGGGCGATGAGAGTGGAGACGGAGGAGGGGAAGAAGGTGGAGAGGAACAATGGGCTGAAGTTTGTGGCGTGTTTTCGTAGGGTCGAGGATCCAGCATGGCCTTGATTTACGCCTTGAATAGCAGACACTTTTTTTGCCTAGCAACTCTACTACCTTCTCCTCAAAACAAGCCAGCCTCTGTAGAATGTACGCCAAGACAGAAAGAACACGCTTACTGCTGTAGTTTTTCCCACAAGAAGTCGAGGCAGTCCTGAGCCCAGTTGCCTTTCTTCTTTCAACGAGAAAGTCTGCGCTGACTTAGTACAATGCCTAATGAGCAAGAATAGGAAATGCGTAATAAGTACGAGCCGCGAGTGGCATTCTACACATCTGGCCGTTCAATCGACATGCTGAGCTCAATCCCGACTGCCAACGTATGGTGCTCGATTATATATACCAATCACATACCACACGAGCAATCTTAGAAAGCGAGCTCATTATAGAAATTGCCATTCCTTATTGGAGTAGTGATGTGGGCAAGTCGTGTGGTGTCTTAAAAGCTCACTACGAACAGTAGAAGGTACGAATTGTATTTATCTGCACTTCTCGTAATGTATGCGTGTTTCTCGGAGAAGCCATATTACAACTTTGGAAACCTGACTCTCAGAAACTGATTCGGCCACGCAACATCAAGACCCAGCTGCCATGCCACCCTGAGCACCCACTCGGGCTCCCTCATAAACTGCCTTGCAACCAGAACCACATCAGCCATTGGTTCCTTGCCCTCAGTAACCTTGACCGCAGCCTCAGCTTCCTTTGCGAGTTCCGTATTGCCAGTCTTGGGGGCCGGCGCACCATCCTCTTGAATAATATTGCGCGCCTGCTCAGCTTCCGTAATGAGACCCACGGCCCCAATGAACAAACTCTGGTTGTCCTGCTTGATAGCGTTACGAATCTGCGCCGCAATCTTGATCTGATAATCCTTTGAATCAAACATATTGATCCGCTGATCAGGATGATTACCACCACTGCTCACATCCAGGAGATCCACACCCAAACCTGGCAGCATCTTCGCCAAACGAATCGAGCTCTCCACATCCCATGACCCAAACTGCTTCCCCTTCTCAGTCTCTTCCATCCAATCTGTGGAACTAATCCGTAAATACAACGGCATACCCTCCGGTATAACCGCCCGTATCGCCGTAATAATCTCCACAAGAACCCTCACCCGATTCTCAAACGACCCCCCATACCGATCCGTCCGCTGATTCGATACGGGGCTGAGAAACTGATGAATCAGATATCCATGCGCAGCATGAATCTCAATTACATCAACGCCAGCCTTCACAGCCCTCTGTGCAGCAGACGCCCAATCCTTTACCAACTCTTCAATCTCTTCTAAACTCAGCGCCCGAGGTGCCCAATACCCGCTTTCTTCATCCTCGGCTGCCCGTCCGTCCCACGCCCACTCCTGCCCTCCCATCGGCCCTACAACATTGTCCGGCCACCCATCGGCCCCCTCATCAGCCTTCATACTAACCTTCCTCTTCCCACCCTGCGTCTTCGTCGCCCCCGCAACCCACGGCGCACATGTACTAGCCTTGCGTCCTGCATGCGCAAGTTGAATTCCACACAGTGCGCCCTGACTCTTCACAAAGTTCGCGACGCGCGCCAACGCGGGGATCTGGGCATCTGTCCAAAGCCCGGGACAGTTCGGCGAGATACGGCCGTTTGCTTGGACGCCTGTTGCTTCGATGAAGATGAGCGCGGCGCCTTTGAGTGCGTAGTGGCCGAGCGTTGCGATGTGGTAGTCTGTCAAAGCACCGGTTGTGGGGCCAGAAGATGCGGTGCTGTATTGGCACATAGGGGCTACAATGATGCGGTTCCGGAGGGTGGTGGCGCGGATGGTTAGGGGGGTGAAGAGCGTGGGGATGTCATTTCTGGGGATGTTGGGGGCGGGAGTGCCGGGGCTGGTGAGGTGTTGGGGTGTAGTAGGGGAGGTGCGGGACGCCGTGGTTGTAGGCTGGGGATGGCATCTTGGTTGGTGTTTTGGGGGGTTGTATGGCGAGGTTTTGGATAGGAGGGAGACGAGAGACTTAGCCTTTCTATAGGAGAAGGGAAGGTGAGCATGAGCACGCCATAACACTGGATTAATTAGGCATGGAGCTTTTTTCTTGATTTGTAAGTAGGGACATGATTGTGGATTAGATATGGCAATTTGCCGATCACGTGTCGAACGAAGCCGAGGCTCAGCATACTTTTCCACTTGCCTGAATGAGCAAGTGCGGTTTTCTGTTAGAGGTATATAGTATGGTGATCGTTGTGGCCTGAAGTACTGAAAATAACTGCCTATTGTTCTCTAGATCAGTTACTAGCATCCGACCGCCTCGAGTTCGGATCGCTGTTCACGTAGGTCGATGGTGAAAGCAAGGTAAACGCTTCGTCCAACCCTTCTCAATATGAAGATGAGGCTGGAGTCGAAGAGCTTGGATGTTTTGCTGACACTCTGGCTATGACATCGAAAGGGTCCAATGCTTACTTACGCGTGGGCGCGTCTGGATGTCATGTGCTGTTTGTGACGTCATTAAATGCTGCCGTACCATAAAGTAGCCAAACGCTCCTGTGGCACAACTCAGCTTCCATCTGCCCTACAATCCCGCAAGATTCACTCGAACTCCATAAATAAATCCTTGAGAAGAATATCTATATACCTCACATCATGTCAGGAGCCCCAAACCAACCCGGTCTCGTCGCCAGCCACGCCCAGTACGTCAAGGGAACTGCTGAAGTGAGTACTAGATGTGCTATACTAGAATGTGCTTGCTGCACTGGAAGATGAATACTAATATTCTTGTAGGAGACGATTGGCAATGTAACTGGCAGCGAGCCATGGAAGTCATCAGGCGTACAGGATAAGGAGCAAGCCGTAGACGCGATGAAGGCAGCATCGGCGAACCGCGATCCGAGCCAGCAGGGAATGGGTGGTATTGAAGAGAAGGCGGGCAACTTGGTGGGATGTGAAGGCATGCAGAAGGAGGGTGCTGAGAGCAAGAGGCAGTAAGCGCATATGACGGTTGCTGTTATCTTGAGAAGTTGTGCTTTCCACCATGATGTAAAGAGTAATTATAGATAAAGACAAGAGGTCACCCATGTCAAGCCCGATTGTTTGATGCAGGTACGCCCAGGGTTGAATGTGAAAGTGCAAGTTTCGGGCCGGGGTGAGCACGGCCCGTGCTATCATACCCAAGCTCTTGAGCTCGGAACAAAGTACTGCATTACATCACCTTCGCATTAATATTGCTGTCATACAACTGCCACCTGAATAAATCACTATACAGTCGCTATGGCGCCTCCTATTCGCGTCGGCTCTATCAAGAAGGAAAGCTTCGCAAAGAAGTTCCTGGACTTCAAGACGTCGGTATACCAGGACAGCTTGCGTCCTGCCTCCGTCTCGTCGTCACACTACATCCGCTCGATATCCTGGAACGCCTCGGGCACGTTCATCGCAACGGGCTCGGCAGATAAGACACTGCGGATTTGGAACCCAGAGAAGACCAATGTTAAGAACTCGACTGAGCTGCGTACGCCTGGCGCAAGCGCTGGGAGCAGTCTCGAGCGCGTCGCATTCCACCCGATTAATGAGAATGAACTGGCCAGCTGCGGCACGGATGGCATGGTGAGGTTTTGGGATATACGGACAAAGGCTAGTGTAGGTGGCGTCGAGGTTGGCGAGGTGCCATTTACATTGGCTTGGACACCAGATGGCAACGAGATTGTTGCGGGAAGAAAGGTGATATGCCCACCCATAAAGCTCCAAGAAAGAGATATTGACTTTCTAGGACAACCTCCTGGTCAGAATAGACCGAGCTGCACTCAGCGTCATCGCTGAACACCACCAACCGCTACAGACGAACCAATGCGTCTTCGACTGGTCAGGTGGCCATCTCTACTCGACCGCCGGCGATGGGAGTGTCAGAGTGCTCCGATATCCCTCTTTTGAGAATGCGCTTACACTCAATGCCCACACCTCTGCATGCTATGCCGTATCCATGTCACCCAGCGGCGAATACCTGGCAGCTGGAGGAGGCGACGCGCTCGTTTCGATTTGGGATACACAGGAGTGGATATGCGTGCGGACGCTGGAGTTGACTGGGGGTCTCGTTAAGACCGTCGACTTCTCTTTTGATGGAAGCTACATCACGGCCGGCTCCGACGACAAGGAAGAGAAGAAGATCCGCATTGCGCACGTGGAGACTGGTGAGATTGTGTGCAGCTTCGATGTCGCAACACCAGCGGCGCATGTCGCATGGCACCCTTGCCGATATACACTGGCCTACTCGGCGGAAAACCAGGGATTGAAGATCATAGGGGCCATTGGTGGAGGATGATCTGTGGAAGAAGAACTCGCTCGTTGCGACCCCTGCATATATGATACCCGTTGTTTTCTAATTCCACGCATCCTCATCCATCTACCGCGGTCCCCGTCCCGTCCGTGACGCAATCATGTCGCTCATATTCGGCATAGCAGAGCACCGACGTGTACCGGTACGTTGTTTCCGTACAAGCTGCCGACGTCCAAGGACTTGAAATTCTGCCACCATACTTGCACCAAGCTTATCATCATGGACGTTACAGCGCCGATCAGACCAAATGATCTCTTCTCGGCAAAAGGCCTGGTTGTAGTAATAACTGGCGGAGGCAGTGGTACGTTCGACCAAGCTTGGAGCTACCCCTCCATGCCCCGCGACTGGGTGTGAACTTGAATGTTTGTAAAGAAAAAAACTCACTACCACAGGCCTGGGTCTCGCCATTGCCTCTACCCTCTACCAAAATGGCGCCGCGAAGATATACATTCTCGGTCGCCGCCACGATGTCCTCCTTAATGCCGTCCAGAAACTCCAATCCGACGTTCCCTCCGACCCTCAAAACCCAACCACCGTCAAAGAAATAGTCTGCGACGTAACCGATCTCTCCTCCATTCAAGCCGCCGCCTCCTCCATAGAAAAGGACACAGGTTACATCGACGTCCTCATCAACAATGCCGGCGTCCTCGGGCCCAAAAACAGTAAAGAAATCTACTCCGCAACAAGCATCCACGAGCTCTCATCCTCTATGCTTCTAGGCTGGGACACCTGGTCCCCCGCGCTGGCAATAAACACACAATCCGTCATCGGTGTCTCTGCTACTTTCCTCCCATTACTTGAAGCAGCAAATACGCGTCGTGGCTGGGCCCCTGGCAAAGTCTCCGCCACCACAGGCATCCCCCGCGCCCGAGATACTTCTGGTCTGTCTGCCAAGGACATCGCTCCCGACGACGACCGCATGGCAAACATCATAACAATTGCTTCCGTCGCCTCGTTCAACCGCTGGATCTCCGCCGGTCTGGCGTACAGCGCCACAAAATCCGCTGCCATGCACCTGGGCAAGATGATGAGCACCTTCCTGGCCGAATGGGGCGTCAGGAGTAATATTGTTTGTCCAGGCCCGTATCCGAGTGAGATGACGGTGGGGAACGGTGCGGTGTTTGGGACTGGTCAGGTGCCGCAGGGGAGGATGGGGGGATTCAATGATGTGGGTGGCATGATTCTCTTTTTGGTGGGGAAAGGGGGCGCGTATGTTAATGGGGCGGTGCAGTTGAGCGATGGGGGGAGGTGGGCGTGTTTCCGGGGACATATTAGTGGGGGATTGATACTTCATATCCGATGCTTCAACAATTCAACTCAAAGCGAAATTGTGCTATAGTTGGTGGGTTGCAACTAGGTATTATAAAATACTTGACAGCGACAGTGTGAGTAACCCCCACCACTCTATCCTTAATAGAGTGTATCTAGTGCCTACAGTAGCTTTTGTACACTGGATGTCAAGCAACTCATGTCACCGAGGTGATTATCATGACCCCGACTAAACTCTTACGTGTCTTATTTCAACCGGCTGATATTCAAAATATCTAAAGAGCCAAAGACTTCTAGGGGAGTAGAATGTTTATAGAACATTACTATCCTCGATGTGATACATATCTTCTAGATTTGTCGAGCTTATTGACGGCATTGCACCACGAGCACCATACCTTCATTGACGTACGACAGGATTCTCTACTCATAAACTCACTGCTAGAGATGAGACTTGGGTACTAGAGATGAGAGTCCTTTGCTACATTAAACGACATGAATGCTGTCCTTCTTTCCCCCCTCGAACCACAATCCTGGGAACCACGCTATTGGTATCATACCTTCTCCTTCTCTTTCTCTTTCTCTTTCTCCTCAGCCCTCGCAGCTTTCGCGTTCGCCTTCTGTTTGTGGCGCGTTCGCCTGCCCGTCTTCTTTTTGTAGCCCCTTTCCTTGCCATCGTTTTGCTTGTCAGCTCCGTCGCTTTGGGTGTCATGCTGCTGATTATTCTAAAATCGACCCAATACACCCCTCACACTACCTTCGAGAACCACATTGCCCTTGACGCTCAACTCACCGATACCAGACTGGCCTCCTGATCCTTGACTGAGCCAGCGCTGGAGCAATGCGTTGCTCTCCATGGGTTTGATGTTCGGTGCTGCAGTGCCGACGGTGACATGTGCGACTTCATTGACCGTCGCAAAGGAAACCTGCTCGGTAGTTGTGCCTGCTTCGCTCTCGATTTGGAAGGTGCTGGCCCCGTTCAAACGCACTACGAAGCACATAATACGGTCGTCCCAGACCAATCGCTCGATTTGTACCTCGCATTTTGCAAGCTCGGGCTCCCAGGCTCCGTCGGAGGTCGACTTCTGCACCGTATCATATAGCTTGTGGAGCTTCTCCCAGTACTCTGCTTTGCTCGAGGACGAGGATCGATGTATCAGAGTGACATGAAATTCGTTTTGAACACGGCGGCTCTGCTTTAGCTGCTTGTACATGTGTGCGGTGGTATCATCCTGCTCATTGAACAGCGACTCGAGGATTGAATTGATTTTGTTGGTGTCGAGACGCACAGAGAAGTACTCCATCTTGGGCATCTTTTTAGCCTTTGCGGGTGGCCCTTGGTTCCGTGAGTTTTGACCACCGGCTATTTGTTGATTGTTTTGATTGTCCCGCTTATTAGACCTGTTTTGCGAGAGGTCCATCTTAAAGTCAGGCGTGTAGTCTTTCAAAGCCCACTCAATAGCAGCATCCATGTCACTGTCAGTGGGCATGTCCTTGCCTTCAAACAGAGCCGGATATTTGTCAGCCATCTTCCGAATAATAGTTTCGAGGTTCTCGCGCGAGCTGACAGTCGGATCGAGGTTGATAACTAGATCGAAGAACTCGTCAGGGCTACCTGAAGGGTCGACTGGCTGGAAACGTTGCAGAAAACCTTCCATGATTTGAATAATCTCGCCCGAACCTTTGGAGCCTGCCTGGATAGTCTGATGGTTATCACCGCGATCAAGTACGCGCTTCTGTGTCGCTTGTCGAATGCGGTCATAGTTGTATCGATCATGCACGTAGTGTAGAGCGACGAAACGAGCGTCCTTGACATCCTTGGAGATATCGGTGATGAGCTGGTCTCGCTCGCGCTTCTGATGGTTGTTGCGGTCCGCGATAACAACATGATTGGTGACCAGCAACGAAGAGACGGTACTAGCAAAGAATTGGGCTCGATTCCTCTTTGTGTTGACGTTATCGTTCTGAAAGTGGCCCCATCCGAACAGCTTCACCAGAGCGAGGGCCAAAGTCGTCTTTCCACATCCGATTGTTGCAACAGGAACCAGTACAATATTCCTGCTGGCCTTCTTGCTCTCAACGGGTCCGTTTTGCAACTCTTGTCGGATAATCTCGGCGCCTGTTGTTCCGCGGAAAGCTAGAAAGTCGTCGCGCATCTTGATGATACCATGATTTTCATTGTAAGCCTTGGTAAGGCTCGGGTTTTGCGCAAATTGCGCGCGAGCAAAATCCAGGTACTCTTTGGTAATGGCCTCATGCTTCTTGTAGCGTGGTGGCTTGCCCGCGATCAAGGCTCTGGTGCACTCACGCCACTGTCGGTACATGAGATATGGTTCATCAAACTTATACTTGAAGAACCAATCCACGTAGGGCGCACCCTCGGCCTCGCGTGCTTGACACCGGATGACGAAACCTTCAGTGTCACGGCCTTCGTAGTTACCCGTCTCGGCGACTTTGTCTAGGAACTTCTTGACCTCTTTTATGTCGTCCATCATCACATATGTAACCTTCTTCATGCCCCACTCCTCGGCGAACTTGTCGACTAGATGACCAGGGTAGGTAGCGAATTGAGGCAGGTTGAGGTTGATGCCATGTACGTATAAGCCAGCCTGATCGGGGGTGTATGCGAGGACGTGCTCCTCAAACTCGTCGTCGCATAGTTCGGCTACCAGTGTTGCGTTCATGGATCGCAGTGTCCACGCGAGGTCCTCCTTTGTCTTGCCAACGGCCGCAACATGCCGTTCAACCCACTGCTCGCCTACGCTGGCATGACTGGCCTGACCATCTCGCGCCCCAGTCGAGTGCTTGCTGCACACTAGTAGGGTGTCATCATCCAGACCCGAGATGAAGATGATGCAGCCGTTTTCCTTTACACTCAGTTCGTACGGCCCTCGCGTATGATGCTCGACATTCTTCCACTCTGTCTTCCTGACTTCTCCATGATTGAAGAACTTATCATAACCTCTGACCGCAATCTCATGGTTTCCTTGCAGGTTCTTATATGTGAACAGTCCTCGTGCGTATGTGGGGAGATTTGCCTTCTTGTAGTCGAACTCGCTCATTTTCCAAGAGTCAACGGTCCGACCGTTGGGAAGCGGGAATGTGTGTTTCTTGACTGAGAAATCTCCTTTGACTTTCTTGCCCTTGTGCTCTTCGAGAGCGCGCACCAGCGCAGAGATCTCATTGGGATCCTGGGGCGTATACGGCGCCGTATCACGGTACGCCATGATTGCGGTCGATCGGAACGAACGTATGAACGTGTATGGGGTTCTGCGTACGTTTCGAATTGGACGGGGTATCTGGATCAGAGGTGAGGGAAAGCAACAAGCGTATAATGGTAAAGAGCAAATGTATGAACGCGGGGGACGTAATTTGAGACGAACGGACATTGAGGCAGCACAAGGCAAAACAAACAAGTGCGCAAGAACGAGGGATCAATCAGGCAAGGGCGTCTCGTACCAATGGTAGCCTGCAGTAGCAAATATGGAAAAGGGCGCTGCAGTCGCGTTGAGGTCACTTGGGAGTCATGGACCCAATGTTTTGTGCATTTCGCGATGAGATCACCGCACAGCCACTGTGGCTGACATCCGCGGCGCGGGGTACGCTAACCTTTCTAGGTAGCCTTACAGAGCTACAGGATGTATCTGGATGCATCTGAATAGCTATCATACCGTTGCCTTTCAAAAAGATACAAGTCCTAGAAGTTTGGAAGTAACGTCATTACTATATCGTCAAGTACAATCTCCCAATACCCCTTCACCATGAGTCTGTACAAATAAATTTTAAATGACACGAACGTGGTGTTAGATGATAGTAAAAAGGTCTTTCACCTCCTCGCTCAAATCCAGTTTCCAAACATTTTCAACTATAGCTTCTTTACGCCCTCTGCCAAAATCCTCTCAACCTCTTCCTTGTGCGTTGAAAAGTTGTCTACCAGATTATCCCTGCATGTACATTAGCCAGACACTTCATGATAAACACCAAATCCCCTACTTACCACATCTTTGGATCATGCTCATGCTTCTTGTTGCTGTTCCACGCCCAATCAGTGATAGTGAACATTCTTGAACTCTCCATCATAAATGCGATAGCGCCCTTGGAGATTTGCATTTCAGGCGGCGGCTGTGCGCTGGCTGCTTTGAACTATCACAATGTGAGCAAGATGTGGGTAAATGGTCTCATCTGTCAAACATACCTCTTCATAAGCAACACCGTGGGGCACGAAACCGCACTCGAAGCTAATACCTCCGGGCTGGAATTCATCTGAGCGACCTGCGTACTCGCCGTAGATCAGACCCATGAGCTCTGAAGCTCCGTTTCGGTGGTAGTATGGCAGACGGTAAGCTGAACAATAGTCAGCTTTCGGTATCATCTCGCTATTCATTAACAAACATACTGTGAGATGCTACATCCCATCGTGGGCTGAAGATGAGGAAATCTGCAAGCGGCGCAGCCGGGTCGCGAGAAGGAGCTGTGATGACGCAGAAGATGGAAGGGTCAATGTGATCGACTGAGATCGAGCCAACATTGACAAACTTGGTCAGGTCGTACTTGTATGGAACGTAGTTACCATGCCATGCGACAACATCGAACGGCGAATGCTCCTGCTTGCTGACGAAGAACTTTCCAGCTAGTTTGTAGACAATCTCCCATGGTGCTTTCTCAATTTCGTATTTCGCGGTTGGATGCAAAAAGTCACGGGCGTTGGCAAGTCCGTTGGCTCCCAATGGACCCAGCTCAGGAAGCTGGAATTGTGATCCCCAGATTTCTGTAAAACATTAGTACCTCCGAACTACTACCTAATTTGCCATATTGCTCACCTAGAATGTACCCCCGAGTCGGACCATTGACCTTGACCCTGAATCGCTGCCCCCTCTGGATGACGCAAATCTCGCCTGGCTGCACGTACATTGGCCCAAACTCGGTCAGGATATCCAAGGCCCCCAGTTGAGGCACAATCAGGAAGTCGCCATCGGAGTTCACCGCCGCCCTCCTGTTCATGCTCGCATTGCATAGGTATGTGTGTACGGCCAGACCTTCTCGGAGTGTCGGGTCACCAGAGCCAGCGATGCTCTTCAGGCCGGAAATGAAATCAACTTCGCCATCGGTAGGGGTATCAAATGGAAGCCAGGCTAGCTGTGTTGGAGAGACATGAACTCGCTTGTTTACGGGGAGAAAGTTTGATTCGGTGTCTTCGTTGTCTGGAAGATCGGTCTGTCATGTATGTCAGCAAGTGGCTGCGGCCCAAATTAAACGCACCATGCGCCCAGCCACGGGGCGTTCCCATCGCCCATATTGGTTACGACGCGGAGAAGAGCGCAAGATGACGTGAGGAATGTTCCGTAGGGTTATAATATATGCCGGTTAAGATGAGGTTTCTTACAAATCCTTGATGTGCGACGGCAGGCCGCGCTCTGTATAGATAGGCCTAAGTGAGACATTAGCAACCAACTTTGGAGGAAAGTTGAGTCACCGACCTTCTTGTTCAGGTGTCTTGGGGCAACGAATGCAGAGCCGGTCATCTGCTCCGCATACAGACCAAATCTGACGCTTCTCGGATTGTTCTGGCCCTTTGGGATAGTGCCTGTAGAAGACCGATTAGCATCTTGCGAGAAGATTTGGAAATGAGCACCTTCTCACCTGGTACGGCCTCTGATTCGAAGCTGTTCCCGAACCCGGATTGATACTGCAAACGGCCATACGTCAGCAGGCTGCTTGACGCATGTAGTGAGCTTTGTAAGCCAGCTCACCTCATATGGATCGTTCTTCCTATTGCCAAACGATGGTATAGCACCATCTTTCTGGGTCTCGGCCCAATGGAAGATGTTCTGGTATTCTTTCGGGTCTTTGAGCGGCTCAGGCATGGTGACGAATTCGATCTGCTATTCACCGGAAGCTCACTAGGATCTGCGCAGTACTAAGAAACGGCTTCAAGGACGGGCTCTGGTGATGTTCTTTGCGATAGTTTGTTTTGAATTGGAGAAACAAGACCGGAATTCCTGCTGTCAAAAGAAGTGCATCTCTCCAAGACCCCACACTCGCCGACCCCACAGCTGTGCAGCAAGATCGATCGTCATGCATTCCTTCCGGTCAATCAATCTTCTGCAATTCTCCTCATCCTGCGAGCTGCCCAATCACGCATAAATCCGACCTCAACCTTTGGTGTCATCTCCAGCAGTTGCCAACAGAAAATAATTGGGTTTTGGGTGAGATGCGCAACTGCCGATGAGGGTCAAAGAGGGGTAGCTCCACGCAGCACTTGTGAAGCTCGGAAAGAACGGGCTTGACGCGATGCCGATTCGCTGCTGACGCGACGTGTAGTAAGATGTAGCGGAGCAGTTGGAGACAAGTTTGTAAGAGCGTAGTCAGCGACTTGGGTTGGACATTCGCCACTTTTCATCTCCAGTATTATGACGGCACGCCCGGCTTGTTACGATACAGAGGATTGTAGATGATTGACAATGACTTATTGACAATATCAATATAGCACGCCTGTACAAACTTCCGGACAGCTGACGGCGCTTAGCCCAACATCTCGCCACCACGATTACAAACATTCTAACTGTCTCGATCATTGCAAGGCATCCAACATGTCCCGAATTGATCACACCAACATGCCTCCAACGCCACACCAATCCTTCAAACCTTCCATTCTTCCATGCTTTCAGCTTCCAACCTTCCATACTTGCCTCAGCCCTATACATGCCCGTGCCACCTGCCCGCGCCTCTCGGATCTCGCCTAAGTACGACAGACCAAGACACGAGCAAGACCAGGCATCACCGCTGTACGTAGACATCTACGTAACACACATCTCATCTCATCTCATCCCGTCTCGCGTAAATGCTTACCTACAGCCAATTCACATATTGCGTTGATGCGTTAGCAGAACGCGAGCAAGCCGTAGGCGAGATGGCTTAACACCAAACAACCACAGCTCGCACTCGCAAACTCGCCCATGCATCAATCTCTCCGAGCTGATAGATGGCCCGATACGGACCTATCCATGTCGTATCCGGAAGGGCTGGCTGGACAAGGTTGTTCGTGATTACTCTAACTAGACGATGTGATTTATTGATTTTACCGGTTTGATCCAGCTGGTCGACTCGAGGCGAAAACAAGCATCTCCGGCCTGATTTGTACAAGAGCAACTTCCCTCTCCCCATAGTCTCTTCGGCTCGTGCACGACATGGCGCAATCGTGATCCAAACTGCAAACTATATGCAAACCGTGCCTACGTGACCAACCTAGAAGGCCTTGCCCTTGGTCTAGACTACCCTCCATGACCGGCAGGCATCACGCCTCTGCTAGTTAGTACGCGCGCCGTAGAGCAAAGAAGCAAAAAATCATGTTTCTAACGCCCGCACATCGGACATGCACACCGCAACGTTTGTACTGCATACGATATGTTAGTCTCCCTTGGCCCAGATCTAGGTGGAATCCGCCCTTGACGAGCTGCGTCCGGCTTGCTAGAACTAGTTGCTGCCCGAAACGCAATACGCCGGTGGCCCCAAGAACCAGGCCTGTGTTGCGAAGAGGCAGGTCAATAGGGCCGACTGGGGGTGTGCATTCGGAGCAGATGTCCGCACTGCACTATACCGCTACTCTGATATCACAGTTGTCTGAGGAAGGAAGACGCAGGCGCGATGAGGGCACACGATAGATGGGCAGCAGTAGCAGCACACCTCTCTCGGCATCAAACACCGCGTTTTGCACACACACACACGCACATACCCACCCCACCCTCACAACATGTGTTATCAAGATATCAAGATATTTAGAGTAACAAAACCCATAATGTCGTCATCTTCGCATCCAACACCCCATCTGCCCATCGTATCCGCCACAACCTTCCCTCTTTCTTACCCAGAATTAACAAGATACCTGGCCCAGTCTTAACCCAAACCCCACTAACGTTTCTTTCGCGCGTTTCGCGCCGCAACCCTTCTAACCACACAAGGACCCAAGCCCCTCCAACCCAAACCCCTCCATCCATCGCTCACACTAAATCACACACAAACACCACCAGTGGGATTTCCTTGACCGCCTCCTCGGCCCTCCGAGGTGGAGTCTACAAAAGAACCACCATGCAGCTTAGCGCTTTGGATCTGCTTTTGCCTTGCTTTGAGATTGACAAAGTGATGCATGCCCACACCCGTGAATCCTGAGCCAAACTAGACTACGCATCTGCAAAGCATCACAAGACTCCCGTACTATGAACAACCATGCCCCCCTTCCCCTTGACCTGAGTGCTTGTAAGTACCTATCGCATACTCGCAACCGCAAACACATCAATATCCCTACTTCCTCCCCCCCCTTGCACATACAGCAACAATCACATTGCGCGTTTTTCTTCCCCCCCCCCCCCCGGTATCCCCGTCCCTCCCAGAACCAGCGCAAAAGTGGTATACCGCCCGTAGACCATCCATCTTACCACCCTAAGCGCCGACCATCCCGTGCCCCATGCGCAATCGTGCGGGGAAACATTCCATGTGGTACGCCACCCATACCCCCTGTCCCTCCACGACACCACTACACAACACGCACACACACACACACGCAATACGCACACACCTTCTTTTCTCACGATAGCTAGAATGAGTCGTGAGTCGTGAGGCGGGTTCGGGTGTTTTAGGGTCGGAAAAGGTCAAGGGGGGAGGAGGTCACGAGGGACCGAGAGATGGTCCATGGTCTTCGCTCGCAACGCGCTTGATTCGGGTTGGTTCTGGGAGTCGGGGGGGTTCTAGGCTTGATTGGGGAAAAGGCGCGAGGGCGAGGCTCTGATGGATTGGTATAGTTGACGGGTTTTAAGATTTTAGGTTTGGTATTTGCTTTGAGGGCTTATTTGTAATTTTGGAGTTTGGACTTGGGGCGGGCAGAGGGAGTACGAAATAACTATGGGAAGGAGAGGCCATGCGTTTGCTGATCACTGATCTACAGTACTTACCATTTACAAAACAACGGCGTTTGTACATAGTATAGCGACAAGTTCCATCCGGTGTCTGCGATTCGCCAGACAGGAAACCCAGTTTCCTGTACATGCCCTCTTCCCTGAATCCATGTACCATGACTCTCTCTCTCTCTCACCCTTCCCTCGCATTTGCATACGCAAGCGCAGCGGCTCTCTGCATGCAAACCAAACGTGACAAACCAAACCAAACCACCCTCCGCCATTACCCAATCTCACCGTTTCAACGCAGCTTGGAGACAATGAATGCAACGATCGGCCAACTGGCCACGCAACGTCGCGACTAGCGCGTCGTTCGCAGCGTTTTGCCTTTTGTTTCGTTTGCTACAGTTTTCTGGGGAAGGGGCGGCAAAGAAAAACCAAGGAAAAAACGGTGCTGCTGCTGCGGAGAAGCCCGGGACCCTGCCTTTGGGCTTGTCGAGGGATCGGCAATCACCCTGCCTTGGAGTCTGGTGTTCTGACCCTGCGCTGATCGGTCGCTGCGAGCGAGCGCTTGCAGCCGTCAACGAGGACGACGACGACGACGTCGGCGTTTTTTTGGCAACATATTGATCAGGTCAGCATTGGCCATAACTGCATGGGTTTTGGCTTGGTAAGGCTGGTGAGCAGCCACGAGGCGCAAAAGTCGTCGTCGTGATCAATTGCAGAGGCTGAATTAATACGACATGGTAGGCTGCGCAAGTGAGACACAAGCAGCCAGCATGCTTCGGAAAACCTGTATCATTCACAGGATTGCGCAAGCTCCGACTGAGTCGGCGACGGGGGGAGGGGGAGGGAAAGGGAAAGGATAACGGGACATGGGGTTTGGGGAAGTGGCGATAGGACCGGTAGGCAGGACGCTCCGAAACATTTTAAACTGACGAGCCATGGTGATGCAAGATGCGATGCCGCGCTACATGCCCCTTTGGCACCAAAACGCTTCATACGGCCGGATCTAAACGTCGGGACTTGGGCAGTGGTGTGGCACATCTTTTTACTGCCGCCGGATCAATCACAGCGCGAGAGCTAGCAGCGTGGAGCAAAAAGTACGCGTGCGTGACTGCACAACGTGATGGGCTAGGAAGAAGCCTGTAGGAAGCATCCTAGCAAGTGAGTATATTCGCGCGGAAAGGGCAAGATGCTGCATGGAAGATACTGTAGTGGCAAATATACCATATATTTTGTCCGACGCGCGTTGCGCAGACATGATGCGTATATACCAAGTGCCATAGCCACATGGCATTCGTAATGTAGCTTGGACCAAGCTCAATCGTTCATCCATGCCGCGACACGGTTTCCGCCAAAGCGGGCTGCAAAGCGCAGGCCGGATGAGCCCATGGGAAAGTACGACACAATGTACCAGAGCAGGCAGACTAGCTGGACAATAGCTGCAATGAAGGTGAGGATGGTGCTGTGCAGCTAATCACGCGGACGCTTGTCAGTCGGAATGAACTAGTAGACGACAATCGATAAGGACCTTGCGTGGGGGACACGAGGACAAGGATTGCGGGCAGAGCGTGCAAGGGTTGACATGTAACAAGGATACGTCTTGCTAGGGGCGGAACTGGACTTACACCTAGTGAAAAGAATAGAGTGAGAGCAATACTTCCAAAATAAGCCGCCGTAAACGGAAGTCTCGGACCAGAGATGAGGTGCTGGACTTTATGTATCGTCAGCATGCGATGGAGAAGAGGTGTGGTGGCGAATACGAGGTTTGCTTACAGTATTGGACTGGACCCATCAAGACACCCCATGCTCCCAGAAACAGAACGCTTCCCATGGACCATCTGCGAGCAAGGCATACTGTTAGCGCTAACGTCCTTCAGGTGACGTGCATGATACTTGGCAAAGAGGTCTCGACAAGGTAGAGGCTGCCTGCCCCCCTGCAGCGCGCCGAACCTCGACCCGCATGATCGCTAGAGAGGGTCCAGTGTCGATCTTGCAGTGGCTAGAGAAGTCAAGTGCCACACCGACTCGATTCGCCAGGCTAGCGTTCGCGGTCGGTGAGCGGAGACATGCCACCCTGGAGGGCGTTGCATGAGTTCGCATAGCCGTAGCAAAGGACGAATGCGGTATGTAACACTGCCTATCTGCCTGATATGACTTCACCACTTGCGAGAAGGCTGGCTGAAGGGCGTGGCTTGACTGGGTGAGAAGGACTGGGAGAGACAAGGGACTTACAGGATGGCAAACTTGCGCGGTCTAACGATAAAGAGAGGCGTGAACATGAGGCCAATACAGACAGCAAACAGGGCCAAGGCAGCAAGAAGCAGACCGCCAAATACGAGCAATCGGTCCCACCGACTCACTGTGGATATTGGTCAGCGCACTGTCACTGTCACTGTCAACGTACCATGGCAATTGCAAAAAAAAAAACTAGCGTCCTGCATGAGAGGTGGTAACGCAGGAACTCCCATCTGTCACAATGATGATGCTTGCGCAGTCGGCTTCTGCAGAGTGCCAGATGACATGTCTAGGATGGAAAAACAAAAAATTCAAGGCCGAAGCCATGCTCATTTGAAGAATGCCATGCGCTGAAACCAGGACGACAAGACAAAGAACGATGGCTGTGCGGTGAAACTAGCCGCAGTGGTGCATCGTCTGATGACATCACGAGTGGCAGCATACGTTCGTAACGACGAGTGTAAACATCAAGGGTTCTCCGAGTTGCAGCAAAGTGGGGAATGTGAAGCGAGCAGAGACGCGTAAGGAAGGTGGCCGTGGTGCTTTGCCACGGAAAGAAATACGCAGACTTACGCGCAAACCACCCCTCTTCTTCCTCTCTGCGGGAGGGCGCAGGGAGAGGGGCGCCCGGATTGGTCTCTGTGATGGGCAATCGTACATAGCCACCCTCGCCAAAGGGATTGAGGCTCTGTATGCGGCCCAGCAACGAGGGCGGCGCGGTGTTGATGGGCAACTCTGGCTCCCTCCTGCTCCAGCCCAGCGAATTCATCGAGTCTCGGAAGGAAGCGGAGGCCATGATGGGATTGGGTGCCGATGCAATCAAAAACCAGAGCTACAGGCCTGGAATGCAATTGAAGGTGGATAGGCAGGAAGAGCACGAGATGCTAGCGCCTCGTTGCCCGCGGTGGAGGGGGACGGCCGGCTAGCGGACACGTGCCTGGGCAGCAAAGAAGCTTTGAGGGAAGCCGCAGCAGGCGACACTACAAGACGGCAACACGGCGATATGGGTTGGGCGCGTCGTGGGCGGGCACTGGGGGGTTCTGGGAAGCACGGCGAAGAGCGGCTTGTTCGATTCGGTGCAACTGCAACTACTGCGAGCACGGAACGGAGGATTTCGTGCAGATGATCTGCCTGGTGTGTGTGAGGGCGCGATCCAATGGCAGATGTCAGACAGCCGTCTCAGATACAGCGACGGGTGCGCGAGGCTTGTGACGAGGCGTGAAGTTGCAAAGGGTGGCGGCCTGGTTGGTGTAGACGGCGTGGAAACGGAAGGGGCGCTGATTGGGCGGGCGTGGGATGGAGAAGGCGCGCAGCGCAGACAGGAAGGGGCGATCGAGGGCTCTACCGGTATTGCTCTGGCACTTGGGCGGCGCTGATGGAGGGTGAAGGAGTGGGTTAGTTAGCAGCTGGGGCAGGCAATAATTCAAAGTTAGCAGCACGCGGTAGCGCGATATGCCCGCCATGCACGCCTGGATAGCGCGGGATCGCCTTGTTCCCGCCGCGACGTCGGCCTAGCGAGGACGGGGAGAGTGATGCATGACGGCAGACACTCTGTTGCTGAGCCCGACGGTGGGTTGCTAGTGAGTCACATCGCGCGCCCTCTACCACGGCGCTGCCAAACCGGGTAGCTGAGACACTGTCGCTTCCAAGTGACCAGATGAGGCCTCACCCTGGCCGGATGCTGGGCGGATGGTGGCCGCAGGACCGGGGTTGGTGGACCAGGGCCGACGCCTCCAGGCGTCGGCCGTGGTGTAGGTAGTCGGTACAGTAGTAATCCACGTCCACCATGTTCCCGATCTGCGAGCAGGCCACGGCGAGCATGAGGCGGGTGTGAGAGGCCCCCCAAAGAGCCGCGCTGCGCAGTCGAGGGTATATTATGCTGCCGTGCCGCGCCCCTCGACGTCCAATAACTCTGCCGTCTTGCTGCAACTTGTATCCTACCCTACATGCAATACCAATCTTCCACACCACACTACTACCACAGGTGGAGCCCCACGACTGAACATCTGCCCGCTGTACACCGGCCTACGTCACTGACTCTGCCCTCGTCGCCGACACAGCAGCCGTCGCCAGCTGCACGGCATTGCCTAGGTTGGTTTTGCTTCTCCCGTTTGGACGCCGCCCCCCGCCTCCGGTCTGCGATTCGCGATTCGCGTCAAACACGCCCATCCGCCAAAGTCCATAGCCGCTTGGCACACAGGCTAGGAACACCTCTCTGACCGCCTTCCGGCTTTGGGCCCTCTCACACACCCTCGCCCTCGCTTCAGCTGCCCCAACGCTGCCACTGTGAGGAGTGCTGCAGCCAGGAAATCGAAGACCTCCTAAGTCGCACACCAGCGCGCTTTGTCTAAAGCACCGCAGAGCGCCTAGCACGCTTCAGACGACGACGGTGCCGGGAACATCCCACCAAGCATCCTCCCCGCCATATACCCCGACCTCTGCTCCATATCCCACGCCTGCTATTTTACCCACCCTTTCACCGCGTCGCACCGACCAGACGTCCACCACCACCACCACCAAGCTGCTCTCTCACCTCAAGGCCACGACAAAGAGGCAAACCTGTCCCACCTCACGCCCTTGCAACATCTCCGCCATCACCACCACCACCATCGCCGCCGCTGTCCTCGACAACCAAAGTTTGCTGCCCGTCCAACTGCAGCAAGTAGCCGCCGCCGCCGCCGACGACGACGACGACAACCTCACTCGAGGCCGATAAGACCCGAGCTCCAATTACTGCAGGTGCAATCAGCATTGCACCTTCTCCTGCATCAACAGGTGAGTCAAGGCCCGGCTGCGCTTACCTTCTTTCCTTCTTTCCTTCCTTCCTTCCTCCCCCCTCCTGCTTTCCCACTTCCACCACACCACACCTCGCTTGAGCCGGGGCCGTGAGCCATAGCCCCAACGGCACTGCGGGACCGTGTGACGGTTTCGCTGCTTTGGTCCTCTGTACCACAGACCCCACAGCGCCGGCGTGCAGCACGGCTGTCGTCCACCGTCGCTCGCCTCGCGGGTTACCTACCTCCTGCCTGTGCGCCACACTCATGCAACCAGCCCTTCACCCGCTCAACACTACAGTCTGGTGGACGGTGCGCTGACAAGACTCCCTCAGTACCGTGCAGGCACCATAGCCGCAAACGCCCGCTGCATCCCACCATCCCCATCCCAGGCTCCGAAAATAGGCCGCACCCCCCTCTTCCCACTTTGGTCAAAATTCACCCCAAGGGATATTGTCTCGTACCCAGAGGTGAGCCCCAACTGCCACATCAAGCCCTCTCACATGCAAAGCACAGCACTGACGTTACCCTCCCAGACAAACACTAGCCTCCTGTCCGCACCATTAGAGGCTTGCTAGCGACTATCAGGCTCACTATAGTCGCCTTTAGCTTGCTCGCACTGTCCTTGTGCTCACCAGATAGCAAGCGTCTATCAGGACCCTTATAGGGACACAGACCGTCTCGTGCTGCAATCATCCTGCAAGCCTACGACTGCATTCCTTAGTCACTTGCTTGGGCCGACGACAGATCGTTTCAGATCCCACTGTTCGGCACCAGCATCGGCTTCCTAGCCTCACGCATCCACATTCCTGGGATACTGCAACCTACAGTAATGCCAAAGCCTAGTAAGTACGCCTCTTGTAACCTCCCCCCCCTCCCCCCCACTCTGCACCGTCATGAGAACACCCCTTCAGGACATCCGTCTCTCTATATCAGACTCCTCATCCCCTCTTTCCTAATTCTCCACTCATCTTTCACCGTCATTTCAAACGTCATTTCATCATGTTCTACGAGACCATACTGACTGTCCCTCAAGCGGACGCTCTCTTCACTCCCCCCTCTTCCTACTCTCCTCAGAAGCCGATTGCAAGGCTGGACCTTGGCTTCGACTCTCCCTCTGACGACGTGCTAGACGCTGATATTTTCAACATGACTGGCACAGGATCACCACAACCATACATCAAAGAGGAGGTCGACGAAATGTCCTTCAACAGCCGCTTCATGGGCCACAACAGCCTAGACATGGCCCATCAATACACCAACGCCCAGTTCTCTAGCAATGAGAACGCAGGTAACATCAACCCCTCTGATCTCAACATGAGCGGGAGTATGATGGGTAACCACTTCGGCACCAACAGCTACATGCAAGGTGGAGCTGGCATTGCCGACGACGAGCTTGCTGAGTCACTGGGTCCCTTTGAGCAGCAGCCGAGCTTCACTGGCTTCTCTCAGGAGCAGTCTGGCCAGCAAGACTACTACCACAACCACACCAACAGTGCTAGCATCAGCCAGGTCTACTCCAACACCCCAGACGATCTGCCCATCCACAGTCCATTTGTCCACCCCGGAAACTTTGACTTTAACCAGTATCAGTCAGGACCACAAAGGATGAGCTTCGCTGGTAGCATGCCAAGCGGCTCCATGCGCCAGCGTATCACTATGAGCAGGACTGCGTCGGACAACCGCGCTCCCATGTCGCCCAAGACACCTGCCATGGCAGGACTTCATCTTGGCACACCAGACTCGGGTAACTTTACGACCCAGCCAATCATGACCAACGTGCACCGACATCAAAAGAGCATGTCTGGTCAGTGGGAGGGCACTCCAGGGAGTGCTCATTCTTGGATTGACTCACCAACCGCATCCCCTCACACCGGCGGACTACACCACCAACAGATCACTGACGTCCTGCACTCGGGCAAGCACAACTCGCTACCCGCAAAGGTCGACATCGGACAGAATGCCGACGCGAAGAAGCGCAGACGTCGTGAGTCTCACAACTTGGTGGAGCGTCGTCGAAGGGACAATATCAACGAGCGCATCCACGACTTGTCTCGTCTCGTACCTCAGCACCGTCTCGAGGATGAGAAGATCCGCAAGCACATCAACAACAACGGCCCACTGTCACCAACCATGACCGCCGGTGGTATGTCACCGCCACAAGCAACATCACTCCTGGCTGGTGGCAATGGAAGACGGGCCGCTGGCAACATCACACAAGGGCTTCCAATTGAAGAGAAGGACAAGGGGCCGAACAAAGGAGACATTCTCAACGGTGCCGTCAGCTGGACCCGTGATCTCATGTGGATGCTCGCCAAGAAGATTGAGGAATGCGACCAACTTGCTGAACGACTCCGAGAAGCGACCGGTCAAGAGTGGGCTTCTGAGCAGACCGAAGAGGAGAAGCGCATGAAGACCGAGATCCTCGATGCTCTCGACAAGAACGGACAAAGCTCTTTCCGCTACTCGCGCGGCCCAGGCTCAGGACTACGGGTACCCAAGCATACCAACCTAGCCGGAGAACCACTCAACGGCGCCTCTCCCCAAAGCCTCAGTCCAGGCATGCAAAGCACTGGTAGCGGCTCTGGGTCAAACCAGCAACAATACTGGACCAGCCTGAAAGAGGAAGATGAGTACGGCATGGAGATGGGTTGATGCTCTCTAATCGTCTCCTCTACAATTCTCTTTTCCGTCCATCGATTCCTTCATTATGATACCCCGCGATACCCCGCACCCGTTCCTGCATCCTGCTCATGCACACGCTAGGGCCTGACACAAAGAGGCTCAAAGGGGCTCGTCAGTCCGCCCCCATCCAAAGGTCGATCGTATATCGTCTCCTTTGTGCCCGCTCTACACGTACCGTCTCTGCTGGACAAGGACGGATGAAGCTTTCTGCTTGCATCACCGCACTTCCCATCTCGTTGCATAATATGTCTCTACCCACCGTGGCACATCATCACCCCGGCCTCTAGCCTTATCTACCCCGTACACGGCGGTCTTGCGCATCTGCCTCGGCACATGCGCGACGCTCTCCAGTCTTGTCATGTCTTTCCTTCATCTCCTTCTTACTACAAGTGGCATGTATGGCTTGTTTATGTACACAGTTTTGCACATCACCACTCTGGTTTTCCTAATATATGGTTTTTATGGAGGATACACCGTTAGCATGGGTCGGCGCGTTCGGGTTTGGCGTTATGACACTCAACGGTTGTGTCATTGAAAGGATGAGTAGCGGTGCTCGGAGGGCACCGCTATGGATAGTACGGTTATTGGGCGATTTTGCTTTTTCGCTGTCTGCTTTTATCATCGGTGGGGTCACCTCGGAATGCTTAGTTTTTGGCCTAGTTTTCAATATCATTATACACTATGAAGCATGTTCTTTGGCTGTGCCGTCGATTGTACGTTTTGAGCCGCGCCTGCGCCCCTTGGCAACGCTGTAGGCTGCCGTGGCCTCATCAAGGCGGCCGCGTAAGCCGGGTTGAAGGACCATCTGTGCCGCCGCCTGCGCCCATGGGGAGATTGCTGCCTTGATCCGTAATCGCTTCCAGATGCCTGTTGTGTTCACCGTGATTAATGCACATTCTAGATTATTTTCTCCGGCTATCGCGCCATTGTCTCAAAGCCTCGTAACAATGCCAACCATGGTTCAGAGGCGTGAAAACAAAAGCCCCTTCAATAGCTTGGTGGGAGGAGGCGTTCCTATTTATTTTTCTTTCTTAGCTCAAGCGGCCAAAGCCAGATTCGGGCGCTACACATTCGCACATCGGGAGGATTAGCGAAAGGAGATCTGTGTGTAACGTTTTGCTGCGATCGGTGGGGTTGCTTGCAGGAAATGGAGATTGTGGAGGAGGAAAAGGAAAGAAGACGGGAGGTTTGTGGATAGGTGGATGGGAGATGATGTGGAGAGATAACACGGGAAAAGCAAGTGGGGGGGATGAGGCGTCGATCGTCGTTTCTTTTCTTTATTCGGAGAGTTGGTGTGAAGATGAGGCGAGAGACGTAAAATGTGGAGATTGTGGTTTGGTGGTTTAGTGGTTAGGTGTGTATAGGTAGTGTTATGGAGTTTGGACGGTTGACATTGTCGATCAGTTGTGATGGTTGGGCAACAAAAGATCATAGAGGAGTCACATGCTAAACATCCATCAAAGGGAATACCTGGCCAAGTGCAGTAGATCTACTACAACCAAAGTTCTTTCCAGACATGATGTTCCCAAGAACCGTAGACTACTCAAACCCACCTCCTTCCTCTCCATGCACACCCTACTAGGTAATCTTCTCCCTCCACCGCCAAACCCCCCTCGCATAGGCCTGGCCAAAGCCCCCAGTCTAACAGGCCCAAACTCTGGTCCACGGAATGCGCGCGTGCCCGCAACACCTGCATCCGCATCTGCATCTTACCATCTGCCGTCTTGCATCAACCAGCCCGATCTCCGTCCACTGCAGCAACAGCACACGCATACACGCATGCTACAACATGACGAGAGAGAAATGAAAAGGGCACATCAACATGTCATGCACATGTCGTGACCCCCCCTCTCTCTTGCCTTCTCTCTCACTCTCTAAGACCACGGCAATGCCACAGCAATTTATCTCGCCTACCCCTACACATGCAAGCACGCACGTATGCACGCACATACTGCGGTGCAAAGTCACGCAGCAGATATCGTATATCTTACATTTAGGTTTTGTGCTGGGATTCACGACAGCAAGGGTGATTGGGTAAGAGGGGCCAGGAAAAAAAAGATGGAATAGCTTAAAGGGGCATGGTTGGTATATGTTGTGGAATGGGGGATATCATGATTGGACTGGGTGCGGCCGATTACGACGCCTGTGTTGCACGAAAGGTGGATGGAAAGGGGATACGGGGGGTGGGGTTGGTGGATGGGCAAATGGTGCATGGTATAGTTGCTCGTGTTTAGGTTTTAGTATGGGTGAGTGAGGAAAAGGGGGGTATATGAGGTGTGTTAAGATGGTGGCAGATGCAATGGTGCTTTCAGGTTAAGAGACGGAAGGGTATAGTTGGCTTCAAGGGTGGAGGTGGGAGGATGAGACGAGGTGAGATGAGCATACAATGAACTTAGACCTAGAATAATAATACATCCTCATTCAAAAATACGATACAAATCCATCACAGCCTTCTCTAAACTCCCTTCAAGCTCCGCACAGTACACCGCACCAAAATCCTCAGGATAAAAAGCCACACCCGCTTTCCATCACCACCGCTTATCCTCATCCACACTGTCTCAACGCCCACTATCCACCCGCCCTGCCGTGCTCACACCCACCATCTCGCATAGAGAGGAAAAATTCACACGCCAAGCAAGCAAACAGGGACCCAGGATACAACAGCCCCTAGTTTCAATGTCAGTCAAAAGCGGCCAGCACTGTCCAACTACAGCTGCGACCAGAAAGAAGAAAAAATAAAGAGAGCGGCTGTACGACTGTTACACCCACCGATCTGCACGGCAGGTTGCTAGACGGCAATATGCGTGTGCATGTGTTTTCTTTTGGTTGCGTTTGGAGGGGGAGGGGCATGACTTGCGTGTCTGATGTGTGACGGAACGGCGATAGTTGCCACACGGCACACAAAGGGAAACGAAACGACGGTCTTGAGGCAACGCGACACAAAGCCAGACTAGCTGTGGTGTAGTGGCGATGAGGGATCGACTTGTGCGAGTTCATTGTTGTATAGGTGGGAAAGTGGACGAGGTGGCTGTGCGTATGTCAAAGCATCTTATTGAGACTTTTTCATATCTCGTGTCTTTGTATAGGCACAGTGTCAAGGTCCTACAGAAGAGCGACACTACTTGTGGCTCAAATGTGTGATTCTGCAGTGTCACATACAACTGGCCTCGGCAATAAAGCTGCTGTGGCGTGCCGCTTGTGTAACAGTTCCGCCCCGGTTGTCTACGGCATCTGTCAAGCTGTCTGTCATCTGTAATGTCTTTCCTTATTCACGCTCGAAGTCAACCCCTCCCTTTCGTTGCAGATACCAGCCTCATCTGTTCCAGCGCCTTGCCCAAGCTCCGGCCCCCCCATGTCTCGCCTCATACGTCACTGGGCAGACATACAAGGCGTCATGCTGCCAATGTAACCTGTCACTTGGACAATCGGTCAGTATTGCCTGCAAGGCGCATGTTATGGGCTTGGGGCGATGGCACTGAGTTTGACCGATTACAATTGCGGCGCGCAGACATGGGATTTGTCAATGTCGGTGTGGGTCGCTAATTCGGATGCTGCCGAACCGCTAACCAGGAGACGTAGGCGCACGCATTCCAGTCGTATCAGGAACGGATATCTAGGCTCCGTGGGGCTTATCATGACCCTGTCGTAGTTGCGATGGCTGCGACGAGGTTGCAGTGGCAGGACCGAGGCCGTCGGCGTCCTCTCCGAAGCCCAGATTCTTGAAAGAGTCAGGCGCCATGAGGTTTCTATTGGCACAAGAAGCGGTCAGTGAGAGTTCTTGCTTAGACGACTATTTCGGGCGGCAAAACGCCCTGTTCGGATGCTGCCGAGGCGGTGTGACAGAAGGATGTGGAGATGGGGGAAGGAGAGGGGCGCAGATATGCCGTGCTGAACCCTACTCGGCTCAAGCCTGGGTACACAAGGAGGCTGGAAAGATAGCGATTCGACAGTTCGAATGGTTTCAGATCTGTCAAGATCGGAGGAATGAGACGTGCAGAATCTCCCCTCCCTTCCCCCTTACTGTCAAGAATAGTTCCAAATACCCGGTTCAAACTTTGACAGGTTGGTATCACAAGACGCTTTCTTCTCCCTTGCTTGCACTATGGACGTAGAAAGAAGCATTTCGGTATGCATGGTAGGGCAAGTGTGCCATTTTGGGACAAGGCAAGGGCGCTTTAAACGTACCGATCCATACGGCAGGCCAAGTACGACTTGGAGAGGTCGCGGCATTCGGGGTCGTTGCTACCACGGTGGGATTTGATGCATCGCAGATAGTTGAGCATGATGCTCTTGCATTCGCCTGGAATGCAATGTCAGTCCATGAGGGCGAGGGGAGAAGTGGTGACGGATGTGGAAGTCGCTAGTCGGATGCGATTGGCGGCGTGAAGGAGGGTGGGATTGACCGTACCGTCGTGATCAAGAGGGAAGGAACCGCGCTCGGGACTGCCATATGGTTAGTGAACGTGTGGTAGATGCAAGGCAAAGAAGTAAATGTCTTGATCAAGCCACTCTACTCCAAATGTGTCTTGTGGTGCGCCGGGCGCATTTGGGTTCATCTTACGGGTTTGGCTTATAGACTTTTTGTCCAAGCCCTGCACCTCCGAAATTACTCATAATTGGTAGAGCGATTGTATGACGACGGGGTTGTGATGTTTTGCGAGTTGGTGGATTAATTGGAGCGAATCTTTGGGTGGAGTGAGCTGGGGAAACTTGGCGCGCGTGCCATTGTCTGTGCTGTGTGGCTCTACATCCCTGTATCCTCGGCATGACGTGCATTGTGCAGCAACGATGTGGACTCGAACACCGACCCGGAAAACCAAACGATAAGTGAACAAGTACATCACGGTTAGACAGGATATGGGCATTAAATTTGTATTGTCAAATGACTACTTCCACTGAACATAGACCCAGTAACAGTAGTCCTCATATGATAGATTCCTCATGCTCCGAGACTAATCACTCCAGACAATTCCAAAACTTCATATTTTGCAGCCTCTCGAGTCCATGTAGCTATAGAGTCGTGGGCATAGTACCTAGGAAGTTGTGCTTGCGGAAGAAGTGCGTACGACAAGGGTTGTTGGATAAGGGCCAATAGTGGAAACGTCGACTGTGCTCGTCGAAGTAGCATGCCTGAAGCCATATGAGCTATAAAAATGGCATGTATCTGAAGTAGCATACCTGGCGTACATATAGTCAGTATGGGTAGATGTCTTTTCCTCCGGCATGTTGTTTCTGATAACAATAGGGACGACTGTAGTAGAGGCATCAGTCATATCCTACAATCGACCTGTCTTAGACCTTGATTTCCCAGTTTGGTTCCAGCGACTTTTGATATCCAAATATTGACATAAAGACTTACTACCTCATTGTCGTCCGTTAAAGTCTTTTGGGTGTGATAATCGTGGGCGCGGTTTTATGGGCACCTGATAGGATGGACCGTGCCGTGATTGACCAGAACCGGTACTGTAATTATGGGCGCGGTATTTATGGGCGTCTGATGAGGTCGACTTCACCATAGTTTACCATAATCGGTACTATATCAAGGGTTTTCGTATCCGAACGACGACGTAGAGGTAAACCCCTTGCACATCAGAGCTTCCCAACAGGGTTCATGCCATTAATCATTTCAAAACGATGGAGAAATATAAGCGGGTGTCAAGTCATTTGTTGCAATAAAGATCCAATAACGCGTCACAAACGGGTATATATCAAGCCCTTCTACACTATCATTACCAGTGCCTTGCAACTACAAGCCAACCTCTCTCCTTGACTGCATTAAAAAGTACCGCAACCCTCTTCCGTTTAATACCCTCCCTAGCTGATACGTCCTCGATTGCGTGTTTACCGTCCAAATGTCTCAACAGCATTGGCCAACTTTCCCTCAACTCCTTTCCTGTGATGCCCCCAAATCCACCATCGGCGTGTTTTGGAGGACTGGGATTGGCAGACATGATGGCAGACTCTTCGAAAGTCTGTGCAATCTTATCTAACCATCGCGCTTCCAGCGAAGACGCTTTTTGGGGCGACAAGATGGTGGTGTGGGTAAAGGATGATGGATCTGGGGGCGTTGGGTTGGTCAAGGGAGATGTGGGGGACACCAGTGAGTTGCGGGATGGGGAGGGCGATGTGGGCTTTAGGTGTAATGGGGACGGTCGATGTGGCTTTACATCACGAAGACCAATGTGTGATGGTGACTCTGCCCGTTGTATTGAGCTCAACGCGATTGTTGTCCGTTGACTGCTCGTGCTCCCTGCATCTGACCCTGTTCGTGCCGAAGCGCTGCGTGTCATTGCAGTTGCGGAGAGCCGCGGGCTAAGAATTGTGCTGCTTTCCATCTCTTCATCTGCTTCTCGCCGCGTTCTTCGCAATGGCGACGAAGTCCTTGCAGATGTCAAAGACAGCAAGCTATTCCGCTTTTCCGAAAGCAAGCCTTCTGGGATTGAATCAATTTCGCTCAGTAGATCCCTGCGCGCTTCTTCTGCTTTCTTTATGCGCTCCTCACGCTCCAATTCCGCAGCGACCTGCGCTTTGATTTCCGGTGTCACACGCACCCAGGCGAATGTACGCAACTGTGTCACCCAGCCCCCGCGCATCAGCCATGCCAGAATTTCCATGTATGCCTCGCGATGCTCAGCCGTCGGTATGAAATTCCTGTACGGGCGGGGTGTGCCTGACAGCATGCTTAGCACTTTGGGTAGCGTGGGCAAGGTAGGAAAGCGCTGTGCGTATACAGCGATGGCAGCGGGAAGAACTGTCATATCAGCGTTCGGGCTCACAATATAGGTATCTCGGGGAGACAAAGGAGCAATAAGGCGCGCGCGTCGCCAATATACCAGGTGACTGGCTATGTATTCCATGTCGTGCGCTGAGATGTTGTGTTTCTTCGATATCTTTAGGAGCGATTTGGTGGGTATAATGTTGCGGATATAAAAAGCGATGGCAGCCCCATTACCAGATGCATCACCTCCGAGATCCTTGATCAACACCTCTGCATCTTCAAGAAGTAACAGGGCGGCGTGCTGTGTCATTGGTGCCTCGTCATCCTCCAAAACGACATTGGACGTAGTGAGCCACAACCCTGGCATCTGGGGCTCGAGCGCATTAGGCAGGTACGGCGTCGAGTCAGCTTGGGGTATTTGGAAGGAGGTGTTGAATGTGGCATCGAAATGTATGTGTGCTATCTTGTCGTGCGAAATGGCGTCGAACATGATGGCAATGGACTTTGCGAGGGGTGAGGTGCTGACTATCTTGCGCCATGTTGCCGTCATGGATTCGTTTGTTTCCTTGGCACGCTGCTTGATGTCGATGATACGCTTCGACTCTTTCCAGACATACTGGAAGCGCGCTTCTTCGTACTTGAGTGCTTTGGCATACTTGCGCGTCACATTCTCGTACATTTCTTTTACGCGTTGCTGGTATTCTAGCGCCGGCGGATTCAGCACGAAGACGACATTGAACATGGTCATGTCCGGAGTGTTGTCTTGTGATGTCGAGTTGCTACGTGCATCCGACCCTGCATCCGATGGTGCACCCGACCCTGCGCTGGAGGCAGAATCATGACCGTAGCCCGGCTCGAATCCAGGGGGATACACAAAGGGCTCAGGGACAGGCTTCACGGGCTCTTCGGCCGTCTTGGAGTCTTCTTCGTTGGTGGTTGCGAGATTCCTGGCCAGGTCGCCGTCTTCAAGCTTCTCCTTGTCTGACGGCTTCTTCTTTTTCCGCTTCAGCTTCTTCCACAACCCGTCTTCTCTAACAAACATGGGCGCACCGACAAAGACGATGCTCTCGACACCCAACTCAAAGCGCCTTTTGTTATAGTCCTTGCTCGGGCTCAGCATCTTCTCGAGCGCATCCGTCTTGAAGCCCAGCACCGTCTCCCAATCGTGGTCACCGCCATTGCCCCGCCTCCCGCTGCTCTCTTGGTCATCATTGTCCTCGGCGTCTTCCTCATCGATGGTCTCCTGCTTGCCCCATACACCGGCACCGAGCTTCGACTTGTCGCTCACTCGGCCCGTCGCCGTCCTTCCCGAGCCGCGCCCGCCACTTGTGCGACTGCCAATCTCGATATCGTTATCGTCATCAGAGTCGCCACTGCTGTCCCAGTCGCTATCTGAGCTGCGCGAATCGACGCTGGCCGTCGAGGTGTCGTGTCGGAACCAAGCTGGGTCTTTGGCAGCGGCAAGGGCGGCAGCCGACGGCGATAACGGGGGATAGTGGAAGACAAGACGCGGTCCGAGCGAGCGCGACTTGGTGACGAGAAGGATGGCGTGAAGATTGGAGGCTGGTGGCAGCGGGACGGCCATTGGGTGAATCGTCGTTGAGGACGGGGAGGTGCCTGACCGCGGGGAAAGAAGTTGCGGAGAACACGGGGGATCTAGCCCGAAGTAGAGTTACCTAGGTACCGCTACTCCTGGCCAATTATGTATACAAGCATACGAATCAATCTACTCTCAAATTACCGCGCCACTAGCAGCTCAATAGGGGCACTGGGCGCGGGCCTAAGCCACCCAAATCTTCATCTTTCATTTCGGGTTGTCCAAACGAGGACACTTACACCGGCCTAAGCCACGCATGTCTACGTGCTTTCTGCGAGACTATCCCTGCTTAGAAAGTCGAGGCACCATACTCGGGCTTATCATACACAACAAGTACATGGTTTTCCCTGTTGATTCTTGCTGCCCGCCATTCTGTCTGGCGCACCTGTGGGCTGATGTTTATTTTGAGATCAGTTCGGGCTGGAATAGACCCAGTAGTAGTAGTAGTAGTCTGGGCACTCAACAGCATGTACATAGAACATCATAAATAGACCTTGTCCGGACGTTTACAAAGTACTCACAATATCACCACTCACCCACTCATCTACTCATCTATCCAACTCAACAACAAATAATTTCTCTTCCAAGACTTCAACATGCAGCTCACCAACCTTCTATCCGCCGCAGTTCTCCTTGCATCCACTGCCTCTGCAACAACATTCGAAAACTTCCGTGACGTCTCCTGCAGGGCCTGGAACACGTCCTTCGTTGAAGTAACCAAGGCCGAACTCCAAAGAATTACCAAAGATGGATACGCAACTGCTGCATACACAGGATCCTATAGCCCTGACAGCTTTTACATCAGGTCCAAGGAGAATTGCCCACCAAACTCTGAGAACAACTACAAATTGGTAATTTTTTTTTGATATTGTACATTCACCTGCTGCTGCTGCTGCTAACTACGTTCAGATTGATGTTCCTCAGTGGGCCGAGGGATACCCCAAGAAACCTAAACAGGCCGCTTGGCTTACTGCCATTTACTACAAAGAGACGGATACCTACAGATTTTGCAGCGCCATGGGCAGTGTTCAGCCTAACGGATACGCCGGTGCGTGCAACGATAGGCCCTAGATGTTCTGAGACTGTTTTAGTTTTACACGGGGTTTTGTAAGCAGTCGTTATATGGCCAGGGTGGGATGCGTAGTATTCTTATATATAATTTATTGACTTGTGCAGCGGTAGTGGCAATGCTGCAATGTCCTACAAGACTGTGATACAAATGTCCTCCTATCCCACGCTGTTCACTCGCGATGCAAGAGTGAGATGAGCGGAGTGAAACAAGAGTTTCAAGTCACACGACGCATGTGTTGTCGAGAATTCACACAGCGCGTAGAATATTGCGTGTGCCTTTCACAGTGAGCGCTGTAGTTTCACAGACCACCACCTTTCACGCCTGTCCTCATACCTTCAAACACATACCCATTCTCTTCCTTCCAACTCATTGCGTCCACACCACCCACTAACGACCCGAGCCCCCTCAACAGCGCCCTGGCTAACACTATCCCACCCTCCAACACCCTCCAGCCTTACACCGCTCCCTTCCTTGCCCATCTCAGCATGTTCGTCCTGCGCGCTCCCGTCTTCACCATGAAGTATGCTCTTAGTCCAGGTGATTCTGCCAGTGACGCTAGCTTTACCTCCCTGTGCGAGTCACTCGATCCAAACAGTGATGCTCTGCGGCCTAATACATCTGTCAACGTGCTGTATCAGTGTTTAATTCGCATCCTCGAGGAGATACCGCGCAAGTTCTGTCGTAACGATCCTCCTAGTTCGGATACGATTCCGTTGGCCCTGTGTCTACTAGCCCGCTATCGCATGGCTCTTGCTCCTGTTCCGTCAGACTGTGACGACATTGTCATGAGTGAGGTCCCCTCTCCAGTCTTTACTGCTGTGTCTGCTGCAGTTCCCGGTGCCCTGAGCGATGTCACGCTCATTACCATGTGCGTATACATTATATACCACTACCTTGCCGCTGGCCACATTTGTGTGGACTTGCGGCAATGGTCGAGGCCGCTGGAGATTGATGCAGCGAAGCTGTTGGTTGCGGAGAGTGTGATCCTCGCTGCGATTGATTAAGAATCTTGGAAGGTTGGAGTGGTAGGACGATGCGCTTTGTGAAATGGGGCGGAACCAGTCTATGCGTCTATGGATGTTTGTTAACGAACAACAAGCTGTACAATAAAATAAAACCATAGCTTTCTGTCATTCTCGTTCATTTCGATCGTTGCAGTCGGGAATGATGTTGAGGTGGCCAAGTACGGATATTTAATGTAAGCGTGACGAAAGTACGACATCATTTGGTCGGCGAGATATCCGGTACATGGAGTCGCCGTCTCTTTAAGGCTACATGTTATTTCTTTTCTCTTCACTACTGCTGGTCACACTGGAAGCGATGATGGTAGCTGCAGCGGCTTCTTCCGGTGTTGACTAGTTGGTTACCAAGGACGATGGGTGGTAGAACGACGTGCGTTGTCTGCCTGCGATGCAAATCAACGGAGCTTTGCACATGACTAGTCTTCGAATTGCTTCAACTGTGCTGCATCGTGATAGACTGCTTGACACTTGACTGTCGCAGGCGAGCGAGTATACGTCCGCATAGAGTGGCAAGACGCAATTAAAAGACGCCGTCAGTTGTAGTTGCTGTGCGTCTGAAACCTCGGAGCGGTTACCACATGCTACCGGAGCGCCTCTACTGGCCATTTGCCAGTATTTACACGCCATTTTGACATGCACAGAGATACTGCCCACCGGTATCTATTATCAGTCAAAGCCGGGATAGAAGGCGCCTAGTTAGCACTGCTCATACTTGCGCGGCAAATCTCGTTGGCCAATCAGACGTCACCAGACACCGCAAGACGCCACCAGGCGGGAGATGCCCCCATCTACGCTTCCAGCTTCCGCAGTGACACTGCCTAGCCTGCAAACTTTGTAGGCAGCATTAACAAGCCCAGATCGCCATGATGCTCTCAAACAATGTCTTGTGTCTGCGCCAGCCTCGGCCGACAACTATCCTTGACCCTCCGTCCGGTGTCCAAGAGGTCCGACGGCCCACCCCGACCGAAGCAACCAATCGCCGCACTGTAGATCTACCACGTCAACCGAGGCATTTGATCTAGTAGTGGTCCCAAATAGTGGTCCAGTGCATCAAGCACGCAGCACTCGGAGCGCGCAAAGGTGTCTACTGTGTTTCGGTCGGCCATGCTATGACAGCATCACATGCCTAAGGCTCTTGGCTGGGAAACATAGATATAGTCTTCCGAGCCGTGAGCTAGAAACACACATTTAGCTTCCATTTCCATCACGCACATCTTCGACACCATCCGAGATGGCATCCGCTACCGAGCCAATACCTGGCCCTCCCGGCCTACCTCTCCTGGGCAATCTCAAAGACATTGATCCGACTGTCCCAATATTATCTTTCTGCAACCTAACGTTGCAATATGGTGAGTGGGCATTGACAACATCTCCTCAGAGAGTCAAACTTTCGCACACAAGAGACTAACCAGTCAAGGCCCAATATGGAAATTCACTCTTGGCGTCGGCGGCGAACGTGTCATGATTGCCAACCAGGCACTCATGGACGAAGTTTGTGACGAGGAACGATTCAGAAAGAACGTTGTGGGTGCACTCGTCGAGGTGCGCAACGGTGTACACGATGGTCTCTTCACCGCACATGCCGAAGAAGAGAACTGGGGCATCGCACATCGTGTACTGTTACCAGCGCTCGGGCCGCTTGCTATTCGCGGCATGTTCGACGATATGCACGATATTTCTTCTCAGCTTGTCATGAAATGGGCGAGATATGGAGCGGGGCACCAGATCAACGTCGCCGACGACTTCACACGTCTGACTCTCGACACCATCGCGCTATGTGCTATGGACTACCGTTTCAACTCGTATTACACAAACGAGATGCATCCATTCATTGACGCAATGGTGGATTTTCTCAAGACCAGCGGGGACCGAGCAAGGAGAGACCCAATCATGCAGATGTTCTATGGCGCCGAGACCCAGAAGTACTGGAGAGATATTGATTTGCTACGCAAAACTAGTCTTGACGTCGTCGAGACGAGGAAGAAGAACCCTACAGACAAGAAAGACCTGCTCAATGGCATGTTGAAAGGTGTCGATCCGAAAACGGGGAAGAAGATGCCTGTAAGCCAGCACCTGTTCGTTTGTGCCTAAGCCTTTACTAACATCCCATAGGAAGAAAGCGTCATGGACAACATGATTACATTCTTGATTGCTGGGCATGAGACAACATCCGGCTTACTGTCATTCGCATTCTACTATCTGCTAAGAAATCCAGAAGTATACCAAAAAGCACAGCAAGAGGTCGACAATGTGATTGGCAAAGGTTCAGTCACTGTTGATCACTTATCACGTGTCCCTTACTTGACAGCTGTGCTTCGAGAAACTCTTCGCCTCCAGAGCCAACGGCCCCAGCGATCAATCTGACCGCAAAGGAAGACACTACCATTGGCGGTAAATATGCCGTTAAAGCTGGGCAGCCAATCATCTGTCTCTTTCCCATGGTACGCTATCGCCACTAACCAGCCTTCACAGAGAAAACTGAGCGCCTGCTAACAACACTTCTAGATTCACAGAGATCCTGCCGTATATGGAGAAGATGCTGAAGAGTTCCGTCCAGAGAGAATGCTCGATGACGAGTTTGAGCGACGTAACAAGGAGTTCCCCAACTGTTGGAAGCCCTTTGGAAACGGCATGCGCGCATGTATCGGAAGAGCCTTTGCCTGGCAAGAAGCTCTCCTGGTGCTTGCCCTGCTCCTCCAGAACTTGAACTTCTCAATGGACGACCCTTCATACCAACTCCAGATCAAGCAGGCTTTGACCATCAAGCCCAAGGATTTCTACATGCGCGCAACCCTTCGCAATGGCATCTCAGCTACAGGCCTCAAAACATCTTTAGCATCAGCCACTGCCAACCGGCCAGACTCAGCTAAGAGCACTAGTGACACCGTTAAAGTCTCCGATGGGGAGACCGCCAAGGGAAAGCCGATAGCTATCTACTATGGTTCAAATACAGGAACTTGTGAGGCGCTGGCTAATCGCCTTGCCAGTGACGCTGCACAACATGGCTTCACCGCAGAGGTGGTAGACACTTTGGACACTGTGCGCGGGAATCTACCGACCGATAAGCCTGTCGTAATCGTTACGCCGTCTTATGAGGGAGCTCCCGCAGATAATGCAGCGCATTTTGTCAGCTGGCTAGGCACCCTGAAGGAGAAAGAGCTGGAAAATGTTTCATACGCAGTCTTCGGATGTGGCCACCGTGATTGGGCGAAGACATATCAGAAGATCCCCAAGTACATCGACGCCACTTTGGAAGAACGCGCTGCGACCAGGCTAGCCGACATGGGTGTTGCTGATGCCGCAGAAGGCGACATCTTTACTGCATTCGAGACTTGGGAAGACCAGATCCTGTGGCCGGCTCTACGCGCCAAGTACGGATCAGAGCAAGCGACTGGCGAAGGCTCGTTGGAGACTAATCTCGACGTCGAAATTTCAGCACCCAGATCGTCTACGCTCCGTCAAGATGTCTACGAGGCCGTTGTAGAGAATGTTCAGGTTCTTTCAACATCTGATGTGAGTGAGAAGAGGCATATCGAGATCAGCCTCCCATCAAGTATGTCATACACAGCGGGTGATTATCTGGCCATCCTGCCTTTGAACCCCAAGCAAAACATTCAGCGCGCCATGCGATACTTTGGCTTAACTTGGGATTCAATGCTCACCATATCTACGAATGGCCCAACCACATTGCCAACCGATATACCGATTAGCGCCAATACTGTCCTTGGGGCTTACGTGGAGCTCGCTCAACCTGCGAGCAAACGTAATGTCCAAGCCCTGGTCGATACTACAACCGACGAGTCCGAAAAGAAGGAACTTATCCGCCTAGCTGACGAAGCATTCAGCTCAGAGATTACAGCGAAGCGTGTATCCATTCTCGACCTCCTCGAGCAATTCCCATCCACCAAGCTACCACTCGGTGTCTTTCTGAAAATGCTGCCCCCTATGCGCGTACGACAGTACTCCATCTCATCGTCGCCTATCTGGAATCCTTCCAACGTCACACTCACATACTCCGTCGTGAATGATGTGGCTCTAAGCGGTCGCGGACGCCACGTGGGCGTCGCTACAAACTATCTCGCCAACCTTACAGCAGGTGATAGACTACACGTCAGCGTACGCCAGTCTCACAAAGCGTTCCACCTACCAAAGGACCCTGAGAAGATACCAATCATCATGATTGCAGCTGGCACAGGCCTTGCACCCTTCCGTGGCTTCATCCAAGAACGTGCGGCCCAAGTAGCAGCTGGCCGCAACCTTGCCCCGGCCATTCTCTTCTACGGCTGCCGAACACCCACAACCGACCTCATATACGCCGATCTACTCAAGCGGTGGGAGGACATGGGCGCAGTATCCATCCGCTACGCCTTTTCCCGCCAATCCGAGGATTCTCATGGCTGCAAGTATGTGCAAGATCGCGTATACCACGATCGGGCTGATGTGATCAAATTGTTTGATGCGGGTGCCAAGCTCTTTGTGTGCGGCTCGCGTAACGTAGGCAATGGTGTACAGGAGACGCTCATCAGAGTGGCAAAGGAGAGGCACTTTGAGAAGGAAGGTGTTGAAGCTGACGATGCGAAGGCAAGGGCGTGGTTTGATGAGCTGAGAAACGAGAGGTTTGCTACGGATGTCTTCGAGTAGATGGGAGTTGGATATAATGCGGTGGAGTAGAGAGTTTAAGATTCTAGATTGTTTTTATAGCTTATCTCACGGATTCATGTCTTTGTAGTTGTTTTCGTCATGCTTGTTGATCGCCCTTGCACATGAAGTTGGGCCAATACACGTTGACACGTACCACAATTCTACAGACTAGCACAGCACCGCCAGATTCACTCTCCATCCAACATACAAGTCCAACAAGCGATCATCACCAGTTCACATGCGACGTCGCAAATGCCAAGATTTCGGGCCGGAACCAGATGCACGATGTGCCCGATGCGCCCGCTTGCTGTCCGAGAGTCTACGGCTTACTTGTAAGCACACCAACACTATGACGAATGCCAAGAAAGCCGGTGCTCTGAGTTCGTTTTGTTGAGTACGAAGCTCGGATTGATGTTTGCGGTGGTACGGGAACCATGCGTTTAAAAGCAATAATATCGGTGACGAAACCGCGGATGGGTAGCCACCTTTGCAGTTGCAGAAGACATTCCCTCGCCTAGCGGACTTGTTCGAAGGGCTGCGACGGTAGAGTTTCTTGGATACTTGAAGTTTTACCCTCTGAAATCACTACTACAACATATGAGGTGGCAGTGGCGAGGAAAGCGGCCCTTGCCTCTCATTCTCTGTCGCGCGCTATTGGAAATGACTGACATGGCACCCAAGCGTGCATAGAAAGTTACATTAGTGCATTCAATTGGTCTTGCGGTGCGTTCTTTACTGCGCGAAGAAGGCTATCTTTGCTATTCTCTCGTCTTGCCACGTCTACCCTCACTGCTTGATAAGAGACGTGGGAAAATTGGTACACGGGATCGTTTTGAATCATCGTATGCGACATAACGATGACCCAATGCTGCCTAGGTGTTCTTTACATGTGCTCCTAATCACTAGCTTCTAGGGAGCGCTATCGCATCATAATGTTCTGGGAACGCAATTCCTTCTCCCAATTCCCACCCAAAAGCCTAAGTATGACAGTCATCAGGCCTTGGTATTGGATGTTGGATGTTTCTGTACCCTATTGCTATGCTAGGACCGAAGGGGAAAGCCCCGGATCATCCGTTATCAGCCCATGTACACTGCTTCTTATCAGATGCGTTCAAGTTGACTGATCATTTCACCCCCACAACGCATACGCCCTCCTTTACCCTTGCACGAGTCCCCACGACCTGGCAGTAACTTGGTGTAAAATTATTAGTAGTTATAGATAGACAAGTTGGGACTTTGCTACCTAACACCTGCTCGGACGCAAGTAGTACGGTAATCACTGCCGCGGTCAATGATGAGAGCAAGGGTATTCTGCCACTCATATATGATCCTGGTCTGAACACGAGGAAGTGGTCTCGCGTTTGTAACAATGGGGAAAAGAAGTTTTCACGTCGATCCCGTCAAATGGGAATTTCATTGGAGTGCCACGTCAGATATGTGTACCTGCGTACACACTTTACGATTTCATGTCTACACTCGTTCATCAAGCATTATCTCATTTATGCCTCGTGACGGAACGAATTCATCTTCTCCACAGTGATTGTGCCATCGCTCTGGAAATTATCAGGGGTTTTCTGGTCGGCTGTGGTAACATCAAAGATGATGCACGGCCTACTCTGGACCTGCCGCATTGCAAGCGCGATGAGCCCTGGTACGTTGATGTCGTAATGCTCACTGCGATTCGTATGTCTTGCAGATCACCGAGGGGACGATCGTTGACCTCCTTTCAACGTGTCGGTCTTCACCCAGCGTGCCGGATTGTCATAACATAGCGCAATATCATGGGTTGCAGCCAGAGCAAGCAACAAGCCCGCCCGTCGAGAAGCTACTAGCTACTTCCACCACTGCTCCGTCTACCGCAGTCACAACCGATCTTGAATACGAGTAAACATGGGTCAGTGTTGTATAGACTATGCGCGATTGCGATGGCCATTCCATCGAATGCCATTCTATTTTTACCGTGGTCAGATTGGCGATGAAAAACAATATCCAGTGCAGAAGTACGTGCACATGGGATTAGGTATACTGTACCTGCCACCGCATGTGCGATACCAAAAATAGACCAAAGTTGATGACACTAAGAGGATTTCTCCGAGGTTCAGCCCCGTTTGTCGAACGCTAACAGTTTAGTTTTGTTCGTGCACCTCCCCATCCTCAAAATGAACGAATGACGTCTTGCAGGGTTTGGCAGCGCATCCTTACCATAACGGTCCGTGATCTTGCGGCAAAATCGGCAGTCTCCAGCTCATGCGATTTCCGGTCGTGTTTAGGTACACATTTCACGCAGCCGAGACCCGAAACTATAACATGGACCCCTGGATATGTACGTCAACGTACAGCAATTGAATACGTAAATGCAACATGCCATGGCTACTACTACAGCGTACATATATAATGGAGGCACCCCTCTGGGTCAGAGTCCGTATCCAACCCGATACAATCCAATCACCCAGTCCATACACCTCGCAGCTTTGTCTCTCGCTTCTTCAATAGTCCTAATATAATTAATCCTAAACACGATCGCAACAAGACAATCCAACATGGTTTCCTTCACTACTATTCTCGCCCTCTCTGCTGCCGCGCTCGCAGCGCCCGTCGTCCCAGACTACCCGACTCTCCCGGACTTCAGCTGGAAGTGGCATGTGACCAACTGGGAGGCTGGCTGCCTCGGCGACGGTTGCTACTACGGCTTCGATATAACGGTGCCATCGGCCAAGAATGACGTGGGCGACATCACGGGCGTCAAGGCGCACTGCAAGGGCAGGGAGAACTACGATCAGTCCAGAAAATACAACGTGTACGAGAGCTGCGAGATTCTCGAAGGTCCCAAGGAAAACGGCGTGGCGGCCAAGTTCAGCGAGCGTAAGCCGGACGCCGACAGCTACCCATCGACAATCTATTTCAGCTTCAAGCAGGCTGCAAATGAGCAAACACATTCGTAAGTTGCACATGATCTGATCTATATGAGAATGAATTTGTTAACAAGTTCCAGGCGCGCCGTCAACTTTACCGGTAGTACTGAGGCCATCTTCAATGGTGATGAGGAACGCATGTACTTCGACATTACGCCTTACATGGCTACCTTTGTTTAAAGGGGGGGTAGATAGAAGAAGAAGAACAAGAAGCAGAAGAAGCAGAAGTAGCAATCACACTCTTTCTTCTCTCGTCGTTCATGTCTCGTTCCAAGGGTCACTCCTGCTCCTGCCCGTGATGACTTATGCAAAGCGTGAAGAGTGCCAATGACGAAAGGTGCAAAGACCCATCCTTCGTGTTCGTATCAGAGGCAGCTCAACGGGCCGTAGCCCAGATGTGGACATGGTGTCAGCCGCCAGGGCTACTGGATACGGTGACGCACCGATGGGAGAAACGCATAACGAAACGCAAGGAAACGTGATAGGAAGGCGGATTCAATATTGGCTTAGCCGCAAACGTACGCTTGCACTGCCGTCACTCCACACAATGTTGGCCCGCAAGCTTGTTGGGGATAGCTGGTGTTGCTGGCGGGATGGAGAGCGGAGTGGATGGGCAGTTCGCCAAGCCTGCCCGCTCCGAAACGGTGGCAGCCGAATCCGACTAAGTAGTTCCATCAATCACCTACTTGACTTCTACAGCCCGCACACCCACCACCCATCGCCGTTCATCTTTCCAAGGCCGCACTTACGCAGCACCTTCCTCCGAGATCATCTTGTTTCTGCAAACCTCACCATGCTATGCTTGCACGATTCCGAACCACGACCGCGCGAGCTGCCACTTGCACTTTTAACGCCCCTAGACCTCTCCGTGCAGTGATCGATCGACGCTCTCGCGCCGCAGCTGCAAGATGGTGTCATAGCACGACGGCGACGTTCGCTAAACCAAGCCTAGAGGGCACAGTCGTTAACAAGAAAGTCTCTATCGCAATTGGCGACCCTGGGGAAGCCTATGTCTGTATTCCTGCAGAAATCGGCTATGCTTTGCAGGCCAGTCGCAGCCTCGCCCGTAACCCATCTACTCCCCCCAACCGCCCGGATAGGTTGGCATTGAGCTACTTCCACGACACCCAGCATTTCGCCCTCGGTAAGCGTCACACTGTAATGTACCTGGCTGTATGCTGCTGACATGCTGCTCGCTAGACTCTTCACCTGATTGCCCCCGCCTCGTCATCCCTCAACAACTACCTCGGCAGTCTACTGGGAATACAAGTCCAGCAACCTTGTACCTCTACGGCGTGAATCACACAATCGCCCTCGATGGAACTGCAGACGGTACCTCACCCAAGACCCCACACTCTCATTCCACGTATGCTGATAGAAGATAGCCGAGTTTGCCGAGATGGCTAGTACCATCATACCACGAATCGGAGGTGCACTTGAAAGATTGAAGGATATGTAATTGATACAGGATGATTCTCTGTAATAAGTTTCCATTCGAGCTTGAGCCCGCTGAGACCCAAGGAGCGTCATGATCTATGCAAGGTCCCATCCTAGCATTCCGTGGCATCATTCACATAGCTCATGACAAGGATAATAGCGGCTACTGGAACATAAATATATCTGTCCAGATATAGTTTCATAGAATTTATCTACATATCTCCAACAGTGGGACCTTTTCGGCCAGTCGACATAATTCTAGCAAGTAGTCTGGCCGTTGGCAATAGTGCAGGAACTACCAGCTTTACAGAACTTCAAATCATTAGCGCACCGCTCGCACAGACACAGAAGAGGCACGACTTACATTCTTGCAGCCGTAGAACACTGTATTATCCGAGCAACATCCGTTCTTGTATGGGCAGTACGACCAGTGGATATTTTTGGTATTACCCTCAAGCAGCTCGCCTTTGCTTGGGAGGAACTTTTCGAATTCATTGTAACATGACTGGCATCTCGAGTATCAGTCTCTGGAAATGCTCTTTGAAGAAAAGATACTTACCGAGGCCGAGACCGTAGCGACGAAGAGAAGCACAATTGCTGGGATCTGCATAATGATAGTGATTGAAGATCGGATGATATTTATCAGTGGAGGTTTGAGTTGTGGATGAGGAAGATGAAGGTGATGGGCGTTGCAGGACGCCCTTCTTATCAACATTGAACAAACTCATACTAACCATATTTGCCTTCCACTAATCGGATTCATACATAAATGACTAGATGAGTCAGTTGGGATCTGCCCGGGTCCCTGGTCTTGGTTTGAGTCTAAATGTCGGGTCGTACCCCTGCTTTGGACTATACCTGAGTCCAGCGGAGAAATAAAACAAGCTCACGGTTTCTCCACACTTGGCACCAAAAGCTTTTCTTGATGTTTGCGTCTGGATTTCACATAATTCTTCTCAAGCGCATTCACAACGTCTCGAACACACCGCTATTTCGAACGCTTTGAACTTCGCTATACCTTCTGCCCTCTCAACATAAGACGTCAAAGCTTCCACCAATAGTATTCCAACCACAGTTTGACAAATGATAACAAGTGAGACAGCCAATTCCGTAGTTCGTGGTCTACGGCGTAATACGCGGTACGGCTTAATGCGCGATCCGGCCTCATTTCGCGTTGCGGCGCAACTACTACCTCCATACCTCCATAACGCCGTCAAAATGCAAACACACGCCTATTAGACCTATCCGGTTACCTCTCGTAGATGTACCACCAATGGAAGCACCTCTCCTGCAGTTCGCCAGACACAGCACGGAATATCAGCGACATTTCCCGTCGACACGATTCATGGTCGTCGCTACCTCGGCCAAGTACCTAACTATTCGCTGCCTCCCCAGCGCCCAGTAAAGATAACAGCGTCGCGCGAGAACGACATCGCCTAGTGAGAACGACATTCCCTTGTGCGGATAAGAGCGTCTTGCGCGAACGACAGGGCCTAGTTAAAACCAGCAGCGCATTGTGAGAACGGTAGCGCCTGGCAAGAACAACAGCATCTTAAAGTTGGCGTTGTTTGGATCGTCACTGCCAAACGCATTGACCCCAAGAGCGGGACAGAAGTAAGCCTGATGCATGTCTTCTTGAATGGGGGTGGCCACAAAGTGCATGAACTTGCTATATGTGTACAAAGCCCACGGCTGTTGGTTCCGAGATCAAGTCTGAAAAACGTACCCGGCTGCATACGATACCTCCGTGTATGCCGAATGGTCGACTAAGCATTATCGACAGTCCCTCTGCGTCTGCACACTAGCCATACCCTTTTTCTACTAGGGTCCTTCTCATTCAGATGCTCACCCTCTCCCATCCAGTCTACTGCCTTCGCCTGGATAGATGGCCGTGAGCTAGACGCCGCCGTGATTATCCAATATATTGGCTTATTAGACAGAAGAGCCAGACTGGTTAGTAGCATTTACACTGTCAGAGAAGGGGCCCTTTTTTTTCTTGCGAATCTCCAAACGCTGCTTGATAAACTTTTCCTCTAGGAGCACCCCATCTTCGAGTCAGCCTATGGCATTCAATATCACCGGGAATCACTCCCAGCCCTCGTATTTGTCCACAGTGACATGGCTGAGCGATAAAGCCGTTTGGAATCAGCGTTTGCGACGCTACCACCGGACAACTGTACTGTGACAGTCATCGGTTCCGACGGTAACGCTTTCTATTCGGTCACTGCGAACGCGTTCAATGCAAACTAATCTTTATTTGACAATACTACTTTCGCAGACAAAGCCATATGGCTTCAGATCTTGTTATACACATTCATGATCATTCATAATCGCTACTTGATATAATGTACTCGTCCGCCCATGAACTATGACTCTGACGCTGGCGTGGTAGTGCTCTATCACTTCATTTGTTCTCTCTTGCGACACGAGAGCCACTCGCGATAAAATAGCTGTTAATTTTCCTATTCATCATCGCTGTCGTCGTCGCCACTACCTGCGCCTGCCGCTCCAGCTACCGCAGGAATGGCATTGCTAGATGCCGCGACAGGCTGTAACGCTGTTGCAGCGATAGCTTCAAACTGCGCAGATGCAGCAGCTCCCAGCCTCGCTGTGAAGGGTCCAAAGCCGCGCTCGTGGAAGTCAAGACGAGCTCCAGGATCTGCGGAGTCTCCTAGAGGCGGCTTCTCAGACAAGGCCCAGCCCATGACAGCGTTCCCTGAATTGTCCATGCTCAGGCCCAAAGACGAGTCTATGCAGTTCTCGCACAAGAAGGTGTAGCTCAAGGATGTTGCATTAACAACCGTCCCACCAGGAATCGGGCGTACACTGAATGCTCCCGTCACCTCTGGCGGATTATCTTCGTCGGTTGCTTGTCGGAAAGAGGCCATGACATCACCTTTGCCATCGGGCCACACGGCAAGAATGAAGTTGCCTTCCATGTCACCAGTGAGGCCCATGGAGCCCCATCCTTGACCATTGACGAGTGGAAAGCTGATTTGACCGATGAAAGAGCTTGTGCTGCCTGCTGTTGCAGGCGATGAAGACGTGGCGAAAGCAAAGCCGAATGAGGTGCGCGCGCCGAAAAACCGCTCCATCTGGAGACCCGTGTTTTGGTCAACGAAGGGAGTTGAGAATGTACTAGCTGAGGATGTGGGTTCGTCGTCGTCGGCATAGGCCAGAGTTGCGAGGAGACATGCCAGCATGGTCACCACCAAGATGTCGTAGATCCTGACAGCCTGGAGACGCATATAAGATGGGGCACCCTTGTTAAAGCATAGTGAGAGAGACATGCTTGGTTCTTGAGCATAGGCTGTGGAAAGCTTGCTTGATGAGAGATGCTATTGACTCATCTAGCCAGTGATGGCTCATTGCAATATATACGGCTCCAACATGCACATTATGGCGGAAGACAAAACGTCTTACGCACAAGTTGCGACAGCCATAGCATTCTCGTCAAGAACCCAGAGGCGGTAAAATCATGCATTCAATGATTCTTGTCGGACATCAAGAGTAGATTAAGCATGCCAAGCTCTAAGCAAAAAGAATTGGCTACGAAAGCATTTGGTGGCTCCGCCCGTGGCTGAAGGCGCCTTGTTTCGTGACAAATGCGGAAGGTACCAGGGTTTCAAAGACTTTACACGATACCTGATTATATTGACGACGACACCTGGAGAATTTCTGTCTTCAATGTCAGGGCAGGTTTTGGCGATGAAGGCGGTAGTACTAGCGGATATCGGCAAAGTGGTGGGGCTGTCGATGGGTTAACCGCGATGCCTGAGGGAAGTTCGGTTTCAGCGTTTTGCACGCAACAACCTGCGACCAGAAATTGGATGGTCATAGAAACATGCCATGGAGTGACAGCCTTCACCTGTCATTGTAACTGTAGTTTACTTCGGGTAGACATCTGAAATCAGCGAACCAAAATGCGTTCTGTGTTCTGTCATCCGTGGATGAAGAGGCGCAGAACCCCCATGAAGCAGGTCGAGATTACGGCCAATTCATATTCGATGGGCATAACCATGGAAAGCGAATCGGCCAAAACCGCCGGTTTATAAACGTACCCCACGAAACTGGCTGGGGGCATTGTTTGAGAGACCATGTGCGTATGCGACCCACGCATCCACATTGTATGATGCAGATGTCAGAACAAGCGAAGCCCAGGTACCGCCCCGACGTTCTTGACGTCTGCTAGTCATGTGATATCGCGTGCTTCAATACTGAAAGCGGCGAGTACCACAGCACAGTTGTGGAGATCATGCAAACCGGCAGATAAGCGCTCTATAGTCGCCCCACCTGAGTGGTATGAACTACTTGACAGCGACAGTATAGGTAAACTCTACTATCCTATTCCTAATAAGTGTATTTGGAGCATACAGTAGGTTTTGAAAACTAGCGCCTCAACTATCTCATGTTACCCAAGTGGCCCGTGAATATTGTGCAACTGCCCTACTTCTTCTCTAAGCGACTCTTTTCATCCTTGAGGATTTCTTCGACCGTGTCTTCGATGCTCGCCCCGTTCGGTTGCCAGCCCACGAGCTTCTTCGCGCGTTCTGCCTTGCCACGACTGTTGAAGCCCCAACTGACTGCTTCGAAACCAGCTTGTTCGATGGCTTTCTCCTTGCCGAGCTCGCGCTCCTCCAATTCCTTCTTCTCCACGAGCCCCAGCTGGGTCGCTTTCTTGCCCATGAGACGCGCAAGATCTGCCCAAAGATGCTCGCCATTTTCAACCAGATAATAACCCTGCTCGTTCCACATTTTCGCGTCCGTGTTGCTAGAGACGGCGGCTTCAGTCAAAAGAACGAAAAGCTGCGCGAGATCGGAGACATGAACATTGTTCCATCGCGCTTTACCTTGACCAATGATGGGGATATATTGACCAGTGAGAATCAGGTGCGCAAGCTCGTAGGCCTGTCTGCTTCTAGTGTTCAATGGTCCTCGGCCGCGTCCGTATATAGTTGGTGGACATATAATTGCCGTCTTCACCGATTCAGAGCCAGCGGAAAGCACCAGGTCGTCGACGTTCTTATGAAAAGCATCCTTGGGTAGGCCAGTCAAGTTTTGCACAGCCGTCCAGTCGTTGTACTCTCGCTCTGACCACTCGCCCAAACGGTTGTCGTCCCGCATAGTTTCCCAGCATAAGATACCAGTACCGCCGGTATGCAGCCAAAATCCCGGCTTCTCCTTCGAATGGCCGGATGCGAGACCCTTGGCAATGGCATTTGCTGCGCCCTCGTGATCTGACGCATCTGCTGTATCTACAATTTGTGAGCATCGTCTTAATCATACGATAGTTGCAAGGAACCCCTACGTATGACCACATCTGCCTTTGCAGCTTCTTGTTCTAAGATCTCGGCATCGTCAAGGTCACCAAGGACAATGCGAACTTTAGGAAAAGCCTCTTTCACGGCCTTGCCTTTCTCCTCTTCACACACGTTAGCGCTATACACGCGTCATGAAGTACGCATTTGCATATACCCGCCCTTATAAGTGCGGCAATCTCATAGTCTGCGTGCTTGTTGTATAGTGCAAACAGGGTGTCGCCGCCGATGTAGCCTGTTGCGCCGGTGCTGTAGTCATTATCAGGGAAGAAACCATGCCGTGAGGTCTGATCACTAACAGAAATATCTTCGGCGTCATCTTGAGATAGTGTTGAGTCAAGTACAGAAGGAAAAATTGATTAGAAGTTCGTACCTTTTGTCCTCTGGAGTGATGGTTGTGAATGCACGCCTGTACATGACGTCATGACGCTAGATTTGTTGCCGTTGGAAAAACTTTTAATCGCACGGCAAGTCTTACACTTAGCGCCCTCAAACGCGGACGCTGTTCCGTTTCTTACCACAAATCGACATATATCATCGAATATCGAAAGCCGATCTGGCAGATTGAAAATTTGGTTCGGACTGCGAGGTTGAACACGTCGTGACTCATGTTGAGAGAGATGAACTTTCGTCCCAGGTCGTTCATCGCACATACGTCTTACTCCCGTACTGCAAGTCCTGACAGCATGTAAAGAATTGATCCGATTAAAGTCGCGTAACCTAGATTCGCAACAGGGTGCATAATATGTATGACCTTCTCTGGGGCTGTCAAGGTCATGAATACTCGTCAACTGCATAAGGCATTTGGTACAGTCAAAAGGTGATTGGATGATGGCGCGTATCAACAACTACGCCACAGTGGCTTTGTTGCCTATTACTGTTACAGAAGAGTAAATTAAGGTACCTCTAAAACTCAAATACACTCAGACGGCCGAAACACTGCCTCTCATGCCCATCTCCAAAGCCACCATCGCGAAATTACCACAGATATACACCGTCGAAAAAGATTCATCTCCCATGAGAAGGGAGGGGGGAGGGGGTGGACAACACTCATGAGACCTCTTTCACCTCAGAGAACTTCTTGCCGGCTGTAAGAAAGCCATTCTCTTTTCCATCTTTCAGCACCATGTCCATGAAAGCAGCCAAATATGCGTTGGTTATTTGCGACATCCTGACACCCTTAATAGTGCCCAAAATATCTCCTACCTCAGCAGGCAGACGTCCTTCCAGTCCTAGCGCCGATGTGACCAGGGATAGGTCCGAGAAGCTGTAGTGTGCAGCACCTTTCACTTCAAACTCCTTCTTCCAACCCTTCAGCTGTGGCCAGATCGCTTTCCATGACGGGTCAGTTTCCTGGGTCTTGTTCTCGTGGCCCATAAGTATAAAAGGACGATCAAGACCGGCCTCGACTACGGGACCGAAAACTGAACCATCAAGATTGACTCCTCCACGAAGCGAGGGTACTTGCATCACTGCATTGGCTGCAGCAGCGCCGCCTAGGGAATGTCCGAGAACAGCCATCTTAGGTACGCGGCGACCGCGAAATCTCCCGGCAAACAGCTGCTCGACCGCAGAAGCATTCTTCATCTGCTCGGAGACAAAGGCGATGTCAGCAACTCGTGTCTTGACAGAAAGTTCAATTTGAGCATCACTGTCTATCTCGACACCAGTTACGACGGTACCGTCGGGAAACTCGACAAAGTCGGCGTCGTAGGGATGGTCGATGGATAGTACCATGTATCCAGTGGCTGCAAGACTCTGGAGCATAGCGCTGTATAGATACCGAGATGTATTGAGCGCCCCTGAAAACAAGAGCAGAGGGAATGAGGCAGAACTGCAGGCACGTCCACGTGTGGCCGTCTCATTGCACGACGGAAGATTGAGCGACTGGAAGGAGCCATTCGGAAGTCCGTATACGCCAAATTTTTCGTCCATGAAAGATGCAGTCGCTCCAGGCATGTACGGAACGTTGTTCTTCTGACGGCACGTGTTGACGGGAGAAAAGCTCGACACCATGATGGATCGGGCGCGGCCATCAGTTGCGTATGGGTCGAGTCGGTCAGAGTCGGTTAGCGATGTGGATGTGATGACAACATCGTAACGATGAGATCCGACTATGGGAAGGACTGTTTTGGCTGTTGAAAGCGATGGCGAGAGTGCCAGAAGTATAAGGGATAGTGAGCTTCGGAGTGTCATATTGTCGAGGTGAAAGATAGCCGATAGGTTTTGCCTTGGGGTGTAAATGGAATATTGGACAGAGATGGTACACTGTTCTGATGATGTTTTGCACGGCTACCCGGAAGAAGTATTTGTATCAATGGCTCAGCGACAAACCTTCCTTGAAGATCTTCAGTCATTTCCAGTGCGCTGCACCGTGACCAAACTGGGTCAAGGAAAGCGGATACCATTGTACAACGGATTGTCTTGGTATAACATAGCCATGTTCGGGTCCCGCTCAGCCTTACGCAGAGCCTCTTGTATGATCGCCTTAGCCGGCACTTCGTCGGGTATACTTATGGCTAATCCAATTAAGTTTAGACGCGTTCTTTCGCTTCCCAATACGGCTAAGCCTCTTGGTAGCGCCCGGGATACATAGTTAGTGTCTGCTGCATATTGATTTACAAACGCGCATTACCACTTCCTAACACGTCTTTCCAGTGCACTGAGGCGTTTCGGTAGACCTGCTAGCAATAGACCGTAACGACAATTAGTCCCAGTCAGCTGCAACCACTGCACGCCTCGAGCTCATTTTGATCTTGTTTGACGTGCATGTCGCAAATGATTGGGCCGTATGATGGGCGTCGGACCAAAAGGAAAAGATGCGGAGCATGTGCTAAGCGGAAGATCAAGGCGAGCAAACCCGACGTGTAGGTGATGACAGCACTGACGGAGTGATAGTGTGGTGGAGGTGCGCCATGCGACTATTGCCGTTGGAAAGGCTTGGTCTGTGTATTCCCATCTCCACCTGCCACACCGAACTTCGTGTTCGTGGGCAATGGGCCTGCTGTGACTACAGTTGCTCCGCAAGGGCAAAGAAAGCAGCTTCAAATCTCGCCATCCATCAACATGAGTCAAGTGGAGTATGACATGACCTACTTCTTCGCTTGTTTTCTGCCCATGAACACCGTTCATGGTGGTGGCTGTCTATTCCAAGGCCAGTTGGAGGACATGATGCATATTACCCCTGACCTCAGGGACGCGCTATGTGCCGTAGCCGCACTCCACAGGTCCCGGTTAGCTCAGTCTACAACAGTGACGGGTAAACGCCTAGAGCCACCTGATGGTGCTCTACAGTTATACGGGCGGTCAGTTAAAAGCGTTAATCGTCGCATTGTGTGCAATACATTCGCAGGCGATTGCTCTATGCTATGGACGACGTTCTTCCTTGGGCTCTTCGAGGTACGTCTCAATAATGTTAACAAGACTTCCGCACTCCTGATATCGCTTAGCTTATGTGTGACCCAACTGGAAACAACTGGCTTGCGCACTTCCTTCATGGAACATGCGCAATCCTGCGCGTCCAGCAACCCTCAAGTCTTTCAGGCGAAGATCAGCACAGTACATATACTCGCACCTTCTTTCTCACGACTCGGATTTTCGAGATTTCACGCGCCTTGATTTACTCGGAACCTACTTTTCTCAGCAATCCTGAATGGACAGATGCACTTGCAAGGCTATGGAGTGGTGAAGGTGCAGCCGTGTGGCATCCAAAAGAATCGCTCTTCGACATGCTGCCGAGCATCTCCGAATTGAGTATACGCGCACTTTGCTTTTGCAATGATGAGGCGGCCTCGATGTCTGATCAAATGCAACTCCAGCGGGCACAGGATCTAGGTGCTGAAGGACTGTTGTTACGGCAAATGCTTCAGGAGTGGTGGGAAATGAGCAACACATGGCAGCATACTTCGCAAGAATTCGACTCGGAGCTTCTCGTGGGGCACATATACTACCATGCCATCAGCATATACCATTCCGGCACTTATGACTACCACATCCACTGGACCCAGCCCGGTTCGCCAAATGCGCCAGTTCTCGCTCGAAGTGAGATTGATTGGCACACGCGTGAGATTCTTCGGTTGAGCCGAGAATTGTTAGCTTATGGAGTTGCGGGTGTGCTGTTGTTCTTTCCTTTGAGGGTTGCTGGAGCGCGTGTCCAAAGTTCTCGAGAAAGAGAAGATATCTTGGGTCTGCTAAATGTAGTAGTGCAGCGTGGATATGTCGTCGGTGATTCAATCACATCGGATCTAGCAGAGTTGTGGGAGTGCAATCGTGTTCCGTAGAAGCCCCAATATATTCATCGCGATGACTACAAGGTCGAAGGCCTTTCGGGTTCCCTCGGACGTGATATCTTGATCCAATCACGTTGGCCTTATTCCTCCTTCTGGCGCCTTGCCTTGTTGAGCGTAGGCGGGAAAATGGCTTGGCGAACCGCAGCTGCGCTCACAGCTTTCTAGAACCAACATCATCGCCGCCAACCCACCCATTGCACCCCGACCACGACCGCCTGTATCATCACAATGGCTCTCGGACCCAGCGAAAACCACCCGAAGACTAAGACCACGTACGTCCACGCTCCTGCCACCGACAATGGCTCCCACCTTCCCCGAAAACAGGCGCGCTTCGAATGGCGTCATGCGCAACACCCTGATACACAGATGGAGTAGGAGGGCACATGTACTGACACTGGCATAGATGGCACATTGGCTCATGGGGTAACCCGTACGAGGGCGGCGGCCGACCCGGCAAGGGCGTCGTTACCTACGCACTGAGCCCCAACCGACAGCGCCCCATGGCCACGTTCATTGCCAAGGGCTTCTGGAACGTCGTGCGCCGATCAAGGAACCAGGTTCTTTACTTTATCCCGCCGCTTGTTATCGCATACGGAACTATGCAGTGGGCCATTGAGAGGTGAGTCGATAATACGGACCGGGAATGAAGATGGGCATGGATTCGAACAGTCCACATGGGGATAGAGGCTGACAGTGGCGACAGGAACGAATTCCTCAACTCCAAGACCGGACGTGCCCTGTACAGCGATGAGGAGGAGTAAGGCAAGGACTGGATAGAGAATTGTTGGCGGGGTGTGCGCATGTTCAGAAAGGCAGCGGATCGGATGCCGACCTTGACAGTTTTCTTTGCAGAGTCAACAAATAGACTGTACAACCAATATTTGCATCATCTCCGTCTTTCCTCGATTACTCGAACTATACAAAGTCCTTCTACGTCCCCCCACTACCTATGCCTTTGGTTAACATGTCGGTTGGCATTGGCACCACTGTCTACTACATGAATGTCTGCAGTCCATCACATGGTCCTTCTTTTAATACCTCATGCTCAGGTACGACGCCACCCGCGAAAGGCGCAGTAATAGTAACAGTTTCTTGATCACTGGGGTACATGGTGATGTGCCCCTCGCCCGTCGTGTCAGCGGCGATGACCAAACCGCCTCTACCACCAACCAGCCATAGCTCCTGAGAGCTGTCTTGAGGCAGGGTGACGTGAGCAAGACCGGCGATGAAGTGTACGAGCCTCCAATTCGTTAGTATAAGCTCTTCATGGGCAGGAAGAAAATACGTGAGCTACACTAAATATGCATCCATCATGCAGCAGCACAAGTCTACATATCTACGCTAATGGAGTGACTTGGTTACTCACTGAGGTACAGGCGCTCTATGCAATCCACCATTGAATCGCGGAGGCTGAATGATATAGGCTACATTTGTAGCATTGCTCACGGTTGCGACGCGGCTTCCAGTGATGCCTGCCTGCGAAGTCACAGCGAACGGACTATGTTTGAGGCGCCAGCATTGTATTGCAGTCGTGTTCTGTGGCGTGGTCACTAAAGCCGGGACAGTGAGGTAAGTCGTGTTCGCGCTTGAAGTTTGCGCGAGCGCGGGGAGGCAAAGGCAGAGGGCGAAGATGTATGAAAGGATGTACATGATTACAGGCTGACGATAAAGAGAGAGAAACACGGCAGCTACACGGCTTTCTATATCCAACCCATGGGTAACTCAGAAAGTCACCTCATGTTGCGAAGTCAGTGCTGAATACGCGCCCTCGCGTTCCGGTTGATCTCACTGCAGTCGGACCGGGATGAGGTGTGGTGAATGCTGCAGGGCTAGTCGATTGGTGCGTGCTCGTCGATGCATCAGACATGGTTATACTTGCGAGTTGATGGCTAGCCGAAGACTGCTTGACAGTACTGCTACAGTGAAAGCATACGCCATAATGAGCATATTTGGTACGCCAGGCGGCGATGAAGAGTTGATGGCAGCTTGACGTGGGTGCGACGTCCGGTGCAAGTCTAGGTTCGTGGTCGGGCGGATCGCTTAGTCAGTCGGCGCCTCGGTGGCATGGGAGGAACTTCGATGATTCTGTCATATCTTAGCTTTCGCCATCAGTGCGCACCCGCCACTATAGACACTATTACTGCCAGCGCGCAGCCGTCTCGTCGGCGTGGTATCCCCTTCACTCTATTTACTTGTACTATACCCATATTTCTCATTCCCTTGTGTTTCTTCGCTCAATTCTATACACAACGACTCCACGGCCATGTCGACACTTCTCCGCCGATCAGGCAACCTAGCACGACTTTCCCGACCTTGCCTCAACCTCAACACCTCCACGAGGGCACCGCGCACATTACGAGCACCAATACCACAATGTATATACTTCCAGCAGCGGGCACGGCGGTTTGCGACTGGGCCACCAGAGGAACCGAAAAACAACAAAGATGGCGAGAGGAAGGAGGACAAGGTCGGGCCAAGTGAGTCTGCAAAGGCGGAAGAAGCAGGAGAGTCGGGGGAGCAGATCAAGATGAGCAAGTTGACAAAGGAGGAGGAAGAACAACTGGACAAAATAGTGGCCTTTGTTTCCATGGGCGTACCAAAGTCACAGAAGCAGCATGTCAAGGAGGCAATGGATGAGATCAAGCGGACGGGAATACCAGCGGAGCTGCGCGAAGAGATGGATAAACTGGAGAGAGGCGAGAAGCTGGACTTGGCTACAGCGGCGAAGATCTCACGATTAACCACTAAAATGGCACGCAAGGCAGCCGATCAACACATCTACAACGACAAGGCTACCAAGGACGACGCGGCCAAGGAACCACAGCAAAAGTCGGGCGCACACGACCCAGGCCCAGGCAAAGGCCCCAAGGGTAGCGCAGGCGGTGCCGGAGGCCCTGGTGGGTTCGGCGGCATGGACACCAATACAATGATCATCAGTGCCTTCCTCGCATACATCACCTACAAGACAATCTACCCAGGCGAGAACTCAAAGGAGATCACATGGCAGGAATTCCGCACAACTTTCTTGGACAAGGGACTGGTTGAGAAGATTGTCATTCTCAATGGCAACAAGGCCAAGGTGCACCTACACCGCGAGGCTGTCTCATCTATGTATCCCGACTCTCCCGCTGTCAACCAAGGCTTTTACTACTACTTCACTATTGGCTCTGTCGAGGCTTTTGAACGCAAGATGGACGAGGCACAGTATGAGTTGGGCATCCCTAGCTCAGAGCGTATACCCGTTGCATACTCGAGCGAAATCTCCTGGTTCGGTACCTTCTTGTCATTCGGCCCTACCATACTCCTTCTTGGTGCTCTCTTCTACTTCACGAGACGTGCAGGAGGCGGTGCAGGTGGTGGCGGTGGCGTCTTTGGCATGGGTAAGAGTCGCGCAAAGAAGTTCAACCACGAGACAGATGTCAAGGTCAAATTCTCAGACGTCGCTGGTATGGACGAGGCCAAGCAAGAGATTATGGAATTCGTCTCCTTCCTTAAGGACCCCGGCCGATTCCAGAAGCTCGGTGCAAAGATCCCTCGCGGTGCTATCCTGTCTGGCTCACCCGGTACTGGTAAAACACTACTTGCGAAGGCTACCGCCGGAGAGTCCGGCGTCCCGTTCTTCAGCGTCAGCGGATCTGAGTTCGTGGAGATGTTTGTCGGTGTTGGTGCCTCACGAGTTCGAGACTTGTTCGCCAATGCCCGCAAGAGCACGCCGTGCATCATCTTCATTGATGAGATCGATGCCATCGGCCGTGCTCGTTCAAAGCAGAACTTTGGCGGTGGCAATGACGAGCGGGAGGCTACTCTGAACCAAATCTTGACTGAGATGGATGGTTTTAACACTACTGAGCAAGTCGTAGTACTCGCAGGTACCAACCGGCCGGACGTTTTGGACAAGGCCCTCATGCGACCTGGTCGTTTCGACAGGCACATCAACATCGACAAGCCCACTATGGACGGCCGAGGACAGATTTTCGGTGTGCACCTGAAGAAGATTATCACAAACGAGGACCTAGAGTTCCTGAAGGGTAGGCTCGCGGCTCTGACGCCAGGCTTCTCTGGTGCCGACATTGCCAACTGTGTGAATGAAGCTGCTTTGATTGGTAAGCATTACTCTTTTGCATGTATGTATCAAACTAACATACAACAGCTGCCCGTGCCAACGCTGACACGGTGGCCATGGTGCACTTCGAACAAGCCATCGAGCGTGTCATCGGCGGCCTCGAGAAGAAGTCGCTGGTCCTCAAGCCCGAAGAGAAGAAGACGGTTGCGTACCACGAAGCTGGTCACGCCATCTGTGGCTGGTACTTCAAGTGGGCAGACCCCCTCCTCAAGGTTTCCATTATCCCTCGCGGTCAAGGTGCACTCGGATACGCTCAGTACCTCCCCAATGGCGATACTTATCTTATGAACGTAAACCAGCTCATGGATCGCATGGCAATGACACTTGGTGGACGTGTTTCCGAGGAACTGCACTTCGAGACGGTAACCTCTGGTGCGTCAGACGACTTCCGCAAAGTGACGGCAATGGCAACCGCCATGGTCAGCAAGTGGGGCATGAGCAAGAAGATCGGATATATCTACTTCGAGGACGGTGAGGGCCAACAACTCACCAAGCCCTTCTCCGAAGACACAGCAAAGAACATCGACATGGAGGTCAAGCGCATTGTCGACGAGGCATACAAGCAATGCAAAGACCTGCTCACAGAAAAGAAGCACGAGGTTGGTCTCGTTGCTGAGGAGCTACTGAAGAAGGAAATGTTGGGCCGTGAAGACATGATCAGACTACTTGGTCCCAGGCCATTCGAGGATAGCCAAGACTTCCACAAGTACTTTTCGGGTGAGTACGGCAAGGCACCCGGCTACATTGAGCCGAAGGGGAATGACGGGGTCAAGGGACCCTTGGTCCCACCCAGCCCTGCGACTTTTAAGGACTTGGATGCGGGACGGTGATACCTGTAGAGGTCTATTTTATCTCGCACAGCATGAGTTGGACGGTCGGGCATGACGAGAGTTTTCATTCCACTCTACCGGTAGAGATGCATGCGCAACTTGACTTGTAGCATAGAAGCGCATTCTGTACAATATTGTCCATCTGGCGCTCAAGCGACCAAAGGGAAATTATTCATTGTAAAGTTCATAATTTTCAGAGGTGCCCCGTGTCTAGTGTTGTTGTATTGTGAAAGACAGGCAAACGGTGTTAGTGAGTGCGGCGGACGCGATGCCGGCGGCTCAGCTCCGCGACCCCACATTTCGCCTGCGCCTCAAAGGTCAGCGTCATAATCCACAACTCACCATCAGACCTCAACGCGCGGCGTACTGGCCGCCTAAACTCTGTTGTACTGGCCGCCTAAACTCTAGCGCTCCGTGTGCACATTAGCAAGGCAATACTGCGCCCCAGGCTAACAATAGTATACTTATAACCATCACACGATCCTCTATCAACGCACCATATCTCATTAACCTTCTCAACTCACCCATCGACAGCATTTCACCATGGGCCGCTGGACAGACATGGACAGTGTATGCACGCCACCTTGCGCCCCCTAAGCTCCATGCCGCCCCCTTTCAACTCTAATCCCCCACCACAGGATGCAGAACGCCTACCCCCTGGCTTCGAGCGCATCGGCTATGACGCAGACACGCAAACATACAAGTTCCGCGACACCGACGGCAACATTTACGAATCCGAGCCTGGGAACCGCTACAGCAAGTTGCGCGCGACGGGCGAGCGGTATTCGATCGATTCCGAGGCCGAGGCCGAGACAAGACTGGTGCAGGATGAGGTTATGGACGCAGGGAATACGGAGGCGGTGAGGATGATGATGCCGTTTGCGCTGATTGTGCTGGTGTTTATGATCTTGGTGTTTATTCTGGTGAATGGGTGAAGGCTGTGAGGTGTAACGAGGGATATCAGAGGGTGGAGATTCGTCAAGGTGATCCGTGCTTGGCCATTGCAAGGTGAGTGTGGAGGAGCTGTTGAAGATACATGGGAATGAGCGGTTGAAGTGTGAGAGGCTGAGGGGAAGGGCATCTGTGCGCCGAATTAGAAGGGATTGATGCGCTGTTGTGTAGTGTGTACTTCATTAGCTATCTGACATTTGGTGCAGGAGCTCATGTCTAACGTCTTCTAACTCCGATAAAGGAACCAACGCATGCGTTGCATACTGCAAGCTATTCCGTTGTCGTTGGGTATATTCATTCACCCATGTCATCTGAATGCCCTTAGATACAATAAATTACACTTCTGCCATGATCGTGGTGCATCCCACAGGTCTCCGGGAAAACCCAAAGATTGCCAGATCCTCTGTGCCCAGCTAATTTCTTCGCCGCTAACCACTGTTGTTAACACAGCGCGTGCACTGTTCCACATGACAAGTGCTGCACTGCATAACCAACTTCAGATCGGTGCGATCGCAACGCGCGCAAATAGTCCCTGGATGCTGTTCCCAACTATGCTGACATACAATAGGAGCCATCTCAAGAGCTTCCGTCGGTGTGGGCCTCAACACATGCCGCTCGTCGAACAGCACACACGAACATGTCTTCCACTTCTTCCCGCACACGTAACAGAATTGATGGTGGCAGCGACATCTATAATTCGTCAGTTCCAAAAACGTGGTGGTACAGACGGCTTTCAGGGACATACATGATGTGGGCACAACCGTGGCTCAGCTCGACCATGTTTTTGCAAGACGAACATTGCCGCCACTTGACCTTTTTTGCTGTAGCTATGAGAAGCTTAGTGGTATCATCCTCGGGACACAGGCCCTCGTGCGCATCGTTCTTGCACGTTGAACAGGTTTTGGTCTGGCATTTGCCGCAGGTCGCGACGGAGCCCTTTATCATGTCGTCGGGAACAAATGCCCAGCATGTGCTGCAGAATGTCGTTTGTTTAGAGTCAAAGATTGTTTTCTCTGTGTTGACCTCGTCTAATAGCTTCTCGGGAAGGAAGGTATAGAGGTGCTCTGAGATTGGCATGTTGCAGCAGCGAGGCGGGAATAGGGACGCGTCTTTGTGGAGAGAGAAGCTGAAGAGATCGATGATGCATTCGTGGCAATAGACGTGGGTGCACGATAGCTGCACTGTAGCTTTCACAGGAAGTGGCTGTCGTCTCTGGCTCTGGCTCTGGTTCAGGTATTTCCTCAACCGGTACTTCTCTCCTCTTCTTCTTCTTCTTCTTCTTCTTCTTCTTCTTCCACTACTATTGCTGCCGCTGGTTCTTCGTTTGGAATATCGTCGCCAGATCCTGTATCACTGTTCTTTTCCAACGGCGTATCTTCTTGATTGCCTGGGTCGTCATGGTCATGTCCCTACCACAATGTTAATATATACGAGCATTCGTGATACGCATGTGCTGTTGCAAGTAATAACTTGGGGTAGAAATTATAACGTACCTCCTCATCGATGATTTCCAACTGATGCTCCAACGCAAGACGAAGAATGCGGTAGCTTGATGTCGTGTCAGTCTCGAGCTCAACATGCCTCAGTGCCTCGACAATCTCATCAAGCCGGACTTGTACGACCAGTCTGCCAGTCGCGCGGTCCAAATCCGTGATGTCCATGGTATATGTCAATCGTGATGTTTGTGATGCGTTGAGTGCTGGCTTTGCAAAGACTGGAGTAAAGTTAAGATGGGCCATTAGTGTGGTGTAACCCCAGTCTAGAGCGGTAAAATGTCGATTCCTCCTTCACCGCATGGAAGCTTATGGAACGGATAAGACTAAAGCATCTTTGACAGCCTGGTTTAGACTAGGGCTGTAAGAAGTTCTTTCTAGGGTTCCATCAACCTACCAGGAGTATTATTTACTTCAAATCATCCGACGCTGCTGTTTATAGGTTTATAGAGCGAGGGGGTTTGCGATTGCGAGGCTGTAGCGCTGTTGTGATCATTCTAGTCTGGTTAGGGCGATAAGTTTGGAAGCTCGCTGTAGTTAGTCGTTTGTAGGTCTGCTTGCTCCTTGGTCATGCGAGTGCTAATAGACAGGGGATGAGAGTGAACTTGGATGAAAGGAGGATAATCATGTACCCAAGGGTTACATTGAGAGTGCATGTGCTGGAACCCCCCTTTGCTTTCTCTACTAGGGAAAGAATGATGGTATTTGTACGCAAAACACAGGCCCCAGACTATCTCACATGTGCTTGGTTACAGATAACCCACGTTCGCATCATAGGGGCCAACGGTTCTTGGCCATTTGCCATTCACATAGGGCAATCTCATTTCAGCCAGTTACCATCCTGATTATACTAAGCAACCTTTTCTTGGCCAGTTGCCATTTGTGTCATACAAGACGACTGTGTCTTGACCATGAAGCAATTGTGTCGTATCAAAGTCCCCATTCGTCTTATACTCGGCAATCGTATCTCAGCCAGTCCACGTTCGTTTAATACAGCTCAACGTTGTCATAGCTAGTTACTATTTGTGTTACATGAGGGTAACTTCACCTAAACACCTCTCTTGTATCCAAATTGTGCAACTTGCAAAAGCATAGATGCTAACACGTTGCCTGCATAATAGAGCTATTCTAATACTCTCAGGACGGCAGATCTACTGGCCTGGAATCGGGAGTGACAACAACGCGCTCTCAAAATACTGATCGTATCGGAAGCGCTATGATATAGACGTCGCTTTGCTTGCTCGGGTCAGACTACCCACAGCTAACACGGCCGTCTGCCAAACGCATTCAACGCCTCGTTAACGCAATCGTCGAATCCGTTATGGGTGACGTATTTCCTTGCCGATGATTGAGCAATGCTGTCCAGGCTCGAACTAAACAATGTACCTAGGTACGACTGTCCAAGGCGATCTGTCAAGCAGCTTTGTACCCTTCACAGATACCACAGTTGTCCGATTACTTTTAGCAGGTCCCTTTTTTTCTGGTAGTTCTTCATTCGCAAGGTTGTGTATGTACGTGTGTTATTACATAACCGTTCCACTACCTCACCATGGCACGTGCAACACAGCACCGCCATAGCGCGTGGGGGTGGCCCAACACGATGTCGTGATAGATACGACAGCAAGCCCAGACCAAACTTAACGCAAAAACTTCGGTATATAGCTAGCCCGAGAACGAACGTTACACCAAAAGGGGCCTAAATGGTGACCGAGAAAGAGCCCGATCTCGAGGAGCGGTGGCGGCCTTGGTTGCTACGCGAGTAAGCCGCTTTGTGGGGAAAACGTTAGCTTTGCATTGACCCTGCTTTTGATGGGCGTCTTGGATCTGATACTGGGGGTCTGGGTCGTGTGGGGGTGGAGTGCGGCACTGGTGTTTGGGTGGCACGTGGGGACGCGCGTGGCAGGACATGGCGATCATCTCTAGTGGCATCGGTAAGCAATGAGTAGGGTATCCTCGCGCAAATTGATTATGATGTTGACTGGGATAATACATATTGAGAATAGGTCGAGATGACAAAGCAAGTGCTGCGCAGCAACGCAGTGAAATGTTCATTTGCTACAAACGACTACCATTTACTTTAGAGACCAAACACCATTCTCCTGGATAATCTCAATGGGCCGGTTCTCGTCCAGCGATCTCCGACCAGCCTCGAGAATTGCGGTTGTTGCAATGGTGTTCTTCAAAGTCGGCAGTGGCCGCGCATCAAGTTGGTCTAGCGTGACCTTGCCTGCGTTAAGGTTGTTGACAGCATCGATGAACTTCTCGAATGAGATGTATCCATAGCCCGTCTGCCCTGCAAAGTTGCCCTCTTCGTCAGGAGCGTACTTCATGTAGAAACTGCGCGCAGTCAATATGTGGAATGCCGACTTGATGGTTCATGCGCATTGACTTACGGGTTGTACCAAAGCAGTCCGCCCTCGTCATCAGTGACATCGTAGCCTCGCTTGGCCTGGTTGACACGAATCTCTCCAGTAGATGCCATGTAATGGAAGTATTGATTCGAGTGTACACCAGCCTTGTGCGGGGCTGCCCAGCCAGCTGTGTAAACACCCGTTCCGACTTTGCTGGGGTCATCCTTCTTCACCCAGTTGGTGAGAAGTGTGATTGTGTCCTCGGTAGCCGGGTCGCATCCCAGATTTGTTGCGATTCCCTTTGCCGCGCTAGCCATGACACGCACTGGCTTCCAGTCGGGAATCATCGATTCATTGACGTCGATGTGGTGGGAATTGAGGTAGTAGGAGATATCTGAATCGATACCTGCCCATGCTTTGAAGGTCTCCAACTGGCTTCTGATTATCTCGTTAGTCACTGGCATGGTTCTACTTGAGCATTTAACTGACTTTGGCTGACTCATATAGGAGTAAAAGTAGTTGAAGTCACCCAGCTTCTGTGCTCTGAAACGGGCATCCGCATAGGCGGGATCATATCGCTTGTGGTGCTCAATGTAAACAAAGACATTGTGCTTTTTTGCGGCTTCAAGAAGGGCTTGGTGGTGTTCCAACAGTTTCACTGCAGGCTTTGTGATCAGGACATGGATCCCACGTTCGATGGCATACAAGGCAATTGGGTAGTGGGTGGTATCAGGGGTGAAGATGGTGACTAGAATGCGTCAGTTATTGCAATCCACAGTCTTTCGACGTGCCACTCACTCGCACTGCCTTTTGGGAGTGCGTCAATAGCCTCCTTGTACGCGTTTGGGTCTGTTTTGCCCTGTTTGGGGAACTCGTCAAAAGATACATCCAGACCGTTGTAAGCCTCGGAGATGTTCTTCTGCAGGTGTTCGCCTGGCTAAGATCAGCAATGTGCATCGGTAGAACAGTCCAGCCATAGGACGACGTACGGATGGCGGGGAATTTGCCGCCTGATGTTCCAACCATGGACAGCTTGCCCACCTTGCCACGCCTTCGCAGATCAAACAGCGTCAGTCCTACGACACCGACCTTCTTGTCGGATTTGGAGGCCCCGCCTCCTACGAAACCAGTCGTGTACTCGCCAGTACCGACCTAGGTCTGAATTAGCCCGAAAAAAAGCTCAGATTGCACGTAAGCAGCTGATGACACTGCATGATATGATGTGTACACACCCCAAGCCGGCAATATAACAGGAGCGGTGTGAGATGGCATTTACTGAGGGGGTAACTCACCATGAGAACTTGTACTGGCGCCATGATGAAGGTGGTGTTTGGTGTGGCAATGAGGACGGGACGGGGGGTGAAAGTTGAATTGGAATAGTCTTCAGCATGTGCAGTGTATTTGTGGATAATGGGCACATGCAATACCCGACATGGTGTCGTCGGCATCTGAAGACTCGACTCGACGATAGCGACGGAAAATCATATAGCCCAGAGACGCGATGAGGGGCACCTAACGCGTTCTGCCGGCAGCCGCGGCCGGATGACGTTGGATTATGCCACGAGTCCTTTGGTGGACGCGCAGCGTGCAGCAGGCCTCGTGCAAAATCCTACCAGAAACCGTGTCTCGAATGCGTCGTCTAGACTCAGGACGCCTGCGTAGAGGCGCGTGTCGTCCATGTTCGGCGCTTCACGAGCTGCTGGGCTCGGAGGGGTAGTAAGCTTCCCCAGGCCAAGCCATGTTCCCCCCACGCCCCCGCGCGCTTCCCATTGGTGGAAGAACTTGTCGACACGTCCCATCATCCATCATGATCGTGTTGTCCCACTATCCTCCACATGCAACCACATGCAACCCTGCCTTCTGCACCATCTCCAACCATCAGGAATCCGCCGATTTAGTCATCTGGGTAGAAAAGGCCGCACTCTGTCCCGCAGTTCGCGCAGATGTACCCCGAACTCGCCAGAGCCCTGTGGTCTTGCTCTGCCCTGCTTGTCGCGCTGTCAATGCCCTTGGCGAATGAGGGCTGCGCATTCGAGGCCATCTCGACAACGGCCCTACGAAGGGCCGTTGAGGCGCCCCAGTAGTATTGAGTAGTGGGAAGGTGGGATGGGATGAGGACCGCTCTCTGCCGAACTAAGCTGTGAATTACTCTGTGCCGATTGCCTCCATCTCGTTGCTATATTAAAGCTGACCGAGCCCATAGTCGTCGCATCCTTCATCACAGTTTGGCCACTTCCTCTTTGCCGAATCGTAATCTACATTGTCTCTTCCTCTCTCTCTTCACCTTCCCATCATCTCCCAGCTTCGGCTTCAATATCCAAATATGGCAGCAAACGCAAATGGCTCCAATGCCCACAGGCAACGCACACCCCTCCGGCCGGGTATCTACTCACCCACCATGACCTTTTTCGACCCGGAGACCGAGGAGCTAGACATCCCCGTCATCAAGAAGCACGCAGTACGACTAGCAGAGGCTGGTCTTGTTGGTCTCGTCACCATGGGATCAAACGGCGAGGCAGTCCACCTATCTCGAGCCGAGAAGACTGCAATTACGCGAGCAACCCGCGAGGCCCTAGACGAGGCTGGCTACCAAAACGTCCCTGTCATTGTAGGAGCATCCGAGCACGGCATCAAACTCACCATTGAGCTCTGCAAAGAAGCCGCGGCTGCAGGTGGCGAATACGTCCTCATTGTCCCCCCCAGCTACTACCGTTACGCCATTGACGAGGAGGCAATCTACGACTACTTTGTCAAGGTTGCAGACGGCTCGCCCCTCCCTATTATCCTGTACAACTACCCCGGCGCTGTTGCAGGCATCGACATGGACAGCGACCTCATTATCAAGCTTGGCAAGCATCCCAACATTGTCGGCACAAAGTTCACATGTGGCAACACGGGTAAGCTCACACGTGTCGCCCTTGCCACCAATGCCTGCACACCCAAGAGCAACGGTAGCGGCTACATGGCCTTTGGCGGCATGGCCGACTTCACAGCCCAGACAGCTGCTAGTGGCGGATCCGGCATCATCGCCGGTGGTGCCAACGTGCTTCCCAAGACGTGCGTCAAGGTCTGGAATCTGTGGGCCGAGGGCAAATACGACGAGGCCATTGAGCTGCAAAAGGTGCTCAGCAAGGGTGACTGGGTCCTCACCAAATCTGCCATCCCTGGCACCAAGTCGGCCATTCAGTCATATTACGGTTACGGTGGATACCCACGCCGACCGCTCAAGAGGCTGCCGCAAGAAAAGGTCGATGCGGTCGCTGAAGGGATCAAGGAGGTCATGGAAGTGGAGAAGAAGTTATAGCTCTCTAAACCCTGATTTTCCCCTGCGGCCATGAAACACTTGCACTCGTCTTATCGTTCCAATTTCAAGTTTTTCCTTTCTCTCACCGCACCTTCTCTTTGCAGGCACTCGAGCGAAAAGCACCCTCTATTTGCATTAACGAAACATGGAGGTACATACCCGTTCCTTGTAATTAGTGTTGTCTCCATGATAGTGGAAAATTTGACATTTCGATACATACCCCACATGTGCATATCCACGACCGTTATATCTCGCACGTGATATAGTATTTGCATGTGATTTCCTGAAACGGAACAATCCCCACACAAGAGAAGCACATGTCCTGACATGTCCGTGTCGGTGATGTGGATGAGACATGACTCGGCAACGTGAACGGTTTCGACGCAGGAACCCAAAGACGCGGGTCACGTGCTAGCGCGACACATTCGCATTGCAGGGCTGCATTGAAGTTTCGACGTACCCCACACTACCCTGCAATGGAACACCCCTCATCTTACAGTGACATTCGGCGTGGTGGCTAATGACATGTGTCCATGGTACTGCGATTGCCTCGTCTGTGCGTCCATCACATCTTCTTGCACACCGATGGTGCTCATACCCAGCGTGTCGCAGTCGCGGTCGCGATCCCCCCAGTTATCCTACCCTGCCCTCATTTCTATCAACCGTGCAGACCTCCGCTCATTACTCACAGACACAACACCAGCCACAGACAGCCCCAGCCCCATCCATGAACTTGACGTCCGCACGTCTCACCTCTCAAACTCGACAATTCGCGGTTACCGCAAATTACTCCACATCGGCTTCCACGTCCGTACCCACGCACCTCGCCCATCGCTGCCCAAGTGGTCTGACAGACCTAGCCCACCTCACTCATACCCCCCCCCCCCCCCCCAGTCTAGTCAGCCCTGCCCAAACCAAACTCGGTGATGAGGTGAAAGCATAAGCAGGGGAAAAGAAAACATGGGATTTTATTAAATGTATTTCCAAACCAGTCAAGGCAGAAATGTTGAGAGTGGGAGCAGAGCAGGGTAGGTACGCCGAGTAAGTAGGTACCGATGAACATGCGGGCGTGGCGTGGCGCCAACCAACAACCACCACCACTTCTTCTGACCTCCGCCTTGCCGTGTCTGACATAAGAAGTATCGCGCAACGCTCAAACAATACATGACCAGTGTCCCGTCTTCTCAATGTTACACCGCCACCCGCTTGCTGCAAAGAGAGGGCGAGTTGTTCAGGTGTGCCGTGTGTCTTCCTCGGTCAAACCTGCGGCTTTGTCGCGGCGGTCGGTCATCGGGGGAGGGAGGGGGGTGAGGAGAGTGTGTGGGCGGCGGCAGCGGAAGGATTGCGCTAGTTTGAAATTGGACGAGACCGAATATTTCGCCGTTCGCGTTCGCGCTGTTGGTGGTGCGTGGTGCGTGGTTCGTGGTTCGTGTGTCGTGTGTTCTCGCCGGGTGTGGACGGGTGAGATTTAATATGCGTTGTTTTGCCTATTTCCGGAGAAAACAGGTAATGGAGAACAAAGCGTGCCATGGTGCAAGACTTGTCATGTCTTGTTTGATAGCGTATATGTAATTTTTTTTCCATGCCTCTTTGATTGACGGCGCGAAGACCGTTCAAAGTCATCCATTACCCCCTGCTGCTGCAGTTTGTTATTGCGCTTCCTTCCGCTCCCCCATCATTCGCGTGTCGTTTCGTGAAAAGTAACGCTAACCCAAATGATCCCACAATGAATAGATATAGTGTTACAATCCAATCCAATCCGATCCAGAAAGCCAAACCGGTGCTTATGTGGTTCAACAAACGCCCAGACGCCTAGATTTTTGATGCCCCTCCACTCCACCCCTGTCATGATACATACTCCATTAACTTTCTCTGTGCCATCTCATCTCAAATCGCCAAACCGTTCCCTAGACTCGTCCATCGGTACAAGGATAGTACCTCTCGTCGCTTCGCCGGTGTCATTTCTCTCGCGTGGCCATGGCCCTTAATTTGCGCTAGTGTCGATATCATTACTTTGCGGAAGTTTCTCTGCAGTTCTCGTTAGTCATGTACCGACGGATACGGTCCGCAAGTACGCTTACCTGATACTCTGTATTGAGCGTCACGACGGCAGCTTCGTGAGCCCGGACAATTGTTTCGCAAGCCCGAATCACGCTGTCGTTGGTCTCGGTCGATAGCTTGTCAGCCAAGAGAAGTAGGATGAGGCTTCCTTGTAAAAGATACTGGAGTCGGTTAGCGCGGATCTTCTCCTACTCCTACAGGAGGGTTTAGACACTTCGACGTTTTCCGCCCTTTCCATCTGGAAATGCGGACAATGCCGGCACGTGTCGTTTTGAAAATGGGGGTTGACTTACCATGCCAAAGAGGTAGGGCATGAAGGACAGATCCGGGTCGACGTCAAGTATCTGCTCGACTGCGCGGGCAGCGGCGATCGCGTTGGAGCTCGCTGCGAGGAAGGACTGCGAGCATATCCACATGTTGTCGTCTTCGAGTAGTGCCACTGGGTCCCATTTGCCATGCAAAAGGATATGCAACACGTACATGATGTGGGTGGCGTAGGCGGCGACTTTTCTCGTTTGATGGACCCATTCGCCTCGCACTGGATCTGGGGTGCCGTTGGGTTGCGCATCCTCGTTTGGACCACAGCCATGTTGTGCTTTGAACTCCTCGATACTGTAAGCGTAGCGTTCTAGTTGGCGTGTAATCTCGGCCTCGTGTAGCTCCCAGGAAGTGCGCTGACCGAATCTTGGGTGGTTCTTCTGGGCGTTCAAATCCACAATGTCTCCGAGGATTGTCATCAGAGGCAGGAAGAAGCCAAAGACATCATGTCTATATCAATTAGTAGAATCCAGTAGATACCCGCGGCGATACATACGATGTACATTGGAAACTGAGTCCGCGTTTCCGTGGTCCGGGGTGTCCGGTGTAAAACTCACCCGCCTGCCAGAGCGTGTCTGGAACTGGCTGGAACAGGTCTTCGCACTCATTGTCCAACATGGCGAGCGGGCGGTTGTAGCAGAGACCAAGGTGCCTGTCAACCATGTAGAGTAGCCACCATAGCCGGCGTCTTTCCTCCTTCATCTCCTCGATCAGTGCTGCGGATGGTGTGCCAACGGGCACCTGCGCACTGGAGCCATCCGACATGCCCACGTCAATTTCTCCGTCGATAGCAGCTGTTTCCCGTTCTTTGGCAGAGCCCGGCGGCAGCTCTCGGCCCAACTTGAGCTCCCTTGCCAATGACCATGCTGCATTCCACCACCGCAAAGAAGCCGCCTTGTACTCGCTTGCGGACGTGACTACTCCCAGGTTGATGTATGTCGCCACATCGTCTAGCGTGCCGGTAGGTGCCATGGCACTATCGGATCTCCCGTCGTACCGTCCTATTGCTCGGTCGACTCCGAAAGCGTCATGTGCGGCGGATGAAAGTCCAGGTCCAGGGGTGAATCCATGTGAGGAAGGCGAATGAACCAGAGGCCTCAGTAGATCCACCGTCAGGTTCCACATTTTCTGGCTAATGATGGCTCTTGCAGAGGGCGAAGAAGTGAGGTAGCTGGCTTCGCTGGTTTGGGCCGCGACCCAAAGCATGCTGGAAAGCAATGCCGGGCTGCACTTTCTCGGTTTGTGCTGGCGGAGAAAGCTCCGTTTCCTGAATACGGAGCCGAGAATGTATGGCGAGCGTGGTTCCATGAAGACAGACGAGGAGCTTTGGAAATAGAATTCGAGTAAATCGCATGCAGTGGAGATGTTCATGATGGTGCCAAGATGTGGTAGGAGAGGCTTTAGGACCGGGTACCTGCAGGCGACCATGCCACCACCCTGTTGCGAAGAGTTGACGCTGACTCCCGACTGTGGCGACCCGGTGTCGGCGGATCCATAGCTGTGTGGTGATGACTGCCTTCCGGTTTGTTGATAATGCATTGGGTAGCCCATGTTTGCGTAGTCGGACGGAATCGAGACTGGAGTAACCTTGGGACCGATGAGATGCATGCCTAGAGCAGTCAGTAAGTACCGAACCATGTTCTGCATTTGCCTGGTGGCGGGGATTTGTACACGACGTGGGAATCGGTCAAGGTCACGGTGGCGGTCGAGACTACGTACCATTCATAGCATACATCAACTCTTCGCGAGGCATCTCAGCATGCATAGAAGGATAGGCAGCACCAGATCCGAGGAGCAGAGGATCGATCATCATATGGTTGACAGGTGGGTCGAATGTCGCGCCAGGGTTCATGGCCTGCCAGTCACCGGTAGGCAAACCGCCCTTGCCTTGTGGGAAATGCTGAACGACGGGCGTTGCTTCTGACTGCGACCAGACATCCTCATCCATTTCGGTCATGACACCAGGACGCTCAAAATAGCCAGTCATTCCATTGGGGGTCTGCGGACTACCGCCTCCAGCAGCGGCTTCTTCCCTCTGCTTTTGGATGTGCCTTGGGACCTAGAGCGCGTTAGTTGATAATGGGCAGTGTTAGAGCCATGCTTACTTTTCCTCGTCGTTTCTTTTCACGGTTGTACTGGCAGACGTATTCAAGCTCTATGCATCGCGAACACGGGGCCTGGCCGTTGCATCTTGTTCGCATTCGGTGGCAATGGTCGCATGCTCGGCTCACTCTCCGCTTGACGGGAGCGGAGCCTCGACGTTCCAGCTTGAGAGTTTCTGTGCTGGTTGTAGCCTCCATGATTGGGCGTGTAGTGACTTTCAGCAGCAAGTGGGCGCCTTTGTTCCTAACATGAGAGATCAGCACTTGCCGTCCCCCCCGCACCGAGCATTGGCCGACGTACTGGTTGGAGAGTTAGTTGTTAGTCGGTGGCGACTGGAGATGGAAGTGCGTTCTGGCAGCAGACGGCAGAGAAGGCACTTGGTGACGTCGCGGGAGTACTGGAGGACGAAGGAGTCGGTTGCCGGAAATCTGGGGACGACCACGGGTCATGCGATACTTGGGGAGCATATGTGGGCCTCCGACAAGGCTTTAGGTGCCGAGGGTACATGGGCGACTTGTCTGGTCCTAGGCTACAAAAGACTTGTTCCCAGGGTCAGGTCGACGATCTGTGGCTTGAAGATTCCATGCGTCCACGCGGGCTTCGAGAAGCGAGATCAACGGGGAGCGCAATATCAGACGACGCAATGTTTTAATTCGAGCACCCATGGACGACTGGGAGCTACGGCCCATTGGCCAGGGCGACCAGGCTCTGGGGCAAAGGCGTGGCCAGGGTGGTGAGCGACATTGCACTGACAAGGCCGGGGGGGGCGGAGCCGGGGTTGGTCGAGATGCGAAGCGCATGATTTGGACAAAGGATAAAGACGATTTAGCCGGTGGGAGTGAAGGACGCGGTCCACCTGGTCCACCTTGTCGACCTTGTCCACTTTGTGCCCATGGGAGCGGGGCTTCACGCGGTTCGCTCCTAGCGCCACGCCGTCTGTTCACGCTGTTCACACCGCACGCCAGCTTTCCCGCCAATCGCAGGCGGCATGCAGTCAGCATCCTGGTGTTTTGCTAGTCTTTCCCCATCCCGCACCGTCTACCAATACCACTGCGAAGTCGTCGTACGTACCTGGCACTTCTCCAGGTTGTGGCTTGTAGCGCCTGACCCACCAACTAGTGAGTGACAGCAATAACGGTCCCGAGCCTCAGTGAACTCGGCCATGAACTTTGTCAGCATCATCGTCGTCATCGTCATCATCATCATCATCATTATCACCATACCGGCAGTGTGCATTCTTTGCAGCCCGCGCCGTACCATGGGGTGACGTCTGCTTAGGCATTGTCATGATTTGCACACACGCAGCCAGTCCCGTTTCATGGCATTGTACATGTTTAGGATGCCATGTCCAAGATGAAACCCGATGCCGCCTGCGAGCTTCTCGTCGTGGCATGGTGTTGACGGCGCATGTCAGCCAATCAAGGCCGCCTTCGGACCCACTGGCTCAGTCGAGACCCGAACACATGCACTACCACTACTCCAATGTCGTCGAGTATCCACCACGGACCTTCTAAGTAGAGGTAGTGGTAGCAGTCCAAGGCAGTGCCCAACTGTCGTCTCTTCTTGGTCTACCGTACCTACTACCACTACTATGTACACCGCACCACGCTGCGTGCCGCCGCTGCATGGACCTCAACGCCACTCGTTCTGCTGCTGCCTCTGCCTCTGCCTCTGCATCTGCAAGCGAAGCCGCCATGCCTGTAAACCCACCTCCGATGTGTCGTCGGCCCAACGTCACCGTTTCTCGTCTACCTATATGCGGAACACCACAAACTGGCCGCCTTCCCCTGCCAGCACACCACCAGCGCCGACAGTCCAGCTCCTACGAGTTGCGATCGACATGGAACACACATGACAACAGATCTCTACCGGTATTACCACTCTGCCCCAGCTATAGCCAGGCATGCCACTCAGGTACACGCTACACGGCGACTTCTAGAAGACTGTGTGCAATTTATGACCCGCCTATATCAAATATCTTCTAGCTCATTTCCTGCCCCACGCCAGCGCCAGCTGTCTAGCACCACACCACACTTCCAAACTGAAACTCTCTGTCCGAACAAAGCGTCATCACATCCTCGCGCTCCGTGCCATCATCTGCGCAATTTTGTTCCAAATTTCTTGACACATGCGAAGCCGTCTCACGCGTCGCGGCCTGGCCAGTACTTGCCGGCCCGTTGCACTAGCTCAAACAATGCTGGCTACCGGTAGACGTGGAAATGTGCTTCTTCTGAGTCGCTGCCAGCACGAGGGTGCGCGACACGTCTGCAGCGTGGCAGCCCCAGCACAAGGGCGGCCATGCACGGTGGAGATGCAACGCCCACCAATCTACGCCTCCCGGGTCCTGCCTCCCGTGTGCAAAGCGGCGCAATCATCTGCGTGTCGCCTCGACTGTGACTCTGTCGCCTTGGCCCCTACTATCTCTGCGCCTCCAGGTCACCATGTACAAACTCGGTCTGGTCAAGAGTCATGGTCCACTAACAAGGCCGTTTGCTCGGGGGTCGCGAACTACTAGTTAGGCTCACAAGCTCCGCTTCTCCACACGAGCCAAGCATACTTAGCTTACCAATTGTGAACGATGCTGCGCAGATCCATCAACACCGAGGATACCTCGCTCTCAGAGACGCAAATGGCGAATCCTTAGTCGGATCCCCACATGACCCTGCTACGCATCACAGCGAGGGTCAAAGGTGGTGTGGGTATGCGTATACATGTGTGGGTGGCTACGCGACTCCAAGAGAAAACCGCTTGGTTTCAATATCAAGACGTAAAACTACGAGTGCGCGCTGCACTAATTGCCAGATTAAGGGTCCAGCATCACAACCACTCAAAGCCCAGGACAGCCAAAGTTGGCCTGGCAGTACAGTCCGGGTTTAGAAAGACGCGGGTAATACGATCTACCGTAGATAGCCGGCCCTCTCTTCTGTCGCATTACGTGTGGGCACACCCGGTCTTGCTTTTACCATGTACCCCAGATTATGACTGCTGCGAGGCGTGGTCAGTGTTTCCAGGTCGAGCACCCTGTTACCAAGATCTGGAGCGCCGTCAGCTTCGGTTGAGCGGAAGGCGCTTGTGACATTTACCATGTATGCTTAAATGTCCCTGGTAATGTTATCATGGTCGACCACACCAATAATGCTTTGGCTAGCATGCTAATTACCGCTGACATGAAGCCCTGACAAGTAGCGGGGTGCCGCCGCCGCCCGCCAACCGCTTCGGCTATGCCAGAGAGCAAAATAGCCGTAGTCTGACAGCTACGGCCTGAAGCCTCAAAGCTGGGGAAATCAAGCTCCCGCCTAAGCCCCGATGGGCTTGGGGGGTGCAGCGAAGCAAATACATTTGCCCGCCCACGTCCGCATAGCCCGTCGCGATTATGCAGCCTGGCGCATCGAGCATTAATGCGGGGAAAGTTATCAGACTGGGGGTGTGGGGAAAGGGAAAGGGAAACGCAGGTCACTGCCGGGTTGATGGATGATGCGAGAGGGCAGCAAAGGTTGATTCAAAAGGCGCAAACGAGCATGCATCGGCCTTGCTCTCAACTTGGAGCCTGTCCTGCTGATGGCGTGCAGGTGGCACTATTGATGGATGCGATGCAGGTGCAGGTGCAGGTGCTCAGGGCGCACCAAAGAAAAAAATTATTATGGGGTTGAAGATATACCGTACGGTACCGCAGCGGCCACTCTCCCGTGTTCCTTGAGAACAGACCAGTCAGCACACGCATGACACTGACACGCAAGCACACGTGGTTTCTCGTCTGGTCCTCGGGATGAGGAGAGAAAACGTCGGATGTTTCCCGTCTCGTCGCGAAACAAACAAGCGTCACCATCCATCGCATAATCTCACCACATACTATAGTACACACAGGCTGCCTACCACAGCAACACCCGCAGCCGGACATGTACATTAGTTAGGTACCCCAGCCCAAACCGTACCATAACGTAGGAAACTTGTTCGTCGAAACTGGCGGTCAGTACCTACATACTTAGAAAATGTCCCTTTACCGGGGACCAAGTGCACAGCGCACCATCTCTCTTCATTCCCTCGAATGGTTTCAGACAAACGATTCAAGATCCGTCAATCGGGGCGTCTGCGGTGCGACTTTGCGTTGCTTTAGCGCCATCTGGGTGGCTGGACCCGGAGCTTTTGCAGATCTTTTCTTCGTTTTCTGCGACGGACCATGAGGTGCATCGGAGGTTTATTCGTTTCTTGGTCATGGACGGGACGGGGTTTGTTCTCGTTTACATCTGCCGTGATGACGGGTGAGGTATGCGGTGTAGAGTATGTACAGATACAAATGCAAATGCATGCAGGTAGGGCCAGCGGAGAGTATCATGGAGGGAACGTGCGTTTGTGTTCCTGATTCTCTCATCTCCTGAATAGCGGACCGTGGCGAAATATACATACTTTTGGTCGCATACTCATCTAATATATAGTGTATACCTAATAAACTTGCACATTAACTCATCCCCCTCTCCCTCACTCGAATCCCCCTATAAGTCCCAGCAATATACCCTCTCTCTCTCTCTCTCTCTCCCTCCCTCCCTCTCCTGCATCCCTCACCTCACCAAAACTCTCACCTCGGCACGAACCTACCCCGGCCGACCATCCTACCGTACTCTACCCCTTTCCAGCCTAGCCTTCCCGGCACTAACTCGTCGTCTGAGACAATTCTGGAAACCGCAACCACCTGACTCGAACGTAGCGACCGACCGAAGTTTGACCGGCTACCACACACCTACTTGCTGGGCTTACTTGACCGACCAGACCAGATCAGATCAGGACAAAGCACTTGCTGTGTATGGTTACTACCGTAAAATGTAAAACGTACACGGCCCATGTAGCATTGGGAGGGATTTTACCCGCCAATGGGATGGTGGGGCTTTTGGTGGTTTGAGCCAAAGGGTAAGAATTGGAAGGGGCGGGTTGTTTTTACATATCGGGCTCTTTGTTTACGACAGGACCACGTTTTGAAAATGTGGCAATGGAAGAAGTGGAGAGGCTCGTATATCGATGTAAGGAGCACACTAGCTTGTAGGATAACGCGGTGTGAGAAAACAATTCCACTTACAGCTTCAAGCTTCAAACTCATGTGTCATTCCCGCTCAGAGCCTCAAGCTGGTGTGTGTGTGCGTGTCATCATTCCCGCTCAGAGCTTCAAGCTGATATGTCTGTCAGCTTCAGCTTGGCAGGTGGTTTGTCAAGATTCGACGTATCTGGACAGGGTACCACGTGTTCGTATTACATGTTTCGCTAAGTAGTCGTTTGCATCTGAGCTGGGGCCTGGGAGGGATCCAGTACATGAAACAGACTTGCTATCCCCGAGATACCCATTTTTCTCTCTTCATTTCTTCTCTTTGCCACTGCCCCTCATCTCATCCCCGCCACATGCAAACACATAGCAGAAACATGACAAAGCAGTTCAAACTTACTTTGCCAGCTTGGCAGCATCCTCCTTCATGCCCGCTTGCACCCAGTTACTGCTACTGGCCGCAATCTCTTCGACCTTCTTCTTGTCCTTGAGCGTCTCTTTGATGGTATGTGGGTCCGGGACGTGACGGCCTTTTTCCACACCTGGTCGGGCCGTCATGCGTTCTTCCCATGCCATGAGCGCGGGGAAGTCGGTAGTGTCGATGCCGGCCCAGCCTGCGGCTGCTACCCAGCCGTAGTGTGAGAGATCTGTGACAGGGTGAGTTAGTTATGAATGATCTTGCTGTCATCATACGCAATTCGTCATTATGCAAAGACTTCATGTGGAGGGCGGGCTTGCGGGTGGATCTTCGGAACTGGGTGATACTAACCGGCAATAGTGCACTTCTCGCCACACAGATAGGGGCGATTGTCGGAGGATAGATGCTTGTCGATTACAGAGTAAAGACGGCGTGTCTCGGTTTGATATCTGTTGATGCCATACTCGATGTGTTCGGGCGCGTAGCGCGTGAAATGGTCTTTGAGAGAAAAGTCAGTTCATGCACCTTGTTCATCTCAAATACGACATATGATGTGAGAACAGTCCCCTTTTCGGCCTCGACCTCGTACATTCTCTCTTCGTAACCACGCATGACTCGGAGAATACAGCACTTACTCGCTTGACCCTGCATGGGACCCACTCCGGCATTCTGGAAGAACAACCAGTTGTTCATCTCATACCACTCCCTCGACCCCCTTGGAAAGCTAATCTTGTGCTCCGTGTCGTAACGGTCAACAAGGTACTGCATGATGCTTCCCGATTCGAAGAGGTTGATTTGTTTACCATCCGTAAAAGTGTCGGTGAGCGCTGGGATGCGCCCGTTGGGGTTGATGGCAAGAAACTTATGGAGTAAGCTTATGCAACAATTGTAATAAAAAGTTACGTGGTTGGAGAGACCAATGTGGGGGCTTACCCAGTCTTCCTTTTGCGTGTTCTTTGAGATTTCAATCTTTTGGACTTTGTAGGGGATACTAGACGATGTTAGTGGGTGCGACGAAAAGCTATCATCTGTGTGTTCTCCAATCAAGGTATCCATTAGGATAATTCCCAACTTGATGTAGGTGCCCATGTATCCACGGACCAACATTTGCATCTGGATCCCATCGTGTTTTACGACCAAAGACAGGGCCTGGGAAATGTTGGGCCCAGATACTCTGACGACAGCCCGCCGTCAACGTCGCACTCCACTCTCACGAGCGCACCAGAACCCGAATACCAGAATACTGAACAAGGCCCGATTCAAACGATAGAAAAACTCGAATGTGGATGCCAATATGTACTTACCCGAGCTCCTCCAAAGTGATGGACTAGAGTAAGCACGTATTAGATACAATGTTACTTCTGCCAGCCCCGCAATCAGACTTACTATCTTGATGCCGTTCGGCGTCTGAGTGGTGTATAGCGTGATATCCGAGTTTTGGGACATGATTGCGGCAGAAGTGAGTATGTTGATGCAACTTCAGGTAAACGATGAGTGTGTCGTCGCGCGTGGCTTTCTTCGGAACCTAGTCTTGCCTTGGAGTTTTGTAATTCAGCTGTGTTGATGAAGAAGTGGGGTCCAGTCTGACGAGGGGTAGCTATGACGAGCGCGTTCGGAGGCCGCTTTTTTAGTGGCGCCGAGGCTTGGTCGTATGTATGCAAGGCAATCTACTTGTATTCAATAGTTCACGACTGAAATACGAATGTGGGGAGAGTCTTCAATACGGCCGAGGCACTGCGGGGTCATGTATGCACTGGTCATGGACACACAGGGAAGTACCGCGAAGTTCTATTCACAAGTTTTCCAATCTGAGCTAGTCAAGCCAACCCTGGGTGAATCTGGCAGGCCAAGTACGAGCACGCAATAAAAGTTCAACCGGATGCTTCGCACACCAATGTACGAGCTCCTGGTGATATAAAACGGTCCACGTATCCTTTCGTTGTCATGGAAAGCAACTTGATGTAAGTCTTAATTGTACTTGTCTAAGAACGGCAATCAGAGACCATGCGTAGACAAATGGATTACTATGTGAAATGCGCCATGTCATGCTCTCAACGTATCGACGACACTATTATCGCCCCGGATGGGCATCGTATGCGACATAAGGATGACTCCGAGACTCACAACGTACTCATTATAACTCGATTTAAAATTTCGAATTTCTAGAAGGCGCCATTGGTTCACAATGCCGCCTTGTATCGACGATGTAATGCGTACGATGGAGTACTGTATGGAGATAACTCTGATACTTGAATAGCCACATCAATATCGCGCCTGACGGCCAGAAGAGATTGGCTGCCAAGGCCTGTCGCGTGGACAGCAGTTCTTATCACGTGATGCCGACACTGCCGCCTAGACTAGACTAGCGCTGCCCCCAATCAACCTGAACTTTGCCTCGTCGCGACAACCAACTTCTTTTGCACCATCAACTTCAACTCACAACTGCAACCTTGAGCCTCACAATCATGTCGTGGCGCAACCAGGGCATCACCGGCTCCAACAATATCCCTTTGGGAACTCGCCGTCGTTTCGGAGGCGAAAATGATGATGGCGGTTACAATCCCGCAGCTCCCGCCGAGGGTTTATCTGAGCTGAAGCGCGGCCGCAGCCCAGAGCGCAGTAAGTTCAGCCTTCCACACAACCACAGCTTATACTAACAATAATATCACAGCCTCCTCCACTGACGGTCCGCGACAGCGCAAGAAGCGCAACCGATGGGGCGATGTCAAAGACAACAAGGCTGCTGGACTGATGGGCTTGCCTACTCACATTCAAGCCCCTATGACTACTGAGCAGCTTGACGCGTATACTTTGTATCTTCGCATTGAGGAAATTAGCCAGAAGCTCAAGATCAACGATGTCGTTCCCGCAGACGGCGATCGGTACGTGTCATCTCCTCCCCCAGATCCATCAGAGACTAACAGTCGCAGATCTCCGTCGCCCCCACCACAGTACGATAACTTTGGTCGTCGTGTCAACACGCGCGAGTTCCGTTATCGAAAGCGCCTTGAAGATGAGCGTCACAAGCTTGTCGAAAAGGCCATGAAGACGCTTCCTAACTACCACCCACCTGCCGACTACAGGCGCCCTACTAAGACACAGGAGAAGGTGTACGTTCCGGTCAATGACTATCCGGAGATTAACTTTAGTACGAGACTAACCCCCCTCCCTTGCGTTCCTCCTACATCCTTGCTTCCCTCCCCTTCCTTGATCTTGGCCGGCCTGCTCATATTGCTGGATGTCTTGTGTGCATCTAGTGGCATCTGCAGCGCGGCTATGTCACTAACCGAACACTTTAATCATATATTTTTGATCATTCACTAATTACAGCTTTTTGCACTAACAGTTGGACTACTCATTGGCCCCCGTGGAAACACGCTCAAGAAGATGGAGACAGAATCTCAGGCCAAGATTGCGATTCGTGGCAAGGGCTCCGTCAAGGAGGGTAAGGGGCGCTCTGACGCGGCCCATACCAGCAACCAGGAGGAGGATCTTCACTGCTTGATCATGGCCGACACTGAGGAGAAGGTCAACAAGGCCAAGAAGCTTATTCACAACGTCATTGAGACGGTAAGTCACCTCATCTCCAAGCTGCGCATGTCAATACTAACAATCATAGGCTGCCTCCATCCCCGAAGGCCAGAACGAACTCAAGCGCAACCAGCTCCGTGAGCTCGCCGCCCTGAACGGTACCCTTCGCGACGACGAAAACCAGGCCTGCCAGAACTGTGGTGAGATCGGCCATCGCAAGTACGACTGCCCCCAGAAGCAGAACTTCACGGCCAGCATCATCTGTCGTGTCTGTGGTCAAGCTGGTCATATGGCTCGCGATTGCCCCGAGCGCAAGGTTGGCCAACCGTGGCGCAACGACAACCGTTTCGGCGATCGTGGCCAGCCAGGTCAAGGCCGTATTGGCGGTGCTCCCGAGAACGAGCTCGACGCTTTCATGGCCGAGATGGGCGGTACCGCTGGAGCACCCCGTGCTGCGATCGAGTACAGCGGCAACGGTGGTGCAGGCGGAGACAACTATGGAGCAAGCGAGCGCACTGTCAAGCCTTGGGAGCGTGGCCCTACTGGCGGTGCTGCGCCCTGGGCGCGCAACGATGACGATCGTGGTCGCGGCGACAGCAACTCTGCCGCTCCTCCTCCTTGGGCTGGTGGTGGTGGCGGACGTGGTGGGCAGTCGTACGACCAGGGCTATGGTGCCGGCAACGGTGCCGCGCCTTGGGCCTCTGCTGCTCCAGCTGCTCCAGCCGCTGCTGGTTATGGATATGGTGGATATGGGTATGACCAGTCTGCTAGTGCGGGCGCTCCCGGTGCTTACGCAGGTGCTCCTGGCTATGGCGCTCCTCCTCCTTCCGCCGGTCCTCCTCCAGGTCTTGGTCCTCTCTTCCAGTCCTATGGCGCTGCTGGTAGCCCCCCGCCGCCTCCGCCGCCGCCATCTGGTTCTGTCCCTCCTCCGCCTCCTCCGGGTGATGCTCCTCCCCCTCCCCCACCGAGCGACGTGCCACCCCCACCCCCTCCTCCGGCTTAGTCGTCCTGCCCAGGCAGCAGCGTAGACTACCTGTCGGCTCAGCGTGGGGTTTCGCACCTACGCCCATCCGTTTCTTAGACTGTAATGGCGGGTTGTTTGGCGCTTGCTAGCGCACACATGAGGGCCTTCAGAAGGGATTGCACAGGTAATGGGTGCATGCAAACCCAATATCTGGCTCTCGAGACCACACAGGTAAGCGTATTGGCCAGTCCAAGTATATAAAATGCTTCAATCTGCTTGGATAACCCGTGCCCTGCCCGCGGCTCTGTACAAGTAGCTAGTAGAGTTGTGCTTGAGCTTGATAGTTAATGTACTTTCTCTTCGACAGTCTGACCCGTATGTGTGACCGGTGCTCGTATAAACATGCCAGACAAGTGAAAACTGTAAGCACGTGGAAAGTGTAACCACTCAGATGACGTTGATGGCCGAGATGATGCTAGCTGCTAGCACAAGCGGCGGGACGGGGCAGCAGCGTGACAGGGCGGGCACATGCAGACGAGCCCCATGTTGACCATACAAACTCTCCTGCTACAAGCTCGACAACTCAAAGCCTTCGTTTGCCCTTGTTATTCCTTCTCGATGCTTATAGCAAATAGCTGCTCATTTTTATAGCACTACTAGACCCACCCCGCTTCGCCGCCCACAAGTCACCTGGGCCGATTGCGCGCATCCCAGTCGCTATGGAGCGGATACGCGTGAGCAAGGTATGCGGTCTGATGAAGTTGCAGTAAACGATAGATGTCCTAATTCTGTCACAGGTAGAAAGTGTCTACCTCCTCCGCAGAGGCACTCGCTTCGATGGCACGCTGCATCTCATGCCCCACCACATTGTCTTCAGCTACCTACCCAGCCCGCCTGCAGACGCACCCGCAGACGCGAAGCCGCCCAGGCAGAAGGAAGTATGGATCACGTATCCAATGATCAACCACTGCAGCCTGAAGCCTTGCCCGCCTATCCTCCGCCAGGAGTCCTCGATCCGCATAAGATGTCGCGACTTTACCTTCTTTGCCTTCTTCTTCCCCGATGAAAAGAAGGCTCGTGACGTGTACGACAGTATCCGTGCACTGTCGTGCAAGATAGGAAGATTGGACAAGCTGCTAGCTTTTAGCTACCAGCCAAAGCCACCGGAAGACAAGCAAGACGGGTGGAACATCTATGACGCGAGGCGGGAGTGGAAACGCTTAGGCATCAGCCCCAAGGACACGGAAAAGGGTTGGCGGATATCGGAGATCAATGTGGAATACAAGGTACATGATATGCGACAGATACAGATCGAAAAATGTCTTGACGAGTGGAACAGTATTCAGCGACATACCCAGCCCTGCTCGTTGTGCCCACAAATGTCTCGGACAGCGTCCTTCGATACGCCGGCGAGTACCGCTCGCGACAACGCATTCCAGCCCTGGTCTATCGCCATCCGATCAACAACTGCTCTATAACCCGAAGCTCACAACCAACACCTGGCCTTCGCGGAAACCGAAATCCCCAAGATGAGAGACTAGTCGCAGCCATATGGGCTACCAATCGTGGGTGGAAAGCAGCAAATGCTCCGGCGACCAGCTCTGCGGACCTTAGCCCAGATGCAAGCGTTGTCAACTTGAATGAATCGAGTGCTAACAGCTCTTTTGTGGGTGCAGTCGATGACACCGGGAATGCCGGAAGAACCACCGTAGACGACCTGACCGGATCAGCGGAAACAGACCCTGACCTACCCAAAGTATATGGAGCTCAGCAGCGGAATCTGATTGTCGATGCCAGGCCCACAATCAATGCTTACGCCATGCAGGCGGTTGGACTGGGTTCAGAGAAGATGGACTACTATCCTGGCGCAGAGAAGGCCTATCTTGGCATTGACAACATTCATGTTATGCGAAAGTCACTGGATACTGTCATTGAGGCTTTGAAAGAATCCGATCTGATATCATTCCCTCCCAACAGACAGTTGCTAGCCAAGAGCAACTGGATCAAGCACATTGCCAACATCTTGGACGGAACTGCACTGATAGCTCGCACCGTGGGCATCATGCACTCGCACGTTCTTATCCACTGCTCAGACGGATGGGACCGCACAAGTCAGCTGAGCGCACTCAGTCAGATACTCCTGGACCCGTACTACCGGACACTAGAAGGCTTCATCGTCCTAGTAGAGAAGGACTGGCTGTCCTTTGGTCACATGTTTCGGCATCGATCAGGATTCCTGAGCCACGAAAAATGGTTCACAGTTGAGAATGAAAAGATTGAACGCAAGGATGGCCAAGGAGGTGGCAACGCCTTTGACAATGCCCTTCGCGGTGCACGAGGTCTCTTCAACCGTCATAATGAGTCGAACGAGTCATTGAATCAGCTTCCAGAGTCCAACGGCGATAACGTTACGGACATTGCCGACACTGCTGCACTGAAGCCTGAAAAGATTGGGGCAGCAGAAGAACACCGAGTCACCAAGGTAAATGAACTGTCGCCTGTCTTCCATCAGTTCCTTGACTGTGTCTACCAATTGCATTACCAACATCCAACACGCTTTGAGTTTAGCGAGCGCTTCTTGAGACGCTTGCTATACCATCTCTACTCGTGCCAGTACGGCACGTTCCTTTTTGACAACGAAAAGGAGCGCGTGGATTCAAGAGCAAAGGAGCGAACAAGGAGTGTGTGGGACTACTTCCTTTGCCGGAAGCAGGAGTTCATGAACCCAAAGTATGATCCGGAAACTGACGACACTATTCGTGGAAAAGAGCGGATAATATTCCCTCGAAAAGGAGAGGCACGCTGGTGGGCAGAGTGCTTTGGTCGCACTGACGAAGAAATGAACGTCTTTGGGCCTCAGGCCCCACCAAGCCTTACGCCACAGACTAGCAACGTGAGCAACGGAAAGAGTGGTACTACCACACCGATACCCGAAGAGCCTATCGTCACTGGCATAGAGACAGCAGACGAAGCTATCGGTGCGGGCACGACTGTGAATCTTCCGCCTACGCACGCTGTCGGTGATCGCTCGCCAAAAGTATCCAGCACGCCGAAGCCTTTTGATGCCGCCGCTGCGCTTGGGCAGGATCTCCGACAGGGCGTCATGGCAAGTTTTGAGAAGCTGGGAATCACGGGGAACCCGGGCAGGGTCGTTGGCCCTGCTGCAGAAAGCAATAAACCAAGCGCGGACGTTGCGCGAGAAGCTGTCAAGCCGAGTTCGCAGCTCAGCCCAGACATCGGTCAAAAGCCACAAGAGGTCCCAAAGCCTGATGACGTGGGCATTGCGCAGCTTATAGTCGATAGCGTCGATATGGATGCGAATAAGAGTGCGGAACAGGTGGTAGAGACGGAGGCAGCACAAAACACTGACCTAGTTCCTGGATCAGACATTGTCGAGAAGAAGGTGGAGAATCGGACTAGAAGTAGGAAGCCCAGCCACAACCCTGAGGCGAAGAAGGACATTGTTGAGATGGAGATGCAATAATAAGCAAAGGAGATGGATAGATGGATCTTTAACAGTATGATAACGACGAAGATGATGATTATGACTTTGTTCAGAACGTGGACTTATAAACATATCATAATCATGGCGAATGTAAATGGATGATACCCCGCTTCACTGCATGCAAGGAATTTTCTTCCGTTTTCTCGTTTTGTCTGATCTGACGCTGCTGATATTTGCTGAGATGTGCAATCTTAGTTACCATAGTCAAGTAAGTTCGTCGTTTTTATATGCGTCTTTCAATCTCCTACCACTCCATGTTCCCGTTTCCATGTTCTCCTTCCTCCCACCCAGTAGCACCCCACTCTCCTTCAACCTCTTCGCCGTTTTCCCTTTCCTCGTCCTCGTCCACACCCGCAGTACCCCAAAGATCAAACACTATAACCTTTGGCTCACACTCTTTGCATCGTGCTTTCACGTATATTGCTGGATTCTCCACATGATCACTTGGCGGACTTGGACTACGCAGACTCGGGCTGATGGTGCTGGTGCGATGAGGTGTCACGGTGACGGTGTTGTTGCACTGCGGTTCTGAGCATTGTACTGTCATTGTCGGACATGGGTAGTTGAGAGAGCTTTTGAAAGAAAGACGGGTGTTGGGATAGAGGTGGGGGTTTGCGGGTTGGATGTGAAGGCCGTGGAGGGGCTTGCGGTGGAGGAACGAGAGGGTGGTTAGTCGGTGTCGCATCGTGGCTGAGTTGGTGAAGTAACTTTGCGTGATGAAGAGGATGTAATTCTGGTGAGGTGATGGCGAGAAGAGTGTGAAGAGAGCGCAAGAGCTTGATATATTTTACCAGAGGTTTGCTGGCAGTGAAAAACAAAACTTGGACGATTGTGGCGATTGTTTGAGAGGAGATGCTTTGCTATAGCTGGTTATCGTACAAACGAAGAGGAGAAGTAGAGGTAGGTGTATATACTGCAGATACTACTACAAACAAACACACACCTCGCTCACCCTCCCTCCACTGATCCTCCAGCACCTCCCCCACCATCAGCCTATCCCTTCAATCTAGATTCATAATTCTCAACCAAAAATTTCCTATCTTCCCCCTCAGAATACATCGACATATATGTTTCAACTCCTTTCAATTCAGCTTTTTTTGCACGCTGATGCACGTCTCAGGTCGCTTTCTGTATACTCCAAGGCAATGATTACAGGGTCAGAAGGATGTTCAAGCTCCTCGATCAGTCCTCTGATGTATGGTGTACGATGTTCGTGCAGCTGGATGCAATTCATCTGTCAACGGCAAAGATTGTACGATACAACACTGTCAAGTAGGTACATAAGAGTGCTTCGAAAGAGTGGTATTGATGATATAATTGTCATAAATCATTGATTAAGAATGATGTGTCTACCCACGAAAGCTCCCATCCCAGCATTGAACCGCTGTCCGCTTGGGTGTGTTCATTGAAAAAAAGGGTGCTACCGCCCTCCTTGCATGAGCTGTATAAGGCCCTTGGCAGCATTATCTTGTAGCCCGCTTATACTGCTATCCATGTACTGTTGCTCTTTGAGACGTTGCAGTCTTTGGTGTGCAGTGTCTTCTCTCGCGTCATTCCCCGCTCCGTATCCGGTCGTTGACACGACGGACGCCGCAGGTGCCTGATGATGGCTTCTTTGATAATTGGGGGATGTATATTGGTGGTGCGTGTCATAATTGGGTAATGAGGCGCCTGGAGGTGAGGACGAAGGCTCGTAGCCTTGTATTGTTTGTGAAGATGCTTGGAAATTGTCTTTGGGCATAGCAAACTGGACTGGCGCTGGCCCAAGTTTACCGACGGGACGAAATGGATCGAGGTTCGCCTGTATAAAGGAAGGCGCTTGTCCGCGTTGTGGAGACGAAACTGTAATGTTGGGAACGCGATAGGCGTCGAGAGATTCTCGAGATGACGTGATCGTTGTTGGCATCGACGCGTTGAGCGCGTCTAACGAGTACGAGTACCTGTGAGGCGCGCTGACCTGACATGTCTTGGCTTCGTATGTCCCAATGATATCGGCGTCGCGCTTGGTGACTTGGTTCGTCTTGACCTTGTACAGTCCAAACTTGAGACGCGTGCGCAACTGTTCTGCGCGGGATCGCCTCTTCTCCTGGGAGGATGCCGGCGCGGGTACGGGGGGTGGTGGCATTACATTTGTTATTCCATGTTCGCTCTTCTGGCTAGCGCACATTTCATAGTTGAGGAGGTCGGAGAAGGACTGGCTGCTCTTTTGGGAGTGTTGTATTGGTTCGGGTTCGGGTGAAGGCGTCGCGCGTTCGGTGGGTGAGCCTGGATCTGCGAGGCCGATGGGGTTGTTTTGCTGGCATGTTTTAGTAACGTGACGACGCGTAAAGTGTGGCGGGGAAGGTTACAGTGTGTCTCTGCACGGCTTCGGTGGTGAGGCGCATGCCGGTCTCGACGGCACCATTGTCGCCAGAGCGAGCGAGCATCTTTAAACTTTGGGCCGTTTCGGCACTATCAACCTCGTCTATGCCCCTCTTTTTACTCTTTGAAGACGCGTCCGGAGTCACGAAGTTCTCTTTGTCTTGGAAGCTTGGCGGGGTGTGGGTGTGGGTGTGGGTGTGGGTGGTAACGTGCTTTAGTGGGCTTTGAGCGCGAGTGACTCCAGATGCCTCGTATGCCTTGGCTAGGTTCTGGGGTGTATTTATGGCGAGACTTCCCAGCACGCGTCGATTGGGTGTCTTGGAAGGGCTATGCTGACTTGCCATGTTATGTCTTTGCGGTGTTATGGTGATGCTCATATTATCGCTCGCATCTATCGATTTCGGTGACGCGTTTAAGCTAAGACGAGGCCAATGACGCGTGGAAATAGAATGTTGTGATTTTGGATGGAATGATAATGTCTATATAGGAATGGGCTCTGCTGTGTCTCTTGTTGTGCTCAGTGAAGACAAGTGAAAGACACGAGAGAGGCGCAGGAGGTGTTGTGCGGTGATAGGCGCGTGTGGTTGGGCAAGTCGCATCACCGACGCTAGGCGACGCGATTGGTGGCATGTCAGGGTCCAGCTTGGCCAATGGTGGCGGGACGGGCGCCCTCTGCCCTGGACAAGGTATCTAGACACCTAGTACTAGTACCCGTCTGACTGCATTCCAGTAGGGTTTGGCTAAATATTGCTTATTCCTGCGTCGTTTCGTATCTCGCACATGAACTTGAAGCTACAGCTAGTTTTGCAGACAGCGATGTGGCCATGACTCTACGCGTCTACCCCACGTCACTTTGATGTGCTCCCTCCAAACACGACCTCACCGACTGCATCCATGCCACCCCTGTGCACACACTTTGGAATGACGTTTATGCACCATGGGCGTTCACCATGGATAACCCCGTCTACTGCGCGATAACATGCATGTGCATCTCCAGCCCACGCGTTACGTCATGATCGAAAAGCACATGCACGGTTACTCGGCTCCACTGTCCGCGTCGTGCAACTACCTACGCTAAGTACTATACACATAAACTTCCAGATCCCCAACCTCCACATCCATGTTCATCTACACCTGAAAGTGACTAGAGCATAAGCCCAAATTGTATGTTTGCCCTCAAGAAACATACCTTACAAATATCCCAACTCACCAATTACGGTACACTGCCTCAGCCGCATACGTACGCGCTCTAGCCCCTCGATATGAAGGGTTTCCTTCAAAAAGCAAAGGCCGAGCTGAAAAGCTTCTCTCAGAATGACAGCCAGCACAATGCCCCAAGTCACAGTGGTCACCTTCAAGAACAACATCATCATCATCACGGAGGACCTGTACAGGGCCATGGTCTGCAACAGGGTATCAGCGACCCAACAACTCTAGATATCCTTCGCTACCGCTATCATCATGGTACAAATCTGGGCTCTGTTTATGTCATTGAACGCTGGCTCCAGTCTTCTCGCTTCCCCGAGGGCGCAGAAGGATCAAGTGAACTTGCAGCAGTTCGCGCGTGGGTCGACAAGATTGGCATTGCCGGTACGAAACAAAAGTTTGAAGAGCACTGGAAGAACATTGTAACCGACAACGCCATTGGATGGCTTAAGAATGTAGCAAAGTGCACGACCGTCCGTCTGCCTATTGGTTACTATGACCTCCCCGGACCTGTATTCACTCAGGGTACACCTTTTGAACCTTTTGCTGAAGTCTACACTGGAGCTTGGAACAGTATTCGCTCCTTGATTCAACGACTACGCGCACATTCGATTGGCGTTCTGATCGATCTACACGCACTTCCCGGAGGCGGGAACGCACAAGAGCACTCTGGCACCAATAGTGGACGTGCCGAGTTATGGTGTAATCCTATGAATCGCGCGCTGGGTGTTCGTTGCTGTCAATTCATTGCTCATGACACAAGATCTGGCGCCGAGATTGCTGGCCTCCAGCTCGTCAACGAGGCTGAATGGAAGTGTGAGCGCATGTACGAATGGTATGATGAATGTATCGTGGCCGTCTCCGCTATCGATCCTAGCTTGCCTATTGTCATATCAGACGGCTGGAATCTTACAGAGGCAATCGATTGGTCCCTGCAGAAGAACTCGGTATATTCCCAACCGCAATGCCCGGTGATCGTCGATACCCACTACTACTGGGCATTTACCAAAGAAGACAAAGCCAAGACACCCCAACAGATTATTCAAGAAGCTGGCACCAAGCTAGGCCAGTTGGATGGCAAGGAGGGCTCGGTGAATGATCGCGGAGCTGTCCAAGTAATTGTAGGCGAGTACTCATGCGTCATGACGGAGGATTCGTGGGCCAGGGGCGGTGACGTGCCCAAAGAAGAACTCGTAAGACAGTTTGGTCAAGCGCAAAGCCATAGATACCAACAGCGGGCTGGTGGTAGTTTCTTTTGGACATGGAAGATGGACTGGATGCCCGGCGGTGAATGGGGCTTCAAGGCCAAAACACAGGACGGGAGCATCATACCACCCAAGTATTTGAACTTATCCACTGATGATAGGCATAAGATGATCGAAAAGGCGCGACAGGAAAGAAATGGGCGCATGCATGAAGCGCTTCAGCAACACGTTTCTTATTGGCGCGGCGTGGACCCTGACGGCCAGTATGAGCACGAAAAGTACGAACAAGGCTGGCAAGTGGGATATCAAGACGCTTCTGCATTTTTTGAAGGTAGACAGACACGAGGCGACAAGATCGGCATGCTTGAGCTCTGGGTTCTCAAGCGCGTAAGAGAGAGTGGCTACAGAGGCGGATTCACATGGCTTTTCGAGCAAGGTGTGCGGAAAGGCATTCAGGATTACTCGGATGCCATCGGTGCCTAGTTGTGTCATAGTGTTTGCGTAATTCGTTATTTACCGTCACCTGCCGTTCCTTCAGTGACTGACTGCCCCGATCACGAGGTTCGTGCTCTAGCACTCATAGCCGACAAGTGGCACAGCGATAGCAATGACGCGCTGTATGGAGATAGTCAAATCCAAATCGGCTGCTGCTGGTATCACTGTCACTACTTTCAAGCTACATTCTACTATTTCTTCTCTCACTAACTTGACCTCACGCGCTATTGCTAGTAACGACGCCCCAACGCATGGATTACAGCCGCTTTATGCCCCCAGATGCGATCCCCAACGTGCCTGGTGAGGCGCTACCTTTCATTCAAAACACAATCGAAAGAACCCCATATCAGGCATACTGCGAAACGACAACCTCGTCATCTCGGTCTTCGAGTAGTAGGAGTTTGATGCCCAGTCCGCTGCGAATACGCGGGCGACCCTCATTACAGACTGAAAACGACTCGCAACCACCAGGACACGATGAATCTGATCAAAACACTCTTCTCATCCAAGCTGCGGCAAGCGCTCCCAGGCATTATATCGATGCGGTAACATTACTCAAGACGGGAGAGGATTGCAAAACACAAACACAACGGGCCAATTGCGATACTCTTACCGAGAGTGCAATGTCAAATCACGTTACACAAGCTGTCACTCCACGCGGCAGCCACTCGTTAGCTTCAGACACAGTGACAGAGTGTAACGCAACACCATCACATCCGCGAATACAACAAGTAGAATATCCCGACTGCGCAACAACTCGCACCATATCGCGTAAGCCGATTCCAAGAGATGATGGATACTCTGGTACATACTACAGACCGTTACCGTCACTTCCGTCTGGCGAAGGTCCGTTCAAGGATGATCATAGTGCAGCAGGAGACGTCGATGACGAGGAGGAATCCAGGCAAATTCCATCCCAGATATCTACACTGGCTGTGAGCCCAAAAATCAAATATCGAATCAAGCGGAGGCCATTACCGAGCCCGTATGAGTGCAGGGGGTCGACAGGACGGAGTGAGAACATCGCGATTAAAGCGACGCACTCATCTGGTAGTCTTCAAGCACCACTACGCCCCTACAACCGTGACTCAAGTGTCAGCCTTCGACAAGATGTCCTCTACGACCGTGCACACTCCATTGCAGCAGATGCATCGCACATTCCTCGCGGTCACTGGTCCGATGTCGACAACGATGTTCCCACATCCCGCCTTCTCGAACCTAAAAACGCAATGCTAAAGGACAAAGTCGGCCAACTATCTCCTTGTACCCCAGACATACCACCACCTACACCTCCCCACTGCGCTACCTTCATCCAACCAACCGAATATTTCCCCAAACAGCCATTTCCATCACCAGCCTCTGCACATTCCACCCACTCCTCTCTCGATATCCAAAATGGACCCCGTCCCCCTCCATGGGGCTCCTACGACGCCCTCGAGTTACAGCGCCGCCAACGTAGCGAGGCGAGGGAGCGCCGCATGCAGACACGTGATGGAGGTGTTCGATTAATTGAGGATACCGCTTCAACGTATCAAAAGTCTCACTCGACAGATAGTCTGGTTAAAGAGCCGGCGCGGGAGGTGGAGGTTTATAGAGAGCAGATTTTGGGGGTTTATCCGGATATGGCATTTGATGGGGAGGCGGGAGCGGGGGGAAGGGGAACGTGTTGGTGTGTTTTGATGTAGAGTTTGGTTGGAATGGGTTAGTGTATGAGGATGGGTAGATGGAAGTAGCTAGACGGTGTGGTTCGAGGATGCATCGGCGTATGTGGAGACCAATTGGCCTTGTTAGCCTTTACGGACTTTGGGTGGAGGATCTTGCCCTATTTTTCATCGAATATATATCTATTTTTTTTTCAATCTCGGGCTGCTTTTGTAAACCAAATGGCTAGTTTGTGGGGTTTCCCACTTTACAGGGCTGAAGTACAAAATCAAAAACGTGCAGTATCTCGACATCCTCCATGTTCAAGGCATCTTTACCCGGTCTTCATCCTCTTTCTTCTTCTCAGGGAAGTAAATAGAAAGTAAAGTAAAAAATGCCCCGTAGTGCTTTCATCATATCGAGAATCAACCATTCCTCCCATCCCAGACATTTTATAAAATATTCAACAGTCTCTGTATGTCAAGCACAGAGTAGCAGTGGAACTGACTCACTGTGGTGCTGTTACCATCACATGGCACGGAATGGTAGAAGTGATGGTATTGAATACTCATGTTTTCTGATCTCCATCTGAAAACGGTCGAAGAGGGCAATGGAACTTAATGAAAGAAGCGAAGTTTGAAAGATCGAAGCCCATACATGAACGGTCCAGTTTGGTACGGTAGACGCTTCCCAAGGCTGGGATTTACCTAGCGTAGATCCCTGTTCAGGTGGCTGGGAACCACGCCGCGGTAAGTGCGACGCTTCAACCATCCTTTGTAATCAAAACTTCAGTCACCCTCCAGGGCTGTAAGCTACACCAGTGTCGCGACTGCTATGACTCTTAGATCAAAGACTTTTGTGCACACAACGTGTTTCAAATGGACCATCCGCCACCAACACCACCACCGCCGCCGCCGCCTCCCAGAAAACTATCTAAAGTGTCAAGCCAGGGAATTTCCATACCTCCGCCACCTCCCCCGCCTCAAGTCGCACACGAACCCATAGAAAAAATCGGCTACATGCGTTCACTCATCGCAGAAAGCGCTCAAACATCAGAGAAGTCCTTCGAGCCCTGTCACATGTTCTTCTATGGCTCCCTCATGGACCCCGAAGTCATTCAATCAGTAATCAAACTCACTGAGCTTCCAACCACAAAACCTGCCACAATCTCCGGCTTCAAAATCAAAATGTGGGGTATTTACCCCGCTCTTGTACCCAGTGGAGAAGCCGATAAGGTTGTTGGAACAGTGTGGGAGTGCAAGGAAGAGCAGTACTTTCAACGCTTGGCGGAATATGAGATTTCGGCATACACTTGGACTGTATGCGAGGCGGTTTTGAAAGATGGGACGGTGATTGAGGGGTGTCGAACGTTCTGCTGGGCTGGGAAGCCTAATAGCAGGGAGCTTGAAGAGGGGAGTTTTGATTTGGAACGCTATCAGAAGTACTTCAAGCCTTCTGTTACTAGAAAGAGGTGAACTGCAGTCTGGGGTTGGCTTCAAGCGCCCTCATTTGTGCGTTCCTCGTCCCGATAAGTTCGAATGTCAAGGCTCAGAATGCAGGTCTCTATCACAAGTTATTCTAAGAAGATGTTAACAATTTCTACTTGAGCAGATGGTTCAGAATAGTAAAGCTATAGGATGAGAGTAACATCGCCTGTTATCATAAAGCTGGTTTATCCAAATATTATTTTACAGTGTTTCTATTAGTTAAGCAGAATCTTATACAAACATGGCAAGAATTCAACCTTATTTGAACGTCAGAAGACGCGCGATGTATACGAGAGACAGTGATCAGGAAAAAAAGGGGGGAGAGAACACGGAGGGAAGCCTCACACAGACAGAAAACGATAGAAGTAAAATTGTAGTTTGAAATACAGAAAGCAGAGCGTGAACATTGTTGAAGATATCGCGAAGCAATACGAGCTATCTAATAGCTACTAGCCATAATTGAGACTCCAAAATTTAGGAGGAACTAAGGGTGAAGCATCCAGTCATAAGGAAGCTCCTGGAGGCTCAATGGCGTCAGAAGACAAGTCCAGGAATAGAGTTGAAAATGTGATGACGCAGGAGCCTGTTTGAAGAATAAACACCGAGGATTGACAGAAAAGATATGGAACAACGCTCTAGAGAAATTCCCAGGTCCTGCAGAGGAAAATTGTGAAACATAATTCTGGATAAGCGGCTGATTGTGACGACAGGTTGCGATAAAGCCGAGGGTATGAGTGCAATAGGTAAACATACAGTGACATTCCAACCGTTGCACGTCAGCAGTCTGATTATGTTCACAGTTCCTGATTCCAGTCAGGAATTCACTGTTGGTTCTTGAATCTTCTTTCATATCTGCTGCGAAACGGAACTGAGTAACGAATAGTGTCACATTGCCGAGCCTTCAAGTCCGATCGATGCAATCTTGCAAACATCGATAATAGTCTACATTTACATATATAAAGCCATGGTACTCAATCAACAAGAACCGAGAAGCATTGCAGTATCTTACAGGCATCTGATAAACACCCAGACATCCAACACATCAACGCCTGGGCCTGGCGCCTAGTAAACTCAACACCTACATCAATTCAGCTTTATAGGAAATATATACATACACGAAAATGCATCTTCCAACCCACAAACTCCAGTTTCGACAAAAGTCTGCAACCTCTTCTCCCGAAGCCACTACCAACAGAACCGCCACTCCAGGAGCTCCTACTCCCATACCTACTCCTGCAGTTTCTCATACACCTCACCCTCCCCCTCCGGCTAAATCTCGCTCATTCAATATAAAAAACAAGTATAACGTCCAAACCGGGGTCAGTGTTCTTCAGAACGTTAGCAGATGGACCGATAAGGCCGCTTTGACACCTCAGAAACATGGAAATTACGTAGCTTCGAAGCAAACTGGGGAGAAGCACCAGGTACAAGTCACTACTATGTCTGGAGACACAGGAAGGCACACTACTGAGGTATCGAGAGAGACTATCATACACCAGCAGACAGAGGTGTCAGAAAAGCCGGACATTACTACAGGCGTGCAGATGCGCAGCACTGGTGTACGAAGGGAGACAGTTGTCTACAAAGAACCCGAGTCGACTGAAAATTCTGGTACTACTGAACAAGCAAAAATGGACAAAAAAACAAAGCCTATTAGTGTTCTGAGCAACTCCATTGAAACCAGAAATATCTTGAAAAGCGAGAATCACAACATGACAGCGTCAACTACCCAAAGCGACTGCCAGCCGCGGGAAATGACCCTAGTCACAGAGGCGCATGAGCTGCACGGCCACGAAGGCGGCGATAAAAATGCTAAACACATGGAGCACATGGAACATGACACTGACAGCGAGCACGAGTACCCGGATACTTCCGACGATGACGATGAGCACAGCGAGGAGTATGAGTATAGTGGTGACGAGGAGAGCGTTGAGGAGGACGATAGTTCGGAAGAGGAGGATGAGGAGGTGAAGTCGGAGCAGAAGCCTATGACTGCTCTTTCTGCCCACAAGTGAGCAACAGGTGATGAAATGAGCAGGTTAGTTTTGGATAGTAGGCGGAATTTGTTAGATCATATCAAGCAGAAGGTTCGATAATAATGAGATGCAATGAATGTAAAAGACTAGAAATACTCATGGCAGTGTAATCTGTCGCGGCTATCTGTTTGTCCGAATATGTCATATAACTCCCTACTATGTCACCGATAAATAGAAGTTAGCACTTTCATGGCTTTTGTGCGGTATCAGGTCTACGAGTTTGAGGATATATGCTATATTATCTGGTTTCACGAATCTCATGGATACCTGCTGATGATCGTATCGGCTTTGGGGTTATTCTTTTATGTGATGCCCATGTAGCTACTTGGATGTACTTTTTAATGATACACTGAGTTTGAATGATGAGAGATATGACAGTGTATTTTGTCGTGGCTACCAATGGGTCCGATTATTTAACATTCCTCCTACTCGATTACTTTCAGATTAGAGCTAAATACTTCAAGTAACTATCCAAAATACATTGAGAAAAAAAAAGAAAACTTTAAAAGATTACATAGACGCAGTGAATTCACGATCGAAGAGAGCCCCTAGCCTCAAACAAGCATTCTAGCATAATATACATAACACGGGTGCAATCAAGAATATATTGATTGAAGAACATACGACGCATGACTACCTCATGGATGAAGAAGGTTGAATTCGAATGTGATCGTTCGCTGGATTCATTGAAAACTACCACATATGTAACCAACAAAAGATATTTCCTGTGTAATTCAATTTGCCGAGAACAGTGAATTTGTGAAGTTTCCATATAAGATACCACCTCGCTGCACCTTCCTATTTCTCATACAACGGTAGTGCTACCAGAACACAAATTCCTATTATAAATAGCTTCATCCTTGTTTCTCGTACAGCACCAGCGCTATCACTACACAAATTTATATCTTACTTACGTAAAAAGCTCCAGTATTCACAACCAAAATGGGATTTCACACGAGCGATGACGAAGAAAATCAGCTACCTACCTAGGTAGCCTTTTCATGCTGGCAGTGAACCACTACCAATGGAAAAAGTTGTGTGAAAGGAGAGAAGACTTCTGCGCGAACATGTCGCCGGCTCAAAGACCATATCGCAGCTATGAAACAAAAGGAAATACAGAGAGAAGAAGAATTCGACAGAAAAATAGAAAGAATGAGGCAAGCTGCAGAACAAGACGATAACTCGAAGGAGTAGGTGGTCAATAAGGCATAAACTCATATAACTTGCATTGCCAAGACAATATAACCGGACTTCAACCAGGCTTAACAACCTCCACTACCAAAGCCTCCACATAATTTACGTTCAAGACCAATCAGCCCTCAAAGAATGTCCCAGACATAAATTCCTCTAAAAGTGCCACGATGCCCTCAAACGGTGGAACATCGGCACATGCGTACGACAATGACGTACGCCGTGTCACGTTACACACGCGCAGCACATTCGCTTATCTGCATGGCCCTAACTACATGATGTTGTGTCGTCTTCTTGCATCTCAAACAAAAACATTGATCTTCGAGACATGAATTCAGGACTCCCGTGGCACGGACTTGGTGGTTTACAAAGAGCGGTTGATCGAGTGTGTAAGGGAGCAAATGAGTCACTGACTTGCCTCGAGTATGCTTGGATATTGAGTGACGGTGAAGGTGAAGAAGAAGCCAAAATAAACAAACACTGGCTGCGCAGTTACTCACACTCACCTTCACCTGGACTCGGCAGCGCAGAATCTTCCGTTTGCAAACTTTCCTTCTCGCGTGTTCGATAGTCCAGCACGGCCCCCGCCCACAGTCACTCTTCTTCACAAAAAATCTCTGATTCTCTTTCCTTCCTCATCTTGTAACGCCGTCTTACGTACTGCGGATCTTTTCTGTCTTCATTGTTTACCTCAGGATCAACAGCATCGCAAACATGGCAACACACATCACTCCCCGTCTGCCTGTCTCACCACCGTCAAGCCCAATGCGCCCAGAGACAGCGAAGTGTACGATCCGAGCCATTCCGCCATCGCCATCGCCATCGACCTCGCCGCTTAGCCAGACAGAAGCCTCAGGGCTCAACTATGCTGACACGGGCGCACGTGATTCTAACACTCTGGCAGTTAGACAAGCCGCCATGGGGCAACCCAGGAGCGACGGGCTGGGGAAGTCCGTCCCCGGCGGAGAGGCTGTTGGATCAGCCACAGCCAACGAGGAGGGAGGCGACACCTCCAGCGACTCGGAGGTGGAGTATCCCGATACTCCCACGCCAATGACAACCTGGCAGAAGCGCAGTGCCTACCTGGACCTGGGCACACCAACGCCCCCGTCCGTCACGAACTCCAACGGCCCATCAAAGCCCAGGTCAAAGGCAAGCAGCTCCAGCCTGAGACAAGGTGCTGCTCCAGTGCCTCTATTGCCAGTCCGCCCAATGCACCCGATGCAGGAGACGACGCAAGATGAAGCGTACAAGCAGCGCAAGGAGCTAGAACACGACATCGTCCAATTCAACAATGAGTCGAGGGCGCAAGGTATAGCCACGGAGCTTCAACGCTTCAAGAGGAGCGGTGAAGACGCCGCCGTTGTCACCAAGAACGCGTACAAACTCCAACCTCGTCATCCTGATCATCCTCCTCCCACTCAAATCACGCGTCGTCCTCTTCCTCCGCCTGGCCGTGTTCCTCCTCCTATTCCTCCTCCTCAGCCTCGCCGTGTTCCTCCTCCTGTTCCTGCTCCGGCTGCTCATCCCGCTGTCGACATCTGCGGTAGAATGCCGTATCACACATCCATCGAAAATCAAGCACACGCATACGCAGCTGGACAAGGACACCGTCCGTTCTTCTCTCGTGCCTCAGCTACTTCCAACGCCACCATTGCAAGCCATCAGGCTGTCTTCAACACCCCAGGCCGCGACGAATTCGAGCGGAAGAAGATCACTTTGGAAGCCGATGAGGGACCGTTTGCACATGCTATCAGCATGCGCGACTTGAATCAGTCTAGGCGGGTCATCAACGATGAGGTCGAGGCTCGAGCTCCTGCTAAAGATTGGAAAGAAGAGATGATGTGTGGGTGCGTGGCCATGTGAGAGGCGAAGCAGTCCGGGAGATTCTTGTTTCTATTTTCTCTTCCTTTCTCTTACTTTCTTTTGTGTATAGAACGATGATGATGCTCACGATGGCTATGATATGGATTGCATGCGACAAGGCCGGGATACAAAAAGGTCTAGAAGAAGAGACACTGAGGAATACTTTTGCCTACACGACCCGATCGGGGCTTCACTGTTGATGGATGTTTTCAACTTATTTCCTTTCTTTTCTTGCCTTCTTTACGATGACAATGTACGATGAAGATACAAGAGACGAACAAAATGGGAGATGAAGGCGTTTTTGTGTAGCTCAGCAGAGTTTTGCTAGTCATCAGTTCAATTTTACAATTACCATAGACTCATTGTCAGAAGTGAAATGCACGGTGAAAGTAAAAATCGTGAAAACACCACTACCACTAGAAATAGCCAATAAACCTAGGCTCTCACTCAGGACTCCAGCAGCCCAGCGACATACTCGCCATGCGCGCTCCCAAACTACAGTACCATGGTACACCCACCCGCATCAGGAACAGCGAGCGAGCCACACACCCCCAAAACAACCACCGTTTCCAACTTCGACACCACCGCCAGTCTACACACCTTCTGACCGCTCTTCACCCTAAACACCACAAGCCACCGAAATGCGCAAATCCAAATCCAACGCCACCGCCACCGCCAGCATCAGCGCCAGCACCAGCTACAAAACATCATCCAGCACAACCCTTACATCCACCCCACCACGACCATTATCGCCCCTCCCTCCTCCCCTCCTCCACACCCATCCTAGGCTCCACCGCGAACGCAACCGCGCACCCTACATGCTATCCGACCTAATAGCCACAACACACCGGCTTTCAGAGACGCTACCGTCTGAATTGTGGGAGTCTAGTGCTGTGTTTGGGTTACGGAGGGATGGGAGGAGTGGGGAATTGCAGATTGTGAGCTTGGGATTGGGGGTGGCCTGTGTCGGTGGTGGAAAGTGTGCAATAGAAGAAGGGGAAGGAGAAGAAGGAGAAGGAGAAGAAGGAGAGGGACAAGGGGAAGAAGAAGAGGGTGTTGGAAGAACGGGGATGGGGGATGGTAAGGCTACAAGGACGTGGGCTGAGAGGTGTGTGTGTTGGATCAAGACGCGAGGCGTGGCTTTGATGACGTGGAGACGGGTGAGGGGGGTATTTTGATAACTGGATACCGACAAAGAAGAAGAACAAGAAGAAGAATCGAAGTGGCTGCACTTTGCAGGCGACAAATAGTCCCAGGAGCAGGATCTCTGGGAGCGAATAAACGGGACAAGTGAGAGAGATACAACATTGTTGGATACCAAAAGATGTGAGTGGGCATTCTACGACAAGAGATATTCCTCTCCGTCACGCTTCACTTGGCTTAAAAAAAACTACAATATACAAGACTCGAGAACTAATCGCGCTTCTTAGACGAGGAAGATTCGGCGGCCATGTCGAGACCCTGGATGATATCTGTACCAAAGACAATGGTCATATATGCTGGGAGAGCAATCCAAAGACCGCTGTTGCGATTTGTTAGCTTGTGCTTGTTTTCATCACAGAAGGATAGGGGGAGAGCCCGAGCCCAAGCCTAGAAGCAAGAAAGCACAGAAATGGTAGACTTACTTCATAATGCCGTAGAACCAGAGAAGGGTAAGGAAGTCATTGTGCTTGACATTCGCGAAACCAGAATAGTACTCGTTGAAATCTGTCCTTCATCAGCCCACAGCCCACAACACACATCCCTCTCTCCTTCCACACGTGTAAAAAACTTACAATAAAGCACCGTCTTACTCAACGTCATCACTGCAGCCGCAAACCCAACCAACACAGCGCGATTCCCACTCTTGCCCCGCACCTTCCTACCACCACTGAGAAAGTTGCCTTTCCCCTCCACCTGCACGCCCGCCGCAGCCCCCGACGTAGAAACACCATGTTTGTAAACCGTCATTGCATAAATCGCATACAAGACAAGCTCAACGGCATTCAGAACGCCTTGCGCGCCTCCGAAGCCATCACCTCGCTCCCATCCGGGCCAGCCGTATACATGGTCAATCGCAGCGTATATCTCGTATGGCTTCCAGAGAGGCCATTGTAGTGCACCACCCGCCATGGTGTGCGGGCGCAGTAAGATGTAAAACGTGTCCCAGAGGACGAGGGGCCAGGACACGGCGAGCCAGCCGAGGGTGATGTTGGAGGCTGTGTGGCACCAGCCGTCCTCGCCGTATTCCTCTGGCGCCGGGGGAGCGACTTCGGCAGCGACGTTTTTGGCCGCGCGCTTTGCGAGCGATTGGGCCGATGGCGACGACATGGCGCTTGGGTCTGGCGTTGAAGTGCGAGAGCGTGGTATTTTCTTCGTGGGTGAGGGTTCCGAGGCGGGGAAGTCGCCTTTGGGGGTGGAACGCGTCGACACCATGGTTGCGCGCGCGTTTATGTGTATGTACGTATATCACGTCTAGGAGCGGAGGAAAACGTAAGCGCTGGGGAGTTGGACGAGAAATGTAAGAGTGTAGACGTAACGTGTTGTGTTACGGAACCAGTGGGGTCTAGGTTCCTTGCTTAGCCGGCGGACCTATTCCCTAGCAGGAAACAAATTGAGGGAGTTGTGGTTGAGGCCAATCAGACTCAAATCGGTCCTGAGCGCGGCGTTATTGGTAGGAAAGCCATCACTGCACACAGTAACCCGGAGACTGTCCCTAAGATGCCATCAGCAATCCTGTGAAGCTTCTCATGACCGTGGATCTGCAATGGGATACTCGCGCCTGAACGAGCGCCTGCGGGTGGCGCCAAACTGCTCAAAACAGCGCACTGCATGCAAATATAGGTTGGGATGTGCCAAAATCACGCAAGTCTGACACGCAGGCTGACGTTTCCACGTCATGTTCATGGGCAGCGGCGTGTGACATAACGATAGTATGCGGGGGAGCTGATATTAACACTGTACGACATGTAAGCATCAGCCTGAGCTGATGACATCAAACACAAGGCATGGGTTAGTATTCACAGCGTAGTCAAGAGCAGTGTAAAGCTTGACTGCACGTCACCATAGCTTGCACTTCCAGATGTGTCAATGGTCATGTTGTTCCATTACTTTACTACGTTCCGCGTACGCTCATCCCATGCTTGCTCGTCGTGAATGAATGTCGTGCCAATATCACAATCGCCCCCGTCAAGAATAGGTTAAGCGGTGTATATCAAGGACAGGTGGGTTCGGAGTGGACTTGTCGCATGGTAGTGATCGTTTTGGGAGTTTCTGACCAAGGCATTAGAAAGGAACCCCATTCAAAGAGAGTGACAGTGCCATACATTTTCCGCAAGTGCAAGCTCCCTGAGCGCAGCCGCAGTCGGCGCAGGTGCATCCAGAGTTTCCGCAGCCGCCCTTCATTTTGATGTTTGGTCGAAAAGTCCGAAAGTGGTTTTGTGAGTTGAGAAAGTAGTGTCGTGCTTTTGCTTTGATAGTTTGCTGGAGAGAAAGGAAGAAGAAGAAGAAACCGGAGGGGTATTAGCGGGGCCTGCCTTTTATCTTCAAGAAACTCGATGACCAACCGGTCTCGGCACCAGCAGGCGTGACGCCGATAGCCGCACTTGTAGTAACATCTCAAACGCTACGCCCCGGAGTATCTTCCAAGATTGTCATTAGGCTGACCGGGTTGAACTGCCATCGAATCAGACAAGGGGCACGGCATGTGGGCAGTGGACGTGGTGGCAAATCGAACTGCCTGGTCAAGCGTTGGCGGCCGCACCAAACCGTGTTTGCGCAAGTTGCGTGGGAAGGTCGTGTGAGTTGGCTATGGAGTCTAGGCGCGTGGGGCAACCCACGACTTGTACTTCCCCGAACGAAGCCATGAGTTGAGCTAGGAATGTTGTTGAGATACCCGACCATGTGTACTCCGAGTCATAATCGAAAATGCTAGATGATCTGATAGTGAAATTCGGTCTCATTGCGCATTGAGAGGGTTGCCTGCTTTCAGTCGACATTGCCAGCTGTCTCCCACGTAGCCACCACACTCTTATCCCGAGCGAGCCGTGTAGTGAGCAACTTACGTATCAATCCCAACCCTGACCCAGCACGCGAAGGCAACGACTGGTATTGGAGTTTCTGTCGCAGCCTCTTGCGTATCTGCAAGACTCGTGGCCTCATTCTGGGAATTTTGATAGGCGTAAACGGTGCAGAGTGGCCGGAAAGTACACCGTTCAATCATTCAGATGACCCCCCTTTTTTCCATGTTTGCGAGGTCAATGACCTCCTCTTCAATCTCAGACTCTGGCGCGTGTTTGCCCTTTGCATTCTTACCGCCTTTGGCGCCGCTCTTGCCACTGGTATTCCCCCTCTTCCCATCCTTGATAGTCTCTTCGTCGTCGTCGTCGTCGCCAAACAGGAAGCCTTTGCCCTTCATTCGTCTCTTCTCGTCAGATGAGAAGGTGGAGTGCGCAGTGCCAGAGGCAAAATTTGACGATGCCGAGTCTTCACCAAGCATCCAAGAGAAGTTGGACGAAGTGAGGTGTGGTCTTGAGCGGGGAGAGAGAGTCGTGGCAAGATTCGACGGAGGCGAGAGAGCCTGTGCTGGCGGAGATGTGGGACCAGAATTGTGAAGAGAGGGGTTCTTGGATACTGCCGTCAATGGGGTTGTCGACTGAGATGTCGTCGTTAACGAGATTGGCGGGACACTAGAGGTTTGCTCCAACGAGACTGGGTACTGGGGGCTCGGGGAAGCTAGCGTTGCCGCGGCTTGTGCTGTTGCAGCTTGGTCGGTCACTTCGTCGGCAGGCAGCGGGATTGAGGAGTCCTCGAGGTACACTTGCACAAACTGCACTTTTGCAATAGCGAGACTAAGCGCTTCCATGGCCTCCTTTCCCTGTTGGTCGCCCTGTCCTGCCTTTTGCGCCTCGTCGCGCTCCCTGTGGTATTCCCACAAGTCGCCAACGGCAACTTCCAACATCTTAGCCAAGTTCTTGTTTCTCCGGTCCAGCTCTGCCGCTTTCCGAAGAGCGTTGGCCGATTGCACTCGCTCGAGGCTTGATCGCCCATTTGCAGTGGCTGTGCTTATGTTCCCGGGCTTTCGGAACTCCCTTCCCCCAGATCGCGGCGTTGCGGTTCCAGTGTTCGCGCCGGACTGGTAAGACTCGACATTCTTCTTTACTTCACCCACGGCATCTCGCAAAACCTTGCCCACGCCCCATTGCGATCCACGGTCCATGACGTTCTTGGCAGCCCCTTGTAACAATGCCTCGAACCCGACGCCTTGTTGGTTTATGAAGTTGGTAGGTGACCGTATGTTATTGCGCGTTCGACTGGAGACGAACGACGGCGACGGCGACGGTTCGCGGTCTTTGGCCATGGGCCCAAGCTCGATGACTGGCGCTTGCTTGCCGTATCGGGTGATGATCTCAGCACCACCTTGCGGTGTGAGATGATCTCGGAGATACAGAGCATCCTTGATGAAGGTATACGGGGGTGTGGCTGGTTCTGGGTATCTTAGCAGAAACGCAAAGGCCTCGTTAGTATCAGCTGCGATCAGCTCCCAGCGTATGCGCAGTAGCATAGCAACTGAGATCATGTCAACCAGCTCCAGCGACGAGTCTATGGCAAACAGCGCATCCCACATGTCGAATACGGCGTCCAGGGAGAATTCGCGGCCGAATAGAAGGCGTATCCAGCGTCTGGCCATGTCAGCAAAGGCAGAACTGGGCGTGTTGGTGGCTTACAAAAGGAAAATTTGCGGAACAATTTCTAGCTTAACGAGATGAGCGTGTAGTTCCGGATCTGCCTTCAAAAGGCAACTCTCAAAGATCCTGGAGCTTCTGATAAGCATAGGGGTATCTTTGGTAGTGGAGCCTGTCTCTGCGGGCGCATAGAAGGACTTGGCAGTCTGCATGATGATGCAAAAGAGCATGTGCGTGTCGTGTTCGATGTAGCCAGAGTCGAGCATCTCTGCAAGCGTACGGTCGATGGCGCCAGTCTTCTCCTTGACAATGTCAATGGCGTCTCTTTCCACGACCCAGAGCAGCGGCGCCAATATCTCATGCATGCCTTGTCGATAGCCTATGCCCGGGTGCATCTTGCACCACACAAACAATATGTCCAGCATCATGTTTTGTGTGGCGGGCTGGCGAAAGTAAACATTGTCTGGCATGCATCGCTCAATGTCTTGGAAGATTTCGGCGCGGAGTTCTTCATCGGCTCGGAGGGCTACCCACGGGGACTTTTAACGCTTAGTACATGTCAATACCAGTGTCTAAAGAGCACGGGTGAGATATACCTCGGACAGCTCGCTCAGCGGGTCCACAGAAGAATCAAACTCGTCGGGGTTCTGTATGGCGCGGAGGTAGTGTGATCGCAGAGACTCGTACGTCTTGCGCGCCTGACTGAGGTGGCTAGGCCATGACGAGCGGTCGAGCGTCTTGAAGACGAGGAAGATCTAGCTATGGGATGAGCCGAGTGGGGGGTCGAGTGATGGGGCAGTTCCCACCTTCCAGCAGACTGATCGCAGGCCTGCCGTAATTTGGGGTTCCTTGTGTGAAGAGACGTGAATCTTCAGGTCGGTCAGAGAGTGGAAGTCGTCCAGCTGGCGCCAGTATTTCCTGTACGACATTAACGACTGTACGGTACATGGGAAAGGGAGGCATACGTGGCTTCGGCTACAGAGCGCATGGTGCAAAATTACAGGGCAGTGTGTGAGTACTGTGGTCGGCTCCTCAGCGCACCCTGATGGTAGCTTGGGGCTCGCGATATGCGCCATGATGCGATAGCGCGCCGCGGGGCAACTTGTGCCGATACGTCACGTGTATCACCTGTGTCATGGGCGAATATTGAACTGTTCAATTGCGCTAGGAAGCATCTGGGATGCAGTCTGTTGCGTTGCTAGGCCAAGCACAGTGTTTGTTTGATGATTCAGCTGGTCGGGAGCATCACCAGCACAAGAATTGGCCACGACGTCACCATGACTTTCTAAACATGGATACGAGGATGCACGGTGTGTAGCGTCTACGGTGTTATTCCAATAGCGTGGTGCGAAGCCACCTTGTCGAGTTCTTGCACACTATTGTCGCTAGGAACGGGAGGGCACAGTGGATAGCAGCAGATGGTGCAGGATGCTTGCCATGGTCAACGATGAAATATGCGATCTAAACTAAAAGGCCAGTGGCGGCGGGCATGGCATGGCATGACATGTGCCGGTGTGGCGCAAACTATGCTGCGATTTAATCTCCTCTCCCCAACAGTCTGGGTGGTGGTGGTGGTGGTGGTGGTGTTCTTCAGCAGTAGGGGGCGACGGGGGCTGGGGCTGGGGCTGGTGGGAATTGCAGCTTCGGCGCGTCGGCGATGGTTTGCAGTGACTAAGCGCCCTCACATGACGGTGGTCCATGTCTTCGGTACCAGGCACGCAGCACGCATGGCATCACGCATCACGCATCACGGCGTCGGCCGATTTGACCGTAAGCGTTACCGTCAATCTTTCTTTGCTGGTACTGCATGTCGCTGGCCCTCGATGACTAGGCGGTCCATCAGGCCGGGGGCTAGAATGTCCTGTCGGAAGCGCTCCTGTTGCAACAACTCGAGTGCACGGAGCGTGGGGCCCGGGTGACTGGGTGACAACATCAGCATCAGCATCAGCATCAGCATCAGCAAAATGTGGTCTTCATCAGTGCACATGACGTTTGCTGTAGCGCAACTTACTGGAGGAATTTTGCATATCTTGGCTGCTTGAAGTACTGCAGGTAGCCGAGGTATGCGACAAAGTCTGGCTTGTCAAGCGTCTTCTGCTGGGCAAGATAGTTGAGATAGACGGGATTGGCAAGGCACTGGACAAACTAGGCGGTGTTAATGAAGATAAAACAGGGGCTAATGGCCCAGGCGGTATAGGGGAAATGTGCGCACCTCTAGCTCGAGCTCGAAGCGCGAGAAGCCTCCAAGGCCCGGGACGTCTTTGAGTGTCTGTGACGAAGCCATGTTGTCCTGGGGGGTGGGGGACATGTGTGGCGGAGAAGGCTGAGGTCGGTGTTGTCGGTGGTTGTTAGCAGGCGGTCGCTATGACAAACTACGGGTGCGACTACGACTGCGACTATGGCGGACAGGCGTGCAGGTCATGAGGCTGAAGAAAAGCAATTCAGGGTCTTTCCCCGCAAAGCCAGGCCACAACTGGACACAAGGTCGGCAGCTAATCCGCTTGGGCGGCTGAAGTGGGCTTGGACTGCACAAACGGGACTGTTGGCAGTCAGGACTCAGGAGAAGAATTAGGAGAGTGGATGGAATTGCGGGTGTAGGTAGGTAGGTAGGTACTTGCGTAGTCTCACCGAGCGCATTATTACAGAACGGCCTAGACAGACAGACAGGCAGACGGACATGCCCCCCAGGGCTACGCAAGTAAGTACATACTTAGCTACCGCAGACATCAGCAGCCGGATATACTGCACATACTTGGCCGTACCCAGTACCGGTAGGCTGCTTGCTTGCAACTCCAACCCACGGGCCCTCTCGATGCGACCCTGTCCCCTGCGTTGCCGTCCAGCTCGGGCCCCTCCCTCTCCCTCTCCTTGCCAAAACCCCACAGGCCGAGTGGGTGCAGTGCGTGTTCGACAGCCAACTCGTGACTTGGGCGCCCAGGTTTGCCAGCCGGTGCCACCGAACACGGCAAACACGAGAAGCGTGGAGCGTCCCGGTCTGGTCGGTCTGGTCTAAAAAGCCCTAGGCTGCTCTTGCGCTGCTTGCGCTGCCTGGCACTACTTACACCTGCCCGCCTGCCCACCTGCCGTGCGTCGTCGCAGTCTTGACTTGCCCACTTGCCATTCGTTTGCTTTTCAGACTCCCTTCCCACCCCCAAAGCCCAAGCCGCATTGCTGCCACCTCAACTGCGCTGTATTCACTAGACGTTGCATAGACTACTAACGGGCCCTCAAACACGACACCTCCCACACAACACACGACGCGCCCCCACCCTCCAGCCCGCGGTTACCCACCGGGCCCGTCTATCCTCAGGTGCGAGACACGAGACGCAGAAGACCAGAAAAGCATCGGTATCGCCAGTCTTACAAGTTAGCCAAGCCCCTATTTGCCAGGCTGCATGCTGCCATAGCCGACGAGTGCACCAGCACCACCAGTCCCAGTGCGCCTCACCAAACCAGCCTATTTGCTCCGAGCACACCTGTCGTCGCCCGCGCCGCCAGTGTTTGATTGGGCCGCCCAGCAGGGAAGTGAACAGCAGTCAGCATCATGTTTGCAGAGCCGTCAATGCCAGGTAAGAGGCCCCATCACAGCCTGTTTCAGCACTTCTTGGGCTGCCACCAATTTGGACGCGCCGCTGATCGCTTTCTTATCGAAATACAGAAAGGCGACCCTCGCCCGGATTGCAGCTGGAATTCTCCTCCAACAACCCCTTCCGCCGCGCTGCCTCTCCCGCCTTTCCTTCGCCCGCCTTGAACTCGCCCGCCAGCGCAAACCGTGACAGCTCTGGAAGCAGGCCAATGTCCCGCAATCCCTTCATCTCTACCTTTGAAAAAGAATTCAACAAGGAGGCCAAGCGCGACCTCGTCGACATGTCGGCCACCATGAAGGACTCTCCCAAGAAGTCTTCCTTTGGCTTTGCCGCCGAGGAGCTCTTTGTACGTCATTCTGCTCCCCTTACTGCTCAACCCAAAGTGTCGTTGCCGTCACCGACGCCTTCACGTTGCACACGCCCCATCTCCCAACCGTACACATGTACTCTCACCTGTGCACGCACTCACCTGTACAAAATCACCGACACGGCCAAATCTCGCAATTCCTCCCCCAAACTTGCCTTGCACGCTTTGCGCACCCTCCACTCCACGAGATGGACCGCTTCAAACACTTTGTGGGCACCTTTGCTGACTATCCTTCCCTTGAACAGAAGAACCTCTCCATTGACGACGGCGAGAAGAAGCGTGCTCCTCCCCCACGACCCGCCCCCGCCCGCAGCGGCACCGACCCTCGTGCAGGCCACCGCCCTTCGCGCTCCGAAGAGGAGAGGAGGGAGCGCGCACGTGAATCCTCACGCGGACCTTCGCGGCCTCGAGGACCCCCGAGCTCTTCCGACCGCCGAGACCGAGAGCACCGCCGTCCGCGACGCAACTCCGAGTCATCCATCGCTGACAAGGGCACACTCGACCCGCGCGAGGAGCGCAGGCGCCGAGAGCGTCGCCGAGAGCGCGAGGAGCGTTCCAAGGATGGCAAGGACAGCAAAGACAGCAAGGGCAAGCGCGTTCGTCGTCCCCAAGGTCTCGATCTGATCGACAAGCTCGATGTGACCGGCATCTACGGCCCTAGCATGATCCACCACGACGGTCCCTATGACGCCGTGCAGCCCCACCGCAACCGCAAGAAGGATCAGCGCGCGCCAATGGAGGCTTTCCCTGTTGGATCTGCCAACAACTCGCTGGGTGGCTCTGGGCCGTTGAACACCAAAATCGACCTCGACCGAATCCACGGCAGGGGCGCAGAGGGCTTCACAGACTTTGCCGTCGCCGCCGAGTCGGACTGGAAAAAGGCAACACTTCCCACGACCGAGTTCAGTGCCAAGGGCCGTGACGACATCGTCCATGGCGAGCAGACTCACGGTCTTGGAACTTCCACCTTCCTCGAGGGCGCACCAGCATCCCGCAAGGCTATCGAAGAGGAGAGCGAGGCTCAGAGACAGAAGTCGCTAGCTGATGGCGGCCTTGGCCGAAAGAAGTCCATTGCCCAGCGATTCCGCGGCATCTCACAGCCCCGTCGTTATGGCGACAGCCCCCGCATTCAGTCACCCGAGGCACGCTATGGAGCTGGTGGTCCCAGTGGCCCTTACAGCGCAGGAGTCCTTTCCCAGAGCAAGGCCACGGAGCCCAACCCGTTCTTCGGCAGTGACGAATACGACAAAGCTTATGACGCCAAGGGCGCGACCATCCGGACCACCGAGGCCAACGGTGCATCTCCTCCTCGCGGCGCCAACCTGCAACGGTCTATTACAACCGACAGTGCAGGATCACCTACAGGCGAGGGCAAGCCTAGCGGCGGATTCCTCAACAGAGTCAAGTCACTCAAGGGAGGCCCACGTAGACGTCCCGCTTGAAGGGGGTGAGAAATGCTACATACTTGCATTATCTCTACATCCAGTCGGCGCAGGCAGCCTCCTTGGCTGGTAAAGACGCCAAGCATTGCACGAGGGCCACAGCAATGGCGACGCAACGATGACAGCATCACAGCTATAGACGCCAGACGCCTATTTCTCCTATCGTCATCCACCTCCCTCTGAGGACCATTTTCTTTTCCTTTCGTCTGGCACCGGAGTGATTGGGACTTTGAAGGCACACGAGGTCTGGATACCACTCATGTGTAAAAAACCGTAACAAAGGCGTGCTGCGTCATCGAGGACATGCGCGCGTGAACCTGGAGGGCTTCTCTCTTTTTGCTTCCAAAGCTGCTTCTTCTATTCCACTTTGATCAGCAAACATGTGGCACACACCTCTTCTTTTTTTTCTAATAAACGGGGAATTGCGGGGCTGGGGGTTCAAGTGAGAGACAATCTGTGTAACTTTCCATCACATCACACTTTGCAAGTTTTTGCGATCAAAGTAGCTGGGCAAGTGGAAGTGGTAGGGCGTGTCTGGGGCGTGGGATTGGAATTGGAATTGAATTAAACCTATGTAGCGAATATCAAAAAAGACTTGTCACGAGACTGATTTCCTGGTGCTGATGGTGTTGATGGTGGCATTGATGTCATCATGGCTGATCTGTTGGTGTTTGATGTGGGCTGATGCGCCTCCGTTGATCGCTGATCATTGACGACGCACAGGCACCACAAACATTGGTTGATGACGCGCGTGACTTGCCCCTGGCGATCATTCAGGGGCTGCTTTGTCCAAGAAAGACAACTCGTCGTCGTCGTCGTCGTCGTCGTCGCATGCCCGCCCCCCCGCGGGCGCTACTACGTAAGTACTCCGCCTTGCATATGCACAGGTACGGGCGGCTGGATGGCTGTGGCTGGCGGCTAGTTATCCACGTGGATACCTATGCTTTTGCACGGTCTTGAGACGCGATTATTTGTTTTCTGGGCGAGGGGCGGGCGGAAGTTCGGGTCTGACGGTCGGTGTTGGCCTAGACGGTCAGATTCTAGAAGGGACGGTATGGGCGAAGTAGGTATGTACCTAAGTAAGTAAGTGAGTATGTCAGATTTCTCATTCAGCAATTGGAACCGATAGCGGATGCGGAGATGAACGCGGGTAAAGGGGGGAGAGGGGGAAGGATGAGATGGAATGGCTGGATACGTGCGTAGATCGGGATCGGAATTAGATCGGATTAGATCGGGTGTGGGTGATGGAGATTACGAGGTGCGTGTGTGTGGGAGATCGGAGATGCACGTAAGAGGACGGGTTGACGTGTGTTGATGATGATGATGATGATGTTGTTGTTGTTGTTATTGTTTTTTTCTTTCGGTGGATTGCGTTGTTATGGGGGGTTGACGTACTGGTACAAGAAATGCAGGATATGACATGGGATTGTGCATGCTGCATGATGCCAATATATGAATATGCATATGTGAGGATATCCATGAACAACTTAGACGCGCGTTTCTTTGCTCATCATGTTCCTTTGTTTCCTTCCCTGTTGCCGTTGCATACGCATGTGCATGGGCATGTGCATGTGCATATTCGTCCTCTCGTTATCTAGAATATCTCGGTACTGCTAGTAGCTAGTGCGGTGGGTGGCTTCATGTAGGAACGCGTGGCGTGACGGCGCGGCGCCATGGGCTGAGGCGGTTTGGTGTACGTAGTGGGCATGTAGTGTAACTGTAGTGTGGAGTATGTTGGCGATAAGGGTGGGGGATAAGGTTGTGTGTGGAGGGGGAGGGGAGATGATGGAGATGGGCATGAGGGTGAGGGTGAAAGGCGTGATACAGTCCAATCTCTATGATACTATATTGTGGACGTCCAAGGACGCGCAGCATATGTTTCACAATACGTATACACCTCTCTTCTACCAACAATTCCATTCCTGCACCTCGCCCCATCACATGCTAACAACCCCTCCTCCAGTACCCAAATACCTACTGCTAGGTACCTTGCCGGGAAATCATCGGCACAAGCAAACAAGCACAGGTACAGCTACGCATACCCAGTCCCACGGAACGGTTTTTGTTTTGCCACACTCGCCACCGTCAAAATGTTGGTTGATTTCTGTTAGTACATCTACTTAACACACTGCTAATCCTCTGGCGTCGGCGCTGTACCGTGGAACCAAGGTATGTCTACACGTGGGATGACGTCGATAGGGCTCTGGATTCTAGGTCTGGAAATGGCAGTTGGTGGATACGGGTGAGTGCTAGGCTCGTAGTAATGGTCTAGTTGGATAGAGCTCAGGTAGTGGCAGTCATGTCCGCATTGAAACTTGGGTACAGCAGATGAGAGTGGGTAGTGTCTGTTTCTGGCAAATTGGACGTGATAATACTGAGAGTGATATAGCAATAGTGTATGTCGGGAAATTACTGAACTTGTTGACATGTATGCTTGTGGAAAGACCCGCTGTTTTGATGATGTTTGTATAGCAGAGGGGACTTTGTTATAGGAGCATCAAATTTAGACCCTGAGGATGTTTGGGGGAGGAATGTTTGTTCGTTGTGTTCTCTACAACTGTTCGTCGCTGCATTTAGTTCGCATACGCGAGATATGAGGAAGACAGCTTTGGCCAACGATTTTTTTGTGGGTGAAGCATGTTGATCAGGAGCCATTGAAGCCTTTCTATGCTCTGTTTTCTGTCTGTTACTGGTAGAGTTCTATTTGTTTCCAGAAAGATAACATCTCGTCGACCTGATGTGCAATCCACTCACCTGTGTTGTTCATGCAAAGACAGACCCACGCATTACCCCCATAATCGCATTGATACTCAACACCCCTCCATTTCAATCTGCCCGTACTCACCAGCATTCCCCCCCTCAACAAACTCCAATCATCTCTAAACTATCTTCTCGCCCCCTCTTCATCCGAAACAACCTCATCCGACATATGACCAGGAACAACACATCTCGATCCCTGCTACACAGCGTCGCTTGCGAACGGCGCGAATAGAGATAAATATAGCGATTGGGTTTGCATAGCTGAGGCAGGTTGTGTCACAGATGCGTTGAGTTTGTTGCTGAGAATAGCAGTCTGACATGTGTTTCAGTGGGGCGGGATGGGAGGGGCGATGGCGACGGGTAATGATGCAGACAAGGTGGGGATTGATAGATGGAATGCCTTAGAACGGGCGTAGTATAGGAAGGTTTTCTGTCGGGATGGGATTTTTGAGTACGGACAGGTAGGTAGTCGAGAGAGGGATGGTTGGGACGTGGTACAGTTTTCACGCGTAGTATAGCCAGGTGATCCTATCCATCACATCTGCGTAACATTTACATCACCATGGTTAATCAGTTTCTTTTTAGCCATTGCGACATCCTCCTTTTGGATGATGTTGTGAGGCTCGCGCGTTCAAAGTGGTGATGCCTTCCTCTTAGAAGCTACATGCGTCAAAGCCTCGGAACGCGTTCCGAATGAGCAGAACCAAGCATACACACACATAGCACCCAATCGCCACAAACACGTGTTTCTGAGTGCCCAGCTCCAAATAATCTATTGCATCCAATGGCTACAACTGCGGCCACCCCTGTTACCTCATCTAAGCCCGCAGAACCTTTACTCGCCTCCCAACTCATCAGCGACGAAGAGCTAGATGATTTGGTACACAATGTGTTCCATGCCAACATCAGCAAGAGCAAGAACAAAACCAACAGACTGAAAACCGATGTGAAAAGCGTAGATGATGCGCTAGGTGGAGGACTTGAAAGCGCAATAGTAGTCTGTGTTAGTGGTGAAGCTGCAGCAGGCGCGAGTGAGGTTAGTACGTAAATAAACCTGAATATATACTCTTGCCCAACTATCACAACATACCCCATCAGAATGTATTGGAAAAAGGAGCTGTGTAACAGGTGTCCAGAACGGAAAAGCTGACCACATCTAGATCTGCCGGACGTTCCTCGTCTCATCACTCCTGCAGCACGCAAACTCAACTACTGCCGTTATTGATACGACTGGAAACTATGATATACTACGTCTCTATAATCTAATCGTGGCGAAGCTATCGTCGCATGTAGGTGGCATTCCGGAATCTTTGCGGCATCTGCTGGACCCGGAAAAAGGTGTTGGGGTTGATGAGGTGGCAGCTATGGTTTTGGATCGTGTGAAGATTATGCGGGTCTTTGATTTTGAGGGTGTGAAAGAGGCGGTGTGTGAGATTGAAGCGGGACTGGAGAGGGTGGAAGATGAGGAGGTGCAGAGAAAGAATGTAGTCATCCCAATAGGAGGAGAAGGAGGTAAGACGACGAGGCCAGAAGAGAAAGAGTCAGTCAAAGTAGAGAAACCGAAGAGGACATATGTTGCAGACAGTGAAGATGAAGAAGACTATGAAGAAGACGAGATGCTATTCGATACCGAGACTACCGCAACCACAACGCCAGCACCACCAGTCCAAACAGCAACGTCAAACATAACCCCCTCAAAGCCCTCAGACCAACAACGCAGTACAGTCAAGTTCATTCTCATCGACAACCTCGCCCAAGTCATCAACCCCCTTCTAAAGAAAGATTACATACAAGGTTCGTCCCCATCACCCGTCCCTATCTCCAATAAATCCACATACTAACCACCCCTTCCCTTCACCAATAGCAAACGCCCTCTCATCAACCTTCCTCGCATCCCTCAACGCCCTAACTTACAAACATAACCTCCACACTCTCCTCGCCAACCCCATCATCCCTCCCCGCCTACCCTCACCCACCCGTCTACCAGCAACAAACGCACCTCCACCACGCCAGCGCCAGGAACCACCGCCACCCCCATCTGTATTTGCGAGTAACACTGCTGTGCCAGCGTTGATGGGTGTGCTGGGGCGGTATACGGATGTAGAGTTGTTGGTGGGGAAGATGCCGAGGCGGAAAGGAGACGCGAAGTTATTCTATAGCGAGAGTGGTAGGAAGCGAGGGGTGGCGACGGTGGGGGTGCTGGAAGTGGTGAAGGATCGGGTGGAAGGGCGGAGTGGGGCATGGGCGGTTTTTAGGGAGGCTGAACGGGGTATTGGGGATGTGGTAGGAGGGTGATGGATGTTGTGCTAAACTATGAGTTTCTCGTCTCTATCGCTGTGTATGAGATGGTTCTTCGAGGTTCCAGGTGTCGTCTCCTGTGTTTCTTATCCACCCCTTCAATGCCGTTCTTATATCCTCTTTGACTTGCTTCCTATCCCCAAGTACCTCTGCTCCCTTCACCTCCTCATACGTCTTACTACCAAGAGCCTCACGTACAAGCACTGCACCACTAACAAGTCCAGCCAAACGCAAAGCCTCCATCCATAGGCCCCTCCTACAACTTCTACTCGCCCCTCTAGGGTCCATCTGCTTGCGTCCCTGCAACACGCCCCCGATGAGCGTTTCCTGCCAACTCGGCGTCCACACAGCGGAAAGATTGCTCGACACCGCTTTTTCCGTCACCGATACCGCACGTCGAGACCAGGTGAAGTCGCACGCCGTGGGTAGGATAATGAAGGGTTGGAATCGGTATCCGGCTTTCCAATTTCCTGTCCGCGTCTGCGTGAGGGATTTGAGACGGCCAGAGGGTGAAAAGGCGCGGGTACAAGCTTCGGGTACGCATTGCGAGAATGGCAGGATTAGAGATTCCAAGTACGCATTCCTGGGGCTGATGAGGAGGGATGTCGTTGATGATAAGAGCGAGGTTGCTTGTTTTGCGGCTAGTTTATCGGTGCACGACTTGCTGAGTGTAGGTGGAGCGTCTGGTCGTGAGGGTTTTGCTCGGACGATGCCTAGGAGAGAGAAGTTCGACCGGCCTCGGAGGGCGGTCGGCTCCTGGTCTGCTGTAGAGGACAGAGTAGGTGGTGCGCTGGTCCACGGCGTGGCGTCTTCTTGTAGTGCCATTGTCAGTTCCATGCTGGCGTCGCCGCAGGGCGCTTCGGAACAGTACATGTGGAGAGTAATGTCTTCTTGAATGGTAAATGCTTGCTGTTCAGATGTACATTGGGTGACTTCTTCGGGTACTCGCTGTCGGACAATATCTGAAACTGGGTAAGGCGATGTTGAGATGAGGATGCATTCATCTAGTAGGTAGCGATTAAAAGCGCGAATGGCGACGACTTCGGCATGCCAGTCGTGGAGGATGTTGCCATGGGCGAGAGGGAGTTTGTTTGATGGGAGACATTTCATGCCGGTTCTACGATGGTGTCAGTTGATACATTGATTTTTACGCATGTAATTCCAGAACAGCTGATTCTTTCATTCATGCAGCTAGATGAATCAGTACGGCGCATGATAGTCTACTATTGCGAGAGAGCGAGATGTGATCCAGTCTACAATATTCTACAGAATCAAGTGATTGCTTACCCTAGAGAAACACATGAAAGTCTACCGCCTTCACTAGGTCATGAGCATAAGCAACTACAGCTCCTTTGGATTCCATATACGAAGGAGCGATCACCTTTACACGCGACGATACCTGCGAGAGGCACCCATTCTCTCGACCCATCATTGCGAGAACGAGGCTTCCTCTTTTCAGGCAACCGATCAAAGGCTTCCAGCACGCAGTCAGCGATGGCATTTGCATCTGGCATCATGATGGGTTGTTTTTGGTGAAAAGTGCGGAAGCGGAAGCTTGAGCGCCGATGCATCGCATCTTGTCACGCCCCGCTTCACAGCTGCAAGCTCATGACCCACTGGGTAGTCTACACCTAGCTTACCATACCATATACCGATTCGAAAGACTTCACTCTGGCCTCTAGAACGCACTGAGAATAAACTACCGTCCTCTCTACCCACCTCTCATACTGTACTTACAGATATCCACGCCAGCGCACCCACCATGGCTCCCAAAAATAAAGCCAAAGGCAAAGACGACTCCAAATCCGACGCAAAATCCGACTCCAAAGCCAGCAACTCCAAACTCAAACCCGCAACCTCGATAAACGTCCGCCACATCCTCTGCGAAAAGCACTCCAAAAAAGAAGAAGCCCTTGAGAAGCTCCGCAATGGCGCCAAATTCGACGAAGTGGCGCGCGAAATGAGCGAGGACAAGGCTCGCCAGGGAGGGTCGCTAGGCTGGAAGGTGCGAGGCAGTTTGATGCAGGAATTTGAAAAGGTGGCGTATGAGTTAGAGCCAAGTACGACGGGGAGTCCAAAGATTGGCGAGGTTAAGACGAGTGAGGGATATCATATTGTTATGGTGGAGGGGAGGAAGTGATGGGGGATTGGTGGTGGGCTGGGTTGGGAAGTAAGGGCGAGAGACGGAGAGGATGGCCATAGGAAGCTCTACTACAGGGCGTGTGCGGTAGAAAGTGAAGAATCATGAGAGATACCCCATATGCGCAACACATGCATTTCCCCGGTTATCTGGCTATGAAAATGTGCATTATTCACAACACACACATACTGGCGTCGATAGATCGATTTCTCGCTCTCGACAAGTCGCGTCCAAGGGTTAACTAACTACTGTATGATTGAGCTAGCGCACAAACAAAAAACATTGGAGAAATGCGTCGCGCAACCCTCCTCATCTACGTCATAGCCACGGATGTATTGCGGCCATGGCGAGATACAATAATGAATCGTCGCGCACATCTTCTATCCCTATTGTCGCTCGCTGAAACGTGTATTCTGTTCGTGGTCATCCAATGCTCTGACTTTACGCTTACCAGTGAGAATTGAAATATCTCGTCATTTTCCTCGGAGCTTGATTAGGGCGCGTGCCCTTCTTGCATAACGACGAAGCGCACATCAGATCGGTTTATGCAGGTCGGCCCATACAAGGCTGAGTTTCAGGCGCTGCCTGCGCCTGTGGTAATGGTGGACCGTTGCGATGCTGTGTGGTATGCCAGAATTTCCTCAACATACATGCTCCAACTACCTACCAATTCAGAATACGATTTCCCATCTACCACGTTCAGCTGTTGATGATGTGTATTTTGCAGACGCAATATCCATGTCCTGCCGACGACGTATTCGCGCTTTATGAGCCAGAAATGGTAAAACAAAGCGTGAACAGTCTTTTGTACCTCGCGGCATGACAGTTTTTCAGGCAGCGCGAGGCCATGAATATCAAAGCTAGGCCGAACAAGAAGGTGAAAGAAGATGGGAAAGGGGATGGTCCGCCATCTCTTGACAATGTGAAGCTGGATGGGGAGAGAGAGGACAAGGTGCCAGTGTACAGTAAGTCATGATATTCTAAGGGTAGTCGAAGCTAGTGCCGGCCGTACCCTCAGACACATGCGACGATGTTCGGAGGAAGATCAAGAAGCCTGGCGTAACACAAGCCTCCTTCCTTCGCGCTGCCTCGGCCTTCTTTCACACCACAGAGAAGAAGTTAAGCGCCCGTCAACTACCCACCTTCCGCAGCAAGAAGGGAGCATACGAAGGCAACACTTCCGGCCTCTTCTATGGCGCCTTTATCTAATTTGAAAAACTGCGCATTAAAGAGAAAAAGCCCGAGAGCAAGAACAAAGAGGAGATGGAGGTAATCCATGCAAAAATAGGAGGTTTGGTTACAGATCGCGTAGCGCGTCGGATGACGACGTTGGCGACTGAACACTGGCATTATGATGCGCATCCTAGGACAATCTCTAACAGTCAGATTCTCGAGTGAGAGGGTAGCCATGGACTCGCAACTTGTCAGATGCAAGTATCCAATGTATCATAGCGAAAGGTAACATGTACATGTGTCGTTTGCATTGACAGCGTGCCCTGTGATTCCCAACGCCACCAACGCCGTTGCTTGAATGCATAGTGTATGTAGAGCCATGTGTGGCGCTCACAATGATGCGGCCGCCTCAGCAGCTCCTGTCAGCGTGAACGTCTTTGGACTGGAGAAGACGATTTCGACGGGGTATTTCCACTCCATGAACTTGGCCCATCCTACTTTGTAGTCAATATCCAATCCGATAACTTCCGTTTCCCGTGACGCACCCCAATACGCAGCTTTCCTGCCAAAGTATTTGCCCAGATATGGAACCATAACCATTGTCAGCAACAGCTCCAGCTGCTGCAGCGACTCTCTCCATTCCCGGTCTGCATCTGATATGTACTCGTCGTCGTCGGCCGAGGAGCTCGTCGCGGATGATGGTAAGGAGTCGACCTCGTCGTTGGAGAATATACCTGGGCTGGTAGATGGTTCGATGAAGCCCTCGCTGTTGCTCATCTCCATGGCGGCGATACGGTGGGAGTCTTCGGCAGGAAAGTAGAATCCGACTAAGAGCGGCTCGCTACCGTGAGAACATTGGGATGTAATGCAATGCGACAGGATGGCAGTGCGTTTGGTGATGGTGGCCCTGCAACCAATGAGCGTTGGTGGGGCTGAGCGGTTCGCGTCACGTGATGCAAATCTTGGCTTCCAGCGTTCGACTCACACATGCGTTGCGGCGAACTTGAGGCAACTGCTTGTCCTTGTTCTTTCACCACCGACTCTCTACAACACCGAACACGACGAACCCATTCCAGACAATCTGCGCTACAAGACCGAAGCAGACAACTCGATTACAACCGCAATCATGGCTGATACTGTACGTCATTCAACCCCACGTTCGTCGTCAAAATGGCGAAATAGGCGCACCTTCGCACTTGGGGAAAAGCGGAGACAAGACTCCGAAGCGCCGTAAATTCTTGAGAAATCCGGAATCTAGGCTGCCTTTGATAGCTGCTGTCATGGTTGCCATGCTGTGGTGTAATCAGCTTTTCCTCAAACGCCGGGGTCGTACTACGCTATCGACTACCCAAGTCACTACGATTCACATGCTAATACACAGACCAGGACGATCTTCCCGACCGCAAACCTCGCAAGTCTGTCCAGTTCTCCGAAGGCGCCACCATTGTTGACAGCAACGGTGAAGTCACCGAATCGATCGATATGAACGGCGGCAAAGATTCCGCCGAGGCCCACTCCTCAGGCGCTGGTGAGGCTACCCATACATCAGCGACGGGGCATATACTGACTGCTACAACAGCAGGCGACGACAAAGAGGTTGAGGAGGTTACCGACATGTTCGCTGACCTGGCTAAGAAGGTGCGGCTCACCAACAACAATGCATACCAGCTGGCTGACATGGATACAGAAGAAGAAGAAGTCGACCAAGAAGAAGGAAGGCGAGGAGGAAGACGGTGCAGAGGGCGACTTTGCTGCTCTCAAGAAGAAGAAGAAGTCCAGCAAGAAGAAGGTCGAGGACGACTTCGAAGCCAAGCTCGCTGCCGCCGGTGGAGACAAGCCTGAAGGCGAGGAGGAAGCCGCCGTCCCCGAACCTGAAGTACAAGAAGGCGACATGATGAAAGGCACCGGAATCTGGCAACACGACTCGACTGCGCCCATCAACTACACCCTTCTCCTCAACCGATTTTTCACACTCCTCCACGCGCAACATCCCGACCTTGCCAGCTCGGGCACAAAGAGCTACAAGATCCCACCCCCACAGTGCATGCGCGAAGGCAACAAGAAGACTGTGTTCGCCAACCTCGCCGAGATTTGCAAGCGCATGAAGCGTTCAGACGAGCACGTTGCTCAGTTCCTCTTCGCCGAATTGGGTACCAGCGGTTCGTTTGCTGACCAGAAGCGCTTGGTCATCAAGGGTCGTTTCCAGCAAAAACAATTGGAAAACGTTCTCAGGCGGTATATCGTCGAGTACGTGACTTGCAAGACTTGCCGCTCACCCGACACGGATCTTTCCAAGGGAGAGAACCGTCTCAACTTTGTCACCTGCAACAGCTGCGGTTCAAGGCGTTCGGTACAGGCCATCAAGACTGGTTTCTCGGCCCAGATCGGAAAGAGGCGGAGAATGGTGGGTTAGAGAGAAGGATTTTACGCGCTTCATGAGGTTCACGGCTGGTATGGTATGCATTGCTTTGGCTTCTTGATAGACGCCATGACAGTTTCTGTTCCAGTCTCGCTGGTGTAGGGGTTTCACAATGGATTCCACGGTATATGGAGGTTCGCTGGCTGTACATTCAAGACGTGTTAGGAATATGAACAATTCATTTTGTTGACGATGATTTGACCAAGGAGCTGAAAGTGGAGGCTAATTGTGCAATGTCGCTGGCGTCGACGAATGGGATGTGGACGTGCATCATACGCGCTTGCACTAAGCATCCTTCTCCCTGACTCTCTCCATAAGCACCAAGAATAGCGCATGACCGGTATAGGTATGAGATATTAAAGCTTACCGTGGCACAGCGTTGGCGCATGCAGAAGGACGAGTGCGGGGCGCTGTTCGGGCGGCTGCACGTACCCCGCTAGCCAACAGCTGCGCGTTCGACGATGCCCAGTGTAGCTTGATCAAGAAGAGACGAATGGGGCGCGCGGTTAAACGTGTATGCTATACTGCTTGTGGACGTGATAACTCCGTGCCGTAAACTAATCTATCCTCTCTCCTCCCTATTCCTTTCGTTTCTTGAGCTCGCGCTTGTGATTGCTAGTTGACATCTGTACTTGAAGCTCCTGTTTAGCTGCACCTATAACGGCACCCCTCTCAGTTGCGAGTGAAGATCTAAATATGTCTGGTTACCAGGGAACTCCGCCGCCGGGTGGAAACTATTATCCTCGTAAGTCGCATGGAGTAGTTGTCCTGATGTGTAACTGACAAGCAGCAGCGCCACCGGGTATGTCGATGTTATCTCGTGAATCCTCTCATTGCCCTTCAGATGAATGCTCCCTCAACCCCCCGTCCAGGGATAAACGTCCGTTAACACGAAATAGATCAACAGGGTCAGCATCAGTACTTTGCGCCTCCTCCGGGCGGCCAGTCATACCCACCACCGCCCTCGTCCCCTCCCGCACACCAACAACAACAACACTACCCTCCTCCACCAGCCGGCGGCGCAAACACACACCAACAATACGCGCCACCGCCCGAACAACAGCAATACGCGCCACCACCTGAGAAGCAGCAATATGCGCCGCCTCCCGAACAGCAGCACTTCCCGCCCCCGGGTCAAGTCCACGCACCGCAGCCGCAGCAGCATCAACAACAACCACAGCAACCTATGAGCCCCGGCTTTGGCGGCTTCCCCGCTGGAAGTCCAAGCGCAAGTCCATACCCAGCTGAGAAAGCCGGACACCCCGGCATGGGAGCGCAGCAGATGAGCCAGCAGAGTGTACCACAGCAACCGCAATATGTAGGCAATGGAGCGAGTGCCGCCGCCACAACAGCAGATGATGTAGGCACATTCAACGGAGGCAGTTACCGCGTTAGCCACCGCGACACCAATTCCATTCTGACCGTACAACTGGCAATGGGATGTCCGCTCACCGCGAAGCCTGGTACGTTCCCCTTACAGATCAAAGACGATAGCCAAACTAACCCACCTTCCCAATAGGTGCAATGATTGCAATGTCGCCCACCATGACGCTCAAAGGCGCTGTCAAATTCTCCCTCAAGAAAGCCCTCACTGGCGGCGACATGTCGAAATCCCTCTACACGGGTCCGGGAGAAATCCTCCTCGCACCCGCCTGCATTGGCGACATTACAATCATCAAGCTGGCAGGCAAAGAGACGTGGTCGGTTGGTCGCGATGCTTTTCTTGCGTGTACGCAAGGTATTGTGACAGAGTATAAGAGTCAAGGAATTGGAAAGGGTATGTTTAGTGGGGAGGGCTTGTTTGTGTATAAGATTAGTGGAACGGGCGTGCTGTGGTGTACGAGTTTTGGGGCGATTATCAGGAAGGATGTAGGTATTCTCTTTTTGTTTCTTACCTATTATGGCATCCCTCTGGGCTGGATAGTTTTACTAACAAATGTCATAGCTCGCGGCCAACGAAAAGTACATCATCGACAACGGTCACCTTGTCGCTTGGAACTGCAAATACGTTCTCGAGCGTGTTGCAAGCGGGGGCATTATAAGTAATCTTACGGCGGGCGAGGGGCTGGTGTGCAAGTTTACGGGGCCAGGGACCGTTTTTATGCAGACGCGGAATGCGGTGGCGTTTGCGCAGTGGTTGGCGGCTCATTCGGCGCCGTAGATGTGATGGATGGGAAGGCGTTCGTGTTTATATTTATGGATGGAGATGGGTCAGATTGATGAGCCATGTCGGTATAGCCAGGAAATCTCAACAGAGTCTTTCACATTCAACGTTTGATTGTAAGATCATTTACATGCTCCTGTGCCACTCCATCACCATGTTCACATCAAGCGAGCGTAACAAGCAAATCCAACATGTATACAATGTTCATTCCAACACGATGCACACATACGCTACGTACTTTTCGGGGTATCATGATGAACCATACGAGACCACAATCTCCTTGTCTTTTACCAGCAAACTCACCCACTCACTCAAATGTCGTCTTCTTACCCTGCGACTCAACAATCGCTTGACTAGCCCTCGGAGCATTCGCATGCGCAGCCCCACTCCTGATCGTCCTAGGATCCACCTTGCGCTTGAAGTCACGCCCATCGGGTTTCCCACCACTTTTGTCCTGTTTGCCATAGCGTTTGTCACCACCGCTTCCCTTGTTACCAAAATTCTTCCAGCGATCGGGATTCACGCCGTCGACGGCGTCGGCGGGCTTCTCTTTGCCGTAGCGCTTGTTGTACCGTGTCGTTGCGTCTTCCGCGAATTCGCAGCGGACTTCGCGGCCAGCGATTTTGTTGAGCAGCCATTTGCGCTTCTTGCCTGGCTTCTTGGTGTCGGCCTCGTCGGAGCTGTCGTGTTTGTCTTTTTTGCTCTTGAAGGCGGAGGGGTCTTTGTAGACGAAGCCGTTGACGGCGCAGGTTGCGGCTTCTACGTCGTTGAATGTTACCCAGGCGTAACCCTTGCACTTGCCCGAGTCTTCGAAAGTGGCCATGTGGATGTGCTCGACTTCACCCGCCTGGCCGTAGTGGTATTCCAGGTCCTCTTTTGTTACGTCAAAGGAGAGGTTGCCGACAAAGACGCGCTTGTTGGGGGGATGCCCAGGTTTGCCTGCACCCTTGACTCCACGGCCACCGTCTTCTTGTTCCGTCTTGGGCTTGTCGGGCCGTCCTTCGAAGCTCTTTGCGTTTTTGATAAGTAGAGCGCGGCCGTCCATTTTCGTCTCGGTCAAGGCGATGCAAGTATACATTGCGAGCTCGGTGGAAAAGTCTACGTATGCGAAACCTTTGTTAAGAGGCTTGTTGGTCCAATTGGGGTTCGCGGGCTTCGTGGGCGGCGGTAGGTGAACACGGGTGATTTGCTCGCTCTTGATCTCGCTGTTTTCGCACAGGAAGGTGCGCAGCGAGTCTTTGGTGGCAGACCATGGCAGGTTGCCAATCCAAACACCATATTCTGATCGCTTGCCAGTGTCTTTTTCCTCGTTTGCTTCACCCTCTGTCTTTGCGGCGCTGTCGGCGTCGGTGGTAGGCGTGGGATTCAGCTTCGCTTTCTTTGCTTTGCGAGCGGCTTTCTTGGAGGCAGGTTCAGGGAGGCTGACGTCGATTTCGAGTTCGTCGGGTAGAATCTCTCGCTTGCGCTTCTTGGGTGTCTCTGTTTCTACTGCTGCTTCTTCGCTAGCGTCGGCCATGTCGACTTCGTTCTTCGACTCGGATCTTGACCGCTTCTTGTCCTTTTTTTCCTTCTTGTCTTTTTTCTCGCGGCGCTCCTTCTTTGAGACGACGGCGGCGTCGGGCGAAGACATGATTTCTACGTCTTTGGACATTGTGGTGGTTGTGGATTCTGCGTGCACTGGCTCCGAACTTTTTTCTGGGCCCTCGCATTTTCGCCTGCAGCAAGCCTCACACTAGAGGCCGAGCTTAGTCATGCATGCTCCCATGCGGAGGCGAAACATCAACCTGGAACTCGGTCTTCACACAGGACTCCGTTTGCACGACAGCATGGTTGTTTGTGCAAGCATCTTAGCACACTCGACAGAAACAACAACACGCCACTGTTCTCGTTTGAGTGCTTCGTTGTCTGAGCGTGACGATTACGCGCCCGTAAGACGTGGTCGCACCCTCGTTATCGCGTACCGCACTAGTGAAACGTTATCGTCGTGATGACCGGTGCAACCCATTATGAATCACGTGCGGACGAACAAGAGACGCCGTGCATGCAAAACGCAATTGGGCCAAGCAAGAAAGTACCAGTACAGTAACCAAGGAGCTGCACAACATGCGGCTTTGGCACGGCTCCTCCCCGGCTGACGCGCATTTGCTATCGGTACCGTGGTAGGGTGTAGTCTGGAACTCCGAGGCTCACATGAAAGCCGTACGGAGCACTACTTGACTGAGCCACCCGCAGTAGTGTGTGCAGCAGGTCGGAGCCGGATAAGGCCGCGTTGACAATGTCGCCATGATTGAACTGCCCCAAGGCATCCACGGTTCACGTCGCTGATGTCTGCCTCTTGTCCACTCGGAGCGGCGATCTGGGGGAGTCCGGTGTACAAGTTGCACTAAGCACTGACCCCACTCCAGGGCTTAGGCAGCGACCATTACACCAGCTACTCGCCCGTCTCACCTGCTCCACCGTGCTCCGCTTCACTCTCCATCATCGCCCACCTTTCCTTGACAGCACCCACTCGACAGTTGCTGTATTACCCCCCCTTCTTCATCTTAGGAGCGGCGGTAAAGTACGGTCGCGCTGTCTCCTACACCCTCACCCTTCACCTTCACATCCAGCCTCGCCCAGCATGGCGGCGACTAACAATGTCCCCGTGACGCTGGAGACACCCATCGTCGTCAAGATCCTGTTTCGCGGCCAGTACAAGAAGTTCAAGCTGCCGTTGAAGGACCTGGGAGCTCATGTTCTTCCCGAAAAGGTCCGTAACGCCCCCAGAGCTCCATCACGCACATGCCGATACGACTGTGCCTCTTGAGCTCAATGAAACGCGCACTATAGACCGAAATACTGACTCGACTTGTGATGCGCAGCTTCGCAACATCCTCCAGCTCCAGTCTGAAGACAATGTTGTCTTTGAGCGCTACTCCGACTCGGCTGCTGCCTACGTCACCCTGGACGCGGACAAGCCTCAAGTCTACAAGACGCTCTTCCGCGCCGCAAAGGCGAAGCTGAAGCTGCGTCTGAGGGCTACCATTCCCGGCGAAGAGCCCCCAGCTACACCTCCGGCTGCCATTCCACCTCATCTGGTTCCCGGCTACGTGCCCTCGATGCACCGCATGAGCACCGACACTCTGACCCCCCAGGCCAATACCACCGTCTCTCCGGTCATTGCCCGCTCACCCGATGCGAAGCCGAGCCCACCCCTTAGCCCAGTTTCGCCACCAAAGGTCGCAGAAGCTGAGGCTGAGGAAGAGGCTCCTGTACCACAGGCCTTCACCGCGCGTCAGAGTAAGCTTCCATGCGCACATGGTATCGTATGCGACACGTCACTAACATGCGGCATAGGCTTCTTCCGCGGTCTCGCTACCGCCAACCATCACTCAGGCCTCGCTTTCCGTCCCAAGCCGAGCAATGCGTGCACTTCATGGGTTGTGTACTGCAACAACTGCAATGACCCCATGGAGGATGAGCATTTCCACTGCGGCGTATGCGACGGAGGCGACTACGATCTTTGCCCGGCCTGTGTAGACAACGGGATTCATTGCCCCGGAACCAGCCACTGGATGGTCAAGCGATTCGTCAAGAACGGCACCGTTGTCAACAGCACCACTCAGCGCATTGCACCAAAGGTCAAGGCCGAGGAGGACCAGGAAATTCCCGGGGCCTTTACCGATGAGAAGCAGTCCGTCACATTGGAGGAGGAGCCCACTCGCACCTGCAACTGTTGCGTCAAGGTTCTCCCTGAGAAGGATTTCGTAACCTGCGTCTCCTGCGAGGACTACGATCTTTGCCTCGAGTGCCATGTCAGCAACAAGCACGGACACCACCCCGGCCACACGTTCAAGGCAGCCACACCCGAGACTGTGCTCCCTACGCTGGCTGAGTTCCTCTGCAACTCCGGCAGGAATGTTCGCCACTCGGCCATCTGCGATGGCTGCGACAAGTTCATCTATGGTGTCCGCCACAAGTGCTTGAACTGCCCAGATTGGGACTACTGCTCTGACTGTGTCAAGAACGCCAAGTTCATCCACCCACGCCATCGCTTTGTACCCATCTACGAGCCTCTTGCTGAGCCCATGGCCAGTGCCAACCGCCACTACGGCATCTACTGTGACGGGCCCCTCTGCAAAGAAAAGGAGAACGTCTCATATATTGAGGGCGTCCGCTACAAGTGTGCCGTCTGCCACGACACAGACTTCTGCCAGAACTGCGAGGCTCATCCCAGCAACAAGCACAACCACACCCATCCCCTCATTAAGTTCCAGACATCTGTGCGCAGCGTCAGCGTGACAACTGTCAACGATGACAAGCAAGGCAGGTGCATCGCCAGGCTTGGTGACCGCCAGGTTGATAGGCGATCCATGGCCACCGAGACTACTCCCGTCGCGCCTTCTACCAATGCCGCGACTCAGGTGCAGACCATCGTTGACATGAAGCCATCAGAGGCGCCTCAGGTCAAGAAGGAGAAGATTGCCATTAGTGATCTGCTCGTTGAGTCTGTGGAGCCTGTGCAGGAGATAGTAACTGCTAAGCCGGCCGAGGCTGTTAAGACTCAGGCCATTCCAGTTCCCCAGTCCGCGGTCTCTCTTGAGGGCCTTGATGCGCACTTTATCCGGGACACCATTGTGGATGGATCGAAGATCTGCATGGGCGCACAGTTTGTCCAAACCTGGACCCTGCGCAACCCAGGTCCGAATGCCTGGCCCAAGGGATGCAGTGTCCGACATGTTGGTGGCGATAACATGCTCAACATTGACAACACCCGTCCTTTGAGCAAGACTGATCTTGCTGAAGCTAGCGAGAGCAACATCCTGCCGCGTGCCATTGAGGCCGGGGAGGAGTTCCAGTTCCGCGTGATGATGAAGGCGCCCCAGCGCGAGGGCACAGCCATCTCATACTGGCGCTTGAAGACCCCTGCTGGTCTACCTTTTGGACATCGCCTGTGGTGCGACATTGCCGTTGTAGCTCCTCGATCTCCCGCCGTCGCCACTCCTGCCTCGGGCTCGGCCACGACCTACGAGGTAGCACCCAAGTCAAACCCCCTCTACGAGCGTCTTCTCCAAGCCAGGGCTGAGCGAATGAAGCACGTACAGCACACTCAGCAGCAACAGCTGGAACATCTCAACCAGTTGCAGATGAAGCACAACCAGCTCACTCAGCAGCGCGACCAGGAAAAGATGGAGCGCATCCAGCGTATCCGCAAGGCTGCCGTTGAGCGCGTGCTCGAGAACCGCCGCAAGGAACACGAGGCTGCTCTTGCTACGATCAAGCAGGAGCCCGTACCCTCACCCAAGGCCGAAGTCGCTCCTGAAGAGCCAGCTGCCGAGCTACCGGTTGAGATTGAGGAGAAGCCCGCGGAGCCAACAGCTGAGCCCGTGGCTTCTGGCATGATCTTCCCTCAGCTTGACAAGGAGTCTCCCGAGTCTAGTACTTACGAGGCCCCATCTACTGTTCAGCCCATGTCTCCGGAATCTCAGAAGAGCACAATCGCACGTACAATCACTGTTGCTTCTGATGACGAGTTCTTCGAGGATGCTGAGAGTGTTGCTCTCCACTCCGACGATGGTTTCATGACCGACGAGGAGTACGACATTCTCGATGCCTCCGATGAGGAGATGCCGTGAGCGGATCATGTAAGTTGTGCAGAATATGTGTGGTTCAACAAGGAGCGTGCTCCAATTGGTCTTTCCTTTTTCTCTTCTTGGGGCGCTTAATGGCGTCTAGCGTTTGGGTCGATTGTATCGATATCACAACAAACACCCCCTGCAAAGAGAAGGCGCTGGTGCGCGCTTCCAAACATCCCCGACGGGAATCCGTGAGTTAGGGCGTTTTACCTATATCCCCTGGTCCGGTTACAAATCTCCTAACTACTCGGCTCAATTTGAACTTTTCCTTGTGTCTTTCAGGTATCTCCATGTATGTGTAATCAATCAATGGTAGTCTTCTCTTCGATCGTGCTTCCATTCTTGCGTGAAACCATAACTTGACTTGCGGTTGGTCAGTCATGGTACCCGCCAGATAAGTTCTTTTGCAGCTGTTGCAACATATCATTGACAATGACACGGTTCACCGCTATGAAAGCATCCCTCGCTCGTCATGTCAGTTGATGTGACACACCAGAGGCTCCTTTCCGCATCACACATGTGCCTAACAAGATGATTTGTTGAAGCTTTGTTTCTCTCCTATTCTTACATTATGAACGGTGGAAAACCTATAACGACTACACAGACTGTAAAATGTCAAATACACCACGTGTGAGGAGGGCTGAGTGCAGGGAAGGATAGTGCTGGGAACGTAAAGGGAAAGATATGGGACATCTGGTAGGTGTAATTCATGCCATAAGATATATGTGAAGGTTCACTTCCTGTTTTGTGACCGGGACATAGAAGATTAATTGTGCTTAGAGGGTGCCTCTTCATTGTTTGTTGCTAAGTGTCAGTTCTACCAAGTCGTAAACTAGTCATGTATCACGATAATACAGAATGTATACCTCTATTACTTACCCAGGATATTACGCCTCCTATAAGGGCATAGACCTTATCATAGCAGATAGTCAAACTCTAAGACATTGCTCACCAGTATCGCCCTCTAGTACCCGGAATGCATAAGTCGCGTACCCTTTAGGGATGGACGTGGGAAAGTAGAACAAAACACCGACAATTGAATATAGTAATATTACGATGTAGTATAGATAGACGTGAACTTTGCGCAATATGATAGTATGGCTCACCACGATGTTATTGTGAAGGAAGATTGTAGGGTGTCTTTTCCAGTCAAACTTTGAAAGAATTACTAGATTTGGTTCTGGACCAAAGGCTGAGGCGTGTGTGAGTTGGATTAAATAATGACTAATCACGAGGTTCTCCATGTTTCTCAATCATCATGCTGTTAGCGATAGAGTGAAGTTGTATACTTTGTTGTTAATGCATAGTCACAAATTGAGAGTAAGATTCTATCCTCCATTGTCCTATTCTTAAGGACCTTGGGAAGTTGTAATGAGGTGCAGCTCTTATGCTTCATTATGCAGCATATAACTGGGTGTTTTTTCTGTTTAGTTGTGTATACGGTAGAATAAGTGGGATGTGATGAATAAGACTTAAAAGGGCAAGTGAAAGGCAAGAAAAGAGATGAGGGGCAAACAAGGTGGAAGGGAGAGGGAAGTTTACAACTTGAAAGAGTGAGAAGTTAGAGTAGAGATGCTGTGGGATTAGTATATCAAGCGATCGAAACAGCTAGGTTAAGATACAACTTTGTTTTCACATGATGCATCTTATCATTCTCAACGCCTGAACGTCCCATATCTACGTCAGCAACCGTGCGACTTGCTCCTGAAGCCAGTGTTGTCTAGCTAGTTGGCGCTAACCCCACATTCGGGGGAGCGTTTAACAAGGCACCGTGCGATATATAAGGCCGTCTCCCATTCTTGACACAATTTCCTCCACCGACCGGTTGCCCGATTGGTGAAATAGTTCAATCAATACTAGGGGTTCTGGTTAGCCATTCGAAAAGTCAGCAGCTTCATATCTTCAACCATCAACCGCCATGGGTTTCAACGAGTTATCAGCTGAGATCTTTGCTCGGATTATCCACATGTTTGTGAATGAGATGGGGGCGATTCGAGCCTTTGGATACCGGAGTATAAACAAGCTCTTCGCTGCCGAGATCCTCCATGACTTTTTTCGCTCATCAGCCAGCTGAAGCTTTTGGGTCACCGCATTGGAAGGACATTGGCTTCGCCGAACCTGTTCGCTTTGATTACGAGATGGAAAAGCTTTTCGGCTACACCTCTTAGTTGATACTGGGAGGGGAAGGAAGTGTGTGTAAGCTTTAGTAACATGGAAATATTTTACTCGGTGCTACGTTACAGTAAAATGGATAAGCCTGACTATGACGTGATGCACATGCTGCGCCACAGAAAAAGCAATGTCCTCGAAAAATTACTCAAAGACGGAAGCGTCAGTCTCCATATTCTTGGAGATACTACAGCACTTCAGGTAACTCTTGAGAGTAAATACCATCGTGGTCTTGTTAGAACGGTGCTCGGTCACGGTGCTGACATCAACGCTTCGATTGACGCAGTGCGAGTCTATCAACGCGCTGCTAGCCTCCTTTGCCAGGCAGTAGATAATAAATATAAGGCCCAGGTAGCCCGCTTGCTATCCTTTGGAGCAGATCCTGAGCCGAACAGCCATGATGGCTGGTCCCCGATCTCGCTTTCATGCGGCTGGATCTATCCGCTATTGCCAAGATGCTGGTTTAAGCAAAGTCTCGAAGGAATCATCTTATCAAAGAGTAGAAGGTGTAGAATGTGCAGTTTTCGTGGAAGACGATGTTGGTAGAGCTAGCATTCTTATTTTTCAGTACTTAATCAGAGTATAATTAACGGCAGTATCAGAACGATTGTTGAGGCTCGGTTTCGATATTCTTTCAATTAAAATTGATTTCAGTAACTATCTTCGTGGATTTTAGTACATCTCTTCATATGTTTAAAACCCACATAATAAGAAAGCTTGTATAATTTTGCATCCTATCCCCCATCCACCCCTTAAGACGTCGTACCCTTCCCACCTTCTCCATCGCTTCCCCAGGTCTCTTCATCACTCACAATCTCAGACCCTCCTCCGTCTCCCTTAAATCCACATCCTCGTGCCGCACCTAAAGAACACCGAAGCCTCCTTATCTCTCTACCAATTCTCCTGACCCCGATCTGCTTGCCCACTTTCATCGTCCAGATCCCCACTGACCTAATACAGAAAAATTAACCGTGCAACACCACCACAATCTCACACTCGTCTCTTTCTCCCCAAAACCGGTGTAGCTTCAAGCCGCGTGCTTTTCAGAGATCCACTGTTGGGCACCCATATGTCTTGCTTAAGCACGTGGTCTGTGTATGTAAGTGGATCGATAGTGGTGGTCAGTCAACGATGGTGCTGTATTAGCTTTCTAAGCGGGTTATGTGGTTGCCAGTATCGAGTACGCTTCCGTCCACTTGATTGCATCATAAATTATGAATATTAAAACGACGCCGTGACGGTCAATTCAAATGGAACAACTGGCAAACCATACAGCATTCAAATGCAAAGATTACCGTAGAAAATGATATCCCTCCAAACTCCTCTCTCGGGTATTGCACCAGGACGTGCCGTCCATCTTGAATTTATGTATAAGAAAACTCAAGCTATATTTGAGAAACCTACTCTTAGACTTTCCGGTGTTGCTGGCGCAGGGTTAGGATTAGTCTTGGTTGGTACGTCTGCACATCATCAGTTTACACTTTTCTACAATAACATCATCTTCGCCAGCCAGTGTATGTAGTGTATACGTTGTATTCGAAACAATGTTATTACCTCACTTTCTCAAAACGTAGATTGTGATAGGAGAAAGACAACACAAAACTCAGCCAAGAAAAAAAAATTGAATATTACAAGATATATAAGTGATTCTTTCACTTCCTCTCTGGAAGATGCTTGCAAAGCGTAGGTCTATCGCCGCTGAAGCAAAAAGAAAAAAACGACGCAGACGGTAACCACCTAACTATTGCCATCGGATTTATATCTTACTTGTCCAAAATTGGAATCCCTCTCGAAACACCAAGAACGCCATAGCAGTGCCTAGTTCCAACCTCAACCCCAATCCTACAACAAACGTAGATGATACAACGACAACAGTAACAAAAACTGAACCCTACAATCTCAACCTCCCCTCCTCACTCCTCCCCCCAAACAAGCTCAAAAACCCACTCCCGCGATCCCCCTCTCCACGCTCCATACCCCTTGTCATCGCCCCTTGCTCCACTTCATCTTCGTCGCCTCCCAGCCATTTCGGTCTTGAAAAGGAAAGCTCATTCGTCTCAAACGTATTCTTCACTCTTGAGGCAAAGTTTTCGAAGAAATTGCCTTCTTCGGCTGCATCATCATCGATGAGTGGACGTCTACGTTCTGGACGCGTTGTCAGTGGGCGGGCGGACGAGGCGATGCTTGATCCACCGTGGGCGTTTGTGGGATGATGGGATGACGACGGGGTTGGTGTATCGGTGTATCGTTCGATTGGTGGTGAGGATGTACGTTGGGAAAGGCCGAGGACGTTGCCGCTTGCGCCCTGGATCTCGCGTTCGATCAAGGCACGACCTTCGCGCCAGGATCCGATGCCCGCGGATGCGCCATTCGCTTCATCCTGCTCGTCGTCGAGCAAGTCACCGAACCCACAGATGTTCCTGACTTTTCCGTAGAGTCCAAAGGCGGTCGCGAAAACAGGGACGAGAATGAAGATGGGGAAAAAGGCGCTGAAGCCTTCGCCAAGTGGTGTTAGGACAATCAGACGACCGAGGAACTTGTAAAACATGGTCCCCTTCCAGATATTCTTGTCCGTCATGGTCAGGAAATTGTAGCTCAGGGGAACAGTCAGCTTGGCGACTTGCAGACCGTACCATGTAGCGCTTTCTTGGTATGTGTTCCGCCGCACAAGTGCTCGGTTGCCCCAAATCTTGACTTCGGTGAGGCTGTAGAATGCGCAAATACACATGTAGCAGAGCCAGGCAGCTGCGATGATCTGGCTGTTGAAGCCAACTGATGACCGACCACTGTCGTGACGGTGGACGACTGTCCAGCCGATAATGGAGAGTTTGGGCCCGCCGAGATCTTGGGCTTCGCGGACACATTCTGACCAAACAATGGAGATGGATGCGAAAATGCACATCACCCATGACGCGTAGGTGAGTGCAGGGATGACGTGGACGTATAGATGGTACCGTAGCATGGGTGTGAGGATAGTGATGCGGTCCAAGGGACCTCGCGCGGTTGATAGAGCGGCCCCCTTGAACTCTAGATGTTTACTAGCTTTTGAGTCGAGGATGGCCTGCGTCCGAACTGCCTTGTGGACGATGCGATCCCATTCATTTTCGAACCGACATTTCGCATGCCGTGCCCTCTTTAGCTTTCTTGTCAAGTCGGCGAGATATCTTTCCGTAACAACAGGGGGGATGGTCGCTGTACCCATCCGGCCAACAACACCAGCTCTGCTCTCCGGTAGGTTTCCTTTCTCAGCAAGCTCTTCAATCCACTCTTCAAACTCTTTTGTAGTCGCATTCTTCCGCTGCTTGAGCTGTAGGACTTGGTATTCGTACTGGTCCAGCTTCTCCAGCGCCTCAGTCAACTTGTCGTGGACCTTGGGCGCCTGGCTTTGTATTCTCTTCAACCGTTCGCTTACACTTGCGTACCGAAATAGGCTTCTCGGGAATGCGACGAGTCCATGGCCCATGAGGTAGATACCCAGTATAAGACCCCAGGTATAGGCGAGGGCCATGATCAAGCTCTTGAATGTGTCTGTCTCGAAACCATTCCACCAGATGAGATATATGGAGCCGACAATGCTGCATGATAGGACGATGAGCCAGTACCGTCCGTTACTCCTGAGCGCATACTGCAGCCGCGCCTTTGGTTCTCTGTAGCCACTGTCGCAGTATTCACCCAGCATGGGTAGAATAGCCCAGGTCAAGGCAAAGGTGAGCCAGTAGATGATGCGCCATGCCTTGTACACGACCGTGTCAGTCAGCCATATCCCCCTTGCGCCATCGGTAGTATCTAGTCCGGCGCTGCTCGCGAGGTCGATGGGCAAGAGTACAATGATGCTGGCCGGCAGCGCTATTGCCAGGAAGACGGGTACGACGACGTAGGCGGGTGTGGTGCGAAGTGGGAGGTAGTAGCGCAGGAGGAGCAGGACGAATCCGCTTATGGAGACGAGGGAGAGGACGAAGAAGGCGATTGAGCCAGCCGCTGAGGACGTCATCGTCTGTAGTGCGAGATGGGCATAAGAAGAGCGACTACGCGTGGACTGGTGGTGCAACGTGTATGGTATACGAACTGGAGCCCGAACGTGCCAGATTATTCTGACAGATGTCGGCGTGAGGCGGAGGTTCGGAACGCGACGTCTCGGAACGCGGGAGTCGCGCGATCAATTACGTCCAAGGTTCTTCCCCACGGTCTTGATCGGAGGTCCAGTCTTTGTAAGAAGTAGCATTTGCAGTGTTGCGTCCCAGAGACTCTCTCTCTCTCCAGGCACGAAATTTAGCGGTGTCGAGCCAACGAAGGCGTAACATGTGTTACGTGCCTAAGCCCTATATTCGTCCGCTGCCTCTTCAGGCCAATACGCGTCATTCCGACGCTCCTCCGTGCTTTGGTAATCACCCCGATGCCGATTCAACCCAAAAGGCTTAGCGCCATCTGCCACTGTCGATTGCATCATTTCCCGTCGAGGCTGTTGTTACTGCGGGGCCCTCACTAATCACTCTGGTACTGTACAAACACTCGGCATTATCCCACCTCAACAGACATTGCCTCTTGCAAACTTCACCCGCCACCACCACAAACGTCCAAGTACACAAACATCACTACTCCGGTCGCGCAAACCCTATACTGATACTCCCCAGACCAACCGCCAAGATTCAATTCCTTCGCAGTTTCTTCACGCGCGCACCCTCGCCCGCCACCATGTCCGCGACTAAGACCAAGGTTCAGTCCATCATCGACGAGAACGCCGTCGCCGTCTTCTCCAAATCATACTGCCCCTACTGCCGCCAGGCCAAGCAGCTGCTTACCGACAAGGGCGCAAAGTTCTACGCCATTGAGCTGGACCAAGTCGGTATGTACATGCCTCACAGGACATAAAGACGTAGCTGACATGTTTTGAAAGATGACGGCTCAGCCATGCAGTCTGTGCTCGGCGACCTGACCGGCCAGACCACTGTCCCCAACATCTTCATCGCTCAGAAGCACATTGGTGGAAACAGCGATCTACAGGCCAAGAAGGGCGAGCTTCCCAACCTTCTCAAGGAAGCCGGTGCTCTATAAACGTAGACAACGTCTAGAACAAAGCCGTAGTATATGGTAATAAAACAATCTGTCCATACACCTCACCGCATACTTGCATCCGTCACACAGTCACGACATAGTAATGCATTGATAAGCTGCCCTTGATTATCTAACAGGGGTAATCTCGATGGGTCATGCTCTCAGTGAGCCCAACTACTGGCCCCCCAAGCTCTTGATTCTGTCCTTCAAACTGAGCCTGGTGCCCTTCGGCCAACGTTGCGCCGCCTTCACCGGGCTGAATTCTCCCATCTACCAATGTCATTATCCATGCGTGCCATTCATCATATCGTCCCCTACCACCATTTAGGTCTGCATTGCGTCCGTGAAGTTTTGCGCCGCCGTTGTTGCAAAGTATCGTACATCGACGTCGTCGTCCTGTTGAAGCTTTTCCAGGTTGGGAAGAATGCTCTTGGTGATGACGTCCGTCGCCTTTTGGCAGCCCTGGCCCGGTGTGCCTGCCTTTTCTAGTGCGATGACGGTTCCTTGCTCCGGCAGCTGCTTGAGTGTATTGATCAGCTGGCCGTATGACTTTGCCACGTTGAATCGGATGTTGGGAATGTCGTCATTGACCAGCTTGTCCATCATGGGGATGATGGACTGCTCAATCACGTCCAGGCTAAGCGCGGGTGCGAGTGTCGAGACGGCAAAGCATGTCGTCATCCGGTAGAGGTAGTTCGGATGCTGGCCCATGGCCATCACTTTGGGAACGATGGCGTCGTTGGCCCATTCAACCCCGAACACTTCAGTCAACTTCTTCAGGTTCTGTGTCGACGCCTCACGGATCGAGAAGACGGTGTCGCCGAGCCAGCTCATACATAGGGAGCTGAGCTTTTCGTCGAAGAACTGCACACCGAGTTGCGACGCGAGGAGGGGGACGTATTCGATGATGGCGAGACGAACGCGCCATTGCTTATCTTCGGCGAGCTGGACGATGGCGGGGAGGAGGGATTGTGAGAGGAGTTCGATGCCGATGACATTGTTAACCGACTCGAGCTTGGAGATGATGTTGAGGCGGACATCGGGGAATTCATCCTTGAGCATCTGCAGGAACATGGGTAGAAGATGTGAAATGGTTCTAGGGCATGTTAGTCAGTACGCACGTGCCACGCGTAGAGGGTAACCTACTCTTCCTTTCCGAGGATTGGAGCCAGTCCACTGATCTGAGTGCCAAGCGCGGCGCGGACATGCTGCGACTGGTCCGAAACCAGCTCTTCTATGCTAGGCATGACGTCGTGCAAGAGTGTCTCGCGCTCGAGTAGAGCACAGAAGCCTATGCTTTGTTAGCGCTGTTTTGCCATGCTGCGATAGGAGACCTACCTGGAATCTGCCCTGCGATCGCACTGCGGACCTCGGCCTCTGTGTCCTTGAGCAGCTTGACAAAGGCCGGGACAAGGTCTCGGTTGACCACCTCGTCGTCGACTGCTTTTGCAATCTGCTGGCGTTAGCGCACGCCTTATCCAGCCGTATCCTGAAACGCACCTTCTCAAATCGATCGGCGACCATGTATCGCACCCTCCAGCTCTTGTCCTCGAACAGACTTCGCAGCGCAGTCAGAAGAACTCCGTGGCTCGACTGCTGCTCCTTGGGTACGGCTTCGGCGATGGCGATGAGGATGTCGACAGTCAGGAGTCGTACACTATCCTGGTCGTCTGAAGCGAGGTGCTGGAAAAGAGGAATCATCTCATCGATGACAATCGACGGCGGCATGGCCTTGATGAACTTGGCCAGATTGTTCGCAGCCTGTCTCCGCACCATGGGAGTGTCATCGTGCACTAGCTGGCCGTAGTGTTGCCTGAGGGCTTCTTGTGAGGGGGGTGTAGCGCGGCTGTATGGCGTCTGGTAGAGGCCTGTCGCGGAGATCTTCGACGTGAACCAGTCGGCTTTTGATAGGCGGAGAACGAGTGGAATGAAGTTTTCCTCAATCCGCTGCTGCGACAGTTCCTCGCAGATCTTGTTGAGTGATTCGACAGCCTGCCCACGTTAGAAACAGCCACAGACGTAGTCATGGTAAAGCGCACCTTTTCGCGCACAAGTGGCTCCTCTATAGCGGCCAGGTTCTCAAGAGGCGAGAGGAGCACATGGGCATGCTCGGGGCCTCCCACATACTCGACAAACTTGCCCAGCTCCTCGCTCAATGCCGTAAGAACCTCGTCTTCGTCCTCGACAGACTCTAAATATATCCATTAGCTTATCCAGATACAACGACAAAAACTAAACAGACTCCTACCATCCAGGAACGGGATGAGTTCCTCGCGTGTGCGCTCGGCGCCTAGCGCAAGAGCAATTGTGTTCAGTCGGTGAATTGCGTTGAGGCGGAGGACAACGTCGTCGTGCTTGAGCTCGTCAATCAGCACGGCGATGGGGTAAAGCTCGTCATTCTGATTCGCGTCCATGTTGGTGTCTATGTGCTGTAAGTTATGGAGATTGCGCGGTGGAGAGCTCAGCGCGGGCGTCGTGTTGACGTACCTGGTGTTGGCGAGGAAGCGAAGAGGGGTGTCAGGGCAGGCACGACAGGAGGGCCGAGCTTTTCAGCCACACCGATGCCACAGCCACCACACCAGCGCACCCACTTCACCCCGGACGTCAGAATAGACTTCTTACCCATTCGCACCCAGGTATGGAGCCCCTCAATGCCCCCGACACGGAGCCACTGCTTCCTCGACCATCGTCGGCATCATCTTCCGTGTCGTCGACATCATCTTCAGCCTCATCAGCGACCCAGCGGCTATCGAAACAGCTCACTACACGACATGCATTTACCGTCCTTGTCACCCTCCAGATCGGCTCGGGTATCTTTGCATCCCCCGCCCAGGTAGATGCGAACGTGCCCTCGCCCGGCGCTGCCCTGGTTGTATGGGTGCTTGGCGGTCTTTTGTCATGGGCAGGAGCCGTGTCTTTTGCTGAGCTGGGTGCTGCCCTTCCCTTCAACGGGGGTATGCAGGAATACCTGCTCCACGTGTATGGTGATACTGCCGCATTTCTCATGGCTTGGGTGTACATCTTGGGCGTGAAACCCTCGTCTATGGCGATTCAAAGCATCGTCATCGCCGAGTCTGTCGCCTCAGTCGCGTCGGCCACTGGCGAGCTGCCAGGTGCTGGCATACTGAAGCTCATTGCAGCCCTTGCCTTTGTATCCATGGTACTTCTGAACTCGATAAACACGAGGTTCACCATACGACTGAGCGAGTCATTTACTGTCTTCAAGCTCACCACTGTTTCCCTTGTCGTGCTCGGCGGCCTCATCGCTGTCATTGCTCACCTAGTTAATCCAGCTTCTTCGCTCTCCGGCTCGAGCGACTGGTATTCCAGAAATTGGTTCCAGTCAAGGCCAACCGTGACAGATGGCAAAACAATTGACTGGCCATCGATGGGCGCGTGGGATCGCTATGGCCATTACTGCGCAGCCATCTATGGCGGACTGTGGGCCTACGATGGATGGGATAATGTGAGTTCTACCTACGGAGCGCGTCCTTCGGCGTGTTGACAGCATCTTCAGGCCAACATGGTTGCCAATGAGATCCGCGACCCAGGCCGTGCCCTTCCAAAAGCCATTAGAGCAGCCATGATTGTAGTCCTAAGTTCATTTGAGCTTGTCAATGTCGCTTATTACATCCTCGTGCCTTGGGATCGGCTGAGTAGCAACAATGCTGTGGCTGTCGCTGCTGCGACATCCCTGTTTGGACGGCCTGCCGGTATTCTTATCACAGTTCTTGTCGCTGTTTCCTGCGCCGGATCCATTACCAGTAATGTTTTCTCAATTGGCAGATTGACTATGGCTGCTTCGCAGCGTCATTATCTTCCGAAATTCTTCAGCAAACGAGGACTGCCAATGAAAAAGGTGTCAGAAGCGGACAGCAATGCCTCGTTCCAATTTGATGCCCCAATGTAAGACTTGTATGTGGCCATGCTATATGAAAGCTTACTAACGCCAAAGACAGCTACGCCAACGCTCTGGCCCTTGTTGTGACCCTTGGCTATATTCTCACAGGCAGTTTTCGGGCACTTTTGACATTCGCTGGCATGGCCGTATGGGTCTTTTACGTCAGCACAGTAGTTGGCCTACTCATACTTCGTCGCCGAGAGCCACAGCTTGTGCGACCTTACCGTCCAGCTATCTTCCTTCCCATCATTTTCATCGTCGTCGGCAGTCTGGTCATCCTACGGTCTGCCATTTTCGCACCAGTGCAGAGCGGAGTGCTTGCAGGATTGCTGGTTGCTGGCACACTAATAAACAAGGTTCGACTAATCTCATAGACATATCAAACTGTTTGGCATCTCTGCATGCACAGCTTTTTGACGTCAGTTATCGGCGATGGTACTACCGTTCATAATGTCACAACTTCGGATGTTTAATAATAGTTTTGAATGCGTTTGTCAACTTCAACGCCCTTGCACCAATAGGGCACTTCGTTACGGCCCACATGCAGAATGCACATGAATTCATGATACGTTAAGGGCCGTTTTCTAGTCTGTGGGTGGTGGTCTGGCTTCCCCGCAGCTTAATTTCGATCTCGCCAGCGGCATCCAGATTCCGATTGCCGCTCCTCAAACGGGTATTCGGATGCTCATGCCTGTCCTTTTTGTTCTAATAAACATCAGCCTATGACGTCTGTAATTTATTTGGTGCCGAAATCCGATGCATTAGTACTACCGGAGATTTGGTCTGGGCCCGGATCATGTGGCTAGCCAATCAGGCATATGTGGCTATTTCAACGTCTATATCGAACAGAGTCCACTTGTATGTTTGCCGACCCTCCGCATTGTAGTGTCCAGATATCTCGATGTTCAATTTCCTATGAGATATCATCTCTGATCTTAAACTCCCGAACGTGCATCTTGTCGTCACATGGCATGGTACCTTACAGGTCTGAGACTATATTTGAGTATCCGGCCTTCCAGTCGTGGATATCCAACCATTTATACCACCATCTCGCTCGCTGAGCTGTAGTCGCACCGTGTCTCTGCGGGTATTACCTCCGAGCAAGGCTTGTTGTGGTTAGCCTTGTGTATCGGGTCTTAGCACATGCTTTGCACACTTCCTGGTGTGAACCTGTCTCTCTCTTTCCAGGCTGCTTCCTAGCACTTTGAAAGTCCAATACTCGATGAAAAGCATAATTTCTTCTATATCCTCTTTGTCAGGTTATTCGCATCGTCCTCATCAAGAACAAATCGGTAGTTTCCCTTTCCAACCTGGGGGACCATTTGACCATCAAGTCCGTAGTGCGGGGAAAACCCATGACAATGTCATTTCTGCAACATATACGGCACATGTGAAAATTTCATGACTCTCCCGCCTCCAGATCGAGCATCGAACACATCCCTCGCCCTAGCTGCCAAACATAGACTATCGAATGCCGAAGCGACGTTTACGCTTCACCAGTCGCATCGGTTGCGCTCCAGAGTCATTTTATTACCTGCAGATGATTTTGTGGATCCAACGAACCGGACTCGCTCCCGGACCGTCGCACAGCATCATGTCGCATCAAAACGGCGCTCAAGACTTTACAGGCGAAAACAACCGCAATCAAATGAACGGGAAGTACGGCAAGAGGGGGAACACCAAGAGTTGGGGCAGCGGTTGGGATATGATGGAATATGGCAAGCAGCGAGCATATAAAGAGGATGGAATATGGGCTTGAGGATGTCTATCAACAGCAACAAGTCATCTCTCACCATCCTACTTTCACTCTCTTGGGGTCTCTGTTTCACACCTCTGCAACGTTCAACATGCGCTATACCATCCTCGCCTTCGCCGCCGGCGCTGCTGCCGCTCCCTTCGTTACGACTGGAACCAGCCTCTGTCCCGCCGGACTCTACAGCAATCCCCAATGCTGCGCAACTGATGTACTCGGTGCCATCGGCCTAGATTGTGCAGTCCGTACGTCTCCGCCTTTCCTGTTTCCAGAGAAGAGAACTAACACCTCCAACACAGCGGCCACTACTCCTGCCGACGTCGACGCCTTCATCAGTGGCTGTGCTGCAGTCGGACAACAGGCAAAGTGCTGTGTGATTCCCATCGCTGGTCAGGATCTGCTATGCCAAGATGTCAAGGGAAGCGGTGGTGGTGGTGGCGGAAGCGGAGGCGCCCCAGGTATCACTGCTACCGGTGGAGGTGGGGGTGGAGGTACACCTACGAGCGTGCCTGGTGGTGGTGGTGGCGGTGCTACCTCCACTTCCTGCGAATCTAGCGCTGTTGTGACGCCGCCTCCTCAGCCTACTAAGCCTGCTCCTTCTTACCCTACGACTACTTCTGACTGTGGATGCGGCAAGTAGAGTGGGTTGGTGATGATGATGATGATGAAGAAGAAGAAGAAGAGAGAAGAGAGAAGAGATGAGATCAGTTGATAGCAGGAAGTGTTGAGATATGATGGGGCGAAAGATGTAGTTGTAGTTCTACGTCAATATTATCCGTGCTTTTGAGCTATCCGCTGTGTACACATCAAGTATCTTCGAGAAGTGAAAAGTGAAAAGCCATATGATTAGCTTAGCTGAAGTAGAGATTGTCATCGAGCCAGCCTTCAAGACCACTCTAAAGATAGCGACGATTTGGATACAGAGCGTGTGCTCGTTGCTTGCTGACACTGATATCAACGCCGTGCGGTTCGGAAATGGATGCAACCTACAAACTGTTCACGTCTCGTGACAGGAATGTGGCGACCTCATATGTGCATCGCGATGACCAGCTCTGATCACTGCAGTGTTAATGTGCATTGAGCTTATCGAGGGTGGCTATACTTGCAGAGATAGATGGCTTAGGCATGCTAGCGTCTGTGATTGGGTCTGGCGAATTTGGATCGAAGTGACAAACGCTGGGTGGCGATTAGCTCGTGGTGTCCAATCTTCCACGAGCTTCTCACTGGAAGGCTCATCACGCGCTTCCTTGTCGCCTTCACGTCTCAACGCAACGACCCCAGTATATTAATTGATTAAATCTACTATCTCCCATCAAGTAATAATACGGCTTCATGGGTTATATTGGGACATGGAAGGGTGCCCTGGTTTTCCTGTGAGGCCGTTGAGCTTTTTTTGCGGAGAGCAACAAGACTAGACAGTGGTTGTCCAACGAAAGGTCGCCGGCCTTGGTAGTACACTTGATTATTGCTTTTGATTGAGTTCGAACGAATCACAGCTATGTTAGTATTGGGCCTAGTTCTTGATTTTTGCTCTTATTCGAGTCATCAATGTGTCGTAGTAACAAGTACTTTTTTGTAGGTTTATGGGAGTGATTCAAACAAATCGTTTTGGGTTCACGAAGGTTACCTGCGTTATAAGTACTAACAAAATGTGAGAACTGTCACTTACTGAGTATAAGGTGTTGGGATAACACCTTAACTGCTTTCTTGTACTGCTGTTACAAGTACTGCGTTGTGAAAATCTGCTACTAAGCATCGATATCACTTTTCTATAATTATAAGTACTAACGATATTACGCCTGATAATGATAGTAACAGTGGTGACCGGAAATGCAAGTATCAAGTGTACTTAGTCAGTTTTAGAGCACAGACATCGCCCCTAGCGGGCTGTGGAGATAGTGGGTCGGAGAAGCTTAAAATTCTTGCTCTTCAGCTGCTACTACAAGATTGCGAGGAAGCTGGCACGGAAATACGGCGCACAAGATCCCGACCCGAACCGCATCATGGAGCACATACATGGTGTTCGAAAGCACCGGCATCATGATCAAATCAATGTCGAACCACACCAATCTCCAATCCTGACGTGAGGCTCCACATGGCGCTTTGCCAAGCTTCCCCGGACCCATTGATTAGCCGGCGGCATCTTCGAGATGCGGGTCGGAGAATACATATCTACCCTAGCCTTGGGTGGAGGCAACGTCTTCCTCTGCTTTATTCTGGTTCTTGGGCCCTAAAGTAGTGTTCAGAGGTGAATGGTGAGGCTCTGCGCAGCTCCGGCGGCCTAACTACCGTAAGCCGCATCCCTGGTCCGCTCTAGCGGGGGCAGCCTCGCCTCAACCAACGTTTCAGACAACCCGAACACCAATATATTGAACGGCAAATGTCGTGATTCCCGAGCCTATGGTCGAAACATGTCGTTTACCATAAACGAGCCAAGAGGCTAGTCTACCGGAACAAGCTCAGTACTTCCGGTGGGACCTTGGCATCTCTTTATACATAAGCCTTGCGACATGCAACCGCCTTCTGCGCTCAGCAAAACCGAGACTCTATACACGTTTCGCTTCTCGTCAAAATGGGTATCACGTCTATTCTCGTTGCAGCACTGGCTGCGGTCGCCATGGCCAAGCCAGTTCCTGACCCGCTCAGCATGATGAAACGTGCTGGCCCTGCCGCTGGCCAGGTACGTTAGCCCCTGGAACATAGTTAAAAACATAAACCAACAAAAAACCTCCCAGGTCATCACCAAGTGCACGGCCCCTGGACAAATCGCCCTCGCATATGACGATGGCCCATCAGGCAACACGCAAAAGCTCGTTGACACGCTCAATGCCGGCGGCGCAAAGGCCACTTTTTTCGTAACCGGCACCCTCTACGGCTGCATCTACAACCAAAAGACGGCGCTGCAAAACGCGTACAAATCCGGCCACCAAATCGCCTCGCACTCGTGGTCGCACCCGTCAAACTTTGGCTCCCTGTCTACAGGCGACCTCACGACGCAAATGACGCGTGTCGAACAGGCCATCGTCAACATCATCGGCAAGAAACCAACGTACATGCGCCCGCCGTACCTTGCCACGGGCGGAAACGTGCTCCCCACTATGCGCAATCTGGGATACCGGGTCATCACCAATGATGTGGATAGCGGAGATTGGGCGGGCAACACGCCGCAGCAGAGTCAGCAGAAGTTTCAGCAGGCGGGCACGAGCGGTAATGGTCACATTTCGCTTATGCATGAGACGTATGCATCGACTGTCAATACGCTTACCCCGTGGTTGATTACCTGGGCTAAGAATAACAACCTGAAGCTTGTCACTGTTGGTAAGTATGCCCATTTCCTGGTTGATTCGAACTCTGGGTGGATGCTAACGTTTTTCTGTTTTAGCTGAGTGCTTGGGCGATAGTGCCGGTGCGTATAAGAGTGGTACTCCCAATGGTGCTTCATCTTGCTAGATGTATCTGTGTGGCTGTCTATTCTTCTGTGGAGTCCTTCGCTGGGCTCCCTTCACCTTCTTGTATATCTCCTTTGACATCTTTACCTTCACGTATATACTACATCAACATGCAACAACAGCTGCATACAGCCTGTTTCCCATATGGCAAATTCCCATCCAACGTGATTGAGTACTCTGCAAGCCCGTGGTGCAAGCATCCATGTGTGCGTGCGCTCGATGCGACAGTCACATTGCGCACATTACTTCTTTTCGCAACGTAGTCATGGATGTGTAGGTAGTACGTAATGCTGTTCGGATTTGCTTTTGGACAAATTGTGCTAGTATGATCTAGACTATCGTCGCCTACATATCGGTGAGCCACAGGGAAAAGCAAGCATAATCCTTTGGGACAACGTCAGAGCTTCTGGTTGTCCGGACGCTTGTTCTTGCACAAGCAACGCCAAGCAGAGTAGACAGGTCATCACATCAACGCCAAGCAAGAAGAACAATAAATTATCATAGCGAGTCGTAGCTCGCGCGCAACAATCTTGTGTCAATTTGAGGACCTGTGAGTCGTAAAGCTATTAAAGTTTCTGTAGGGACTGTGAACATATTAAGATGAGACATGAAAAGACAATGCCCGTCAACCTCCAGGCGAGAGCGGACATCTCACCATGCCACTCGACCGCCAGCTTGCGATGATACCGCAAACCTAAGACCAACCCGCTGTGATGCGATTTTACTCGGACCACGAGCGTGCTCATCTTGTCGAATACCGTCCTACATGGCGATCATTCTCTTCACCATGGCCCGAGTAAAGTCCACCACCTGCTTGTTGTTGAGGTTGGTGCAACGATGCTCGTTACCGCCAATAGCGCTAGCATCGCACCCATCGGGGTAGAAGAAACTCGCCAACGCGATAATAATGTAGGCTGCAATGAGCAGACTACCCTCAAGATAATTACTCCGGCCATCCAACACCAAGAAGTTTACTACAAGAACAGTGACGAATAATGCGACTGTTTCGAAGATGTTGAAGTAAAGAGTCATCTCCTTGCCCATGGCCCAGCCAAGAATGACGATGACAGGTGTGATGAAAATGGCGATCTGGATAGATGAACCGACAGCGATACCAATAGCCAGGTCCATCTTGTTCTTCATGGCGACAGAGACGGCTGTAACGTGCTCCGCAGCGTTACCGACAATGGGCAGGATGATGAGACCGATGAACGCTTGACTGATGCCAGAAGTTTCCACCATGGGTTCGATCGCGTCACTCATGAAGTCAGCGCAGACAGCGACGAGACCAGTACTAATCAAGAGCATGAAGATGGCTGCCTTGATAGACATACTGGGCGTGTCGTCGTCTTCTTCTTCATCATTGGGAGACATGGATGCATTGGAGGGGGCGGCAGGACGATTGGCTGCGCTGTTCGTGGGGTGGGCGCGACCAATTTGGTCTGGGAGGGACTTGGAGCGGCGGAGCGGAGCGGCTCGTAGAGGTGTGTTGTCACGTGGGGCTGCCATGCGGATATTAGGCGCTGGACCACCAAGTGGGGCCAGGTTCTGAGGATTAGAAAAGACGTTGTTGGAAAGCAGCGAAGGAAGGGCAGGGCGGTTGTATTTGCGTGCGTTCATCGGAGAGATGGTACCTTGCTGGATGTCCTCAGCAAAGGCAACCTTGGGTACCGGCTCGGCCGGAACAACCTCCTTCTCGGGGATAGTGTCAACGCGGTTGCGATTACGGCGGTCCTTGTGGCTCTTCCTATGCTTGCGTCGCTCCTTCTTTGTCTTTGACTGTGAGGTATGCGTGGAAGCAGCTTCAAAATCGCGAACGACGGGCGCGTATTGATCATTATCGGCTTCATCGCCACTCATAACGTCAAAGGAATGGCGACGAGAGGGAATAATAGTCGTCGTGTTGGCAGTGACAACACTGTTAGTCCTCTCCCGCTCGGTCTCGAAGGGGCTCTGGTGATGCTCGGCAGATGGAGAGCTAACGCCAGAAAGTCCACTGCCATCTTTGGAGCTAGCGCTAGACTTGCGACGGAGCCTTTTGACCATACGCTTGGCCTTCCTCTTCATGGTACCGTCAGATTTGGAAGAGCCGTCGCTGTCACTGGAGCTGGAGCTGGACGACGAATCGGAGCTGGATGAGTCGAATGCACCGGCGAGAACACCAGGGTGCGACTCCTCATCGATGATGTGTTGCGGCGTGCTAGCATAGAGGTATCTGTGACTCTTGAGCTGAAAGAGTAGATATAGGCCGTAGACAAGCAACAAGATGATACTGGTACCACGACTGACTGCTAGGGTCTCGTGATCAGCGATGGCATTGTCTTCAAAGGCGGCGTGGAATGCGGTCGGTAGTAAAAGACTCATGACGGCAAGCGCCAGCATAACACCACTCATCTGAGTGACTGTGTTGTTATAGACCTGCTCCTGGTACTTCAGACCTCCAAGAAGGAAGGCCATTCCCAGAATCAAGAGCAGGTTGGCGAGAATGGATCCAAGCAGTGACGCCTGCACGACCTCGATTTGGCCAGAGGCGAGCAGGATGATGAAGAGAATCAACTCGACAGCGTTTCCGAAGGATACATTGAGCAGTGCACCGAGAGCGTCTCCAACGCGGGCAGCGACGACTTCGGTCGCGTGGGCGAGCAGGCCAGCCAATGGAATGATGGCGATGGCGTTCATGGAGAAGACAATCTCGGGCTTCAATTCAGCCAGCTTGACTGCGATACCCAGAGGCACAAAGACCAGTAGGACGTTAATCCAGCTATGGGTGATGGCATTCTTGGTGTGGGAGATGAATCGGAGACTTCCGTTCTTGATGCGCACCGGCGAATAGAACGGAAGCTTGTCCGATCCTATGGGGGAAGGCGTCTCTCCGTTGGCTGCGGTATTGAGTCCGTCGTTGACGCAGCCATTATGGGTATTTGCGCCATGACTAGCGTGCGCAGCGGGCTTCTCGTTGTTGACGTCGCCGTGGTTGTGTGGGTTGCTGCCATTTCGGGCAGTTTGATCGGTGTGGTTGTTGTTGTTGTTGTTGTTGTTGTTGTTGTTGTTGTTGTTGTTGTTGTTGTTGTTGTTGTTGTTGTTGTTGTTGTTGTTGTTGGGACTATGGGTCGGTAGGACGTCGCGCTCAGTCTTGCGTCCCAAGCCAAGCGCAGATGCTGCCTTAGACTTGAAGCTGCGTATAGAGGGGTCGTCGGGTTCTCCCATCGGTTTTGGCGTGTAAGAGTGTAGGGAGGGGTGAGTACAAGGTTGTACTTTGGGGGTGTAGTGGGTGAGGCCAAGTGAGTGAGGGCGATGGGCGACGCCTTATCTGCGCTCGGCACGCTTAACCGGCTTGGGGCACTGCGGATCACTGTGGACCCTGGTAACGCGGCGAATCGTCCACAGTAGCCTATGTACTTACCTACTTACTTACTTAAGTACCTACCGGTACACGTGGACGATTCGCACAGCCTCGGTGGCGCACCATTGCGTCTTGTTTGGTGTGAAAGTGGCTAGCGGGCTGGAAGGTGCTGGACGGTGAGCGGCGTTGGTGACCCAAGGGTAAGTAAACCGTACGGCTTGTTGAATTCAAACATTGCCGTGTTGAGTACCAGTTCGCACTTTCCGGTGTGTTATCTCAGGGGAGCCCACCACTCCCCGGTAAGGCAAGAACGAGGCGGCGAGTAGGAAGCGGCGACGGATAGCTGACCCACTCCCCGCACAACCGTCGCCCAGGAATGCGACGACAGCTACGTCATTCAAACCATATCCTATGCGCCAGCGCCCGCAATCATGTCATTCAGCCTCACAATCATCATCAGCGAAAGACGCCAGACAAATTCACGCCCTCTCTCCAAAAACCGGATGCATCTCCTCCCACTTGGTTTAGTTGATGTGACGTGGGATGCAAGCACCAGACTAGTTCCTTAGCTTACATTCTAGACTGCGCATGTTGCCTCATAATGCAGGGATCCTGCTGGTGAGCACGTCTAGGTAGCACCCGTGACTACACACCAGCCAGGCCACAGCTAATATCTATCGCTTCTTACCCAACCACATATAAACATATTTCCGCTCGCACTACTACGTGGTAGTCTGATTTTCGGTACCAACACGTGAAATAGAATGAACTTGTATATGTTGATTTGTGTGGCTGTAGTGTATTCATCATGGTGACTGGCCCACTGATATGAGCTTGAGCGGCTTCAGTGGGCGAGTATGGTGCGATGCCATGCAATCTCACCGACCATGCTCTTCGCTCTTCCACCATCGTCGCGCCAACCTCTGCTCACTTCGCTTGCTCACTCTTCAACCCCCTCATGTTAAATTCGTAACATGTTCCTTGGCATCGCAGCCACACGTCTCCTCCCGCCCGAGTCTGCGCCGCCTCTCCTCCCACTTCCGTCGGTCACTAGGGCCCACCGGTGCGTCGGCCACATTAGGTATACATACATCCACTTAGCCGCTATAAGAAAGATTCCTTGGCCAGGAATAGCCGCCAGTGGAAAAGTATGCTGACGTCAATATGCACACTATCCTTTTCAACATGGGGCCGGCGCGGTACCACTCAAAATGTGCTCTTGATCACATGGACGATACACTACCTTGGCTTCCTCATGGATACTGCGTCCAACAAGAGCCAAGCGACGCGTGAGCGATACCGACTAGCACTTTACAATGCTGAAGTGGCTTCAGAACCATCCTTACTTCCCTCGATCTTGGCCCTTGTACCGATTCGCCGCGAGTGGGGGTCAATATGCTCCGGGCAGATATGAGAGGTATGCTCGCCTGCACTGCGCCTCCTCCTTGACAAGGTGCAGGACGTTGGCACTCGTAGCGAACTATATGGTTTGCCGCTACTCGCTGACGCGATAAATGGCCACCCAAAGGTAGCTCAACTGCTACGTCACCACCTGATGAGGACGGATTGGTTTCCCTCTCAGCTCCAGCAAATCATCTAGCGGTGTATACACAGTCTTTTCCTAATCACCACGGCTTCGAGAACCACCCACACATTCTGACAGCGATGCGATGTCTTTCGCCTTGGGTGTTGTAGAGCCCTGTGATACAGAATCCTTCATATTATCCCCTGGTGAAACGACGTTGATATGCTCTGCTATGCGCTGAGGTGAAATTTGAGAAGCTGAAGCTTAGTGCACCGACGATTCATCCGCGATTGTAATTGCACATAATATGACGGTCAACGCATCTTAACTAACCTATTCTTGCATTACGAGTAACACTATCTTATATGTGGAATCTCCTCTGTCTTTGCCTGATACTCTGACAAGGACTTCACCAACACTTGAAAAAACCTTGATTATAGAAAGGGTAATAACCATCCCACGAGTTTCTTATAATAGAGTGAGAGTGTGGAGTCGCCCGTAAATTACTATGTAGGCTAGGATAGTACTGCAAAGGTAGAAGGAGACTATATTTGAAGCTATCTACAGCATCTGCCGTTCTTCAGAAGACGAACCATACATGCCATGAATCGTCTTCCTGATCTTCCTAATCATCCACCTCCATGTTGTCCCAGTATGAACCGTCAAAGAATCAGGTTTCTTCATCCTCCGCACCAAGGTCCGATTTCTCTTCTACAAAAGGTGAGGCGGGGCCATCAGACTTGTCATCGGCCTCGAAGTTGTCAGCGCCAGCCTCAAGGTCCGATTCCTCTTCTACAAAAGGTGAGGCGGGGCCATCAGACTTGTCGTTGTTCTCGAAGTTGTCAGTGCCAGCCTTAGGGTTGACAACAGGTTCTTTGTTGTTCCAAGTGTCGTCAGCGTCGTTCTCGAAGTTGTCAGTGCCAGCCTCAGGGTTGACAACAGGTTCTTTGTTGTTCCAAGTGTCGTCAGCGTCGTTCTCGAAGTTGTCAGTGCCAGCCTCAGGGTTGAAAATAGGTTCTCCGATGTTCCAAATGTTGACAGTGTCAGCATCAGGGTTGACAATAGGTTCTACGATGTTCCAAATGTTGACAGTGCCAGCCTTAGGGTTGACAGTAGGTTCTTCGACATTATTCCATCCAGGAACAATAGTATCGGAATCTTCTTCGTCAGTGTAGTCTGCTTCGGTGAGCTCGGGACCGAGAGCAGCTTGACGGTAGTTGTGCGGAGCTTTGAAGGCATCTTCCTTGATTGCGACAGAAAGGGCTACCTGAGTATCGCGGTACTGCTCGAGACTTGCAATAGAGATTCGATCTAGCGTAACAATCAGACCGTCCTTGCCCCATCTATAAAGCATCTCCTTGAGCCGATCTTTCGGACCCTTAGCGGAGTGGGTGTAATGAAACGTAGGCCCGATGAAGATGAACGAAGAGCGAGCCCGAGTACCGGCGACGAGAGTACGGGGACGCTGCCAAAGGAAGCCTTCTGCGTTGCCAACTGAGTCCATGATGACATGTTCTCGGTCCTTTCCCATGGATGAGTCGATAGTTATCATCATGACCTTGGTCAGCTGCTTAGCGAGCTTCTTGTCATGCGCGGCGAGGGCGTTACGGACGGCGGTGTCACGGAAGGTTTGGAGAAGCCTCAACTGACCATTGTATGGTGTGATGACTAGTACATCATCGCCGTCAATAGTCTTTAGGCGGTTTACCATGTCATGCATGGTTGCAATGGCGGTGACGACACTGTACCATGAACCACTGGACTCTTGGGTTGCGACCGCATGCTCGGTGTTCACGACCACGACCACGCTCTTCTTGCCCCAGATCTTGCGGTTGACTTCTTTTGCTTGTTCCTCCTTGGCGGTGTTGAATGAGCCGGGTACCTCAGAGATAGTTTCGCCGTTGAGATGGGCACAGAGTTTTAGTAAAGTGGGGTTGCTGAATCGTGACGTATGTGTTAGAAGCTGTATGGGGAACCCTGTGTAGTAAAGCCTAGCGAAGGGCGAAACTGTGAGCTGGGATTGGAAGGGGTTATCGAGAGCTGGTCCATAAGGCGTGAATCCGAGCTGCCTCCAGTCGCCGACGAGTGTAATCAGGTCACAAGCCCAATGTGTTGAGAGGAGGGCTGTGACATCTAGGTCCGTGCCTCGACCAGCTTCTTCGAACGTGACGGCGTTGGCTTTTCGATAGATCTGGAAACTACTCTTTGTGGCCACAGACAAGGTGGTGCATACGACAGCTGCTCGCTCAATGACGATGTGGTAACCGATGCGGAACGCGGCTTTCACATCTTTGCGGCTCTGGTCGGACATTTTGTCCTCGGTGGTGATGTCTCGGTAGGCCTTGGGAATATCCCTGAGCTGGGTGGCAATGACGTCGCGTTCTGATTCGTTCCAAGTGTTGGCAACTTCTTTCGTAACAGGGAATCCCTCTACGCGCGACAGCTGCAATATTATCCACGCGAGCGACCCTTCCACGTACTTGTAGCGCTTGTCGGTGACGCCAACGTACTCAGTGCGGAACTCTCGAAGATACTGATCAAGTAAGGCTTTGTTCGCCTTGCCTTGCAGCTTCTCGTCTTGCAGATAACGATGCGAATGTTTTGAGTGATCCTTGCGGTTGACATCGAGCATAGCACAAAGCGCTTTTCTCTCACTCTGGATCGAGTGGAGGCGGATGATCAATTTTTCTGGAACACCCATCGTCTTACAAAGACCGGGGAGTATCTTCTTGAATGTTTGGTAGCAATGGTCCACAGTTTCGTTCTGAATGCAGACGTGCGTGACGCGGCCGTCTTCGCTAGGCTCTGCTGGGTTCTGGGTAGCATCTTTAGAACCCGATTCACCAGAAGTATCCGTATCCAGACGTGCGAGTTCAGATTCTTGCAACTGTCTCTTCATCGGATCTATCTGAACCTTGAAAACATACCCACACAGGGTGCTTATGCTTAGGAAGGTTTTGCCGGAACCTGAGATGCCTCCAAGAACAGCGAGGTGAGAATGGATGCCACTGTTGATCCATGAACTCACAGGCTCCTTCTGATACTCGTGCAGCGATGAGAGGAGGGCGGGCTCGAAGCGATGCCGATCTGCGGGTAGAAGAGTATCGTATAGAGACGATACATCATACCGTGTGTGATCTTTACATTGCATAAAGAGACGAAACTGAGACAAGACTTGCTCCTTGCTGTCATACTCTGGCAAAAGCTTGTTTGGGACTTGCATATTGCTTAGTCCGTTGCAGAGGCGCTTACATTCCTTGTCATCTCCCTCCTTCCCCACCGTGACTTGGAGAACTCGGTTGTCAGAGGACCATTGCTGGATCTCCTCCACAGACATATTGTCCATATCGGCTGCGGTCAACTCGGTGTAGGGTGCCATGTCGAGAATGTGGCAGTCCTTGTCAATGGGGCGGTTGATGATCATGCACACTTGATCCATGCCTGTCGATAACGCGGGAACTACCACTCTCCCTGACCATTTGTGTTCTGCCGAGAGTGCATGGTCATCTCCGAAGCCGACAGTGACGCGATCCCCAATAGCGAGCCTAGGAACTTCCTTGTTAGGATGCTCCTCAGTGAAATTGAGAAACAAGCAGAGATCAAGGGAAGTCTCATTGGCTGGCTTGGACTTGTCCGGATTCTCAGCCTTGTACTTGAACTGAGTATGAGGCACCGGATGAGCTGAAGCCTTGCCGCGATGAGTATGATCTTGCATGTTGAAACGAAGCTCGATGATAGCGCCCACGCCACAATGTATAGAAAACTCTCTCCAGTCTTCAAAAGAGTTCTCAGGCAAAGTGGAAAACTTCGGCAACTCGGGCGTGGCTTTGATCCCCTTGTTGTTGATGTAGGGGTTGTGTTTGTCGACGAAAAAGGCTGACAACGGGTCGAAGACAGCAAGTTCGGAGAACCGATGAATGATTGATTCGGTGATCTCTTCGATATCAGTTCCTCGGACCAATACAAAGATACATGGGGCGTTTCTCATGATTGTTTGTAGATCTTTGTAAGACGTTGGGATATCGTCTCGGTCCACAAACAGATTGCTGGTCATGGGTTCCTTGTTTTGGAGGAATTGCAATAGAACAAGATCATGCCCTCCTTGCAACGAGGCGTAGCACTTCTTCCAGTAGTCTTTGTCCTTGACAGCGAGGTCGGGGAAGATCTTTTCGAGGAACGGTATGAAGGATTGATCGGAAACGTTGATGATACGATGGGAGGGGTCATATCGATCTGTTTCGGGTTTGGGGCCCTTCTTGATTCGACGAGTGTTGCGGTAAGTAAGATCGATGTCTGTTTTGAAGCTAGGTTGGTCTTGAGGGCGCGATTCATCCTTGTACATGTGCGTTACGCGAATTCGCATAAACGATCGGTCACTGGGATCTTCATGGAAGATGATCTTGGCCTTGGTGTCTTCGACCTGCTTGAAATTGGCGGCAGCGTTCAGCCTATCTGCGAGGGTCGGCTTGGGAGCGGTGAGACGCTTGCGCATGAGCTTTTGCTTTGCAGCATAGTCCTTCTTCTCGTCCTCAGTCCAAGGAACATCTTTCTCCTTGTCACCATTCGCCTTGCGCGTTGGAAGGGCAATGGCGGCTTGATGTTCCCTCTCTTTTGCTTCGATGGAGGCGAGGTCAATAGCGTCAACAGGGACAGAGCCCATTGAACGAAAACGGAGACGTGACAATAGAAGCTTCCTGAGACCATCTACGTTGATGTCCCAACTGAATTCGGTCTGCAGACAGTCGCGCAGCTGAGTGAGCTTGTCTTCAGACAAGGGAAGGTACACTTCCGGGTGAGCGTTGACGATCAGGCTGATTTTGATACACCTGAGATCAATTAAGCTAGCTTAATAGCTTGATTAGAAGATTAATGCTAAGCTAATTTAATTAATCTAGCTAAACCTTATATAAAAACGTAATAATCTAGCTAAGCTTTTCTATAAGCTTAATTTAGATTAATAGCTTAATTACTTTAAGTATATAGTAGATTTAGTAATAAGATAGCCTATAAAGTAGCTTAGATAGCTATAAAAGCTCTATACTAAGCTTTTTTTAGTATTTTAGTTATACTATATAATATTAAGTAATATCTAATAGCTCTATATAACTAGTAGCTAGCGTTATCTTATATAGTATACTCTATCTCTATTTCTATTACCTATAATACTATATACTTTTAGTATTATAGGTCTATTACTATATACCTTACTTTATTATCGCCTTTATACTGCCTAAAAAACGCGTCTCTAATAGCGCTCCCTTACCTAGAAAGCGCGCGTATAGTACTATAAGCTAGCCTATTATAATTAACTTATAGTTATATTAATCTTAGCTATCTACTCTATCTCTACTACCTCTATATATATATACTTTTAAGTCGTAATTATATAAGTCGTAGCCTAAAAACGCTATTATCGCGCCTATTAAGAGTAATAAGTAAGCTATACTTACTCTATCTTCTAAAGCCGCTAATAACGCTATAGATAAGGCTTTTAATACTTATCTTAAAGATAATTATAATAGTATAGATTAGGGTCGCTTTAAGCTATATATAAAGCTTATTATAATATACTAATATAAGTAGAGTTAGATCTATTACTATAGCTATTATATTACTTATTTTAAAAATCTAACCTACGTATTCTTTATTTACTACTAGTATTTAAGTATAAGCTTATAGATATTAGTATTAGAATATATAATATAAGTATAGTAGTTTATTAGCTACGTACTACTTAAGTAAGTAGAAACCTAGCTATAAGCTAGTAGTACTAAGTAAGACTCTAGTTACTAGTATTTATAATGCGCTTACTACTATAAGAGTCCCTATCTTATAAGTAGTAGCTAATTAGATTAATAGATTTAGTAAGTAGTACTTTAGATTTACTATAGTAGACTAGCTTATTATAAATAACTACTCTATCTCTAAGTTTAAAATACTAACTTTTTATACTTAATTACTATTACTAATTTACTTATAGAAGTAGCGCTCTAGAAGAACTATAAGAGTGTCTTTTAATATATTATATAACTATTTAACTAGCTTAGGCCCTATATTATCTATAAGCTATTATAATTACTTAGTAAGATCTATATAAGCTTTAATAGATAGATAATAAAAAGTAGTAAGTATAGATTTCTTAGTATTATCGCCTACTACGTTAACTTAGATAGTAAGCTCTAAGACTTACTTATTACGCTATCTTAGCTTATAGGCGCTTACTCTAGTAATTAATTAGCTAAGGTTATATTATTAATCTTAGAGTAGTTTAGTATTGTAGTATAGTAGATTGACACGTATTCGGCGTTAGGTAATTAGCGCTAAAGGTTGAGTATTTAAGGGTAACTTTACGAGAGAAATAAGAGGGATATGCTACCTTTAGATATAATATAGAATACCTTCTTTTAGACGACGTATAATACTATCTTTTAGTAATTTAGATACTTTCTTATTCTCTACTCTCTACTAGTTGCGGGTTAGCGGCTTCTCTTCTAACTATTAAGGCTATCCCTCTACTATATCTTTAGTACCTAACTAGGGGATATAATAGTCTATTAGTAGAGTAGTAGAGAAACTTTTTTATTTTACTTATTTTTAAGAAGAAGTTATAGAGGTAGAGACTTATAATAAGTTTTTAGAGACCTTATTAAACTCTAAGCGCTTACTAATAAAGTTTACTAAGATAGTAGAACTTTTAGAGAGTTTCTATAGTATTAGTAGAGTAGTATAGTAACTTATAGAAGGACTATAGAACTAGTATAATATATAGCTAAATAAGAGTAGGCGAGAGCGTAATACTTAAGTACTAAGGAGGCACTTTTTACTAAGGTAGTAAAGAGATATTAGAAGAGAGGGAAAGAACTTATCTTAGAGAGAGAATTAGAAGTTTAAAAGTAGTAGAATAGTATATACGCTAATAGAGGATTAGCGACTTCTAGGAACTTTTAATTAAGTAGTATTTATAATATATAACTAAAGTAGATCTCTTTTATTAAATAGTATACTATCTAAGATATCTTTAACGCGGAGTAGAGAGCCTACGGCGACTATAATAGTAAAACCTAAGCTACTTATAGTAACTTATAACTCTTACTATTAGTATTTAGAAAAGCTAGAACTATAAATATATATACGCTACGCTTTAATAGAGAGAAATTTTAGAGTTCTTAGATAAGTATAACTTTAAAGCTAATTAAGTAGACTAGCTATAAGATTTTTAGAAGAAGTAGCTACTATACTTCTATATAAAAGTATAAAGCGTTTATCTAAAAGCTACTAAGCTACTATAGAGTAGAGACTTATAAATAGTATAAAGATAAGCTTTAAGAGATATATAAAGTAGGATAAGTTTAGTAGTAGGGTACTTAAGCATTTATTAAGAGCTACGTAAAGAAGGTATAGTAAAGGTAACTTACTATCTAGATTACTAAATATTACTAAAACTTTATAACCTACTTTATAGCTATAGAGACCTAAGAATAGGTCGCGAAAGCTAAGAAGGGCTACTTCTTCTTCTAAGGACTTACTTAAGAGGATATAGAGTAAGTAATATACTATATACTAAGAGAGAATTAGCTGCGCTTAGATAATATTGCTTTATTTAAAATTAAGAAGATCTACTAATTTATCTATAAATACTAAGTATAAAAGAAAGAGTTAAGTACTCTATATACTAACTATAGTTCGAAGAGCTAAACGCTAGCCCGCTATAACGTAGAGATAGTAGAGAAGCTAATACTAGCGCTTAAAAAGTCTTTAGTAACTCTATAATAGGTAGTCTTTAAGATACTACTAATTATTACTTAACCTAAGAAGCTAGCTACTCTAAAAGTTAATAAAGTAGTAGAAGATTTTATCTAGCGCTTTTAAGGGCTATCTATAATAATAGAGTAGCTTAATAAGATAGCTAAGAGTAATATAAGACTATAAAGACTCCTTATTAAGCTAGAGAACTACGCGGAGGTATATAAGTAGCTAGTGCTAAGACTATATTAAGTAAGTATAGAGATTTTAGAGCGTAATAATAAGAGCTTTAAATTAATATATCTACTAATAACTAGCGCGTAATTAGGCGTAAACTATATAAGTAACTAAGACCTATAGCGTGCTTATTATAGGTACTATAAGTAAGAAGGGTATCTTATTATAAACTATCTAGACTAGAACTTACTAAAAGGTAATTAGTAGTATTATACTTAAAGTAAAGAGTAAATAAATAGCTAGAAATAAGTATAGTACTACTTTAGGCTATATCTAACTACTATCTAGAGTATATTTCTAGGCGGAGGTATTACCTAAAGCTCTTTAGAAGCAAGGTTCTTAAGTAGATACTATAGTTATTAAAGAAGCGTTTTAAAGTAACTAATAACTAACTAAAATAACCTATATAAGAAGTACTCTTAAATTAGTTTAATATAGCTAGTAAGCCTATTAAGGTTAAAAGAACTAGTAGTAGTAGTAAGAGCTATATAATAGAATTAAGTAAGGAAGCGGAGCTAATAGTAAAGTAAATAATAGCTCTTTAGTTAGCTATATAGTTCTTAAACTATATTTTATAGAGTACTACGCTCTAAAGATAACTTAGAAGTTAACGCTATAGATAGGCGCACGAAGGCTAGTTAACTAGTAAAAGAATAGTAAAAGCGTAAGGCTTACCTTAAAAAAAAACCTAGGATACCTTAGATAAAAAGTAGTTAGATAGTAAGTAGCTATAAAAATATAGACGTTAAGAAAGAGTTAGAGGTACTAAAGTATATAGCCTAAGTAGAGATTAATAACTTCTAAGTACTAGAAACTTAGATTTAAAGACACTTTAATACTCTAATAAGTAGTAGAATATATAAAAGAGATAGCTAGAGCGCTATAGTAAATTATAATATTATATCTATACTAGCGCTTATTCTAAGAGCCCCTTAAGCCTCTATATCTATAACTATACTAATAACTAAAGATCTAGCGGCGATAGCCTAGAATATAGTACTAATAGTACTTATAAAAGTAATATTAAACTAGAAAGTCTATAAGATCTAGTAGCTTAATCTATTAGTATCTTCTAAAGTAGCTATAGTAGTAACTAAGGTACTTAAAAAAGCGCGTAGGCTATATATATACTTTTAGGTTAGCAAAACGCGTTTAAGAGAAATAATAGAGGTTTAGTAAGTAAAGACTAGTAGTAATAAAAAAGAGTTAATAGAAGAAGCTATATAGTAACTATATAACTAGGGTTTAGAAGAAATGTATATAATAGAAGCTAAGAGTTCGTAGCTAGAGGTTATTATAAAGATATTTTAGCGTAGCTATATCTAAAGATAAATTATAGTATTAAGTAAGTAGAAGTTAGAGAAATAAATAAGCTCTATAACTTCTAAAACTATAAGATTAGTAATAAGGAAAATAGCTATATTAAAGTATAGTTAAGAATACTCTCTAAAGCGCGATTAAAGGGCGAAGTATAGTAGTAGTAGTATTTAGTAAAAGAATAGTTACTAATATACTAAGTGTCTTTCTATAGTAGTATAGGTTAAGCGCTTATTAATATAGGCTTATAGCTAAATATTTATAGCTTTTAATAGTAAGAGCGCTAAACGTCTATATTACTAAGCTAGATTAGTTAGGTCTACCTTCTAAATTATAGTAGGGTATAATAACTACTAATAAAGAGATAGACCTCTTTATAAGTATAGCCTATTTAGTTCTAATTATAGTTAGAGAGATTATAGTACTAACGTACTTTTAGATTATAAGATATTATAGAGAGTAATTCTTCTTAGAATACTATAATGCGTAATAGCGCGTCTCTAAATATAGTTTAATACTATTAGCTAGATACTTTACTATATTAAGTTAATAGATAGTTAGCGTAAAGTCTCTTTTATAGGCTATAATCTAGTATCTATAGCTAACGCGGTATTAATAGAGTATTAAAGAAAAAGATAGTAAGCGCGCTTACTAGAGAAGTATACTTAGTAGAGGAGTATTACTTAGAACTTATACTAAGTAATATATAGGTAGCGCGCTTATTTACGTATATATCTAAGTATAAATAGTTATTTAGAGAAGAACTAGACTACTAGAAAAAAAAGAAGTTAGGGTAGGTATTATTAGTAGAGGAGTAGAGATCCTTTAAGAAGATAGTAAGGTAGTAGTTTTACTTATCGCGTAATAGGTTATTAGGGGAAGTAAATACCCTATATAAGAGAGTCGCTAATAAAGTAAAGCCTATAGATATACTAAGAGAGGACGCGCTAATAGATCTTAGGCGTAAAGACTAAAAGAAGCGTATAATAGCTTATTAAGCTACTTAAATAGTACTTAGAGGACTAAATATAGAGCTATTTAATTACCTTTTTTATAGCTAGATAGTAACGTTTCTAAGAGGGTATTAGTTAAACCTAAAGCGTCTTTAAAAGATAAATATTAGTAAAGATCTCTATCTAAATAAGGTTTACTTAATTTAGTAGCTTTATCTAGTAGAGAATATACTAGCGTAGAAGTTTTAATATATATTAAATTTATAAAGATATATAGCCTTATATAAGATTTGGACTATTCTATATACTATATAGTAAGAGAAGAACTTTCTGTTACTAAAGAAGCTTATACTAATTATAAATATAATAGTAGATGTATAGGTAGAGTAAGGGATATTTAAGTATAGAGATAGGTAGTACTATAATAAGTACTTTTTTATTTTAAAGATTAAGTGACTAGTTAAACTAGAAGACTTTTAGTTTATTATAATACTATATAATAACGCTATAATAATAAGGGACGCCTATATTCTACTATCTATTAATAAGTTCTTAAAGAGGTTCGCGAATAGAAGGACGTACGCTCTATTTAATCTATTTTTAGATTATAACTAGATACTATTGTATACGTCTAGTAGGGATATAATAGCCTTTTAGACGCTAAATAGGCTATACTAATAGTATATACTCTTAATAGGCGCAATAAACTCTATAGTAGTCTTTATTTAGGTAGTAATAAAGATTCTTTATAATTACTTTCTAGAGACAGCGCCTTTTATAGATAATATTATAGTAGTAGGGCCTTAAGATAACTATAGAGAAGAGGAAGTTTTTAATAGTATATATTAGTTTATTCTTAAATATACTTTATAGATAGATAAGGTCCTTATAGATATTACTTAGACTAAGGCTACTATCTTAAGAAAGAAGTTATAATAAGGAGTTCTCTAAATAGCTATTATAGGGTATAAGGTTAATAAAGATAGTTACTATTTTATAAAAAATAAAGTCTAAAAGATTCTTAAGTAGCTAGAGTACTAAATAGTAAAAGAGGTCTAATAGTTTATTAGTATTATTATCTACTATTAGTAATAGATCTTCTATTTTTACTAAAAGTAGAGCTACTCTTTATACTTCTTTAAAAGGAAGCTAAATAAGTTTAAGAAAATAGGTAGATATATATAATAAAGATTCTAAAGAAAGTAATTACCTCTCTACTAGCGCTTATAGTAATAGACTATTAGAGTAGTCTCTTAATAGTTAGTGTAGACGCCTTAGTTTATAGGGTAGGAGCTTACTTAGAGTAAGTTAGATTAGATAGCTATTACTATATAATAAGGTTTAAAAGCACGCTATAGTTAGAAGTAGAGTTAAAGCTCTACTTTATAAAGCTTAAGTATAAAGCACTTATTTAGGCGCTAAAGGTCTTTTAGATTTACCTTTATAGATACCCCTTCTAAGTAGAAATAGATGTAAAGGTACTAATTATGTAGCTTAATTAGTTATCTCTAGATTTACTAAGCTTTATAATAAATAGGTAACTCGCGACTATTCTTTAGTAAGAATTTAAGATTATCTATATACTAGAAAAGAAGAATATTATCCTTAATACGCTATTAAGGTATCTATAGCCTAAGGGGTAGACGCTACTAAAGAAAGATAAGGATAACCTAAAGCTATTTATTAATTAAGTACTAAATAAGTTTAAAAAGATAAACTTAGTTATAGCTACTAAGGAGGCGATTAGAAAGCTACTTATAGAGGAGTATAATAAGAAATTAGAAAAGATTATAGTATTTCTATAGACGTTAAAGAGACTAAATAGCTCTAGAGTTAAGAATAGTAAAAGTAGATAAAGAATACTATACGCTTCTTTATATAAGACTAATATCTATTTAGAAAGGCTACTAAGACTATACTAGTTTGCTAAGTAGTAGATAGAGAAGACCTATAAGTAGCGTTAATCTAGGAAATTTATAAATAATTAGGCTATAAAAAAATCTAGATAACGTTTAGAGTAGTATATTAGCGATATTAGTAGAATAGTATATATAGATAGGTAGTAAAATAGCTTAGGCCTTATAAGGTCTACTAAATAATAAGAAGTACTTAGAAAAAAGTAGAGCTAAACTTAATATATTCTTAGGTAATATAGTCTTAGTAGATAGTTAATATTACGTATATACTAAGGGTATGCGGTAGGACCTACTTACTAGTTATAAGAGAGTATCTTTTAGGCTAGCTAGAGATACGTACGCTTTTAATAGTAAATTCTAATTTAGTTATAAAGTTTATCTTTAAAGAGATCTACTATTATTAGGGCGTACTAGAAAGAATTTTAGTAGATAGTAAAACTAAGAATAAGTTAGTAGTCTAGTCGCTAGCTACACTCTTTAGTATTTACTAAGTTTAAGCTTTAGCGTATAACTTACGCGTGTAAGGACTTATTAAAAGAGGTTATTAAGGCTTTATCTATAGGTTAGTAAAGATGCTAGGCTTATAGATAGATAACTTATTAGTAATAATATAGGCTAAGAGAGTATTACTATAAAGACTGCTTAGGTTCTTACCTATATAGCTAGTGCTAGGCTAAAATCTAGTTCTTTTAATTAAACTTATAGTACTAACGTAGTAAAGCCTACTATAGAGTGAGGTTTAGAGCTATACTAATCTTCTTATAGTAAGAGCTATATAGCTATAATTCTATAAGGAGAACTTAGAAGAAGTAGTCTATTATATAAGAAGACTTTAGAGAGAAGCTATAGAGAACTATAATATAAAGAAAGACGTACTAAAGCCCTTTTAAGTAGGAGACTTAGTATTAGTTTAGAACGTAATTAAGTCTATTAATAAGAGCTTAGATAGAAAGCTTAATAATAGATAGAGAGGTCTATATAGAGTTTAGAAGGTATAAATAGATAAAGGGTACTACTAGCTAAAAGATCTAAATAAGGTTATATTTCTAAATATAACTTAGGCTAATCGCCTAAAGAAGTTTAAAGAACTACTAAAATAGCTTAAAGATAGCTTACTATAAAGGCGCTTATAGTTATATCCTAAAACTAAAGGAGTATAAATAGTAAGGCCTATAGTACTAAGATAAAGGTAAATAACGCTAAGAGCTAAGTAGGTAAGAGATATTTAGGCTAGAAAAGACTATAAGAGAGAGTAAGATAGATAAATAATAATTAGAGAGATAAACTAAAGAAATATTATAAAAGAATTAAGAAAAAGAGGGTAAAGTTAATGTCTCTATATAGTACTTAGAGATAGTAATACTAAGTAAAGAAAATAGAAGAGGCTAAGGAGAGTGTTATTAAAAGTAGATTAGATAGTTATAAAAGGTATTTAGTAGCTTAAAAAGACTAAGCTAAAGGCTAGGGAGGAAAATATAGTATAGTAGATTAATACGTGTTTAGCGTTAAGTAATTAGCGCTAAAGGTTAAGTATTTAAGGGTAACTTTATAAGAGAAATAAGAGGGATATACTACCTTTAGATATAATATAGAACACCTTCTTTTAGATAATATATAATATATCTTTTAGTAATTTAGATACCTTCTTATTCTCTACTCTCTACTAGTTACGGGTTAGTAGCCTCTCTTCTAACTATTAAGGCTATCTCTCTACTATAGTATAAGTAAGCGTATACTTAGTTACTTTATTCTTAATAATACCTCTAATAATAATACTACTATTACTATAATTACTTATAAGCTTAACTTTAATTTATATACTAATACCTCTACTATAGCCCTTATATAATTAATCTAATTAAGTAGAGACTACTCTAGAGTAGAGATATAGATTATAATAATAAAGGAGTTAATAAGCTTACTAATAAGGTAGCGTTTATAAAAAAGTAATAAAAGTATAAGTCTTTAGGCGTACTTCTTAATATTATTAACTATATCTATACTATAGTAGTATAATCTTTTTAAGAAGGTATAGTATATAGCTTACTATAAGCTACTTTATAATATAGATAATAAGCTTATAATACTATAGCTAATTAAGCTAGTAGTTATATACTAGAACTTATACTTTAACTATTTTAAGTAAGCTATAAAGCTCGCGCTAGCTATTAACGCGTACGCGAATACCTATATATAAAATATAGTAAAAGAGGATATCTATACTAACTTATAGAGTAAAAATTAGCCTACTACTTTATAGTAGATAAGATTAGATAGCCTTATAGCTACTAATTAAGCTATTATTATTAACTATATAGAGGTTCTTAGGCTACTTAAAGAGTATATAAAGCGCTTTAAAGAATATAGTAAGTATAGCTTTAGTATAATTACTAAAGTAATTCTAATATTTAAGTTTTTACTTACTTAATTAGAAGCTTACTTTCTTTACTATAATTACGTAGTCTATAATACTTATAATAAAGTACTTAAAGATTACTTTCTTATTAATTTACGCGTAGTACTACTTAAGGTAAATAAGTACTACGCTAAACTTAATAACTTACTAGCTTACTATACTACTATAATACTCTATTTTTACTATAAATACTACTATAATTAAGTATAGGCTAAAAAGCCTAACTAGCTAGCGCTTAATAATCTTAATTTTAAGTACTATAGGCGGATTATAAGTTACTACTATTACTAAGGTCTTACTATACACACGCACTAAAGAAACTAAGTAATATTAATAATATAATTAATAGTATTATTAATTCTATACGCGGTAATACTAAGAAGAATAAGTATAAGTAGTAAAAGTGTAAGCTAATTATTAGTAAAGGTACTAATTCTATATAATACTAGTTTAGGCTATATAATTAATATTCTAATCTTAGTAAGATAGCGCTTACTATACTCTCTATACCTACTTTAAGCTATAAGTATAAGCGCGTCTTTAGTAAGCTTAGAGATCTACTAGAGCCTTATTAATACTATATATTACTTAAGCTACTAGTAGTACTATACTTAGTATAATAATAGAGATAGGTAGGTTTTAGTAGTAGTAATAATAATAATATAGGCTAATTAAAGCTTACTAATAAGTAGATAGACGTTTTATATAAGCTTAGTAAGTAGGTAGGCAAAGATAATACTCTAGATATATAGAACGACGGCTAAAACTTAATACTAAAAAATATATATAACTTTTCTATTTAGGAATTAAGTATCTAAGCTACTAATTAAGCTAACAACTTTCCGCTAAGCTAATTTAATTAATCTAGCCAAATCTCATACAAACAGCCAATTAATCAAGCCGGGGGCTGTCAGCTTGCTTGATTGATTGATCTCAGGTGTGGATTTTGACATATAACTGCAAGTCTGTGGGCTTGAACAGCTTGCCAGGGACCTCCTTGCCTAAGCTGAACGAGGGCGTCTGGCTGCGTGCTTTGACATCGGCTTGGAACGCAATATACTCCTTGGTGTTCAGGAAGACCTCAGGTGGGTTGATGTCCCAGGCGGTGACGACGAAAGACTCGGAGAGTGAATCTATGTCTTCTTTGACGCAGAAAGATATCGCCGCAGCGAACGACTTCGTATGGAACTCAGAGCGCACAGCAGGGCCCATCACGTGGTCACCGTAGTAGCTACGGGATTTGACTGTCTCGGACGTGATCTCGCCAGGCTCGCCGTCGTTGTCTTCGGCTTTGCCTTCGGTATCTGATTCTGGCTCGATGGGAGTGCCCGTGAAGAGAGTGGTATGCTCATTGACGCGGTTGAGTTTCGTACGAGCGAGCTTGAGGACGGCTGTCTTGGACAAACCGAGCTCGTCGGCTTGACCCATGATGAAGGTAGTAGGGGGGGTGATGTGCTATAGAAAGCAATGAAAGTAGTGTTGGGAATGATGTGTTATGGGGAGAGTAGTGTTGGGGTAAGAGTGTGTTCGTTGGGTTAGGTAGATGGTCGAAGGTAAGTAAAGTGAGAGAGAGCAGGCCACAGCGCACGGACCAGCCAACTGCTGCCTACAGTACGTCACTGCGAAAACCTCTTCTGGAAAGTGATGGAAAGCGGAGGTGAGTGGAAGTAGCGCCCGATGATAAGCGAAGTGAGCTAGCGAGTTTTGTAGCAGTGATATAGGCGAGTTTTGTAGCAGTGATATAGGCGATTTTTGAATATGTTGGGTTTAGAGCCGCATGGTGGGCGAAGCGCTCGCATGGTGGCGCGAAAGATGGTCGTACATGGTGTTGAGTTTAGAGCCGCATGATGGGTGAAGCGCTCGCATGGTGGCGCGAAAGATGGTCGTACATGGTGTTGAGTTTAGAGCCGCATGGTGGGCGAAGCGCTCGCATGGTGGCGCGAAAGATGGTCGTACATGGTGTGAGTTTAGAGCCGCATGGTGGGCGAAGCGCTCGCATGGTGGCGCGAAAGATGGTCGTACATGGGTTGAGTTTAGAGCCGCATGGGGGCGAAGCGCTCGCATGGTGGCGCGAAAGATGGTCGTACATGGTGTTGAGCTGAGAGGCGTACGGTGGGCGAGCGAGTGTCTGTAATGGCAGGTCGCAGGTATAGCCTTATCGTCAGAGGAAGAGGGCAGGTCGGCGCTAACCGCGCCGCTAATTGCCTGAAAAGTGTCGTATGTGGTGAGTACGACTTCACTTGCAGCAACTGACGGGCGTTACCACTCTCTTAAATGGCTGGCTCAAGTTGATAGACATAGATGGCTGTATGGCGCAGATGAGCCTTCACCTCATGTTGCTACAAGAGCTTCCGATCTGGAGAGTATCTAAGCAGATTACTTACTGTCGCTGGTGTTGCGGGCGGTTTTAGTGGCAAACGGCATTTTAGGCGTGCTAATAGTTTTAAAGATTTAGTATGCAATAGACGTTCTCATGCGTTCGTGAGCGATGTTCAGGAAAATCTACAAGGACTGAGATAGAGATACACGGACATTCGTGGCCGTCGCGTGCCGATTAGAGCAGCAGCTTCGAGTTCAGATCAAGAAGGAAGGACTTTCTATCAATCGTTCTATCAACTCGTCTAGTGGTAAAATTTATTATTCAATACTAGCTCTTATTGTATACTCTGAGCGGATGGCCAGACGTATGTGCAAACTCAACAGCCCCATCGATAAGGAATGCTTACGTCGTTAAGGTTCCAGACGGCGAAGATATGTAGGATTTTACGTCAAGCACAGCATGTAATAATTATAGAAAAGTGATATCGATGCTTAGTAGCAGATTTTCACAACGCAGTACTTGTAACAGCACAGCATGTAATAGTAGGTTAAGTTGTTCTTTGCTAGATACCTGCAACGAAGGTACAGATGACCTAGATATTGACCATATTACAAATGCCATGCGACAGATTCTAGGTAAAGGCGACGTGAATCATGAAATAATATACTGAGTAGAAGCGAAGTGAAGTGTGAAGAAACGTTGATAGTACCCGCTGCATCCCAAGCCTGTGGTAATCCTTGAAATTTTGCTTCCTGCGCAGTTCAATGTGTCCGAATGAGCTTCATGGTAGCGAACGAGGCAGCCTAACATTACTCTACCACAGCTAAGTTGCTCATTACATTAAGACAGTTCCTTTAGTCCTCAGGGAAAAAGAATAGCCTGCATGTTCGATTCGAGATCAGTTCGGGTTGGAACAGACCCAGTGGTAGTAGTCCTCGACATCCACGGTTCATTCCAAGGTTGCCGTCGTCCCATGGTCAACCTACATGCGCACCGCTTACAACAATAGTTAAATGAGTCAGCACAACTCTATGGGTTATGGCCTATGCAGCTAAGACGAATACTATACCTCGCTCGATACCCATCTGGGGCAGCATTTGTACACCTGCATGTCTGTAGTCAACTTAAGCGCGCCCAGAACAATGTTCAGGGATCGGCGAGTCGGTAGTTGTGGAGCTTGGCGTTAGGCACTCTTACTCAGCCCAACTATCAATTAACTAACTTACACCTTCTTAACACAGCGTCCACTATATGGCTCTCCGTCTCATTAGTTATGACTATCTTTCGCGCCACCATGCAAGCGCTTCGCCCACCATGCGGCTCTAACTCCACAAACCATCACCAGTAAACGCACCTCCCCAAACTATTTCCTCGCGTAGCAGTCGCAGCTCGCCCAGCCGGACACGATTACGCTGCTCCTCAACATTATGACCATCTTTCGCGCCACCATGCAAGCGCTTCGCCCACCATGAGGCTCTAACTCCACAAACCATCACCAGTAAACGCACCTCCCCAAACTATTTCCTCGCGTAGCAGTCGCAGCTCGCCCAGCCGGATACGATTACGCTGCTACCTTCGCCCACTATGTGGAGCTGAACGGACCCACAAACTACCGCCGGTAAACGCACCTTCCCAAATTACATCACATGATATCACCATTCGTTCACGCCAACGGCATTCTGCAATCGATCCAGGTTAACAACATCTTGTTGCTTTCGCCGACCGAACTCACTACACCGCCGACCGCGTTCACATTCGTAAACGTTCCACAGATTGACTAGTATGTGCACTCAACTGGTGTCCGTACAGCGTTGTGGGTCTAGCCGAACCAAGAAACTGACCAATCACCTCAGCGGTACCGAATACCTTAGCACATTATTTCTTCTATAAAAGCAGTCATACTGCCATCCATCGATATGCTCTCCCACCAGCCAGCCGATACGATCGATATTCATTCACGACTACGACTTAAGCAACTTCGAAGAACTCGCTCCCTCGATCTTAGCTTCACACAACTCCCACAACACGAAACTCAACTTCGAAGAACTCGCTCCCTCGATCTTAGCTTCACACAACTCCCACAACACGAAACTCATACCCCCGCTATCTTCTGCTCGTTTTCTGCGATGGAGATCGCGCATATATCAGCCGATACAAACACTAGATGGACGTACCGAGTCGGATCTCCTGATCTCATCTCTCACCCTTTCGAAACAGAATTACTACAGTCGTTTCCGCAATGGGAGCGTGAGGAATTCCGCCAGTACATCCACAAGACACTCAAGGACGCTGGGGTTGAAGTTCTATGGACACATCTCGTAAAGCATGTCCGTGCAGGTATTGACGTTGAGGACACCCCAATCACCCTGTCGATCGATTCCGACCTCTCTGTCGATGGTCAATATGCGTGTTGGGTCATTGCTGCTGCAAGCCTTCGATGCCTTCTTGACGCTTCAGGACTTGAACAGGTTCTTGTCGAGATTACTGATCGGAGAGCCGCCCGCCACTTAGACTCACGACGTCCACGCGGGTGCACCCCTGACTTTATATCACGCTGGCAAAGCTTCATACCGATACTACTAGCGGCGATCGAGGACAGGGACTGGTTAGCAATCGATATCGTCTCTCGAGAGTTCGGGGTCAGCTCTCCTTTCACTGTTCCAACAATTGTGATCACTACAAAGGATGCCGATAATGAGATTTGGCGACAGAGAATCATCCCAAGACTACGGACCCACTTGCCATCGTCCATGGATATCGATATTGTGTATGCTTCGACATTGTCATATACAGCATCCAGCGAGGATGAGATTGAAAGTCGTTCAGTGCCTCTCTACAGCACCATGGAAGAATACTTGGACTGTGTCCGCGCTGGTTCCAGTACTGGTCTGGACCATTCTCCTAACTCCGCCACGATTGGAGCAGCGATAATTCTGAGCGATAGCAATGGCAACGAAACTTCATGCGGTCTTACTAACCACCATGTCGTAGCGAAGGAAGGTAGCTTGATCTACGAAAATTGCCCCATTGGTCATTCACTCGGTCCAGATAATCCTGTTTGCAGAGATGGTCTAGTAAAGCTCGTTTGTCCGTCTCATCCCGACCATGAACGCTTCGTCACACACACACGCAATGGGTTGAAGTCATCCACCGCATCATTGGCTTACCTAGAAAAGAACTGCAGACAAGAGACCCCTTTTTATGCATATTTTGCTGAGAGAGTTCCAAAATATCAAGCAGACTTGAAGAAATTACACAACAATCCCAATCGGCTCTTGGGCACAGTTTGGGCAACATCCGGATATAGGGTTTGCAACAAAGCAGGGTACTCATCGACGGATATGATGGACTTTTCCAGCGTCGACAAAGAGAGGGACAAGGACATGCCCTGCCTCCAAACACTCATCGACGGTCGCACCCTGAGTTTCGGTCTTAATTGGGCTCTGGTGAAATTGGCCGAGAACCGCGGTATTGGTATGTCTACTCGTACGACCTCGGAGCATGATTTAACGCCCACAACAGTCGGGGTACCGTACAAATACACACGCATCGAACCGAACAAAACCTATCCAGTACTCAAGAAAGGGCGTACCACTAACTGGACGGAGGGAACTATCAGCCGAATCGGCTCTCTTCTGAATATCAGAAAGGACGACGTCAATGTTATGCCGGTAGATCTGAGAGGACGCTTCGGTGAAACAAACGGTGTTATGCTGGCATACGGAATCTTCAATGGTAAAAAAAGTGGATACTTCATGGAAAGTGGCGACTCTGGCAGCTGTGTGATGCTCGCCGAAAGCGGAACCAAATTCGCCGATGATAATGAAATTGCTGTGGGCCTCCTCTTCGCTTCGAACGAGTGGACAAGGGTATCATATATGATACCTATGGATCTGGTTATACAGGATATCGAAGACGTCACTGGACATACTGTTATCGTGCCAAAGTTCGTGGAGTACGCAGACGGATTCTCAGCAGTTACTCCTGACAAGTAGGGGGCAGACCCTAGAGACAATCACCCAGAAAAGAGTTTGCTAGCGTATGTATGCGTTTCTTCGCGATACAGATAGATTACTCCGTACGAGACTTAATCAATTGAAAGCCGCATGTCTTGCCCGTCTTTTCATATGCATACAAGTGCGTTCTAGCTTATTATCAACGGAAGCTCACGCGAATCGCTTAAGAATTGGGCTATCCTCAAGCATATTTACCGGGCACATACCATGGCGGACCCTACAGAAAATGTCATCGCCGTCGGGGATAGAAATCGATGTCTCTGTTGCAAGCCAGCGGAAGTGTCACGACACTTGCTTGTTGCGTGTCGATCATGGCACCACCCTGGTCTGGTATCGAGATTTTCTACGATGGGACGGGAAGATGTATGGGCACCCTTCTGCAAACCCAGATCGGAGGGGGTGGTATAACCCTAATACGTTGACAAATCACCTTGTACAGAAACGCAAGAGAGAACAGGAAAAGAAATGCAGTCTCGGAGAGCCTCAGGTCGAAGCGTGATTACAGTGGCATAAGTTAATATGCTTTGTAGAGAAATCGCACACCTTCATTCTTTGCCAAAGGCCTACCTTTACCGTACAATGCCAACGCAAGAAAGCTCGGCGCTGACCAACACCATTGCATATCGCTCCGCAGGACGATCGCTTCCAGTCCATCCCTATTCGCCTAGCATCTGGTGTGGTGTGCATTCAAGCCTGCAATCGCGTCCTCCCAAGCATCCTCAATGCCTCAAATACCGCCGCATGTGTCTTCTTCCAACCGATGTCCCTGTCCGCGGTATGCGTATCCCCATACATGTATGCCTGTCTCGCATTCGTCTCCGTTGCATCGTGGTTGGCATATGGAGCACCCGGTGGTGCTGTGTATCGCGTCGGTGTGAGGACATGTACTTCAGCGCTTGCATTTTCGATATCGTGGACGAAACAATCTGACGTGATGTTAGATACAGTGATGACGATATCTGGCCAGTGACATACCCCATGGAATACCGAGTTGCTGAATAGCAGCTTGAGCTTTTTTCCGAGCTATGCGACGTTCACGCAACTCCCACGCTTCGACCGTGTTGTCCATACTGCCATGACCCTGTAGCTGTGCGAGATTGTCGAGGGACGTGGAATGGAGACGCTGTGTAGTAGCGCGGGAGATAAGCTGTCGGTACTGCACTGCCTTGTCCTCTGTTGCATTATCTTGCTGAGACGAGAAGCCCGTGTTACACTCAGTGCTACAAAGGTTGGCTAGACTGGATGATCGAAAACTGGATGCCATAATGCAGTGTAGAACACGATCGACGTAAGCAAAATGTGGGACAGTGGCGAAACAAGACATTGTAAGTGGCTTTCAAGGTTCAGGCGTTTGTAGTTGGATGAAGCCGGCGTGCCATGTGCTCACTATTCAATAGTCCAACAGCGCACTTGTAGCACCCTAACCATGTAGATGACGTGAGGCCCTAGTCTTCACCCTGCTCTTCACACTGGTGTAACCTGCTCCGCACCTTGTTCAAGGCAGACAATGAAAACTCTAGCGGTGTTTATGGACCAGCTCGTAACCTCTTACAACGTCAAGCCCTCGCCCAGGATCGCTCCATACCAGATCATGGCGCCCAGCCCAGCCAGGTTAATCAAAGTACTGACCCCATGCAGGATTCCGAACTGCTTGTTCAGCGCTTGCATCTCTTTGCTATGCGGTCCAGCATCATAGCTCTTCTTCCCATCCCTGGTCTCCTGATGTTTCCTCAGGCCCATTACTTCAGTAGTCCTGGGGCCAACGTATACCAAGTTTACCAACGCTGTCACAAACATTGTTGCGTGGAGCCATGAACTTAGGCCATCGGTGGCCGTGGGAGCAACCGGCGAGGAAGATAGATATGGCAAGATAGCTGATGCGCCGCGAGGGTAGGTGAGAAGCATTACGACGGGTGTGACGGTTTGAAGCGTGAAGTATACGGGGAACGTGTGCTTTTGGAGGGTGGAGAATTGTGGGCGCGGAAGGACACGAAAGGCTACGACGCCGCTGATAAAGGACTGGAAGAGTGTGGAGCCAAGAAGGGTGCCATAACTACGCGATGTTAGGTATGCGCATTGTGAGTGGTGATTAGATGATACCTCAGCAGATGGTACGTTGCTGGATTTTTGAAAGAATAAAGCGCCATTGTGAATTCCGTCGCAGGATCAGATGGTCGATTGTGATGCTGAAGATGCTGATGCGGAGGTTTTAAGTTGAGCTGTCGAAGTGGGTTGGGGTTATTTAGCAAAGTCACCAAGCCTCATGCGATGCGGCGGCTCGAGCAGCCTCAGCGAATGATGATCTCACCACATGGCTGAGACGGGCCCCTGCGGCACGAGGCATGCCGCTTTCCTACGATGAGCCTAGCACATCTCCCCACGATCTGGCGAGCCGACGCGCATCAGGCCTTCAGCCGCCCATAGCACCTTACCGGCTTCTCTTGCATGCGCAAACATTCTCAAATAGCTATGTGTGAATGCATGACGAACCTTCTCGGCCATTGTCATAGCCATTGTAACGCCGAAGATCTTTCCTTCGCTCAAGAACCTCCGCCACATCCTCTACACGCCCTCCGCGCTCGCAGCAGCCCCGACGAGCCCTTCGACGGCGTCTTCATAGATGACGTATGATGCGAATACGGCGAGTAGTCAGGCACACTGATCCTAGATCGCAATGGTAATATTGAGGATCAAATCCGAAGAAAGCAGTCGGCGCATCGTCTGTGGAATGCTGAGTGAGTGTAGCTGAACTGCTGAGGGCGCAAGTCAAGGTGGGCGTGGCTTGGCGAGTGGGGGCCGCCATGGAGTCAGATATTTTGGGTCGGTGGAATGAGAAGTAGAAAGTCGATCAAGAAGACACATGGTGGATTGCTGAGGACAGGGATAGACTGGAGCTGGAAGTAGACAGGATGGCTGGAGGAAAGATGGCTAACAGCATATGTTGTTTGTAAGCCGAGCACTGAGTGGCATTGTGAGTATCTTGGCCAGAGCGAAGGAAGTATGCTGATTATTAGGTCGCGCGTGCACCAATGCAGATGCTGCTAGGCCACTGTCACCGACGATCCTCTGCCTCCGCCCTCGATGCACTCGTCGCAAATGTCGCAAATGATATACCATTATCACCCAATCTCTACTATGGTAGGTTGTCGCAACGGGCTACCAAAGAGTTCCGACATGGTTCTCACTTGCTGTAATCACATGCGCGCAGCTACACGAACCCTGGTGGATGAGTGCCACTGGAACCATGAGGGCCTGACCCAGTCGATGCCACCCTTCCTCGGCGCAAGCCTTGTGCGCGCATGTGATGTGTTGCAGGATTATATATGGGTCGCGCTAACGTCGCGCCCATCGTGCAAGAACCCGTGCCGGGACAAGGCTTCGAGGTGGACGTATACGGGATGGAGACGGGTATGAGCGGCGGTCGTGAGAGAAGGCGCGCAGCATTGTCTGAACGTCTGAACCGTACGGGAGGAACAAGAGGGTAGGCGGAGAAAGTGTTTGGTCTCGCGCTGACACGACAAGTAATGCGATCGTGGTGGTGGATATTCCCCAGGGGGTAAATGGGACCATATCATGCCCTCTTGAAGCAGAGCGTAACAACACTGCTGCCCGTCTTACCCCCAAACGTGAAACTTGGATACTTGACCTTGCCCTCAAACTCCAGCCCTCCGCCGTCAAACCAGCCCCTTAGCTCTTCCTCCGTCCAATTGCAACTCGTGATGAGAAATCTACCGCCCTTCTTCATTAGCGGCGAGACCCTCTCCCTATATCCCTCACATATCCTGCGCCCTTGGGCATCTTCCTCTTGCGACAAGCAAATGGCGTCAAATGTGCCCTTGTCCAGTACGACGTCGAAGCCAGAGCCCAGCCATGCGCCCGGTGGCTCCGACAAGATATCCCACTCGTAAAAGGAAATGTCTTCGTAGGAATCGTCCTTTGCGTCGCGGATCGAAGTTGCAAGCGTGACGCTCTGTGCCGAATAATCTACGCCCACCATGTCCCCGCACCAGTCATCTTCGCGCAGCGCAAAGAGTAAATGTCCATTTCCCATGCCCAGATCGAGGAATCGCGCGCCTTTTTCTTCTCCCGCATCTTCCTTGAGTATATGTCCTTCATCGCTGAGATGTTCGAGGAAAGAGAGCATGCGCTCCTCCGCGCCCGCGTCGCTGAACCATATCGTTCCTTCGTCTGAGGTGTTGGCGGCGAAATTTTGGCGTTCAGTGCTATAGGCGGCGTCCCAGTAGGATTTGGTGCCTAGCTCTGAAGGATCGAGATGTGTGGGTGCGGTCATTGAGTGCGGTTGTAGAAGGAGCAGCGGCTGCAGTATTTGGCGGGGCGCGGCGTGCAAGGAGAATGCTTCAGGGCCAGCATACGATAAGCGAACGAGCACAGCAGGTGCGACAAGAACGTCCAAGGATTGCAATGGCGTATTTGGAAATTGAGAAAGGTGTCTCATTTTTACAGATAAGAGTCACAATGGTTGCACACACCACGCTCGCTATCTTCTCCTATCTTCTCCTGTACGATGCATCATCACATACGCCCGCCGTGAACGACGACCCCATTCCGCATCATCGTGTAAGTGTGTCCGAAACCTAACGGCTCGACTTGGTGTCGTGCATTCATTCTTCTCATAAAATCTGTTTCTATGGCTTTGGAAACAGTATCGCGTCACTCTTCCCGCCACTGATCCAGCAACCAGTCACGTCTCTCAAAGCAGAAGACATCCGGATCCCAGGCTGCACCCGAGTCTCCGGTGAACTGAATGCAAGATGTCCCGTCAATGACTTCTCGGACAGCTTGGGAGAGACCTACTGACAGGGGCAAAGGCAAAGCAGAATACAGAGATCGGGAATCGAGACTTGACATGAGCAATATCCCGATCCGCTGCACCTCCAATCTTGACTGAGATGGCTCTGACTCACAAGCAACCGCGTAACATAAAATACTTGGCATACTAGTGTACACATGTTACTGTAGCCGCGAGACACGCCTGTTAGATGCTCACCTACACTGTGAAGTATTTTATGTCGCCCAGATGCAAAGAATAACGAGTGCGCGCCTTTCCTATACCAATCTACCGGTAAAATGTCTCGTATATTCAAGAATCAAAGTAGTTAGCTGCCAGAAAAATGCAATACATATGGCTGAGAATTAAGATGTTGCGAGTCCAGCAGGCCGTCATCGAACAAGCGCCACCGAAGGGTCGGTTGTAGGGATCAATAAATGCGCAGAACGATAGCAACATCAGCCCAGATTGCTGGACCTCGTACACTGGTAACTGATCCACGGTGACAGCCTTATCTCTTGAGTTACAAAAGAAGGATAGCCCGCATGCTCAATTGAGGATTAGTTCGGAGTGAAATGGGCAGGTGCTTGGATCATACATCGCGTGTCAAGATAGCTTGTTCTGAGTTGCTCGCCTGGGTAGCATCCACCGCGACTAGCAATAGCCTTCTTCTTGAAATCAGTACATTTGTATGCCGATTAGAATAATCAATCTCGCTGAAGATATTTCTTGCAAGCATGCAGCCAAAACGACGTGAAAATAGGCCGGTCCACCTTGTCTTCCCAATCTAGCTCCCACTGTGTTGGGTTCCAATCCTTCCTCTCGAAATAGAATTCTTCTTTGTCCCACAGCTCGCTAACCTCTCCATTATATCTCACAACGGAATTCCCTTCCGTTATATCTTGGATCTTCTTTGCAAGTCTTCAGGTAGGCACCAAGGAGCAAGGTCAGGAAGACCATAGTCTGGCTTTAAGGGTCTTGAAGGCGGGCGGGTGTTAGTTTCTTGACATTTTCAAATTAGGGCTTCTTGCATAGCTGCCGCATACTTCATTATATCTCAAGCCTCTGCTGATTCCCTTGCAGTAACATCAAGGACAAGCTGGAAAGCTTCCGGAGGCATGCCGTAGGCCGGTAATAACAAAGCTTCTTCAACCCAGGGGATCATCGCTGCCAGACAAGTGGATCTTTGAATCCATCCCTTACTGGGAATTCACGACCACTCAGAAGTCACTGGCAGCAGATTCGTCATTATGCTGATGTACCTCTGGATGCGAAGTTTCGGGTTTTCGCGACATAGCGGGATCAGTCTTCTCGCGTGGCACTCGGGGCGGGACACAGCCCTGAAGTCTTCATTCAAGATAATCGTCCGCAGACTATGCCTGCGGTCTTTCGGTAAAGAATTCACTGCTCATGTCAATGAGAGGTCGCGGTCCTTAAACCTGAGAACACGAGAGCAGACTCACCAAGGCTAATGGCTACCACCACAGCGGAAAAGAACCAGCGAAAGCATACTACATCAGGGCGAAGAAATTGTTCAAGGTACAAAAGCAGTGATGGCTGCGAAAGACCCAGCTGTCAACGTTCCAAAATGGTCTAGAACGTCGAAGCTGTTGTTGATAGGCATACTGTGAAGCTGCTCAATAAGATCTGCTATTTGTGATTGCAGTCTATCCTTATCAACCTTGTTCCAATTCCAACGAAGGGCCAGGTCTGGAATGACAGGCAAGTAGATAGTGAATAAAATGAGCCAGTGGTCGTTCGCAGGGATAAAATGAAGGTAGTCGAGGAAGCGTAGTGGTAAAGCATGCAGCTCGTGACTCAACCATGTTAGATCGATGACGGTTGCGCGAGCATTCTGTTGCCACATTGCAATACCCTTATAGGTAAGCATTCTCAGCATCTCGTCATACTTGGCAGCTAAGTCCCACGCCAGAGGCGTGAGATGGGCGCTTGGGCGCAAGTTTCCGGACCATATCTCGTTATACATGTTGAAGTCGCCTGCCACATAGTGCAGGCCATCCAGTAAAAGGAAGGTGATAAGGCAGGCCAGGGGAAGAAATTGGCGTGGACGGTTGTATATGTTGGTAATGTAGAAGTGAGTATTGTTGGGTAGCTTGTAGGCAACTGTAAGGATGCGGTCTTCGTGATGGGCGCGGGCGTCTCCGGTGCACGAACATTGAACGCCCACCGCTTCTGGCACGCCGTACTTGCTATTCTTCTTTGCATAGATGCATACCCCAGGGTTCTCCTATGACAACGCGTTGACTTCGCTTACACCCATAAGCTCGTAGCCCCATGTCTTAGTCGAAATTGTCGATGTGGAACGGCTCGCCTCTCGGAGAAGGATGATGTCCCATCGGTGTTTGGGGTCTTGGCTGGCCGAATTGAGAAGTTCGGTTTGTATGTTGTAGTTGACGTTGATGTTGGCTTGTAAAACAGTGAACTTTGTCTAGGTCAGGCTCGATGGCAGCTCCGGTGGCGGCGGCCTCGGCCAAGGTGGGCAGTGCCAATGACAGCACTGCAATTGGCAAGATATGAAGCCGCAGTGCTGGCAACAGTCTGCAAGAGCAACTGCTATAGTAAAGTAAGGTGTATATTACTCGGCAACACACCAGGGCGATGCGCGACTCGTCTCAGTGTCGGAATACAAGCCAAGAAACATCTCGAAGGATAAAACCCTGGGGCCTCGAATGCGAGCGAAATCAATGTCACCATTGCGCGCGGTTCAATCATTTCAGCAGTTCCTGTCCAGACCGGGAGAAGAAGCCATCGTGCCCACGATACAATGGAACTCATACCAGGCAAGAGTGTCCTGTAATGGATCCTGCAGATTTCGAGTTTCCTAACTGCAAACGGCTATTCATCAAAGAACCGTCTCATGTAACATGGCCGTTAAATCATGAAGCAACCAACCTCAAGGATTGCCAACACCCGGCCGTTAAGACTGAAGATAATCGAAGACAACAATATCGGGATGCAATAGACCTCAAAATGCATCCCTTTTGGTACATGGCTCTGGAAACATGGCACAACAAGCAGCAAAAGGATTTCAAGGGTCAACATCGTCAACTCATCGGCAGCCGAAAATAACCAGACTATCACTAGGCCATCTGAACATCGGTCATCGGCGTCTCAGTTGATTGCCTCTGGCGTTTCAGCAGCTGAAGAGAAATCCCATGCGTTCATTACTGCCCCTACCATGCAGTAACCATACAGTCATTCAATACCACCTCGTCCAGTGGGAGTGCGGACAATTCCTTCGGGCACAATCAATCATCCGGTACCGGCTCGCCCAGAGGGTATTTCAACAAGTTTATTGCGCTCGCCCGAACATCAACCTCCGTCATGGATGGATCGAACAATTCCTTCGGACGCGTTCGGTTATCCGGTACTGCCCCGCCCAGGAGATATTCCAACAAGTCTCTTGCACCCGCCCAATCATCTAATACCACCTCGCCCTGGCTCGAATCCCACAATTCACCAACACTGTCCCAACCGTTCAATAACAGACCGCCTATGGGGGGATCCAAAAATCTTCTCGCCATCCCGTCATCCATTACCAAACCGCCCAGATACCACTGCAGTGACCTCTTTCTTGCCACGGTTGCCTCCTTCTTCGCCTGAACAACAGCCACAGCCAAACCCCCAAATTCAGTCTACTGGAAGCGGGGTAATATCGCTTGACTATATTCTATTTCAACCTCAACAGTCCAATACCCCTTCGCCGGTTCCAACACGGTCTCATGAATCGCACCGCCAGTCTGAGATACATCTCGACACGGCTGTACCTGGAATAATTGACGGCAGTTCTGGGGTGAATGGAAACTCAGATGAACCAAATCGGAACATTGGTCCTTGCCAAGAGCTTGAAGTTCCGGCATTGTTTCTGCAGTCACGTGCTCCAACAGCACCTTCACATCCACTTCGAGCCAACTGTCCAATGAACACTGAACTACGAGCAACCAAACGGCGGAAACTCAATAGCAGCAATCATTCAGTAGAGTCGGGGCAACTGAGAGTCGATGTGGCTGTAGTAAATAGGATTGTTGGGGGCCATCTGGAGGGGCGCACTCGACAAGGAGCAGAGCTAGTCAGTCTGGTGCTCGTGATATTTAGCTATCGGCTTAGTAATTTCCAATGAAAGTATTTTCCACAAACAATTGTCTTTGCTTAAAAGCGCTGCTGCCCTGTCATGATCTAATGAACGAATTCACACACGCGAGCAGGGGATCTTCCATACACCACCAGTGACAAGATCGAAGCCGTTCATCCGAAGTACTTGCCTGGATGCTTGGCAAGTGTAACATCCCTTGGAAAATGTGTTACGTGACCGCAAACAATGTCCACTTAATTCTAGCCTTGCGTGTGATAATTGCGTCCGGTATCAGTGATTCGAGTGAGTGTCAAGCGATAAGAGTCCTATGTTTATCAGCGTCCACGGTGTTGCGTCTGCCTTCACCGGGACCGAAGTCAGTGATCCTGTCTTTGGCCTAGCTTCCTTTTTGCCCCAAGTGGGCCCCTGGGGTAAAGAAGTGAAAGAGTAGAACCCTGTATAGTCATCAATATCACCGAGTGCCGAATTCAACTGGTGACGATGTTGGCAATTATGACAGCATTCGAGTCGCCATATTTTGGCACATTCATCAGTTCTCATCTGGGGTTTCAAGAAACGCAACGACTGCCATCTATTTGGTTCATCACAACCCCCTTGCTACCAGATCAAGGCTCTTTTCGATGCGTGCATGGCTGCTCAAGGAGAGAGGCAGTCACCTCCCACTGACGAGCAGGGCGAGGCCTTCGCTGAAGCTCTGTATAGAGCGTGTCCACGTACTCAGGGGGGAAGACGGTCATATCCTACTAGCGATGAGATGAAGGTCATTTATGTGGAGTGTTTGAGTGCTCGGCGAAAAGAACATTGAGCTGCTAATTGATGCGTAATTAGAGTGTGCTAGTCTTGTTTGAACGCAGGCGATACTGTGCTAGCCTTTGCGATCATTTGCATATATTGTGAACGATTTGAGTGGTGCACTGGAGGGGTAATAGACTCTGCGAGCCGATCAGCAGGGATCATTTTCGTCTTAATAAGCCCAGAGCTTTGACCCAGTGACGTTTTCTATACCCCCGGTACCGCCCACACCTCAAGCTACCCCAGTGTCAATTGAACCCTTCACACTGTGATTCACGGCCATCTAACAATGGCGTCCTCTCGACTCGTTGCTCGCTCATCGCGGGCCCTTCTCACTCTCCAGCGCACCCAATGCCGTACCTTCAGCATCTCCGCCCTCCGCAACAACGAGTTTGAAGCTCTTAACAAGCGCACAAACGACACGTCAGAAACGTATCGCAAATACCAGACCGAGAGGCCTCTGAACCCTCACATGACCAACACAACGTCGACTATTGCCAATGCGATGCCTTCGGTTGGCGAGGACGCCCCTCCGCCAGAGTTGATCACCAACGCAGACGGCAAATTCGCGCCCAAGGACTCCGTACCAGAGAACACCGAGCGCATGACCGGTGGTACACAGAGCAGCAAAGACCAGGATGTCAGCGGTACCAATGGCGAGCTAGGCGTTGGAGAGATGGAAGGCGCGCAGTTCAAAGTCGAGCCGATCCGGAGGACGGGAGAGGATACAAACACGATGCGTGCGAGGTTATTATGTCCGTTTCTACACTGCCTCGGTCTTTTTTAGGCATTCAATATGCCTCGCAACAATTTTGTAGCAAAGAGCTGTCGCTAACTCAAACTCAGACCAGAGTCGCAAGAGGGGAACACTAGAAAGTGATCTTCTCCTCAGCACCTTCGCCGATGCCCACCTGAACACCATGTCGCCCTCCTTGATGCAGCAATACGATACCTTCCTTGATGAAAACGACTGGGACATTTACTACTGGGCGACCCAGGAACCCACACCCACATCGCACGAAACCGCAGAGGGCGCTGGCTCGACAATGTCCACCAAGAACGCACAAGGCATGGATGCGGCGACGCAGACCAAGCTGCCTGAGAAGGATGAGCGCAAGCGACAACCTGGCGAGGGCGAGTGGGCACAGACCGTAGGCACCTTCAAGCCCGCGTACAGGCCAGTCCCGTCGAGATGGAAGGGCAGCGAGATCCTCAGTCTGCTGAGGAGGCATGTCAACGAGCGCAAGGCAGGAGGTGTTATTGAGGGAACAGGAAAGTCACAAGAAGGCAAGGGTCTCGGCATGATGCCCGAGATCAAGAATTTTGACCAGTAAAAGTTGGGCTCCTTGTTTCCTACCACATACATTGACCTGGTAGATATATATATATGAACGCGTCTCTGCCCACTTTCGTATTCCGCGTTCTCTTTAAATGCCCTAAATGGACGCATAGACAGCAAAACTACTCATAACCTTGCCATCGTCAGCCACCATGAGGTTCCACCCACAGCTGCTGCCCAGTCCGGGGTTGTCAATCCACGCCGGCTCCCAGTAAAAGAGGCCCGTGCCCTTTCCATTCGGCACAGCAGCCACGCGCTTCGCAACCTCCTTCATCCACTGCGTCTGCCCATCCACACTAATCGGAATACTTTTTGTATCCGCGGGAAACGGCGTCGAGGGATTGGGGCAGTAACTCGGCCAATTCGTCTCCACAACCATAATCTCCTTGCCATATTTATTCGCCATATTGCCCATTGATGACGACAGCGCAGCCAGCGTAGCTCCAGTGTTGTAAAATGGATAGTACGACACGCCTTGGACATCGAAATCCGCCAACGACAACCCGCCACCCGACCCCAGCACCGTATCGTACCACCACTGCTGTGTAGACCAGTTCCACCCGTTGTCAAGGTGAATCATGATCTTCGGCTTTGGGCTCATCGTCGACGCTTTGACGGCTTTGCTGGCGGATTTGAGCAGCGCGGCGACGTTCTTGGGGCCATCGGTGCCCGAGAGTTTGCCAATGGGGAAGAGGAGGCCCGGTGTGATTTCGTTGCCGATGCTGACGACCTTGAGCTGGATTCCCTTGGACTGGAACGTGTCGAGCACGTTCTTGGTATAGTCGTAGACTTGCTGTACGAGCGCGTCACGGTTTAGACTCTTCCACGCGGCGGGTACGACTTGTTTTCCTGGATCGGCCCAGTTGTCCGAGTAGTGGAAATCAAGGTAGATTCCCAGGCCCGCGGCTTTTGCACGCTGCGCGAGCTTGACATTGTAGTCTAGGTTGTAGTTGCCGCCGGATGGGTTGACCCAGATGCGCTGGCGGACCGTGTTTGCGCCAGAGTTTTTGAGAATGGTTTCCAGGGGTTGGGTCTGGCCGGCTGCGTTCTTGTATGTTTTACCCGCCGCTTCTTCGATGGGGACAGAGGACCAGTCCGCGCCTTTGAAGGGGAGCGCTGCGAGAGCAGTCGCGGCGCAAAGAAGCCCGGAGAGGAGGGTTGGGAGACGCATGTTGGATTCGAGGGACGCGCGGGTAACCTTGACAGAGGCCTGGCATTGTGATTGCTTTTATGGCAAAAGTACCTTGAATCGCTATATCTTCCTTTGTATCTCCGGATGAGGACATCCAGCGGAATAGAGTCTCTTTGCGGCAGTCCTTCCTCTTCGGAAACGAATGAAAGATATGGTGACTATGAACTGAACGAATTTCCTCCAATTAGACTACGCGAATCACCATGCGTAGTAAACATGGCATTGTTTCAGGCTAGATGAACTGCATTGTGGGGTAATTCTTCCGGAGGGGTAATGTATTCTGGGTCAACCTTCACCAGTCTAGCACAGAAGCAGCCAACCATGGCTGCATGTGCCGAATACCTACCCCTATCGGGTGACGAGAAAGTTGACAAGACAGGGAACGTGCCGGAATGACTTGGAACGTGCGTGCGAAAGAATGATTGAGATACGAAATAAAGAACAAAAGGCCTAGAACAATAAGATGCAAGAAAATATGGGACTACTGTACCGGTTGAAGGCAGTCATCATTGATGTTTGGGTGGTTTCATTGAGTACATAGCAGTGAAGCAGTAGAGACTCCTTAATGCCTCCCTATCAAAAACAGCCCAGCCCGTTCCGAATGTGCAAAGGAATTGTAAGGGTTCATAATAGCATCACTCTCCCACTAAATGCCTTTTTCATAACCTCATTGCGCCCGCAGACAAGTATCAACCTACTGCTCCTCAGAGTAGCCCTCACCGCCAGCTGGCTGGGCCTCGCCCTCGCCCTGCTCGGCCTGCCTGGCCTGTTCCGCAGCCTGCTGAGCAGCAATGGCCTTGGCACCGTAATCTTGCGACATGGGCTGGACGACGGGCTGCTCCTCCTTGGGCTCGATAATGGTAACGGAGTCGGGAAGAGACTTGGATGGGCCGGCCTTGCCCTCGGGGTCGGAGCCGCGCATAATCTTAACCTTGATACCGAGCACACCCTGGCGGAGCAGAACGTGGCGGGTAGCGTGGTCGATGAAGTCCTTGGCGGGCTGACCAGAGTGGATCATGAATCCGTCCTAGGTTTTGTTAGCATATCAATTCGAATGTCACCAAAGCGAGTGAACATACGGTGAACTTCATGCTCTTAGCACGGGCGGCCCTGAGCTTTCCGGAGACGACGACCTCGCAACCCTTGGCGCCAGACTCCATGATGAACCTCAGCACACCGTAGCAAGCCCTTCGGACGGCCAAACCATTGAGAAGCTTGTATCGGAGGGACTCGCACTGGGCGACGGCGGAGAGACCACGGTTCTGGACCTTGGCGGCGTAGAGGGAGACCGAGTTCTCGGGGAACTTGAATCGCTTCTGAATGAGCGAGGTGAGCTCACGGATGCGGCGACCCTGCTCTCCAAGGACTTCCTGGGTGTGTGTGGCGCGAATGATGATGTCGGTGACGGTGGGGGTGACGCGGACCTCGACGCCGGAGTAACCCTCCTCGGCCAGCTCGCGCTGGAAGAACTCGTTCAGTTCGGCATAGAAGACACCGTCTGGGAGAAAAGTTAGCCATTGATCTGTGTGCGCAGTATTCCTGGTCCTGGTTTTTGACATTGCCCAGGTCTTCGCATTGTATGTCACTCTGCTCTGACCCAGCATTCACGCCCTCTGGTGCCTCCTCTGCGTGTCTGTGGGAAGGATATATCGTACCAGCAACGAACTTTCTCCTCTTGGAACTGCAGGCCGTCAGTACTCCGCTCCAATTGCGCCCTTTGCTGCTGCGTCTTTCGCGGTGCGGCGGCTAGCTTGCGGAGGAACTCACATTGCGGTTTGAGTGGTGGCCATTTTGTCGAACTGTCGATGGACGTAGCTGAACTCCGGGCGTGGGTGTTCAGAAAAGTCGAGCCGTTGTTTTCGAAGTCGTGATGTTCGGCGGCCGCAATTCGATGTCGCTTAGCGAGTGCGCGCTAAAGCTCGGACCACTGTAGCCATCAGTCCTCGATAAGATAGGCAGCGTCACCAGGGTCTCATCGCGCACCACAAAGCTCAGCGTAAACACAACAGAATAAGATTGGTAAGCGTGTTGGGAAAGTAAATCCTTTGATAAATGACCACCCGTCCCTACATGCGCCAGGTACGCCAACTCAGAGTTTGAATACTACAATGTGGACAGGATTTCCCTAGTCCCAGTCATCTTCCCGCTTCTAATGATGTTCGATCGGGTCCTCGGGAAGCAGAGGCTCGCTGTTCCTCTCAACGCACGCCTTTAGCGGCGGGCGGATCAAGTCATTAAAGAGGAAGGTGCCGTACACCAGTAGAGCGAAACCTGCAACCTGGAGCCATTTGAACGTCTCCCAGCCAAGACCAAGCGACACGATCCAGATGAAGAGCGTACGGCAGGTATCAATCGTCGAGCGCGAGGTAGCCGAGACAGTGCGTGTAACCGAGAGCCCGAAGAAGTTGAAGCCACTGTCGCATGTTAGTACATGTGTTAACTAGACGAAAAGAAGCAAGACATACCCGATACTGATCATGATCAAGAACGACGACACCGCGATGGCGCGGTAGTGCGTCATCTGATACAGTCCCTCCCTAGCGTTGAAGTAGCCAGTTCCGATGGCGAAGTGCAAGACGATCATGCCGACGAACGTGACCAAGAAGCCGAATACGCCTTCCCAGCCAACGACCTTGATGGGCTCCATCGAGTATTTTTCCATGATCCTTTCCTCAACGACGAACTGGGTTGCCGTGAAGATTTGTGCGCCAGCAATCAGCAGTACGCCGAAAACTGTCATGGCAGCTTGCGAAGCCACCGCCTGCATGTCTACTGAGCCGGTAGCATCGACCGACTGATGACCGGGTGATGCTTTGTCGTCCCTGGTTATAGCTCCCGCAAGTCCAACGACTGCAACACCAGTAACGACCACGAAGAGCGAGAACCACTTGTAGAGACCGAGATGACGCTTGAGAAACCAGACGCTGAACAGGCCAACAAAGAGCACCAACGCGCCTCTAGTCATCTGGTAAATGCTAGCCGCGACGAATAGGAGCCCAATGTTCATGAGCGTCGTTCCAGCAATGTCGCAGCACGCCGGGAGCGCCAAGAGCAAGATGCTCCGTCCCTCAAGTGGTATCCTGCCCTCATCATCTGCATGTACGGGCTTCAGCGGATTCGCAACGGGAGCCGTCTCGCTGTCATCTGACGCTGGTGTAGCAGCACCATCGTTGTCCGGAATAGCCTCGTAGCCTGCCTTTGCGCTCGCGTATCGCTGGTAGAGGTTGAACGCGCCGATGACGAGCCAGCAGCCCATCTCGCCCACAAACATCTGTAGGGTCTGGAGAACGGGTTGTTCAAAGTGTTCGCGGTATTTCGGCGAGGGAGCGTCGCAGTTCTTTACGCATTGCATGTCCTGATCGTAGGGGTCAGCTTCCACATCGCAGACAGACACATGGACAAGTTGTGTACCTGATACTTGGTCAACAGCGTGTTACAAACACCTGTCAACAGCATCATAGCCACCAAGAACGGCACCGCAGCTCTGACCGCCATGCTGAAGATGAGTCAAGCTCTCGGAGCTCGCGAAGCTGGCTGGAACGTTTATCGGACGTGGTAGTGCTGGCCGCGTTTGTTAACGGCAGACAGCGGATAGGTGTTTGAATGGAAGGAAAGATGGGGGGATGGAAGGAGACAAGGTCAGTGACACAGATTTACTAGGCAGCTTCAAGCTGCGACTCGTGATGGTTCGGTGCAGGGAGTGAAGCGCGTGAGGCTGCGTCACGAGCTCGGCGATAAGATATGGCGCTAACAGCTGGCCTCGGTCGGGACGAACCCCTGTAGGCGCGTCATTAGTACCTATCGCTCCGCCCCGAATGTCCTGCTAGGGCAATAGTCAACATTGAAGCATACTCTGGGTCTGAAGTGTCTTCTTTCTCATTGTAGGGAAACAAACAGCATTGAACGTCACTCAAGCTTGCGCTAGCTGCCTTGCCTCACGTTGGTTTGGTGAGCAGGAAGGCGTGATCAATCGTGGGGGCTTAACAATCATCTTGCCCTCATGATATGGCTTGCGCCGGATGCAAAGCTCGCAGAGACTGTGTTTAAAACGTTCAAAGGGTATCTAATTATCTCACAGTTCCGTTAAGTACCACCTTCCCGTACAACCATGCACCAGAAACCCCCAAATATCCGTCTGCCTACAAGAACCATCTGAAATCCGGGCTCCGAGGTCCATCGCGTAATTTCTCAGTCGACACATCTCTCGCACTGAGATTGACACCTTGCCTCGCATTCCTCCTTTTATTATCCATAATCATATAGCCGCCCAGTAACAGAGCGCACAAACACCCCGTCGCCCCAAATGCCGCTGTAGTAGCCAGAGCCGGGATGTACTGAGGTGCATCCTGTGGCCTGAAAATGTTCGAACTGACTACACCCATCAGATTCGCCAGTGGTACACCAATTGAAGTAAGCGTGACGCGACGGTTCTCATCGGCAACGTTGTTGTTGTACCATGTGGACAGCAGGACCGAAGGTGCTGATGTTCCCCACGTCATCATGAAGCAGGCGAAGTAGGCTACCGTGAGGGAGTGTTCCACGTCGATTGTGGCGTAGATGATGAAGCCGATGAATGTTAAGAGGAATCCAAGGGCGATGAATGGAAAGCGAAGACGTGTATGGTCCGAAGCGAAAGCCAGAATTAGGAGAACAAAAGCTCCCACGATATTTGGAGCCACGGTATAGAGGTTCGTCTTGATCTTATCATAGCCCAGTCTTCCAACAATCTGCGGTAGGAATAGCGAAACGGACTGTAACGGGACACCAAGGCAGACTTCAATGGCAAGGAAGCCGTAGGTAGAAGGTTCCTTGAAGATGGTGAGGGCACTTTTCAGGTCGAACTTCTCGCCGACGACAGAGGAGCTGTCGATTTGGATACGTGTGTACGCGAGCTGCTTTTCGGCTTCGTTCAGAAACTTGGCCTCGTAGGAATTCTTTGGGAGGTACAAGTAAACGATGAATGAAAACAAGACTGTGAGTGATCCCTCAATGATGAATAGATACCGCCAGGAGTCTAGCTTTGAGTTGATATGGAACACGCCAAAAGCGAGAAGTCCAGAAAAGGCGCTTGCAATGTTGGATGCTGCGTAAAACAGCGCAAGTCTCCGTGCAAGTTCACCTCGGCGATAAAACGTGGTGAGGTAGTAGATGACCAGCGGAAAGAAGGCCGACTCGGACATGCCTATATATTGTCAACCCAACGCAAGTTTACTGGGCGCAGAGCCAGGTACTTACCAAGAAACCACCCTCAACGCCATCATCCCACCCCAGTTCTTGACACTGGCAGCAAGCAAGGTCGCACTCCCAAAGCAAAACATCATAATCGGCAGTACGTGATGCGGTCCAAACTTCTTTCCCAGCATACCAACGGGTGGCGCAAAGAGGACATATGGTACGTAGAAGATACTCAGCATAACATTGTACTGGTTTCCTTTGAAACCCAAATCCTTATCCATCCCATCCGTCTTTGCATTTCCAAGGTTCGATTTATCTAGTGAATTGAATAGGTACATCACTGCCAGTATGGGCAGGATGCGTAGGTCGAATTTCCATGTCAAGGCCTTCTCATGCTCGTAATTTGGTAGATGGTGTGTTGTGCCCTCAACTGGAACGGGCCCGCCAGCTTTACCCGATGAGAGAGACGCAGTAGCCTCGAGGCCGTCCTTTGCAAGCTCGGGATCTTTGCTTGTCGACATGGTAGCGGATGGAGCAAATTGTGTTCAGAAACCGTGGAGTATTGAGAGGATTCGGTCCTAGGACCAGCGCAGGTGAAAGAGTGTGCTGAGGGTGCCAAGTAGACGATGTGACACTGTGCTACACGGTCGACAGCGCTCCCAGTGCTTCTGTACGATGCTACCTACCCATTATCTTATAACTCCAACGGCAGCGACGTCGCCGTGGAGTTACATGCCCGGAGATGATACTGTCTGCCCTATGCACTCGGTTAACTCGGCCGGCATCCGCTCAACGCTGGATGCGAGCGCAGGGTGACCTTTTTCCGCCATCAAGTCACGTCGCGCACCATGGGGTGCGGACATGTTTGATAAACTCCCTGTCCTCTCTGACCAATACTAGTTATTTTATGCGACTTGCGGGCCGTGTGAGTGGTTCGGCAACTGTTCTAGAAGTGGGATCGACCCGCACCTTGGCTGAGGATTGGAGGGGTTCATGCGAGATATGATGATAAGAAAAGGCCCGTTGAGTGGCGGTATCGGAGATAGTCGAACAGCGACATGTTTTTGACTTGGCTTTTTCACAGTTTTTTAGTGTACTCAGCATAATGAGTGGAAAAGGCGGCATTTCGTGCGTTTTGTTGTAATGTTCATAGAGTAAGGCAGGAGTAGAACTCTGAATGTGCTTGCTTCCCCCGCATAGTATTTAGAGAGTAGGTCTTATCTATAACATGAAACCACGACAGGACGAATTGCCGTCTACCTGGTCCTGCGCCAACCTAATAGCGCGTGTGTTATTGTCGGAATTGGAAGTTTACGACCAGCTTTTCCGGTTCTCGGCGAGGCTGTATAGGTAGATGTGTACGTCATAGCACAAGTTTGTTGTACCTAACATTGGTATTCCAGGTGATTACAAAGTTCTCTAGAATGTTGCAATACTGGGTTTCCAAAGCACATACTTGGCGATCACTACTAAGTCACGCATCTCTTGAAATGCTTCACCACTGTAGCGCAAAAGAATAGATCGGAGCGATAATACTGCTAAACTGCTCACATATATCTACTAAACATCACGTTATTGCCGAGATAAAAGGCGGCTATATCTGGGATTCCAACTATAGTAGGTCTCCAGCGATATTAGCGAAGCAATGGTTGTTAGTCGAGTTGCTTCTAATCACACCTAATCCATACGTGTTCTACTGTTTCCACAAGACTATCATTATAGTTATTATATAGATGATACATGCTTACATAGGCTTAGCACTCACATCAACCAGCTCAGACCCACTGCTCGACTTCTAAGAGAAAAACATTTCCCGACGGACCCCTACCTCTACCAGCAGCACAACCTCGTCCATCCCACCCTATCCACACCCAATATCCAAGGTTGCATGACCCCATCCGGACGCGCCGTCTTGGCTTGTGGGTACCTCAAACGGGGGGTGGGTCAGATGTTCGCCGCCGCCGTCGGTTATCAATGTACTGTAAGCGGATGATGATAGCGGAAAGAAAGCGATAACCGTATCGGAGGGGCAACAGCAGACGCACGATCAATTTTCTCATACAGAGTAGGTATTACTCGTCGTCAGCAGTGGGCATAAAGAGTTGTCGTCAGAATGATCACTATATGTATAACGTCAAAAAGAAGTAAAGGGAGTTGGCGTGGTATACCAAAACTGATGTAAATACTGTGATATTGATACATGGTGTGCTGGGAAGCAGCAAGCTAACCTGTCAATTCCCAAAGACCGTCTAATAGTCGAGCAAGGAAAAGCAGTGCATATCTGTTAACCAAAAGGCATAGAGCATGCATGCCAGTAACATCTTGAGGTATATGAAGTCTGCAAAGAGAAACAGAAGTCGCGCTGTTGCGAAGGGGCACACACAATAGTACTATACAACGCCAATGGGTATCCTAAAAGCGAGGCTTTTACTCGAAAACGCCTCTATATACAACACGGATAGAAAATCACTGTACATAGGGAAACATGCGAAAAGAACGTCGCTTCTCTCATGGGTTGTGCGCGGCTTCTTTACCCTTTGAGGAGCGAGGATGCAGAAAGTTGAGGCCGCCTTTGGCGACGCCAGCGACGTTGAAGTGTAGGGGCTCCTTGACACCCTTCTCCCGGACGGGCATCTTTCGCTTGGAGCGCCCTGAAATGTACATGGGCTGTTTGGCATGGGGGCCGTCGCCAACGTTGGGGATGCTCTGCTTCGCTCGCAGCTTGGGCTTCTTGTCGCGGTGCTCATCATCGGTTTCGGTGTCAAAGCTGCGAAGGCTGCTGCGCTCGGAAGAGAAGCGTGGGTTGCTGGAGTGACTCGATGACTGAGTCGGCGCACGCTGTAAGGGGCTTAGAGAACTCAGCCTGGAAGAGTAGGAAGACGAAACGGTTTGGGTACGCTCGATGGGACTCAGCATAGCAGCTGAATTAGCGAGGACATCCAGTCCCGAAGGCGCCCTAGTCGCCATCGAGTGAGTTCGAGATGAATAGGTAGGAGGAGGATCCTGGTAATCGTACATAATCTCCGAGTCCAAGCTCTTGTATTTGGCCGTGCCGTCAAGTTCCTCGTCGTGTTCCCAGCAACTGTCATCGACACCAGTCACTGGAGGTAGGAATCGAATCTCATTCCAAGTGACGTCCTCGTATTGCAGGGTAATGTAGAGAACGTCACCCTGCATCTTGTCGTGCGCAATGCAGTGGTCTTCAAGAAAGGGGTAGTCCCAGACGTCCCGATGAATCAAGTCTGGAGGTAGAAGCATGAGGGCCATGCGGCCAAACGGCTCGTCGGCGGGACGATGGCCCGTCATTGGCATCCATGGCCTGCCGCGAAACAAGCCCTTGAAGGCCGTCTCGATGCGGTTCGCGAAGCAGGAGCTGTCCTGGCTCGGGAAGTCGAGGTCTTGTTGAAGCTTGCGCGATGCACATCGTCGGTAGGCGTTGCTGTCAGGGTCGAAGGCGTACCTTTGTGACTTGCGGGGCACGAAGATGACGCGGACGTTCCATGATAAGGGGTACTTCTTATCGGTTCGGATGGGCAGCTGGCCGAGCGTGTGTTGTGATTGTGTCAATAGAGGCAGCTGTGGAACAGGTGGGGTAGGGCGGGGTGACAGATGCGGTTTCGGCGTTGAGGAAACAGGCGTTGCGTCTCTCGACAGGCCATTCAGCTGCTCGACTCTATCGACCCTATTCTCCAGCTCCATGCTAAACTCGTCCACCATGATCAGACGCTCGCCCTGCACCTTGATCTGGTCGCTGAGCTCCGTTGTCCGGTCGACTACGGCCTCCACCTTGTCATCCATAGAGAGCTTCAGCAGCTGCATGTTTTCGTACATGCGCGCTTGGATGGCAGTGTTTGTCCGCATCAGCTCTTCCCGTGCCAGCCTCTCCCTGAACAGCTCCTGCTTCAGGTGTTGTTCCAGCGTCTCGAAGCGCTTGACCTCGTGCTTGAGCCGCTTCATCTGCTCTACCGCGTCAATGTATGCGTCCATCGACACAGCCGACAGGGGCTGTGCCTCATGGATCCAAGCCTGGTGCCCGCACCCACAGCGCGAGCGGATAACGGGATCCGGGAAGAAGGTGCGACACTGGCAGCGCTGGCGAGCGCCATTGGCGTCAGATGATGGGAGGATAAAGGCACATTCTCCCCGTGGGAGCTGTGCCTCGCCGGCGGGCGCGGGCTTTCCAGGCAAGTGGACAAGTCCCTCAGTGTTGCTATGGAACATCAGGAGTCGCCCTGGGGCGGTGGTTGTAGCGTGGGGGTTGGATTGGTGATGAGCGGCTCATGGAAAGAAGAGGCCGATACGAAGGGTGTCGATATATACGGCAGGAGCAAAGAGGTCGAGTATATGCGTATCGCGACCAAAAGAGGGGCCAGGAGGCTGAGGCGCGCCGTTTAGCTGGGGGCAAGACTCGAGCAATATACAGAGACAGGCAGGTGCACAAGATAAGCAATCAAGCAAATGGCAGGTCGCACAACCAAAAGAACAGGCAGGACCTGTGCACCCGTGGGTGAAGAGAGAGAGAGAGAGAGAGTTTGGGGGGAGGCAAGGCAGAGAGGATGTAAGTAGTGGTGGGCGCGATCAGGATTTGGGCTGGGTGACGGTGCAGGTACTCTTTTCTTTTTTGGCCGTGAACTAGCTCCCGCGCCGGGCATGGCCAGCCCTGTCATTGTTGGGGACAGTGCTGTGCTGGTTGTGGGCGGCGGTGGGGAAGCTGGAGTTTGGGGGGGGGGGGGGATGGGTGGGTGGGTAATGGCCGCCAAGCCAGGAGTAAAAGATAAGACTCAGGCCCCTTCTGCCACCATATGCGCCCAATGACGGACGTCGTATGGGCGCCCCGAGATGGCCCTGGACACTTGCCGCAGGCGAACAGGCGAATCTTCTCTCGGTGCTCGTATTGCGCGTCTGAGCCAGCCCACCAGCCCTGCAGACCGCTCATAACAGATTCCATGCCCACTCAAGGGCGACGAGCCACACCCCACACCCACACGACCCGACCGCTGAGGTCATTTGTAAGACGTCTTCGTCACAGCAGCTACGGCACGCGTTCCGCCTCCGGAGCTAACATGCTGGCCTGCAACGCTTTTCCCACTGCAACCAGAAGTGCTGACGGCCGTAGCTCCCCATGGTCGTCGGCCTCTTATCGCGACCGCGTCTGATATGTACACCCCACGCTGCCCCGGCCTCGCTAATCTGATTGGCCCGTCCCCTCACAGATTCGATGCAGAGAAGAATTCGAAAGCGGTGACAGCAAGCCAGATCAGCACATGTCCGTCACCTACCCAGCACATGGGCTTTGCCATATGTGTGCGTTGCGAGGGCTGGACCGTCCCAATCCCCGTCTTCCCTGGGGCACACCGTCTTTCATGTGGGATTCCATCGACCACCGCCCTTGGATGCCCTTTGTCTGACCCCAATGCTCGTTATACCTGCATTGTCATGGCCGCGTGATACGTAAACTGCGTGATAAACCGCTGCCATGTATTTTCATCTTCGCCCCAATTCTGAGCTCAAAAACGCCACATGCTGGGTCCCCTTGCTGGTGCAAACTTGGTGTCATCCAAAGACGATATCTTCATAACCACCCCCTTTGCTCTTGATACCGCATCTTGAAAACCCATGGCCCGCAGCAGCTCCACTCGATGCGGGTTACGTGTCGACCGCGTTGCTTTTGACACGCTGTCACATGAGGTCGAGTGTGAAAAACCACTTGGCGCTCGACCCAGCGCTCAAGCACTACCAATCCCACATCTCGTAAAAGTCGTTACACACCCACCACCCATGACACCCATGGCACCCATGGAACGGCCACGTTCAACAACGCCGCCTTCAGCCGAGCGGCACCGGGACACTTGTCGACGGTATTTGCCACTTGCACCGTCCCACATCACGCGGCATGTGCATCAAATTTCCTCCTTAGTTGGCCATGCCGTGGAACTTATGGGGTAATAGCTACCAAATCCTCCCACCTTCTGACTGTCTTCGGATGACCGGTAGTTCGCCAAGCAAGACTACATCGATAGGTATACTTTCTTCCTCTCAACATGTGCTAACAACTATGCTCGCGTCCATTCAAACTCACTTGCAGATTCCGTGCTACACCACGCAGCCTGTCTTGTCGTATCGCATCCTATCCTACATACAAACACGTCCCACACCCCCTCAGCTGCATCCTGGCCTTCCCACCCCCAGCCCCCATTCTGCTAACAAACCGGAGCCCAACAAGGTTAGCCCTCGGGAGCAGCCGCCAGAAAACGGTCAAATGTCTATCCATCACTTCCCTACCTGGCCTGACATGTCTTGCACACTTTCATTGCTTTTTCGCCATTGTAAGCCCTTGTGTATGACCACACGTCATGATTCTTGCGGCATGTGATATTCTGAACATCGCGCCAACTGCCTCAAATTAACCTTCCGAAACCCCCCTTGGATGCTGCGCTTAGTGCTCACAGCCAACGCGTATCCCGTATTGCGAGAGAGAGTTTGTCTTGCCAGCGATCCATTGCATGGTTGAGTGGTTGAGCTTGTTGATCATGGCAGCGCAGTCAGCATTGCGAGGGTGATGCCTGCTCGGTTCTCGGGGCGGCACTTCTCCGGAGATTTGTGCCAAGATACCCGAACAACAACCCCCTCCGCCTTTTGGAGCCGGATATTACTCTCTTCGCTGCCTACTCCACTTTGTTATTCCACCGTTACCAGATGCCCGAGGAGAATTGGGTGTCCCACGGCGGTGTGCCCGCATGCGACCTATGCCATGCTCGGAAGGTCCGTCGCGCTTTACCCGAACCATACAACGTTCCATGCACGCATCATAGTATACTGATATAAACAAGGTCAAATGCGATCGCAAAGAGCCATGTGCAAACTGCGTAGCGTCTAAATCTGAGTGTTTGCGGAACAGGCACAAGCGGGTTCCGCGACCAAAAGTCCGAACGTACGCACTCATCCTTTCCCATTGTGAGGCACAAGCTTGAGAGACTATACCTTTTTCCATCAGTGATGAAGCGCCATAATGTTTTGATTTCTGATCATGTTGCAGTGATGATAAAATACAAGCCCTAGTACAACGGCTCTCGTCTTTGGAGCATTCAGTCCGTACCACTCACCGTAGCCCGAGCATGTCATTAGAGCATGATGTCGTGAACGCCATGGCCGTGACAAGCACTGAAGAGTCCTCTGATCGCCCAGCAAAGCGACAGCGTACAGCTAGCTCAATAGAAATGCTAAATCCGCATACAGCCCCGGACACTGATACAAGTCCTCAAACAGCGCAAGAAGCTCGTATGCACATTACCAAGGAGCTGTCTACCAACGGACTACTGTCCAGTCACCAACGCTCAGTTCTAGAGACTGCCATTTCCTTTGTCGACCGATTATCCCATACGCCAACGCCAAACATGATGGATCGTAGTACTTTTGACAAGTCCATGCATGTTTCAACCGACATGTCGCCGCGTGAGATCTTCAACGTCATTCTTGGCAGTAAGTTGGCTTATCATGTAAAAGGCCATGCACACTAACATACAGCCAGACGAATTCAAGGCGCTTGGCGACTCGGCAGCTCGCTACCATACTGTCGATCATGTACCACCTGCAGCCGTGGAGAGAATCGCCCTTGCGTTGATGGAGGGCACCGCTGATGAAAAGACTCTCAATCTGTACAGAGTTATAATACATTTCCAAGCGGCTGTCGTCCTGTATGCAAGTCAATTGCAAGGACCTAAGAGCGCAGCAGTACAAAAGCACATTCAACAGATGGAATACAACCATTTTATGGCGGCCTTCACAGCGCTAGACAATATCAGCTTCTTAACCACGCCATCGCTCCTTCTAGCGCAAGCCTTGGTTACCGGGGTAAGTCGCACCGCCTGTGTAAGTTGTGCAATTGACTGAATTTTTCCAGGCCATTATGATGCAGATCATTGGCAATCCAGTTGGCTCCTGGGAGCTTACAGCCCATGCTTCACGCACTATCGTAGCCCTCGGTTACCATCAAATCGATAAGACCGTAGCAGAGAATGACACCGAGAGGGAAATATACACCATAGTCGCCAACTGCGCATATTTCGATAGCGTCATGAGTCTCTTGCTGCTTCGACCGCGCTCCCTCCCGAAACTCCGTGTCAGTGTCGCAGACCTCTTACGGGGCCAAGACAGTGCTATGAGCCTGCTGGAGATGATACCCGTACACGACAAAATCTTGGACTTGACGTTGGATTCGGGTGCAAAGCGGTCGTCGGCTATGTTGAAGGATGAAGTTGCCCTGCTACGGTCGCAGATGCACGACGTCTACAAGTCCATGGAGAAGGTAAGCAAGACCATTTTCTACTGATGGATGTCGTGCAAAAGCTAACAAGATCTAGGAACGACAAACACACCTATCTGTGAGCAAGCAGGACACCCTCATTCATTGGAAGGGCATGGAGTTCAAATACTACTCCACCATGACATCCGTCTACCGACTCAGCCCTACCGTCACGACGAATCGCGCAGAGCGAGAGGAATGCCTGCAATGCGCAAGAAAAGCTCTCGAGTGCGTGAAGCTTATCGAGCAGCTTGGGCAGAGGCTAGACCATTTTATCGAAGGCTACGACCCCTACCTCGCCTGGTAAGACCTCTGCATCTCCGCAACAAGAACGCGCCTACTAACGATGAAACAGGTCTTTGCTCTCGTACCCACTCTGCCCTTTCTTCGTCGTCTTTTGCAACGTAGTCGGTACCTCGGACCCCCGCGACTTCCAGCTCCTCCAGGACGTCACAGACAGTATCTCGGGCCTCGTCACGGAGAATAGATATGTCCACCGGCTCCACCGGCTTTGCGCCACCCTCCTAGGTCTATGCAAACCCCTTGTCAATGTCCCAGATGTGCAAGAGCCCGTGCAGCAACAGGCACCCTTGGATATGGCGACGATGATGCCTGAGCCCTTCGCTCCGGTCATGACGTTTAACAGTGGACCCGATCTATTGAACGGGAATAATGACGCCACTAGTATGATGCCTTCGTCGTGGAATGACGACATGATGTGGCAGCTGTTTCAGTCGCAGCCGTCGCTGGATTGGTTCAATGCAGATATCTTGGATCCAGCTTGGGATCCCAGCCTGCCACTTTGAAAGCGTAGAATTAATGCTTTTGGGCTTCTCTTCTTTTTTCCCCTTGAATTCAAGGATACAGTAGTCATGATAAAAGTCGTGCCGTTTTACAAACGTTACATTGTAATTTCACCTCCATGTGGCATATATATCACATGATTATTCTTGTTTCAATGAAGAACATTAGCTTCCACCGTCCGTCTCATCAGTGTATACCGAACAGGACCTTGAATCAAATTTGAAGCCCTGTTATTATCTAGCTACTCGATACAAAACGTATTGTCTACATCGCATGCCTATTGAGTCCTAATAGCACATCTATACATGGTGTCCTTTCTCCATTGCGGCGCGCTACGCATCTTTCTAACGTGCACCTCCAAGTTTTCCTTCCTACGAGAAGAACACCCACAACGTGTTACCTGGCAGAGGTGCATCGGTGAATTCAAATTACGGATGTTGTCGTAGCGGCGGTGGTGTGCAGAGGGAGGAGCAGAGTGGAGAACGGCAGGCATGTTGTTGAAATAGTATGTTGTGACGAGAGGAATATCCTGAAGTGCAGGGGAGGGTTTGGAGATGGAAAATTAGTACCTTTTTGCTCGGTTTTGTGATAGTACGCACGTACCTCTCGCCACTGTCACTGGCTGGGTGACAAGACAGGATCATATCTTCAAATTTTGTATTCTTGTGCTCGTACTGTAGAGCTGGAATGACGGGTGAGCTCAGGTAGACTCCTTCGTAGAAACATTCATGAGTAACTCTATGGTTTAAGCATGTTTCGTTCATCACATGTGGTATTCTCCGTCCTCTTGTGATGTAGTTAACGATATATAAGATTCCTATAGCTGCCGAAACGCAGATGCGGGTCATTGCAACATGTAGTTGGAAGACGCTTGGGTGAATTGCTACGCAACTTGGAATAGTGTAGAGGAATTCAGACATGAAGATTACTCAGTCTCTCGTCTCCACTAGATTACTATTCATATCTCTCTGAAAGGTTCGAGTTCTTATAACATCAAAGTCTCCCAATCGTTCCACCACCTCCCTGTTCTGCACCATGCTCTATCTGCGGCCGACTACGAAGAGCCTCGTTTTGGTTTTCCGTCGGAAACGCAATCTGTTAATCCTCCCTAACCCCTCATCCCTCCCTATACACCCGCAAGTAGAAACATGCTATTTACAATCGGATCTACTGTACCATCTTTTTGCCCCCCCATTAGCACAATACCCATACTGCACATACAAGTTACTTCGCCCAACAGGAAAATTGGGATCATCACAGTGGTTCCAATCAGATTTTTCAAGGCACTAGAAAAGGCGTTAGAATTCATACCAATCATGAATTTTCAATAGTAGGGAAATGCACTTACGCAAGACCACCAACCACGGCATTGACCACCCGCAAACAATGGGTAAGCGCCATTTTCAACATGACGGCCACAACACATGCCACCAAAGCCGTTGTCGCCCGCTACCCCATAGTCTTGTGCGTTGACCCCGAACTGCTGGGAGAATATTGCCAATGCTAAAGCTGTGTAGAAGCCAGTGGTTTTCATGTTTGCGATTTGGAGGGGTGGTGGTATGAGAAGCGGATGATGATATGAGGTATTTGTAGCCTGAGAAGGAGAAGAAGTAGTGTCTGATCTTTTTCGGATGGACGACGAATTGTGTGGATATTTCGTGGGCACAAGGGGAGACTATAAACAACAAAGCATATACTCAGAAAAGGGGAACCCGAGAAATGTGAAATTGCCGCAAATCTGTCAGACTCTAGATTGGCATCTGACTACAGGGATCAATAAGAGTGTGTAATTGGTTGATGGATGCCAAGTTAACGCACAGACGCATGTACACTGAACACTATTGACCGTGCCCGCCAAACATACGTCTTGACCGAGTATACTGTGCCGGGTTTGGCACCAGAGGGAAAGACTCAGGTCAGGTATCCGGCTGGATTATCTCCTCAGGCGAGGGTTCTGTAAAAGACAGCTACCGGTGTTGGCCCTGTTAGTCGGTGCGGGTCATACCGGGTCATGTATACGAACGTCTCATTCTGACATCTTTTTACGGGTTCACATTTCGGAAGCTAGTCCTAAATACAAAAAATTACAGAAGCTAATCTTAAATACAAGAAGATTACAGAAGCTAATCTTGAATACAAAAAAATTTCAGAAGCTAATCTTAAGGATGAGAGAATAAGCGGTCTTGGAGCCAGCCGAGATGACAAAGGCACTCCAGCAAGATGTTTGAGAGTCCAGTTGTATGCAATGCTGGGTTTTCAAACGAAACAGAGGTAATTGTAAGATTATGCAGATGGAACTGAGATACGCATAGCTTTCTTCGGCTTCTTCTGTGAAACCCCACCAGCCCACTACTACATCTCCTCTTCCTTATCGTTAGGTACAAAATCAAATAGATCTAGGTATCACCGAAAGGACAAAACCAAAGCTGGTACGGTCCTTCACCGGTGTCCACCGAATATGTAAAGCTATATATCAGAACACCAGCGGGTGCGCAAACCAACACAGACATCAGATTACACATCTCCGTACTGAGCGGTGCACGTGACGCCAAGCATTGCGGCCAGGGGTACGTACCTGGATCATCTCCTCTTTCCATGACCGCAGTGAACTTGAAAATAAGCTGGTGAGTGAGCACCTGGGCACTCACCAGCATAGCCAAAACATGGAATGTCTTACACAAGAGTGTGAACCAACATCTAGCAAACGAATAAGAAATTAATAGATCGAGAGTTGTGTGCAATACTGTCGTCGAATTATGTATCTGTCTAGCGTATGGTAGTACGTCGGATGACAGTGGGTGCCACGCCCGACAAAATCACGCTGGCGGAAACAAGGCGCTTGCGTGGCGCGGTCCCCCGCATGAGCAGGACCCGGCGCCACGCTGATCACGAGGTCTCGTCAATAGTGTGGTATCCATCTGCATCGACACAAACAATCAAACAGTTGCAGTTCATGTAGTAGAAGACGTATTCGCTCCCAAGATATTATACTACATACATACAAAGTGCTCAGCACAATGAGGAAAGAGGTGGGCAATTCGATAGCCAGCCCGTGCCAGCTTCGACCCCGTGTACAGAAACATTGCCTCAGACGCCCAAAGTATGCAGTAAGACCTTTACAAAAGCCGTTGGAAAAACCCCGCTTCATGACTGATAAACACCGACCGGATCCTATATGGACCTTGGAAAATGCATCCGTGATTCCTCGCACCTCTGCCATTACTCTTCCATCTTGTCGTCATCCTTGGCCGAGTCCTTTGCGGGCGCCTTCAAGAATTGCGCACGGAAGTCTGCGTTGCTTTTCACCTCGCCGTTGGTCGTCACAGCTCCCTTTGGTATCATGGGGCGACCAAGACCTGGCTTTCCTCTTCCTCGTCCGCCACGGGCAGCTGTAGGCCGATTGATGCGTGGCTGCATGAAGCTGTTGCTCGGCTTCCACTCCCCCTTTTGCTTGTTGAGGTCATGGACCGTTCCAATACGAAGTTTCCTTCCTTCAAAGTCCTTTCCTGAAAGTGCAAACTGCGCCTTGCCGGCTCCCTCGACAGTCGTGAACTCGATGATGGCACCACCGTGCTGCGGCTCCAACTTGATCCTCTTGAAACCATACTGTTCTACGAGAGGCTTGATGCGTGCATCCGGAACGGTATCGGGTAGGTTGAGGATGGCAATGGAGCGGTCCAAGAACGACGCTGGCTTGATGTTGGCGTCTGTAACGGGGTCGCTTTCTCCAGGAGTCGCCTCGCGTGGCGCGGAAGTTCCCGGGTTCTCCAACGTCGACTGAATCTTTGGTTTAGTCGCGGGACGGTCTGTCGCAATCTCGACCATGAGCTTGAGACCCCACATCTCTTTCTCATGCATTTCCGCCACAGCAGCATCAGCGCTCTCTTTCGTTTCGTAGACGACGTAGCAGAAGCCTCTGTTGTTGCCCGTAGACTTGATAATGGGTAGCTTGGTTCTCTCGATCTTGCCAAACTTTGCGAAAACCTCCTTGACTTCGCGCTCCTTGGTCTTGAAGTTGAGGTGCCATATATAGACCTCACGACCTTCGGCAGTAGCGCCATCACGCTTCTTCTTGGCGTTGGGATCGGAAATCTTTGAGATGAGCTTCATACCGTCAATGTCAGTACTGTCAAGCTGCGTTGCTGCAATCGCCTCACTGGCTGAAGCGAATTGCACGTAGCAGAACCGACGGTGGGCATCGAATTTGAGCGACGGGAACCGGATGCCGACAATCTCTCCGAACGGACTGTAGAGCTTTCGTAGCCACGCCTCGTCGGCATGCGCAGGATAGTTGGCAACGTACACTGTAGTACTTTGACCGCGCTCGATGGAGATGGTGTGACCCTCGAAGCCCTTCGCCTCTTTCGTCAAAGCATAGTCGGCTTCTTCAGGTGATTCAAACTCCACAATAGCCGTCAAGCTGTCCTTCTCTTCCTTCAGTGTGAGATTTTTGACGGTACCCGCATCAGTGAAGAACTGGCGTATCCGTGTCTGTGTCGTGTCCGCAGGCAGTTTCTTCACGATGATTGAGGTGTGCTCGCGATCTCTCTTAGGCTCCGTCGAGCGAGCCTCCGAAGGCGCCTCGCTCGTAATCCTCTCTTGGCCGTTGGCTACGGCACTAGTACTCTCGTTGTCCACATGTTTGCTCTTCTTCAAGGTCATCTCATCGTCGCCATCTTCTCGCTTTCGTTTAGAGGAGCCTTCCGCTACCTGACTCTCCGGCGTGTCTTGTGGCGGGGCAGAAGCAGCTGCGCTTGCACGTTCCTTCTCTCTTCGAACCGAGACAATGCGCTCAGCTCGTCGTCGCTCGATTGCAGCGCTTCGGACTTTCAAGGCTGACTCGTGTTGTTCGCAATGATTGACGTACATGTCGATGAGCAGCTCGGGTTCGTCGATCGTCTGTAAGCGCTTCATAGCCCGTTCCAGGACTGCTGTGGCCTGGGTCGGTGGGAGCAGCTCTTGGCCTGCATTTTGCTTGGTCCTTGTTGAATTCGGCGCCCAAAGAAGCATTTCAAATATGTAGCAACGATACCAGAAGTCATACGAGTCTTCTTGGTATTGTACAACAGACTCCTGGATCCGCCGAGCTTGGTCAATGTCCCCGCGTTGAAGCCAAAACTTCATATGCGTGCGCTCAAGGCGATACTTGGGGTCCGTCCACTCCCTGCCATGCTTCTTCATGCCAACCTCTCTGACGAACTCCAAAGCAGACCGTATACCGACTTCCGCAACATCAACGTCATCCTCGGTCGCTCTAGGATCATCAAAGGCTCTCCGCCGCAGATAGCCACACCAGGCGAGCTGCACCTTGATGAGTTCGTCCAAGTCGGTGTGTTCCAGAAGGCCAGATCCAGTGGCTGTGTGTTTGACGAGCTCGAGATCCTCAAATGGCTTGTTCTCCGCTTCGAGGGTGAGAATCCGGTGAGACCAAAGTGAACCCGACCAAGGGCAGTGGCGCGTCGCACGCTCCAGAACGTTGAGCAGGTCTACGGACCGGTTGTCTTGCCAGATGAGGAACTCGACATGGTCTTCCCATATTGACGGGTCAACAGGGAAACGAAGCGTCGCTCGCTCATACAGCGCATTGACGAGATGAAAGCTATACACACCCATGGTCCTCTTCTCCCACTTGAGGTACCGGGTCACGGCGTTGTATTCGGCTGCTTGGTCACCTGCTTGGATAGCTTGGAGTACCTTGAACTCGTACTCTTCGCGATTGGCGTATTGTTGCTTGATATGTGTGTTTTTCTGTACTGCTTCTTCCATGACCTGGTCGGAAGGGCCCTTGCTGTACCGGGAGTTGAATGAGGCATATCTTGAAAGGGTGTTCGCCCATGTTGCGTGTGGTTGGCCTAACCGCTCGTTGTAAATGGCGGCCACCCTCATTGCCTTCTCTTGACTGAACCCTCCTCGCTCTAGATTCTCTTCCAAAACCTGCAGGTAGCGATCCCACACGAGATTGCTCTCTTGGAGGTTGTACTTGACCCTCTCAGCGCCCTGTTGCAGTACGTCTAACAGCAGCTGGGGCTGGAAGAGCTCTCGACCGATGAGCCTTTCTTCTTCAGACCATTCCTCTGGAGGTACCTGCTCCCATGAGCAGGCGACTAGATAGCTGACATATTCGCCGTACGCTGCCCACAGCTTGGCGCTATAGGGCTCATCTTGCGTCGCCAGCTTGTGCAACTCTAGCACGCCCATGCGCTCTTCCACATTTCTCGCCAAGGTCTTCTCATCATTCAGCCGGTAGTGCCACAGCAACTCACCCAATGGGTACTTGTCGGACATGGTCTTGTAGGCATCGCGCAATGGCTGAACCAATTCATATGAATTCGGATCGGCATCAAACGACGCCAAGTGGGTTTGGAGGCCCTGGTGTAGTGTAGTGACGAGTGAGACGTGACTGTAATAGTCGAATGGATTCTCCAGCAGGGTTTGATCCAGCTGGTTAAGCCAATCAATGTGCTGTTGGTCCAGCGACCTTGTCACAAAGTTCCGCGGTCGTGGCGAAGCTTCTGTCATGATGCTGGCCACTGACTCGCCAGAGAGGTTTTGGCCGAGGTGTTGGAGACTAGGTTGTGTCAGTGTCTGGTGTTATGGAGTTTGTGCAGTCCACGGTTAAGCCAAGCGTCCGGAATAGGCAACAGCAACCCGTGACCGCGGGCAAGCGCGTCGCCCTCACGTCACTGGCGACTGCAACCACGCCAGAAAGCATGACAGGTGGCTATTCGTTGACACTTGCATAAGCGCGGATACATTTGAAATGCAGCAATGCGAATAAAGCAGCACGAGGAGATGAATGACTTACGTGACGGGCCGCTGGTGGACTACAGAGTTCTGGCGCGCAGCTTGCTGCTGCTGCATGCTAGCAAGATCTAAGCAACTGTTAGCAGCCGTGGTATGGAGCTAGCACCTGACCATTGCCCGCTATACATTTTTTCTGACCCTGCATACTGCATGCATCGAGCTGCAATTTCACATTGGCATTGTCGCCTTGCAAGCTCGACAGCAAACCCAAAGGAAATTGGCACCTACCTGCAAGTGTATCCATGCCGGGTGTCGACGCCTGCCGATACGTCGCATTCGGCGGAGTCATACGCGCATCACGAGGCGAAGCTGTCTGTTGCGCCGTGTTGATTGTCGTGTGCATTGTCCTTGCGCCATTTGCGATTTGGGCGTATCCCGGCGAAGGCACTCGTTGCTGTAGAGCCGAGTGCGGCTGCGTCTGCGTCTGCGGCTGCGGGGAAGACGAAGACATGACGTGCTGGCTCAGGCCTGATGGGGTTCGCGATGGCATCTGGCGTCGCGTACGCTTGCCCGGAGAACGTATCAATGATGGTGACGGGGCAGAGGGCGCGGGTTGTGGAGTAGGGGTGCCCGCAGGCGAGTCCGACGGCGACAGCAGCGAGTTGATATCCATGATGATGATGATGATGGACAGGGGCAGACAGACACTGTCCTGCTCTTATGGCTAAGATGCGATCAGGCTCAAGAAGCCGCTCGGGGTGCTTCACGTGCGCTGGACGGCGGCCGATGGTCTCGATCTACGGTCGCGAATTACGGGGACTGTGAGGCATCGAAACCCTCGTAGCGGACGGCATGGGACGAGGGCGGGCGGTTTGCGCGAAGAAGCTGGATCGGATGCGCAAGGCGACGGGATAACGAGTGTGATGGGGCACGACTTTGTCGACGGACGTGGTGGAAGAGGCCTACCGTCTCGTCTGCAAGAAAAGGTGCTTAGGTGCACCAGGCAAGCTTGGGCCCGCAACTAATCAAGTAATGATGCAGCAGCTCGCGATCCGGGTCAGCCTGAGGCGAGCGGAGCTGGGGGTTGAGAGAGGGGCAACGTTTGATCGTAAGGTTTGGCGCGTCACCACGAAATCGCGTCCAGCGTGCCGCACTGCTCAAATGCAATGGTCTGGACAAGAGGCGGGACGAAACCACTCCTGCACATTTCTTCGGAGAGCTGATCGTTGCGTCTGGCTCATGGAGATCTGCCGAGACTCCCCACCCCTGCAAGCGCGGAGCCATTCGCCGCAACCACAGAAATTCCCGTCCAACCTCACTGCTTTGCCATTACCGCCGCCGCAACACGCATTGCGGCGTCGACCATCACCATGAGCGCTCGAATAGCCTCGAGGCGGCTGGGCCAGTCAGGTACGCAATTGCCCAGCTTCTCCGTCGTGCCTTGCTCACGTCCTAACTGCAAGTAGCCCTCGCCGCCCTCCACCCTCGAACGTGCTGGCCATCTCCTGCACATCTGCCTACTAGTGCACGACGGAACGTTTCTTCCAAGAACCAAAACATCACCGACAACATGAGAAACCCGCTCTTGGAGGAATATCTGAGGCAAAAAGAGCGAGAAGCAGGCATCCAAGGACGGCTTCCCGGCGCAGCCTCAAACAAAGCACCACCACCCATGCCACGCTACGGAGATTCCTCGTATAGCCCGCAGTCGCTCTTTCTCCCCGAGTTCGAAATCCCCGGATGGCGCGACGGTCTGAGCCCGCAGCAAAAGGATGACCTCATGGCGCGGCACATGCAACGACAAGAAGAAGTGAGGCAGAACGAGGAGAAGGCACTCATGAACATGACCCTCGACCCCGACCAAAAGGCCCGCCAGCGCCTCGAACGCAAGCTCGTCATTGCCAGCGTCAAGCGCCATGGCCGCATGACGAAAGCCCAGAAACTGGCCCGCACCGAGCGCGAATCCCTCTACAAGTCGCACTTTCTCCCCACCTCAACCAAGAAACTACAAAAGGTCGTCAACCAAATCGCCGGCAAGACGATTTCAGAGGCCTTGGTTCAACTCCGCTTCTCCAAGAAGAAGGTTGCCCGTGACGTCATCAAGGGCCTCGAGATCGCACAAAACGAAGCCATTGCTGCTCGCGGTCTAGGCCTCGCTGGCGAGTCGATGGCTGTTGCGCGCTGGGAGAAGCAAAGAAATGCTACAGATGCGGGCAAGCCAAAGGACATGTGGGACTACAAGACGTCAGAGAAAAAGAGAGAGGTAGAAAAGAAAGAGTCCAAGGCGCAATTCCACAAGGACACCTTGATTGAGTTGAAGGACGGGAGCAAGAAGGTAGTCAGGGATCCGAGTGAGATCTACATTGATCAGGCATGGGTGGGGCCAGGAGAGAGCTGGAAGAGCCCAGAGTTTAGGGCGAGGGGTGCGATCAACATGTTGAAACACCGGACGACAAGTGAGTATTGCTTTTTCAACGGTCATCGGGCGCATCTTGGTCTTTGCGGTAACAAGTGACGCGATATGGTTGCTAACGCCCCCTAGGCTTCTCTGTGCTGCTCAAGGAAGAGAAGACACGCATGCGCATCTCAGATGAGATTAAGAAGAAGCGTGACAACCGCAAACTATGGGTCGCCCTCCCTGACCGCCCAGTCACGTCACAACGGCAGTACTGTCTATGGTAGCCAATTGGGGGAACTTCGTGTGTAGCATATAGCCGGCCAAGTCCTGGCTTGTACAATATACCATTCGAAGCGGCTTGAAACCACTTCCATGCCCATCATCCAAAGCCAACTAGGTGCTTCATCCGGGTATTTCCCCCACTAGGCTACATAACCATACATGATGTCACCCCAACCTTTTACGGAAACGATGAACAAATCCAGAACGCCATCGCTATGCAATCAACTATCACTTGCCCATCCTTACGCTTCTACGCCCTCGGCTGCCCCAACGCTACTAACAAGCATGTCCAGCATTCCCCTCACCTTCCATGCATCCTGACTAGCCTCAACCGTCACCTTGACTCTCTGCATGAGCGCCAGAATCAGATCATCCACCTCCTCGCTCCTACCCAGCTGGTCTGCATACAGATCCAGGACAACGAGCGCGACATCGGTAGTCAAGCGCGTGATGCGGTAGTCTGAGATGTTCCTGATGCACCAGCGGAGAATCGGTTGGAGCGTGACTGAGTCGCGGTTGCTCAGGGCGACGCGGAGGGCGGAGCGGTGGCGCAAGGCAGTTAGGAGGGTGAGAGATTGGCTGCGTGAATTGCCATCCTGGCGTGATAGTTAGCTTATAGCTCTGTAGAATTAAACATGTAAGTACTTACTTTTGAGTCGAGAACCAGATCGAGGGCTTGGGCGTACATGCCCCTTCGCAGCGCATGCGCCCATCCTTGTCCAGCAGTCATCTTGCCTCGTGCGTTGCCTTCGATGACAATATCAGCGCTTTCGCCTGTGAAGTCCTTGCCTCGAATGCGCTTCTCCCAGCCTCTCCCCCGCTTTCTCTTCTTGCTCTTGTCGTACTCTTCAATTGTGCCTTCCATAAGCGCCTTCATCTCCTTTTCTCTCTCTCGAGCTTGAACCTTTTGCTCGCCTGAAAGATGTGTCTTGATGGAAAGAAGGCCAGATTGCATGCCCACAGCGATGTGCTTATCCTCCTTCTGGTTGGGAATAACGTTGAGGGACAGAATCGGCGAAGGGTATTTCAAGCCACCCACGACGTTCCAGCCAGTGGTTTCAAAGACCTTGACATGGCCGTCCAAGGCACCGGAAAGAAGGCGCTCACCGTTGTTCGCTAGCGAAAGCGCGGTAACAGTCTTCTGATGGTTGCGCAGCATATGGATCGGCTTCGCGGCTACAATGTCGAGAACACTGATTACGTTGTCCGAGGATGCGAGGACGGCGGTTCCAGAGGGCATAGGTAGGACGGTTTCAATGGGGTTTGTGTGCTTGAAGACCATGACAGCTTTGCCGCCAACTCGCGAATCCCAGAGCCGTACTGTACCGTCGTAACTTCCTGATACCAGCAGTCCGCTTTGTGCAGGCATAAAGGTACCGCTGCGCACATAATCGTGATGCCCGTCGAACTTCATCACACTCTTCTCGCTCGGCAGATCCCATAGTCGTACCGTTCTGTCGTCCGAACAACTCATGAGACCCGTGAGGTCTGTGGGATGCCATTGCGTGACCCACACTGGCTGCTTGTGCTCCTTCCATGTCTTCAAAATCGCCCTACTTTTTACATCAAAAGCCTGTATGACGCCGCTGTCTCCTCCAGCGACCAAGATCCTGCCATCGCGCCGAATGTTGCCCGAACGCGCAACGTCGTCAACGCCGAAGCGCGATATCGTCTTGACCACTTTCCGGGTTTTGGTAGAGAAAATCTGCACGCGCGAACCTGTGGTCACGGCAAAGAGATCCTGCGTCGCAGAGAGGGCATTCGCAGGCTGAGGCGGCGGTATTGAGATGTGGGTTACAGGCGACGAATGCTGCGAAGGGTCAAGTCGCAGCTCGGAAGCGAAGGAATTCCAGTATTTTTGTTCCGATGTGATGGTGGAAGGGCCTTTTGGCAACTTCAAAGGCTGCAAGAGTTGTACCTCGGCCGCCATTGTGGTTGGAAAGTGCGATCAGTTCGCAAGAAGTTGCTGGTTGCTCGTGTCGTGAGCTTTTCGGGTGGGTTGAACTTTTCTGCGGGTCGAAGACTAGCGCTAACGGAGATGGGTGATGGCGCCTTCCCAACCTAGATGCGGGCAGACGCCGACAGTGTGGCCGCTACCAATACCACGATATCAACAAATGTACCTAGACAATTACATGCTGTTCCTGCGAACGTATACCCCTCAAAGTGACCTGATACACGTACTGGGGCTTATGCTTTTCATCATAGGGTGAGGGTGCGGCTGATTTGACTAGCGTTGGCTGCCTGGAACTTCCGCCGCACGACACCCAGTTCATCAACAGAGACCAGTTGTGCCACTTCATACCTCCCTGCCATCAAGGTGACGGCTAGGGACTGTCATGCGACACCCACTTCCTGGAGATACGTCTATCTATCCGCTACATATCAACCTACGCTTGTCCGAGCGCTATTTCCCAGGATAAGCCACTTCCGGAACCTATTTGGCCCATGTCAGACGCGTCGAGATGGACGCAAACACGCTCGAAAAGATGAACGATTTCTTCGATTTTGCTGCACTTGATGAGGATTCTGGGCTCGACCCGACGTGCAGTCCAGATGAGAATCATGAGCCTCCGTTCCCCACAGACCACATCGCGACCATGGACTGGGCTGCTGACCCCACCGCCACTACTGGATACAAGGATATCACTGGACTTCACGACATGCACTTACACGATGCTCCCCAAAAGTGTTTGATTGGGCAGGATAGCCAGCAATGGCCGATGTTCAGTCACACACACCAATCAATAGCGTCCATGGAAGATGTAACTGTGACCACGAGAGCAGAGTGCGAATGGCAGGCGGATACTTATACGCCAGGAATGGATCACATGTCTCATTGCGATGAACCAATCCCCGCACACGCACCTTCTTCATCATTTCTCACGCCTGCAGAATCAGCCGTTTCCCGTGACGATGATGAAGGTGACCTGGTTGACAAAATGGACGTACGTGTATCTCCCGCAACGCACAGCCAATCAATAGCCGAACCGACGGCCATGATTGATGTAGGACTACCATTAACCAGACCTGCTGCACCACTTCGCCAGGCCTCCATTGCAAGCTGGAAGCCGGCGTCAGCGAAGCGCAAAGGGCCTCAGAGCCGTATCCCATTCGAAGCCAGACAAATACTAGAAGATGAATTTGCTGCTAACCCATACCCCCACAATTGGGAGATGGACATCATTGCCCATCAAGCAAATCTTGATGTGAAGAAGGTTCGCAACTGGTTCAATAACACTCGAGCGAGGAAAAAGGTTGGAGGTAAGCATTTGCTGGTAGCATTTATCGTTAGCTTTGCTCATCTATCCAGATTCTCAATCGGCCATGCAGGATGCGCCGGATACTGACACGCCTGATCTGAAAACCAAGCTGTCAAAGGATAGTCTAGACACTCTAGACAAACAAGTTGATGACATTGCACAGCCACCACAACCACCTTTGGCAGTGTATCTAGCCCAGTCCTATCAAGAGGAGGCGGTTGAGCTATCTGCAGTGCATGCAGCAATCGAGGGTGGCTCGCTCAGCGGAAGCGGTCAAGACGACGCGTGGTCCGATTCGAAACAAGGCAGGAGAGGCTCAGCTATCACATCAATTGCTTCGTCTGAAGGTACCGCGCCAACAACATACACTGTGTCTTCCAGTGGAAGTCAGAGTAATATATCATCATTTGGCCGAGACAGAAGACGGGGTAGACGCCGCATGGCATGGAAGGAATCACCTCGACAGGCCATCAATGGTGTCAACAGTGCTGGTGAGCCTCAAAAAGACTTGCCATTCTTCTGCACGTTCTGTCCTCGAGCATTCAAGACCAAGTATGAGTGGGTTCGACATGAGGATTCTGTGCACGCCCTCCGGACGACCTGGATCTGTTGCGACACCAAACCCTCTGCTGTGATCGCAGCATGCCCGTTCTGTGGTCATTCGCAACCAGACGCCACCCATATGGCTGGGCATAAGTATCAGCAATGCCGGAGCAAGCCTGAATCTCAACGAACCTTCTACCGCAGAGACCACTTTATTCAGCACCTACATCATGTTCACTTTGGCAACGTTAAGCATCCATCTGTACGCGTTGGCTGTCAAGCTCGACTTTTGGCTGCTGAAGGGCAAAACTTCGGCTGTAAAGATCTTGCGATGAAGTGGCGTCGTTTCGGTGCACCGATGAAGCTTGATGATCCTATGCTTCATTGTGGTTTCTGCGGAAAGAAATCAAAAGACTGGTCTGAGAGATGCGAGCACGTCGCAGAGCATCTCATCGCCCGTGAACTCGATCGTGCAGTATGGTGGAGTGAACGTAAAGAGAATCACCTAGAGAACCTTTACTCCGCCTCACCGTATGAGTCGTTTCGTTGCCGGTACTGCCAGAAGGTTTTCACAGACATCAATGAAATGAACAAGCATTCCCATTGTCGTGTCTGGAGTTGCCGATTCTTGCGCAGCTTCGATGATGTCGCCGCCGAGAATGCAGGACCACCACTCTGCCCGGACTTCCCCTCTGCAAAAGCACACCACTGCCACCTTTGCGGGGCTGGATATCGAGCAGTTCACGTTGAGCACGCACAGAACTATCATAAATATCGTTCTTGTAATCAGGAGTTCTACACATCCGAGGACACCTTCCTCCAGCATCTGCACAACTTTCATGGTGCTTCCCAGCCTGGATTGCTGCGTGTTAGCGGTGTTATCGAACAGAGTTTCATGCGTAACAAAGGGGCATCATTTGAACCAGTCGAGTTCAACGAAAGCTGGCAGCCATGCGTCATGGACCTTGACGTCGCATCCGTCAGCCCATTCGTAGCCGACAACAATGCCCCAGCCCTACCAGTTGGTCCGAAGAAGAGAGATACACCAGCAAGAAAGTCGCTATCTGGCCCGAAGAGGCATGGCGAGATTGCACAAATTCACGATCTCAGCCCACAGAAGATGCAAAGACAGCGCGCGAACACCGCGGCATCAAAGGCCGACACGCTCAATCCCCGTTTCTTCCGTCTCAGTACATGTATACCCTTTCGCTCATCTCGCGTCTTTTATCTGCGCAGCGCCAGATCTTGCACTTTCCAATCTGATGAACAGGATGTAATCGAAGAAGTACCGAAGCCGCATATTGCCTCACTGGCAATGGCAGCCGGGTTGGTCAGCATGGCGGCTGTGCGCTGGATGATTCGGCCAGTGTTGCATGCCACCAACGGCATGGTAGAGCTCACTCTCGATGATGAAGGAGAATGAGCACGGGCATATAGTTGAGGTAGGGAAGCAATGATTTCACAGGATATAACCTGTGTAGATGCATATCGAAGTTCTACATAGCGTCTCTGAAATAGGTGGCGAAAATTCATTCAACATGATCAGCGTCGGTCGTGTTACCAACCGGCAACCTCAACGACAGGCCAGTAGCAAGTTGGTTGAGAGAGAAGTTAATGCCTCTCCACTCGTTCCTAAGACCAGGGACCTCATGATTGGGTGGAGAACACTGATTCTGGTTTTACACCTACAAGGTAGTGAAAGGGGGTAGGGGGTAGGAGGTCAGAGTATTTCGTAGCGTTTGTATTTGTAAGATACTGCAGTTTACCGGTTTATCAGTTTACCGCATCACCACCATGAAATTTGTAGTTTTATCACGCTGAGAGCCGAGAAAAGGGTCATATTTATTAACGGTTTTGTATGAATAGAGGCGACTGCAAGGGAGTAGTTAATGCTGTATGGATAACATTACATAATCATAACTTCATAAGTCGGTGGGGCCCCAAGTTGTGACTTGGTAGAAGTGAAGGAAAGCTGGATTAGCATTTAGTATACAGTCTGGCTGTTCTAATGTGTTAGATGCGGAGGATCATTCTTTTATCGAGATGTGTTGCAAAGTGAAATCTCATCCCAGTGGAGATATCTATTTTTCTTTTTAGATAAGAAACTTTTCCCTAGGCATGCCCTCCCGTACTTTGCCTGCACATCCCCACTATAGTATATATTCATAGTACCTAAGCATCCCAGGCCGCATTCTTACAGTTGAGCCAATAGCTGTTTCGCTCTTTCTTTAACCCCTTGACTTTGTTGCCATCTTTACAAGTGCCTGTTTGATTGGCTCCGCACTATCGGCCAGAATGCCCGTGAAGCTGACCTTTACTTGTGTCGCCTTTATGCGTATCTCTATGTCATCAAGACATCCCAGAAGCGTCTTCCAGTAACTTGCGGCGGTTCCATACTCATAATATCGAGCCTGTCTTCTCGATGTTAGGGACAAGTCCTTTGGGCAGGAGAGAGTCAAATCCAAGGACTGTAGGTTGGAAAACTTGGCTTGCCAAGCAGTAATCCTTCTACGACCAGCCCTAGTAGCCACCGGGGAGCACAAATCTTCTAGTAGAAGTAATCCATCAAGGTAATCTTTCCTAAAAAGACGGCGGCGCCAATACAGGAAAAGGCGAATGTTTTCAGATGGAGTAAACGGTACGGTTACAATCACTCTGATGTCCAAGTGTCTGACAATATGTGCGTAAGCTGTTGGGGGTGTCCTGATTCGGAATCTGGAACGCGCTATAAGAAAGACATTTCTGCTGTAGAATGTTTCCATAACGAGTAAGACAAGTTCGTGGTTTCGAGTACCTATGAGTGGCGACAGATACTCATTGAATATTTTCTGATGACTCGAGCAGCTGATCGATTCCTCTTGGTCGAGATGGTGGGCCAGTATCATCATCTTGAGCTCAGTTGGGAGGCGAGGCCATTCACTAAAAGTGGCAGTAGACGCCGTCATTGTGGAGTCCATAAGTCCTGGTTGAGTGTTCGGGGTCGAGTCCAGGATATCATGAAGTGCAGCCATTGCTCGCTGTCAACACTTGAATCAGTAAGAGCTCAGAGAAAACAGAGCTAGAGTCCTGCAATGTTGCTCTTACCTTGGTACAACGCCGCGCGCTCTTCTTAGATCGAGAGTACCGGGTGAAGCGTGACTGTGAGCTTATTAGTACAAACGATTACTTAAACCCGGGCTCATATACCTTGTGAAGCAGCAGTGAGAGGAAAATGTTGTGGGTGCGAGAGAAGGAAGTGGGGCAATATATGGCAGGCTATATACCATAGGGTGCTAAGAAAGGACCCTGGAGACCATAACGAGTAAGCGCAAACGAGACTAGAGCTGAGGCACAATTGACATGACGTAGGAGAAAGCGCGGGTAATAGTGTGTACAACTCTCATGTAACCCTGTCAAATGCTCTAAGCACACATGTCATGGTATAATAGACCCAACGAGCCACATAAGATTGCCACTGCCACAACCACACTTACGTTCTAACCCCACTAACGCCCTAGTCACATACGAGAGGAGCTTGCTAAAAAATGGCCTAAGCTCAATGATCGGTGGAACGTCGAGTCGAGATAGATATGTACATCATTCCATGACCATTTAGTTCAGCATAAGGCGCCATTGGTGTACTCTCCTGCCACGAAGTCCAATGCACACGATCTTGCATACACTTCTCAATCACCATTGAATCATCCTACAAAGCCTCAAGGACGCGAACATCACTCATTGCCTCAAAGGGTATCACCTCGTTTCCGCCTTCATCACGTAATGCCCACCGTATCGTCTTCTCCAAAGCGCGCCGTCCCACTTGTTCAATCTGCAGCCTACTCATGATTAGGATACTAAACTTTTGCGATACTGTCCCTACATTGTACTCACCAGTGACCCGCTCCCTTGACAATAACAACCTGGCTACCCTTGACAAGGTAGTCGCGAGCGTTATCGAGTGACAGCCTCTGATCAAATGCCGGTTCATACTGTCCCATGAAGAGTGTAGCGGGGGCTTTAAGAGCACCTTGCGGCGCGGTATTAGACAATGTGCCTGAAGATCTTGCAGCGGCAGAGTTGGTGGAGATGTTGTATAGTGCAACAGTGACCTCGAGTGACTTTTCCCATTTCGCAGAGAAGAGATCTTCACGGTAGATGCGGATTTTCTCCGACATGCCTTTATCCCCCGCTCTTGCCTTGACAGACTCGCCGTATCGCTCGTTCTTGGTGTTCGAAGCGTCCAATTGTGCTATTGCAGGACCAGTAGAGCTTGCCATTGCTTCTGCAGCTTCTACGGGGTTCATGGCAGTGAAGTTCTTGGGCTTACTCGCAGGTCCTTTGCCATAACTATGGAGAACGCGGAGGAACCAGTAATTACCGAATGTTGCAAATGCGTTGCTCAAGGGCCATGGCAGGTGGAAGACGAAGATGTAGAAAGACCGGCGGAATTGGCCAGCTACAGGGCCTAGTGCATGTAAGCCGTTCTTCAATAGTCGTGTGTTAAATGGCGAGCGAAGCCAAGTCCGTAACATTTGCTTTGCCAACAACATCCTGTTCTTGGCATTGGAAGCCTGGAGACTAGGAATGACACCGCCTGTGATGATCCAGTGATCGGCCAGAACATGAGCCTCGGAAGCAAGTCTTGCGCCGATAACCGCACCCCAGTCGTGCGTGGCAATGACAGCCTTTTTCCCTTCTTGCAGATATTTCTCCCGTACGTCGATGATGAGCTCAGTCAACGCTCCCAGCATCTCATTTGGACCGTACGCAGGCAGACTGTCCGAACCACCATAGCCAGGCAGATCGATCGCGACGAGTATAGTGTCCTGAAATGAAGTAGATTGAAGAAGACGTCTCCAGATGAGGTACGAGTCGGGAAAGCCTAGCTCGTTAGTCAAGGCATATATCCCAGCACAGGCGTCCTTCACACACCATGGATGAAAATCACCAGATTCTTTGCCTCTGCTCCCTCTTGCGTGTTGAATACATAATGCAGCCTCGCGCCACTGCTCGTCCCAAAGAAGGCGTGCTTGAAACCTGGTAGAGGCTCGCGGTCCAGACTCCAAAACCTCTCTTGCGCAGCAGCCAGCTCTTTCTTCTCTTCCTCTGTGTCCTTTGCCCAGAGCGCACCATTCTTAACGACAGCCATTGCCCACGCCCCGAGCAGGCTGACTAATCCAAAGGTCAGCTTGAAGCCGCTCCAGGCCAAGCTGCTCATGGTGCCTGGCATTGTGAATATTCTGTGAGTGTGTTGTGCGTCGTGCCAGTCACACGCGGGGCAGAAACCAGCCTGACTCCGCGATGTTGTGTCGTGTGTCGCCTCGGTTCGTATATGCAGAGAAAGATTGGTCTGTACAGTAGGTATCCAACACCAATTCAGCTATCTCTTGCCACCGACGGAACGAAAGCGCCGTTCCAACAAGTTTGACGATTCAATCTCGTAGTTCGCTTCACAACGAACTGGGACACGTCGAAGATGTAGGAAAATGAAAAAGTACCAAAGTCGCGTATCCACCACCCCCGCACTCTCCCACTCATAACCTCTCAGGCCCAACATCGCCATCGCCATCAGCCCCCTTGCACCTGCATTCCAATCACAAACATGACACGCGGCAAGCGACGATCAAAGGGTCCAAAGCCGCGGTGTGAAATGTATTAATCGTCGTACGTCTCTGGAAGTGGCGTTTGCAGTGATTATCGTTGCTAGACTATGACGTCTTATTGGCCATAGCTTCTCTTTTGCGCGTCGCTTGGGTTGGGCGGCAGGGCAACATGCATGACATGAACGACTTTCCTATCAGGTATAGGGGTTATGGGTGGAGGCTCTTCCCCGCGATAGGCAGGGTATCGTTGCAATTGACATGATGGCGTGCTTTGTTTTGGCGAGGCGAGGGGTGTGAGAGTTGCGCGAGTACGGAGATGGTGTGGTAGATGAGGACGTGTGTGGGATTCGTGATCATGGAGTCTATGGTATGATGCTTGACTTGACACTCGACGAGGATACATTGTTTGCGCCCAGGGCAGCCTCGGAGTTGAGATACGGGAAGGACTGACTGAGCATGTACCGAAGGAGTGCGCCTGTCTGTTATGCTCACCGCATAGTTTGCGACACTAAGACGTGCTCGCAGATAGTATTATTATACTTTGATATTTTAAATTTTTATGTTGTTATCTATTCAGCGTTCTATCAACATTCATCCATCCAGCCTCCCCAGGGCGACGTTACGCCCCCATTATCGTGACATGTTTAGTGCCGGGTATCATATTCCACATCCTTCAATCTTGCGCCCTTGCAATCCACTGGCGCGCTGCTTATTCGCAACTCATTTTGCACCCTATCACGTCCTCTTGCCCTTGACCCTCTCCATCACCCTCAACTCGGCACTCCGTTGCAACCTCAAGTTCTCTAATTCCCTCTCAATCCGCCGATTGCTCTCTGCCAACTCCTTCCTCTTCTCCATGCGCTCCCTAGCCTCCTCTAGCTTAATTCGTATCTTGTCTTCGACCACTCTCTCCAGCTGCCCCGCATCTTCAATACCGTGCTCTTCTATAAAGCGATTTGCGTATTCCTGTACTCTTTGTGGGGCCGGGCCGGGACCGCCGGTGTAGTAGCCATTTACGTGTGTGAGGTATAAGCCGGGTATGGCGGAGGGGTGCGTGCGTAGGTTGGACGAGAGCGGGATAGGCAATTGCGATGCAGCGATGGTGGGGATGTCGTGGGTTTGTTTTCTGGGCGATGGCTGTTGCGGTGGGGGGTTGAGTAGGAGTTCCATAAGGTTATTCTCAAAGGTTTCGTCGTAGGGAACTGTGGCCGGGGAGAAGTCGACCATGGGCGAGGTGAGTTCGGGCTCGTCGCGTGGTGTGAGGGGCGCATTGCTCATCATGGTATCCTGGCTAACCATAATTGCCGTGGTTTTGGATGCAAGTGAAGATGCGTCACGTGAAATCTGGGGTACGGAACGTTCAATGTTACGAGTTGGAGAATTCTGGGCGGTTGTTGTTGTTGTTTGGTCTGGAGGGCACCGTGATGACGGACTGGCGGAACAGCGTCATGACTAAGCCGGAATTTCCGCAGCACCTCCGCGGTCGCGATGGACCCAACTTTAGCTGCAGGCAGTTTACCACCATTCCACGTTCAGCGTACCCAACGACAACCACACCAACTTTTCTCACGTCGCAATCATGGCCGACAAACTCCGCGCACAGCAGCAACTCGAGGCACTCCAGGCGCGCTACATCGGTATCGGCAGCGCGGACACGACCAAGCACGAGTGGACGTCCAACATTGCGCGCGACTCTCTATCAAGCTATGTTGGCCACCCGCCGCTTCTGCAGTACATGAGCATTGGTCTCGGACAGCCGCGCGAGAAGACACGGATGCAGCTGCTTGAGAGGATGGTCAGGCCTGTGGGACCGCCGCCTGAGGTGAGTGATGGATGAGTGATTGTCGGAAAGATGGACTATCGAGCAAAGCATAAGCTAACATATACGCAGCAACAAGATTGATTGGGCTCTACTCAACGTCAACCTCATTCAACAAACAAACTCCACTGTGTACGAAATCACTTCAACCACGAGCCATTTCATTTGGGCTGCCAGGGATGCCCCATATTGTGTGTGATACATATGATGGGAGTGATAATTGGGTGCTGCATGATTGCACGATAGATAGCTGCGAGGACCGATTCCATATATGCTTTCAGTCCTGTGTGCACCGCAAAACGCCAGCGATGAGAGGTACACATGCACCTCTGCGTCAATGAAGATACCCCGGCTACCAGATAGCCACAATCCTAAAACCTTTGCCAAATCTTACTGCTTCTCGTGCCATGTCTCAGTCGCTATCACTGCCACTTCCCGTGGGGCCGTCATCGTCATCCTCGACCACGTCGCCGCCTGCCATCATAGCAAACTCGCCCTTTTGTAGCATGCTCCTCAGGTCCGTGTTCCTAGGGTCGGCCAGCTCCACAGGCTTGAGCTTCGCCTTGTTCCGTATCCGGGGGTCGCAGCCTGCGTCGAGAAGCATGGCCACAATCTCATGGCCATGGGGCCAGATGGACTTCTCGAGCGAGTTGACGTAGCGTACGGCTTTGTGGAGGGGAGTGTCTTGCTCCATGCGGTCGATCTCGTCGATTTCGAGGCCTTCCTGGTCCAGCAGCATGTCGATGACTTCGTCTGGGGAGGGTCAGCGCTTTGCCCTGCAGCAGAGTGACTCAACCGCGCAATCCAATTGGTGTGTTACTCGAACCCCACGGGTACTTACAACTTCCAAACGTCGCGGCAACGTGGAGGCAGCCGTTGCCGACACCATCGCGTGCGTTGTTCAATATGTCGGCGACATACTCCTCGGCCTTCTTTCCCGACTTTGAAGCAGCGGCTGTGAGAGTTTTGAGTGTTTCTTCGAGGAGTTCAGTGTTGTTGCGTCGGCAGGCCTCGAGGATAAGTTCGCGCGGCGACGCTCCCTGCGAGCCTGTCAGTATTGGCAACGCAGACCATGTGACGTGCACCCAAGTACCTCTTCGTCAGCCATTGTGCGTGAGTCTGCGTTGTGTCGACAGCGGCCTAATGGGGGGGAGATGGGCCGTCAAGTAGGCGTGAATGTTTCGTCGACCTGTTTGGCGGGGTACTCGGAAGTGCTAACGGAAAGCAGCTTTGGGTGGAGGCGGTGTGAATGTATGCGTGTCTTGTATCGCTGCCTTGAAAGCGTAGTAGAGAAGAAGGCGTGGTAGTCAAGTCCCCATACGGCCAGCGTGCATAAGCCCCCAATCTGAGACAACCGGTTGACCAAGTGCGCGCGTCGCGGAGGCTCAGCCTCAGCCACGGAATTGCATGTGCTGCTATCGCCCCGCACTTTGCCTATCGCAGCCCTAGTCGAGAGAAGACCCGCCAAATTTTGGATGCTCGGCAGGTATTGCTGCGACTCACGCGTTTTTTGCGACATACAGTAGGAAACCTTGACCTCCACCCAACATGTTGCTTTGTAAGTCTGGCATCTCGTCCATGTTGAAGCACCGCTTTTCTTCTTGCTGTCGACATTTGCCCTTTACCACCCAGCTTGCCCTGCCACTCGCAGCCAACTAACAGCTGTTGCAGTCTGCCCAACATGCAGCAACATGCTGCGCGTCTCCAAAATCCCGCCTGGTGACCCCACAACCGCAGACTTCGTCGACCAGAACCGCTTCGTGTGCCTCACCTGCCCATACCAATTCGTCATCGAAGGGCGCTACTTTGAGCGAAAGTACATGAAGAAGAAGGATGTCGAAGACGTCATCGGAGGAAAGGACGCCTGGGCAAATGTCGACAAAACAGAAGGTGCGTTGGAATTATCCTGCCTCAGCTTAGGGAGTGGCGCATGTCACAAAGCGCACAAGTCTACGGCGCGGGCCTTCACAGCAGCTGACGAGTGCATAGTCCAATGTCCAAACGAAAAGTGCAGGAATCACGAGGCATACTGGTACCAGCTGCAGATTCGCAGTGCTGATGAACCCATGACAGCTTTCTACAAGGTTTGCCATTCTGCCAGAGCCCTCATGGACTCAGTGCTAACCCATGTCCCAGTGCACTCAATGTGGAAAGGAGTGGCGAGAATAATCAGACGACATTGCGCATACGGACAAGGAGTTTGGGGCGAAGGTTGTCTTTGGTATACCCCGGTTGCATTTTGACAGTCAAATATATCGTTGCATCGTACCTCTGCTCCCATGCATCCCACTTGCTCCTCATACTACGCTAAGGGGACATGAAGGGCGACATGTCCAAAGGCAACTCCTGGTTAAGATGCATAAACTCTTGATCTGACAGGGGGTTCATACACCCAAGATCCATGTGGTACTGCATCTCCTGGTGTTGCAGATGCTCTGGTACTTGGTATCCTATCGTGGATTCGTCGAGCGGCGCCGTCTGCATGCCAGGATAGATGTGTATAGGAACTTGGTGAAGGCGCGGCGCCGCATCCAGAGGATCTATGGCCTGCGGAAGGCCACCAGGCTTCAAACTGGCATGCTGCTGCTGTTGTTGCGTCATCTGCACGCCATAAAGCTGCAACGCTATGCTGGGCAATGCCAACCCGTTCGCCAGTGACTGTCTTTGCCGTAGCCGCTCCTGCACTACCACGTCGCGGAAAGAACTAAGAATGTAGACCAAACGGACCGCCTGTTGGTCGCACTCTGCACAGTAGTTCATTATGCTGATGGCGTTCACCACGCACTTGTTTGTCATCTCGATTTTGTAGAGCCCGGCAAAGTCGCTCGCGAGGATGACAAGGGTAGCAGCGAAGAGAAAGTAGATGACAACCGGGTTCCTTCGAGACAGATGCCCAGCTTCAAACGCGTTTTGCACTAACAGGGTTGTATGTATTGAAGCAATGACGCACGTCTCGCCAAATTTTTCGATTCGGTCCAAAGGACGAGGTGGTCTTGTACCGAATTGGCCCCCATGTACTTGCGTTTCTTTGTTGAGAATGTACACCAGGAAGGGCCGGGTGAGTAGAATGACGGAATGGCAATAGAAGAGATTGATATGTAATATTGCGACGCCTTGGCTGGGCGACGCATTCGGCGCTTGTCGCCACTGCAAAATGGGTGTGAGTGCGCGCGGCCATGTTTGACAAACATCCGAAATCTCCTGTGCGAGACGAGTGCTGATCTTTCGCTTTTGGTACACCTCTTTCAGAATGATGCCAATTTGTCTGCAGCTTCGGACTGCGGCTTCCATTGCGGGCGGTCCCGTCTCATTGTAATCGTACACAGTCTTCGTGCTGTACGTCCACGCCTGCTCGTTGTCTCGGTCAGGAGGACGCAGCGTGTCTCCAGAGCAATCATCTTCCGATATGGCCGTTGGCCGACCAAGAGAACAGGACAATAGCCGATCCATGACGAAGATAGACCGCCAAACATCCTTTCGCTCATTCTGCTCTTCAATACTGAATATCACCATGGCTTCTTCTCTGTGTAGACCAAGTGCGAGTGCTGATCGCGCTGCCATGCCCAGTAACGTAAAAGCTGTGTTCCGCTTGGACTTGGCCAGCATATGAAAAGACATGAGAAGCAGAGCTTGAATCGACCAGAAATCCTGGTCTTCTAGCCCCGCCATGGGGTCATTCATCTCCTTTGCGGTCAAGTAGAAAGCTTCGGCTCTGTCGACATGTCCGGTACGAAGCCTATTGATGACAAGTGCCTCGTTGCTTCCCGAAAGTGGCGTGGCCATGGTAAGTCCAATTGAAAACACCAGATAGAGCAAGCATAGCCATGACGGGTTCGCCGATAACGGATCTAAGTAGCATTGTGTCAGAACCTCGAGGAATCGATCGCGCTGGAAGACCTGTAACAGGCCATGAGTGTTGATAAAGAATGCCTCCACTAATACGCGAGCAGTGGGCTCGTCCGGTAGAACATGAGAGCTTTTGTAGCTGTCTGGCAATGAGTTCAGACCTTCAACAATCTTGTGACGTCGAGGGTCTGTCGTAAATGGCGACGGCCCAGCCACACTTTCGACTACCATGCGGACTAACTGGAGGAAAGATAGCGTAGCGGAGTCGCCTATATACAGCACGCGTCCTGTGGGATCTTGCAACATTCTGCTTTGGCTGGGAAACTCTGTTACATCGTCCGGAGCATCCTTTGTAGTAGCAATGGAATGACTGGGTCGAACACTTCCGTTGCCATCGTTTGTTGGTGGCGAATATGCCGTATTGCTCACATGTGCAGTAACCGTTTCAGACACTGTAGACCGAAAGCTTACATTTGGCTCCACACTCGTCACATGGGTCGGGGACTGCACGCTGTGGGTGGAAGAAGATGCTCGCGTATGCAGTGATGACTGCCGTGCTCGGTGGGGCCCCGCTGAATTCGATATTCGATCCTGTTCCGTCCTGAGTGGGAGATGAGAATTAGCAATGCTGGTTACATCAGCCAGTAGTAGGATTGAATACAAGCGTATAAACTTGTCTCTGACATCTAGCTTTTTGTTCATTATGACATACTGAAAAAGGCATCTACATACCGATCTATGGGGTCATCAATTGCACGTCTCTTTGCGGGTACTCTTTCTGCGCTGGGAGAATCGGGCTCTCGGTCTGTATATATACATGTGAAGTGGCGCTGTTTAAAGTCAGTAAAATGATCCGTGACCAGAATGAGGAACTCGCCTTCTCGCACGTGTTGCAAGGATGTAGGCCGTTGCACTTGAAGTTGTTAGTTCGGGTAATCAAGTCGACAAAAGTGTTTTTCTGTTGGTCTGACTGATGGCCGCATAGGGTAATCGTGCCCCGACCCACGGTGACAGTCAACAAAGAGCTTTTCACCCGCGTCCAGCTAATATGCTGACTGGATTCCCCCGGCTTCGTCAACATAGTCCGATGAATACTGAGAGTTCAAACAAGCCGCTAGCGCAGCGCCATGAGATGACAACCTGGGAGGCATCTGTGCCCCATCGGGTCCATGGCAAGACCATGTGCAAACCAAGCGCACTCACTCTACTCATACAGTAGCTGATCAAATTGAAGAGGCTGAAGTTACCTTTTGCTTTCTTCTCTTACAGCTTTCACACGCTTGAGCTGTGCGCTGCCGTTGATCTAGGGTTGCATCCAATCAGTTGACAAGTCGTAGTAGGATCTGTGTAAGCAAAGACGGACCTGGTGGAACCTTTGGTCGCGTCATGACACATAGACCCGCCGTGTTCTATTATCATCTGATGTACTTAGCCGTTATCCCGATGCGATGGTTCCGCGAACCTGATCGGAAGATGCACTGGTGGCGTGGACGTAGAGCAACCTACCCGAGCAGTCGCATTTCCTATCGTTGGTGGTTCGAAATTCGCCAGCAGTCTGATGCGCAAAAAGACGCTTATCGGCTAAGAGGTTCCAACGGACAGATTGGAGTGGCGATCACCACAGGGCCGGCATCTCACGGTTGCTGGTTCAGCAGGTCGGGTAGTGTCCGCGGATCCCGGGGTCTTGACGGAAGCCGCCCCTTGCACATTCCCACTTGGGGAGCCCTACAACTCCACTCTTCCAACTTTCTCTCAACTCCAGTGACCCATTGAAGTGTCCCACTTCGTCGCTCAAGCCCCTAATTGTTCATATGTAGAAATGGTAGCCGATGCCTGTCACCAACGCAGGCAAAGCGTTCATTCGACATGCCGCTAACCCGTCTTGCAACGGCTCTGCGATCATTACTATCCGTAACCTTGTAGTATTTATTCCCGTAGGCTCTGGTTTCTGCTCCCAATCTTCATCTTCTACAGTTCTGTGAACCCGACATCCCTAGTCCTGCATCTCGATATGACACGCTTTCTAGGAGCTGACGGCGACGACAGCCCCAGAGCTAGGGAGGCGAACAGCTTGCTGACAGGCACGAGAATAGCCTTGAAAGAACTGCTCGCCAAGGCCAAAGACAATTTGCCAGAGGAATCGCTTGCTCACATCGCCAACGTCAACTTCACAACTGCCAATACTGGGAGCCCGTATTTCCCCAGTCCCCTGAAACAGACCGAAGCCATTTCAGCTCTCAAAGCGGTGGAAGCAGGTGTTGCATCTGCAATTGCTGATATCCAAGATGGTCAAAGACCACGCAATATCTCCGTGGATCTAGAAAGAGCAACAGCCTTCTTGTTCTCGACATATCTGGCCACCGTAGGAGGATTTGATAAGTCAAATCCAAAGGCCAAGACATTGCTGAAAGGTTAGAGCCTTCCCGAGAACAAGAATGAAGAATCTCGCTGACTGAGACAGACACCGACCTTCTTCAAGCACAATCTGTCCTGTACCGTAGGCTGTCTGCGAACCTCTACCAAACAAAGAATCCAGGAGAGTATTTCCATCTTCATGGCTCCCTAGAGGCTACAAAAGCACTCAACATGATTGGCTTAGAGGGATCTAGACCAGACCTAACTGATTATCACGAATGTATCAGAGTCATTGAAGATCATGTGAAGCAGTTCACTGCCGATGAGCTTGAAGAGATGAACGCAAAGAACAAGCAAGCAGGCGTGACCTGCCTGAAGTGGGAAGACTTTCAGGCTACACTGCATGGCAAATTGCTCATCCAGCAACCACCTTGGAAGGTAGAGGTTCTTGAGACTGAAACCCCAGCAACGCCTTTCCCCTCTCAATCATCATCTGCACCAAAACCACAGATCCTCGCTGGAATCCGTGTGCTTGAACTTTGCCGCATCATTGCGGGCCCAGCAATTGGTCGTGGTCTGGCTGAGTACGGTGCAGAAGTCCTCAAGGTGACATCGCCAAACCTTTCAGACGTACCTTTCTTTCAAGTCGATGCCAACATCGGCAAGCATACTACCGATTTGAATCTGAAAGAATCGAAAGACCGGGTAGTTTTTGAAGAACTGCTGCAGTCTGCAGACGTTATTCTTGATGGCTATCGGCCTGGCAGCCTAGAACGCCTCGGATACGGACCTAAACAGCTTCTTGATATAGCAAAAAAACGCGGCAGAGGCTTAGTATACGTCGCCGAAAACTGCTTCGGACACGCTGGACCATGGTCTTCCCGTCCAGGGTGGCAGCAAATTGCAGACTGCGTGACTGGGGTAGCCTGGGCCCAGGGTGAAGCCATGGGGATGGACTCCCCAGAGCCTGTTGTGCCACCCTTCCCAATGAGCGACTACGGCACCGGTTGTATGGGTACCATCGCTGCGCTCGTCGGCCTACACAAGCGAGCAAAGCTAGGCGGCAGCTATCTCGGAACCACATCTCTGTGTCAATACGACATCTACCTGCTTCAATTGGGGCTTTACAATGAGTCCATGATGGCGCGGCTGAGAGAGGAGCACGACGAGGCCTTCTTCGCATTGCGACATCACGATTCAGTGGACGAAGTTGGCAAACGAGCACTAAAGACAATGAGAAGAACACATCCAGAACTATTCGGGGATCGCCACATGCAGGAGTGCTTTAGCAAGGGTTTCAATGCGAAAGTAAGGACCATAAGGCCAGTAGTCAGCATTGATGGCTACTGGAATGGTTTTTTGCGCAGCTCTCGACCAAACGGATTCGACAAACCTACTTGGAAGGACTGGGAGGTAGATGAGGATTTATTGAAGGCATAACATAGCTACGCAAGGCGCCGAAGAAAATTCTTCGTTGCTTTCATATCCCATCTTGCGTGCCCGATGAGTGGCTGTCCTAAACGGCAACGTTCTCATCCACGCCGACTCTCTCTTCTATCCCTCGTCGCACTTTGCCAACATCATCCCTTTTCACCTTGGAGTCAGTATTATGCGTCGTGTGTTCATAAGTTAGAATGATGGCATGGCGCGACAACGCCCCGCTTGTCTCGTCTGCAGTGCGCGATGGTTGTCTTCGCTCAACCACAGCAACCGCCCACTCATCACCAATCACTGCAGTAACTACAGCCAGTACAGGGGGTCAGCCGACAACGCTAGTAGTCAGTCACGTGTACGCTAGTGGTGCCAAGGCTCGAGAACATATATCAATCGCCCACTACCACGCCCGCTACAAGTCCAGTCCAGCTTTGACACATAAATCACCAAGCTCCACAGCTATCATCTCACCTTCAAACATGAACTTGCCCTCACATTTCAACTACGAGCTTCGGCCTTCATCGCTTCGGTATTCCAACACACATTCACACATTCACGCTTGGTACTTGGCATAATTGATCAACACATCGACACATTACCACATCACAACTACATTCAATACTCTGACGTCACTATGTAAACATTTTATCAAGCCTTGCTTCGCACTTCCACTTTCAGCAAGCACCTACAACCAAAACATCACCATGCCGACATCACTTCATGCCAAATGCCAGCCACTGTAGCCTAGAGGCTGCCAAGGTATGCTTCTTACCCTCACCTCTAGTTCGCTAACACGTCTTCTGACTCGATCAGAAAACAAAGAAAAGTAAGTTCTTCAACATCTTGATCATCTGCATTCACTGACCATTTCCAAGAAAAACCAAAAATATCCTTCCCTATTCCCGTTCATCTACGCTCTTGGACGAGTCAACCAAATCATCGCCCTGAACCAGTTTGCACCCCCCTCAGACTGCTTCGACTCTCCCCACCGACCGCGGCGCACGACAATGACCAGATCGAGTGACAGCGACGGGTGAGAGTCCCTAAAAGATGTGTTGTGCTTTTGGAGCCTTGACGGTGAGTAGCTGTGTCAGGAGGATAGAGGGTCAATGGCAACTTGGTTGTTATACCTGGCCTACAGCTACTCTGTGATCTTGCGCTCTCCACTTCCATACCACTGGCGGCCTCGCTGGGGCTCAGGTCAAGGTGGTCACTGTTTGTGGTAGCATCCGGTGTGTAAGAGCTTTGGATGAGATCCTTTGCCGGTCGGTGGATTGGCGCGCACTCGGCTGGTCAGGCTTGGAACTTGAATGGCGGTAGTAGGTTTGGAGCTTGGCGGGCATTTGGGAAGAGGTGGATGGTTTTGGTCTGAGCAAGGGGCTTCACGGTGCTGGTGGTTGTTTGAGAAATTATACTAGCGCCAGGCAATGTTTCTGGTTTGCTATCGTCGTTCTGGTGGTTAGTCTTGGTGGTTGTCTGTAATATCTATCATGATGGTATTTTCATGGTGGTGGTTCTTCAAAGGTTGCTCAGTTGGTAGTCTTCACTCAATGCAGTTTTTGACTACATCTCCATTTATCTGTTTTGCCAATTGTTCCCTCTCTTAATTCTTTTGCTCCCTTGTCTTTAGTATTGCTTCTACACATAGTTGTCTTGTCTGGTCTTCCGCATATTCACGTGCTGTCCTACCTATAGACTTCAGTGATGTCTCATGCGATACTGGCCACATAGCTGCTGCAATAGTAGGAACAAGTCTATAACTGCTACTCTAAACAAGATCTATGTAATGTTTCTCATTGGGAACATGTACATGGAAGCGCCACCAGCCCCTTTACAAGTTCAAATATCTTTCTTCTCTCTCAACCAGCATCATGGAGCACCTCCCTTCATCACATCCACCATCCACTTCCCAATTTCCTCGTTTTCCTCTGGGCGAGTCGGATAATAATGACCCATATCCCACTTCCTAACCTCACTCTTACCCTCTGCTACTTCAAAGTAGCCCCCAATCAACGCATCGCCCGCCCACTCATACTCATCCTGCGTACCCACCACATGAAACGTAGGCGTCGAGATCTTCCTCTCCAACAACTCCTTCTTCTCCGCCTCACTCAAACCCGCCGCCTTCTCCACCTTGGCAATTACATCCTGAGGGAACAGCGGCGGCGGAAAACTTCCACAAACCACCACTCCGAACTGGAAATCGCACCACGCTATATCAGAAACATCCTCGCCTTTTGCCGCAAGCGCAGCACGTAGTTCGGAGCCCTTGAGTAATCCCGCAAGCACTTTTGTGCCTTGCGAAAAGCCAATTATACCTACGACTTTGCCTCCAGATGCGTTGATGCGCTCGACGGTGCTGCGGACAAGGTCCTGGACTTGGGGTTCCATGGCAGATGATCCAGTTCCATTCTTGATTTGGCCGACAGAGACGGGGGTTCTGAGCCAGCGCTTAAATGGACCGCAGCCTTCGAAGAAGGGGAGGACGCCTGGGCCAGCTTGACAGGGGAAGGGCGCTGTTGAGGGGGATTGTTAGTAGGAGGATGGAGGGGTGTATCGGATTTGGAGTCCACAATGGCAATGATCGACAAGAATAAACTTAGAGAAAGAAATTATGACATACCTTCCATGCTCTCAATTTGAAACTCAGAGCTGATTACCCTGTTCAGTCGCGCCAGTTGTACCGTGTGTACCGTAGCATTGCTTCCCGAGCCGTGGAAGGCGAGGAGCGTGGGTTTCACCCCTGTATTGTTGTTGTTGTCTGTCGCCATGATTGAATCGCGATCAGCGTTGGCGTCGATGTGAATGTGTCTGATCCTGCAAAGTCCCAAGTCTTTCGGTATACAAAGAGTGGTGGCGGGCGTTGTCAAGTCGATCGTGATCGTAATACCTTGTATGGTACACCGAATGTCGGATAGTGGGGCTGACAAACGCTCCTTCCTTCCGCAAACCCACACTCCAATTGAAATCCAACACTAGCTCTTTCGCTCGTGCCTTGGTCTTGAAGGCAAGTAGATGTGTCGACGCAAATTGCCCTTTTACTGTCACGTTTCTTCCGGCAAAGTTGTGCGAAAAACGTACTATGTTCAGCTCTCAGCCCTGTCTTTTTCTCCGGTCATCGGGTAGTCGCAGATCGCAAAACTCCGCAAGTGTTGCAGGGGGAGACCCTCCTCGTCCAACAAAACGGAATACGTATAGTCTTACCACAAGCTGCTTCTTCAACGAGATTGGTGGGTAGGAATATGTTGAGTTACGTAGTAAGATGAACAGAAAGATGTTGCTTATTTGCAGCCCCCAAGTGGGGTGAGTCAGACGGCGCGCACACTGGCTTTCCTGTGTTGCACAGCTCTGAAAACAGGTACATGTACACATTCATTCATGCAAAAGGTCTTGGATACCAGGACCGCCTATGTTTGTACTCCGTTAATCCCACATTTACGCCTCGCATGTTCCGCTAGAAAGACGCCACAGAGAGGACTAACACGAAAAACGCTTGAAAGAGATGGCACCCCTCTTCTAGACTGCACGCTCAAAACTGAGCTGTTCCTGACCTACCCAGGGTACCAGCCGACTCACTCGAACCCTTACTTCCCCTCATGCTCTTGCTACTCTTGCCTGAGCTCCCGCTGGCCCTCGAACTCGCCCTAGTCCGATTCTCCCGGACTGATTTCAGGATCTTGATGCCTTCCTCGGTCCTACCGAGACGGGACACAAGCGCAGTATTCTCTTGTTGCAGTTCGCCAATCTGATTCTTAAGGAGCCTATTCTCTTGCTCTAAACTGTCTGCCTGTTGCTTGTACTCGTCGCGCTCTCGTTGTGCTTTTGTCAGCTGGCTCTTATCATCCTCCTTTTGCTGACGCGCGAGCAGTTTTCGTGTCTCTTTGGTACGACGCTCCTCCAGTTTGCGGATCTCCTTTTGGTACTTGGTCTCTTGCTTTCTCTTCTCCTTCTCGTGCTTCTCGGCCGCTTTCTGCATTTCCCTCTCCGTCTTTGAGCTCTCGTTTTGCACGTCCATGTCACGCTTTTCTCGTGCTTGCTCCAGCTTCAGTTTCAATTGTTCCTTCTTCTCCTCAATCTTCTGAAATACCTTGTGGTGTGGACTGTCGTCTGCCATTGGAAGGGATTGCTGTGACAAAGTCGATGGTGTCGGTATGGAAGTATCGTTTGGCAAGCCTTCACGGGCCGTGGTAAATTGTTCAGCAGAGGCAAACGACTCGTCCGATGAAGAGGAACTTGAGAAGCTTATGGATTGTGTGCGTTGTAACTGAAGTGAGGTGTCGGTCTCGGCCGTTCGATGAGACATGTGCCGCTGATGTGAGGGCATGTCCGCTATACTGGTTCCTACGCCAGCGGTTATGCCGTTGGATTCTACCATGGAAAGATTACGTCCGTTGTCATGCGCGTTTGTTAGCTTTGCCGCTTCATCCTTTTCGGTGGTTGCCGCAGCGTCGGCACCGTCATCCCTAGCACAGGCCCAGTTGAGGAACTTGACAGCATCCTGGACAATACTGCTAGGTACGTTCCGCTCCACCATGAAGCGTGGTATGCCTCCTCCAGGATCACTGCGCGTGATCATGATCCATTCCACAGGGTTGGTCTCCGGATTGCCATCGTTCATTGGTATCTCCCGGATCATCTCGATCGACTCGTAGTAGCCCCGGACCATGTTGGCTCGTGGAGGCGCATCCGGATGAGAGACTGGTATTGAAACAACCATGTGATGTCGCGGTATTGAATCGCCGACTTTGGATGCTTCCGTGAGGCAAGTATCAGAGGTGATGAGTAGCGTGATAAACTCTCGCGGGGAGGTTGGGCCCGGAAATTGGGCAGAAAGCTGGTATACTTGCAGTTGACCTATGCCCTCAACTGTTATGTCCTCCAGTCTCTGGTCTCCCCCAATACCTCTCACATTGCCCTCGCCAGGACCACCCTGAACTTCCAGACTTTCTGGGAACTCTCGCTTCATCGCACGCTTCCACTTTTCGAAGTCGAGCCCTTCGTGTACGCTAGTCCGCGCGAACCAGGCCCCATGCCTATCCTTGCCAGCCATCTTGAAGACGCTCATTCCTGTAGCGGCGTCGCTATTGCTCAACTTCACAGGCTTTCCCCATGCCTTCTGTAGCGCTTCGTGCTCTGGTGCTGGTGGTGGCCGGCGCACGCGGGAAATGGTGAGATCTTTTGCACCGGTCGCGGGCTGCTGCTCGGTTCGCGTGCGCTGCGACGACTCGTAAGGCGTACCATTGGGGGCTTCAGGTACAGAATTTGCGATTAGTTCTGCTTTGGAGAGTATGTCGGGTAAAAATGCTTGAAGGTTGTCGGTAGGGACATCGCTGAACTCCTTCGGCCTGAGGCATGCGAGCGCTTCGTGGAGTTCCGCCATGGTGGCAGTCGGAATATTTGAAGGATAGGAAGCTCTGTGAACCAAAAAGATAGCGTTGTATGCGCCACGAGGTACGATACCTAGACCTTTTGTGGCAGTGAAGGTTCCGATGTAGCCGTGGTGGGAACTAGTCGGGGTCCGGTGACGGTCGATGAGATCACTACATGGCAATGATTAAACCGGATGTCAGTGGAGAGGATCAGTCAGATATTGGCCAGTAATAATGGTACAGGGTACTACGCAAAACTGCACAAGGCTGTTCACGCGTACAGCAAAGCTTCTCATGCCTATTGCAGGTACACGGCGGGCATTGTTGACACAACGTCATCCCTGCAGGAGCTCCCTGCTGTTTCGCGACGCGGGGTCGCCCGCCGCTCCACCGACGTACCCCTGCAGTGCCTGCATATGGAGACTTGAAGCTGGCCCTACGTCACACTCCTATACTTCAGCTATAGTAATAAAATGGGCCACCCAACTACTAAAGCAAAGAGCCTCCAAGTCAAGCGCATTTGGCTTTACTCCCTTAGCAGAGATGTCAGAAGCAAGTTTGAAGAGTACGCTTGCGACGTTGCCACCGAAAGGGACCACTAGAACATGCTCGGGGAGACTTGCGAGGTTGCGAGTTGGACGCCTCGTCTGTTTCACGATAGCCAGGTACCTTTCAGAAATCGGTACAAACAATGATTCTATTCTATGCAAAGATTCAAAAATAACGAGAGGGGTATTTCGCCACATGCAGTCTAACACCTGCCTTACAGCAATCGGTCCATTCTATGCGCACATGCGATGCACCGCATCCACCAGAAATTATACAAGCACGTACAGAGCACACATCTGTTAATAGTCAGCAATGGCCGGTCTCGGGCGAGGTGGGGGTACTTACCATGCTGAGTCCCAAGATCATACTACACCAGAATAGCACGTTGTTCAGCAGAGTGCGGCCCCTGACCCATTTGCTCCGTTGAAGCATGACGATTGGCATTTGAAGCATCATCGCGATGAATCCATAGCCTCTGAACTTTCTTGTTATGCAGCCCATGACGAGCTCGTGTGCCAGAGCAGATATGAGGAAGGTGATAGTGGTAGCAAGAGGACGCGACATGTGATTCTTCGAGGCCGAGTAGACGTGTCGTCGAAAGAAATGATGAACGGGGATATTCCACTCTCTCTGGGGGTCGCATTAGTACGAGTCTCCTACCAAGTGATGACGTGTTTTCTTACTGAGAACTCAAGCCAGTCGCAGCTATTCCACCAGTCAGCATAGAACTGGCGATCAGCAAAACCTATACAGGTTGTCAGCATTCATGGAAACGACGGGCTTGATGGCTACGACTTACGCGTGATTTCTGCGAATGTACCCAAGATGTACTCGAATATAACCAGGAACACAAGTAGGAAGGTGATCATGAAAGGGAATAGCAGACGACCAATTGTCTCGCCCAATATCAATGCAAAGTCTGTGGCTCCGCTCGAGTTGTGGAGTCGCACTGCCGATACGTCCAGTACAGGAAGTATGAACTCTTCAGCAGTAATAACCATAAGGAAGATACAGCCGAATACAGCAAACGACTTGTAGAAAACCTCCAACCAGCGGATCTTTGTATTCCTGGGATACTCCAACTCATAACACAGCGTCGGGCAGAAGAGGAAGTCGATAAAGTTGTACAAGGTCAGGTTGTTGGGATACGAAACATGACCCAGGGGCGAAGCCAGCTCGAAAGCGAGATCCTCCCGCAGCTGCTTCAGGTATTCTGCATTCGCAGCCTTGGGATCGGGCTCATCCTGGGTTGGGGATTGTGGTATCTCGTGCAAGTGAGTGCGCGAGCTTGGATATCGCACTGCTGCCGCTTTGCTGGCTCGGTCGGGGTTGTCCAGTTCATTCAGACGTCGTAAGGTTTCGCTGAGATGGCCGTTGTAGAATCTTCACATGGTCAGCTACAAGCTACTATGTCGAGCATCTTGGGAAATCCTACGAGTATGAGTGCATTTTCATGAAGATTGCAAGCAAATGCAGAGTGAAGAATACCTGAGCTGTCCAGCTCCAGTCGCGAATAAAGGGGTATCTTCGTAATCGTCAGTCTAAAATACATTGTATTCACAAGAACAGCATACGTAGTCCAGAATGCAAGCCAGATTGCTTGAAGTACACTTTGGATGACCATACCGGACGTATGCCACCGGATCGAGCCCTCGTTGAGAAACAGCCTTTGAATGGGCAGACACAAAGCTGTGCTAAACGCCATGGCAAAGTCCACCACGCCAACTTCGAATATCTTCTCCTTGAACAACGCCCACTGCCTAATCTGCAAAGGATATCCGGTCTCGGTCAGGTTTCGTAGCATGGACGTGATGACCATGATGGCGAGTCCGATCCAGAACAAGACGAAGAAGCCGCGGAAGTCATGATAGTCGCTGTCGGGGTCGAAGTGGGAGACGCGACCTACGTAGTCAATGGTAGGGAATATGCGCTGTTTCTGCTGAGCGCGTATCTGTCGTCGCGCGAGCGAGGAGGCATGGACACTAGGCGGGGCATCGGGAGGTATTGGTGTTGTCCTTCCACTACGAAGAGTTAGTTTCAGCGTCACCAGCAAAGATCGGGTCCAAGTACCTCGACACACCAGATACAGGCTCCCGCAGTGAACCATCTTTGTTGAAGGCCTCGTCGCTGAGTTGGGGCTTGAGCAGGTCGATGCGCGTGGGTTTGCGCGGTCGCGGCGCGTGATGCTCAGTATCCCCGTTATAGGGGTTTGTGTCAACGGACGTAGACTCTGCCATCATAAGAAAAGACACATGCGCATGTTGCGGTCGCAAATAGTGGGAAGGGGGGGGCTTAAACGTGGGCAGCCCAGACTATGATCAGCAAACTAACAGGGTCAGAGAATCTTGGTCAGATGCGGCAAAGAGGATGAGACGTGGCCTCCCGATAGCCGTGGCGCATAAATCAGGGAATGAATAGTGACATAAGTGCCTGGATGTATGTGAAGCAATGCATCACATGCAATTACTGCGGCCGTGGCGCTCTGATACCTGGTGTCCCTGGGACAGACCGTCAAAGGGTCGGTTACATCAGCGGCCCCGCGAGTCAGGCAAGCATCTCCCCAAAGGAGTCGCTGGGATAATCCACGGCCGCCTGAAAGCATCTCTGGAAGCAGACAAGTGGTGGTGGTGGTCGTCGTCGTCGTCTGGTATAACGATTTTAAAGAAACCGGCTACATTACTTGATGGAGAGCAAGTATCCAAGAAACAGAGCCTAGGTAGAGGAGTGAAGCCATCTCAGGGCGCAATCGTGGTCGGGGGCAGCTGCGACCGACGTCTGGAACAAATAACGGCCCGGCCAGCTGTAAGCCATAGCCAAACGTTGTCGACTATCAACACCTGCAGAAAGAGCCAATTCGCAAACACATCCGTGACCGATTAAAATCTCCGATTGACCGACGACACCCTTCACCCTTGGCACCCTGTTCGTGCGCTCCTCCATCGACCTCTTACGCAGTGCTCGGGTGGGGTCCAAGAGGCCACCACAATGGCTTCCTGTACGCCAAGCACCACGACCCCCAGCAGCTATGGACATGTGCTAAGGACATACAGTGAAGCAGTTCATTCGGAATGTGCGCGCTGCCAAAACCATCGCCGACGAGCGTGCCGTCGTGCAGAAAGAGAGTGCGGCCATCCGCGCCAGCTTCAGGGAGGAAAGCCACGATTCAAACGTGAGGAGGAACAATGTCGCAAAGCTACTCTATCTCTTCACGCTGGGTGAGAGGACACACTTTGGTCAGATTGAATGTCTGAAACTATTGGCCTCTCCCCGTTTCGCGGACAAGCGATTAGGATACCTGGGGACAATGCTGTTACTCGACGAGAACCAGGAGGTCTTGACTCTGGTGACCAATTCGCTGAAGAAGTAGGACCCCATGATAACTTTTACTGCCATACAAGGGCTAACGGGAATATAGCGATCTCAATCACGCCAACCAATACATTGTCGGCCTTGCCCTCTGCACCCTCGGAAACATTGCGTCCGTGGAGATGGCGCGAGATCTGTTCCCGGAGGTCGAAACCATCATCTCAAGCGCCAACCCGTACATTCGCCGCAAAGCCGCGATCTGCGCCATGAGGATATGTCGGAAAGTGCCCGACCTGCAGGAGCATTTCCTAGAGAAGGCCAAGTTATTATTGCAAGATCGCAATCACGGCGTCTTGTTGTGTGGCGTTACTCTGGTAGAGAACTTGTGTGAGGCAGACGAAGTAGAGGATGACGAGAATGGCGTAAGGGACATCTTCAGACCTCTCGTACCGAGCTTGGTCAAGATACTCAAGGGCCTGTCTTCGTCTGGCTATGCTCCTGAGCACGACGTGACAGGTATCACAGATCCGTTCCTGCAGTGCAAGTTGTTGCAGCTCCTACGAGTTCTGGCGCGCGGCGATGCTCAGGTCAGCGAACAAATCAACGACATCCTGGCCCAGGTTGCTACCAACACTGATTCCTCGAAAAACGTGGGCAACTCCATCTTGTACGAATCGGTCCTTACCATCCTTGACATCGAGGCCGATTCCGGACTGCGCGTACTCGGCGTAAACATCCTGGGAAAGTTCCTGTCAAACAGAGACAACAACATCAGATATGTCGCCCTCAACACCCTGATCAAGGTTGTTGCGGTCGAACCAAATGCCGTACAGCGACATCGAAACACTATTCTCGACTGTTTACGAGACCCCGACATCAGTATCCGGAGAAGAGCGCTCGACCTCAGTTTCACTCTGATCAACGAGAGCAACGTACGAGTGCTCATACGGGAGTTGCTAGCTTTCTTGGAGGTGGCCGACAACGAGTTCAAACCGGTCATGACCTCCCAGATTGGTGTCGCTGCTGACCGTTTCGCTCCAAACAAGAGGTGGCACGTGGACACCATGCTACGCGTTTTGAAACTTGTAAGTCCGTCACAGCACGCACCGCATACGCCTTACTGACACGTGACAAAGGCCGGTAACTACGTCAAAGAGCAAATACTCTCGTCCTTTGTCCGACTCATCGCTACCACACCCGACCTCCAGACCTACTCTGTACAGAAGCTTTACGCTGCTCTGAAGGAAGACATTACACAAGAAGGACTCACCTTGGCTGGTTCTTGGGTGATCGGAGAGTACGGAGATGCTCTACTAAGAGGTGGTCAGTATGAAGAGGAGGAGCTTGTCAAGGAAATCAAGGAGAGCGATGTCGTTGACCTCTTTGAGACTATCCTTGGCAGCAGCTATGCCGGCCTGATCGTCCAACAGTACATTGTTACGGCATCGATGAAGTTGACCACACGCTTGAGCGATCCTGCTCAGATCGAGCGCTTACGGCGGTTGCTGCAAAGATATGCTGCAAACCTTGACGTGGAGATTCAGCAGCGTGCGGCTGAGTATGGAAACTTGTTTGGTCATGATCAAATTAGGAGAGGTGTTCTTGAGAAGATGCCACCACCAGAGATCCGCGAGGAGTCCCGCGTACTGGGTGAAGCGACGAAGAAGCGGCAATCGAAGATCGCGAAGAAGAAGCCCGCGCAGGCTGCAACCGAGGACTTGCTACTGGACCTCATGGGTGACTCTGGTCCATCTGCCGGTGTGAATGGCGCTGCCAACGGAGCCCAGCAAAGCCAGGATCTCCTCGCAGACATCATGGGTGGAGCATCGTCACCACCCCAGACAACGTCTCCTGCACCACAGTCGAACGTCGCGAATATCATGGACCTTTTCAATTCCGGTCCTAGCAGCTCCCCCGCCCCAGCACAGTCTGCCGCATCGCCCCAAGCAGGATCTATGGACCTTCTTGGTGGGCTCGGTGGTATGTCATCGCCGCCGCCACAAACTGCGACTCCTCCCGTGGCATCTGGTCCACCTGCACATCCGGTATATAACAAGAATGACCTCCAGATCGCCTTCCAACTCAAGCGCGACGCCAACGCAGTGCAGCTTCTTGCTCGATTCCGAAATACAGGAAGCTTCGGTCAGCTCTCAGGTGTCAACCTGCAGGCTGCTGTGCCGAAGAGCCAAAAACTGCAGCTTCAACCTATCAGCACAAGTGAGCTCGAGGGAGGACAGGACGCGACTCAGCAAATGAGGGTCACAGCCGTCAATGGTGTAAGTGTTCTATGATCTACCATTGGAGTTATTGCAGGCTAACAAATACCTAGCCACCGCCAGCAAGGCTAAAGCTTCGACTAAAGATCAGTTATTCGAGCGGTGCGGGACCAGTAACAGAGCAGGTCGATTGGGCAGAGCCGACATGATCTTATGGCCATGTTTTGCAGTAGTGTCTTTAAGTAGCGAGCAGCATAGAGCAAATGACATACCCCGGCATGACGTGTGCATACACCAGAAGGTCCAGCGTAGCTTATAGCTTCACAGCGCCTGACGATAAATGTACTCGACAGCTAATTTTCGCAACCCGTCCGACGTATCACATAGTTTGTGGAAATAAGACATGTGAAACCCTCATCGTTCTGCATATCCCGGCAGAACAACATACTGGATGATCACAATGACGGAGGTGGGAACAAGCTGCTGCAGGATCGGAGCATGATGCGCCCGACGCGCTTGCGCTAGATTATCCCGGTGCCTCCGTATTTGATTAGGGAGGCGCCGCATTTAGTAGCTCCTTCTTACATATCGTACCATCATCCACACCAACATCAATAACAACAAGCGTTGAGTGTTGGGTACCTTGTCTGCTTACGCGTCAACTTACTTACAATATTCGCGTTGCTTACACCCAGTACTACTCGTCCAGGAAGCATGCCGACGATACTAATCTCGAGGGGGACAACTTGAGTGATCGACATTTCTAGCATACACAAGCGCTGTGTCAATATCTAGGCCATGCAGGATCCGTCACGCTGCGGTGATGGCTGTCAGGCGCTATCAACACATGCGTTATACTTTGAACCACTATGACCTCTTGCTATGCAGTATGGCGTGGATCAAGGGTACGGCGGATGGCCGTGGTTCCATCACCTTCCTTTTTGGGGGCACAAGAAGGAGGCGACATGGGGGTTTATTGAACTTTCCCATCAATTCATGGTTGCCCCTGGAAGAGCCGGGTGATCGACCTTGACTGGGATCATTTGAGTTCAGACGTTAGCAACACACCAGTATTATCCATCGGCTTCCTTACTTATATTCAAGGTCAGCCACTTGCATTCAGTTATACGCTGTACTCGTTAATCCTACCATAATGGCGCCCTTGGCTACATTCTTATACGGCACCGCTCTGTGCTGTTCGATAACACTAGCTCTCCCGTCGCATGCAGTACAAGACGTATCGAGAATATCAAGCCCGGAGGAGAGGGCACAAGGTGTTGTGGATGCGTTCAGGGTTAGCTGGGATGGGTACTACAAGTATGCATTTCCAATGGATGAACTGCAGCCTGTGAGCAACAATGGAAGTAATTCGAGGTATGTACAACGCTTTGTCAGGATGTTGTCCATGACAATCTTCTCGAGCTCCCATCATCATGCTGACACTAAATCAGGAATGGATGGGGCGCTTCTGCTGTAGACGCTCTCAGTACAGCACTTATCATGGGCGAGAAAACGACGGTGAACCAGATCCTCGAGCACATTCCTACCATCAACTGGGCGGTCACCAATGATTCCGTTTCCCTATTCGAGACCACAATCCGCTACCTCGGCGGCATGCTTTCTGGATATGATCTCCTCAAAGGCCCTCTTGCCCATCTCGCAGACGACGACGCCAGTGTGGACGCACTTTTAACTCAGTCTATCAACCTAGCGAACAACCTATCTTTCGCATTTGAAACACCAACAGGCCTACCGTGGAATATTCTCTACTTCAACAACCGAACTAATGATGGGGGTCTCGGCGGCCCTGCAACCCTCGGTACGCTGATTCTAGAATGGACACGTCTTGCTGATCTCTCTGGGAACCAAACGTACGCCGATCTTGTGGCAAAGGCGGAGGAATACCTACTAAATCCATTACCCACATGGACTGAGCCCTTTCCAGGGCTAATAGGATCGGCCATCAACGTGACAACGGGACAATTTACCAACGCACGGGGAGGCTGGGTCGGCGGCTCAGACTCCTTCTACGAGTACCTGATCAAAATGTACATCTACGACAAGTCGCGATACGATTTCCTTAAAGACCGCTGGGTCCTGGCCGTTGACAGTAGCATCAAGCACCTAGCTTCACACCCCGAGCCACGCCCCGATATCACCTTCCTAGCGAGCTACAACGGAACCAAGCTGCGTCTTTCGTCTCAACACCTCGCGTGCTTCGACGGCGGAAACTTTATCTTAGGTGGCCAAATACTCAACCGCCAGGACTACATCGACTTTGGTCTCGAACTCGTAAACGGATGCCACGAAACTTACATCTCAACGGCCACTGGCATCGGCCCCGAGATATTTTCCTGGAACACGTCGGCGGTCCCCGCTAACCAATCTACCTTTTTCAACGAATCGGGCTTTTTCATCACAAATCCGGAATACGTGCTTCGGCCCGAAGTCATTGAAAGCTTCTACTATGCGTACCGCGCGACTTCAGACCCAAAGTACCAAGATTGGGCGTGGGACGCGTTTCTGGCAATCAACGCCACAACCAGGGTGGGCAGTGGATACAGTTCCATCTCTGATGTCAACGTTGTGGGTGGTGGCGAGTTTACGAATTTCCAGGAGAGCTTCTGGTTTGCAGAGGTGCTCAAGTACAGCTACATGATTCATGCGGAAGATGCAAAGTGGCAGGTGGGCAAAGATGGGGTCAATGAGTTTGTGTTCAACACGGAGGCGCATCCGGTGAGGGTGCTGGGTAAAGGAAGCAAGTAGATGGGGAGGTGACGCGACGTATTCCTATAGCATTGATGTGAACCAATGACACCTGTATTGCTTTCCAACTCACGCCACGGGCAGTGTGAAGAATGCGTATCATGATGATTGTGTTGGCGATTGGCCGCCGGGTATATATATTACACGCACGCACAGCGTATGCTCTGTGAGTAAGACATCCAAGCCTTATTCGAAGAACCCGCCGTCGCTCTCCTCTGCCTCCTCTTGAGCCTGAGCGCCAAGGGCCCTCCTCTCACGTCGGTTCTTTGCCTGTGCCAATTTCTCCTCTGCTTTTGTGTTCTTGCTCTTGACAGCGTGTTCCTTCTTCTTCTTCTTCTTCTTCTCCTGCTCCTTGGGTACAGGTGCCGGCGTGGTCGGCATAGCTTCCTTGCTGTTCCTCAGTGCATCCAATGTACCGTTCGCCATTGCCTCCTCAACTGTCCTCCACATCTCCACATCACCCTTTGGTCCATCAACCTCGCGGTTCGACTTGTCCTCTGCATCCTCCTCCTCGGACTCTTCTGATGACTTTTGCTTTTTCGATTTCGGGTAAAGAGAAGCGTAGTTTTTCAGCAAAGGGTAGTATATCGCGTAATTGACGTCGACTTCTGCGTTATGAATTCTCCGTGCTAGATCCTGCTTCTTCGAACCGTCCTCCTCTGTCTGTAGCTCTTTTTTCAGCTTCTTGAGTATGCGGGTGCCTTTTTGGCGATCTGAGGCGCATTAGTGGTTATCCGATTCGTCGTGTGCGCACATCATGCGCAGGCTCAAACATACCGAAGAAGCGCACGTGATGGTATTTCCCAATCATCTTGTTCCTGTACGCTGCTTCCCGACTACTTTCAATCTTCTCCTTCAGCTCATGCTGGATTGCCTCTAGCTCCCTCTCCCTCTCTACTCGGTTGCTCGCGGACATTTTGTGATCCCCAACATTGTCAACATGAGCGAGGAGTCGCTTCAGATCTCGTATCCGACTCTTGAGGGCATTGGTACTGGTGCGCTTGTCTAGGTCGCTGGAGACGTGCGGTCGCTTCTTGAACTTCTGATTGCTCTGACCGGGCTTGAAGGCGCGGTGCTTCTTGAAGGGCTTTCCAGCGGAGGATGAGGCTTCGGAGGTTTCTGTATGCTTGCGTTTCTGTGACATGGTGGCTGGTTGCTTGATGCGTGTCTTGTCGGCTGCAGGAAAGTTTTGGGATGAACGGAAGGGAAGTTTTAGTGGGGCGGCAGAATTAAGGATGACTGACCGCCTGATGCGCGCCAAGTCATGTCACGCGTTGGCCGTTCACCCATGGCTCGTTTGGCTCCACTAGCTCGGTATTGCCCATGGCGCAGCAAGACATCCCAATGATTGCTAGCTCCAGCTATCCTCGGACCATTTCCAATTGACCCATGCGATCCTCTACTTCCTTCCGCGACTCTGACAAGCCATTGTCGCGAACGCGCGATCGTCGACCAGTAAGATGGAAGCAGCAATAAGATGGTCGCCGCATTCGACACGAGGCGATCCACGCTTTTTGATCATTGACGTCGCCGGCAATCGGCTGCGCCTATGTCAAATTGATGAGTTTAGTAAGAGCAAGGTGAAGTACAAGCAGATATGTATTCGGGATAAGCTGCCAAACTACACGGCTTTTGACTGGTCCAAGAAAGATCCCAGTGTAGTTGCCGTAGGGTCTGCTTCGGGGGAGGCCACCATTGTTACGCTTGACCCTGAAAAGCCCGAGTATGACTATATTCACTCCTTCTCCATTCGGCATCAGAGAAAATGCAACTCTATTGCTTTCAGTGCGAAGAATCTCCTGGCCACGGGCCTGGATAGAGTGCGCAACGATGTGTGCCTCAACATCTACGACATGAATGACTCGAGGGTCACAGCCAAGGATGAGCCGTACAAGAAACTGGCAAGCTCAGAGGCGATTTCCAGCATCAAGTTCTTTAATGGCCAACCAGACACCCTTGTTGCGGGTGTCTCGAGGCAATACGTGCGCATCTACGATCTGAGAGGTGGGTTTACTTCAGCAATAGCAAATACCACCTTTACTCATACATTGTAGATTCTAGCACAGCGGGCATTGCACAGTTCCAGACTCGTCAAGTGCATAATATTGCCATAGATCCCATGGACGAGAACTACTTTCTCTCCGCGGGTACGGCTGGCGATCCTACTGTCACCGTCTGGGATACGCGCTTCGTCAAGCAACAGGGAGCGTCTACTGGCACTGCTAATAGCGGCACTGTACTAGAACTCAAGCCTGTGGTGGACAATTCACAGTCAGCATCCATTTGGAGTCTCCGTTATTCAGGTACCAAGAGAGGGACGTTTGGCGTTTTGGCCAACACGGGTGAATTTAAGATTGTGGAACTGGCTCAGCACTCGCATCAGCCGCTGGAGACTGCAGATACGCCTTTTGCCCGCGCATGGGCATCTCCTTATTACACCAAGGCATCACATCATCTGCGGTATCCATCATATCACAAGGAACATCGACATAGCGAGAAAGAGCGTGTTGTGGCGTATGATTTTATGACAACAGGGAATCCACTCAGCGGACAGTGTGCTTTGGCACTTCATTCGAACCGTGAGGTGGAAGTGCTCAAGGTACCAGCGACGCCCCCGCGTCTCAATGTGAGTGCGCTAGAAGAGATATACAAAGACCGTACCTGCATTGCCAGGCCGACACCGCCACACGGCACAGTGGCAGAAGACTTGATTGAGCTGCAAAACAAGGCACTGCTGGAGAAGTTCGAACTGGAGCAATACGGCACAAACAACCTCTCCGCCAGCGTCGATAGACTGAGTCTCATTGCCAGTCAACAGAGTCTTCCTCTCCTATCAGCAACACACCCCAGCCACCACATGCACGAAGACCTGCTCAATCTAGCCTACCCAAATGTCAAGATCCCACTTTCCGACTACCTTGCTATGGTCCAAGCACCCAAGCGTCGCGTACAGGAGGGCTACGCACTCGACTGTGCAAGGAACAAAGCCATTGTGTTCAACGACCCCTGGCTGGTCGACGTTTGGACATTGATTGACCGGATGGACGCGCTTGCTGCAGGTGACGGCATGGTAGGTAACGGCCTCGATCTCAAATATTTGGGCGTGAGCTCCATCTGGGCCAATGAACTTACCATGTACGATGAGCGCCTCATCGATCCCGACGCAAAGACCAGTCAAGACATGTTCAGCGACGCAGTCAAGGACATTGTCAACGCCATGGACTTCCCAACCTTTGAAGGCGTAGCAACAGAGTACCCACAAAACAGGCAATTATGCCTCAGTCTGTGCGGTTGGTCACTCGATAAAGCAGGCGTGCAGCAAAGCTGTGAGAAGCTTGTGGACAATGGCGAAATTTACAAGGCCATTGTCCTAGCCGTCTTCCAGGGCCACAAAGATATCGCTCTCTCTCTGCTCCGCTCCACGCTGCATGCCAAAAAACTACCCCAAGACGACATATCACTCGGCGCTGTCATCGCCTGTGCATCACCCACCTCTGGTGTCTCAGTCGCCCAACGCGAAGCATGCGCCTGGATGGCAGACCTAACTTCCGATGCCTACCTAAAGTCGCTCCTCACCTACTTCATCACCGGCGACTGGACCAGCGTCGTCAGCATGCCTCAACTCTCGCTCCACGACCGTGTTGCTGTTGCCCTAAAATATCTCCCTGATGCGTCACTTACTACCTTTCTCGCCCAAACAAGCACCTCTACAATCCACACAGGTGATATCTCGGGCCTCCTTCTCACCGGCCTAACATCACGCTTTCTTGACCTCCTCACAGTACACATATCGCGGCACCCTGTCGCCGGTCTGCAAACTGCCGTGCTAACCCTCTCCCGCGCCTGCCCACTCTACATCCAAGACACGCGCTGGCCCCTCTGGAAAGACATGTATCTGGAGCTACTCCAGCAATTCCGCTGTTTCCTCGAGCGCACCCGCTACACCAAACAGCACAACCTGCTCAGCGTGACGCGAACGGGCAAATCGGCAAACAAGCCGTTTCAACCCTCGCTCACGATTCGCTGCCTCAACTGCCAGCATAACCTCGCGCTGAGGAAGGATCCGAGGAGTAGTGCAAAGATGCGTTTGTTGCCGGTTAATAATGCGAGTGTGGAGTCGGCTTCGCATCGGGCTGGCGGTGGCGGCGGCGGCGGCGGCGGCGGTGGTGGTCCCGGTGGTGGCCAGCAGGGTAAAGCGCATCATTCATCGGGAGGAGGCGGTCTGGCGTGTCCGAATTGCGGGGCGCAGATGCCACGGTGTGCACTGTGTATGTTGTGGCTGGGTTCCCCGGATCCGGCGCGCCAGGGCGCGTATGAGCAGTTGAAAGGTGAGGATCGGGAGAGTAGGCTCATGGTGTTTTGTATGACGTGTACGCATGGGTTTCATGGACATCATGCAAAGGATTGGTTTGCGAGACATGCCATGTGTCCGGTACCGGATTGTGGGTGCATGTGTGGGTTGATGAAGTAGTTTGGTTTGCGGGGAAGTGAAGTGAATGTAGACACATCGGGACATGAATTGTCACTAGCGAAAGATGGAATGTGGAAGATATGAGAGATAACCAAGTTGTGTTGAATTGCAATGCGGCGTTGACGCATATTTGCCCACTGTTCATGTCCATCCTATAACCCCCTCTATCCCGCGCGAACAAAACTCTTAGGAAACACATAAAGGGTATAATCGTCGCAGTGCAGTGTCTCCCCAAGGCCTGCCATTACCATACTCTCCTTCCGCCCTGGAAAAGGGGAGAGTACATGCCTTACGCACTAACAATGCGGGAGATATCTTACAACGCCAGCCTAAACTCCGTATGCATGCAGGTGAAACGATTGAAAAGACAAAAGCTTCCGTTAAAAACGCTCAAATACCAAGACAAACACCTGTAGCTGCCGCTACAGCATAACGCCATCAACTGGCAGACGCGGCACAGAGACTCTTTAATCTTGACCTAACATCTCGCTGTCGTTGCCGAATTCGTCTTCCTCATCAATGGCCATGATGTTCGCTTGTGCTGTGACTACCACCATGTTGTCGCCGTCTTCATCGTCGTGATACATTGTGCCGTCGTTGAAAGCGTTGGTGTCGCGGTCGACATCGTCGCCAGAGTGGGAGTTCATGAAGCCGCGTAGGCGCTGGACACCCATGCCACTAAAAACACAGAATACGTCGCGCTGATGTTCGTTGAATTCGGGGGGCGCCTCGCGGCAGAAAGCAAGGAGGTCGTCACGGAGGAAAGCCTGAACACCTGTAAGAGAGAGGTGCGTCAAGCGCGGGCAGTTGTTTAGAAGTGCGTGGATGCCCTGGTCTTGTTAGCGGAAAAGTTAGTTTATAGGCGGTGTGTACTTACGGCCAAGGAAAGGTTGGTACAGTAGCTAAGGTGCACGCGCTCGAGTACACTGGGTGCAATGGGTCCAGAGGAGCCGATCTGTTTCGGCTTGGCAAGTGCAAGTATGCTGCGGTCTGTGATGGCCGCACACTTGACTAGACCAATGCGCTTGAGTTTTGGCAGAGCCGCTAGTTGCATGACGGAAGCATCGGTGAGAGCGGTGCAGCAGGCAAGATCGATGTAGCGTATGCGATTGCACAGCTTGACCAGCTGCGCCACACCGACATCTGTAATGCGGGAGCAGTGTCCGAGATGAATGTAGTGGAGGTTCTTGCCCAGACGTGTTATCGCCATGACAGCTCGGTCGGTAATGTTGCGGCACTTGGCAAGGACCAAGTTGCGAAGCCTAGGGGCAGCGTAGACTATCTTTTGTACTCCGGAGTCTTGTAATTCGCCGCAGTCGGTAAGGTCGAGGATACGCAGGCAGTCGTAGGTGGCCTCTGCGGGCAAGCGCAGGAATGCTTGGTCGGTGATCTTCCAGCAGTGGGCCAAGCGTAGCTCGCGGAGGTTGGGGCCTTCTGTAATCAGCGTGGTGATGGACGCGTCGTCGAGGTTCTTGCAGTCGTGCAGGTCGATTTCGAGAATGTAGCGGCAGTTCCTCGCAAATGCAATGATGCTCCTATCACTGAGTTGGGAACATCCATTCAGCTTAAGGCGCTTCAGATGTCTGCAGTTCTGGGCAACCGCCTCAAGCGACTTGTCCGTGATCTTCTTGCAGTTTGTGATGTTGAGACCCTGCAGACGCACTGCGTGTTGGGCGAGTGCGTACATGGTCTTGTCGGTGATGGCCTCGACATTTGAAATGTCCAGGGCCAGTATGTATCGGTTTCCCTCTAGCATGGCCTCCAGACTCAGATCCGTCAGCTTGGTGCAGTTTGTAAGAGTCAAACGCTCGACACGCTTGCAGCTCGAGAGCGGCTTCAGGGTGCCGTCGCTGACCTCACTGCCCAGGGCGGACAGGTTCAGGCGCTTGATCAGGCTGCTGTAGTCGAAGAAGCTGTTTACCGTCTGGACGGTGTGAATGACGCTCTTGACGTTTGACCACTTGTTTGTTGACGGTCTATGCCAGAGCAGGCCCACGCTATTCCCTGCCCACGTCTTGGACACCAACATGCAGTTCTTGAGGTCGGCGGGGGACGAGAGTTTGGCGAAGACGGCAATCATGAGCTCGGCGGGCAGGCGCGAGATGGGCGAGACACGGTTCTGCTCTTCGATGGCGCGGCGGCGGGCGTCGTCGTCCGAGTCGGGCGACACTGAGGGCGCCAGCGATGAGAGGGAGTCGTTGGACTGCAACATGATCGAGTCCTTGTCGTCGTCAAAGCCGCGCTCGGGCGACGTCGAGGCGGAAGAATCGGAGCGTGAGTCGCTGGCATCTCGGTCGGGGCGTCGTGAGCGCGCAAGATTGCCTTGTCGAACGCGTGCGGGTTTGGCGTGTTCAACCATGGCGGCGGCTGTATTAGAAATGGGCGTGGAAAGTAGAGAGTGGGGGGGTGCCAGTAGTTGTGGGCGGGCGTGGTTATGTACCGGTATGTCTGGGGCAGGGCTGCACGCCGACGTGATGCAGTTGTGGGCGGGCGGTTGGTGGGTCGACAGTGTCGGCAGGGCGGTGACTGTTTACGAGCAACAGGAACAAGTGCGGATGTTGCCAGTGAATAGCATTTGAAACACGTCGCTTGGCTATATACGAAAGAGGCGGGCGACAACACACGACAGCTCACAGTCACCGAAGGGAAAGAGGAAAGGCTTCCCATCCGTGTGGGCAGTGACGAAGTGGGTCACTGTCCATGGCCGCATCCCGCCTAGGTCCTTCCCTGCACCTCCCCTCTCTCTGGGTACGTTGGATACTACGTTAGAGAGGCCAAACACGCCGTCTGCCCTTGTCCATCTGCTTTCACGGTCTTTTGCATGGCCCTTACACTCACCAGCCCCTCTGGTCGGAACCCCGGCAGCCTTCACCTCCGACCTTTGGCTGCGCATCATCCGAAACCTATCAACACGGGATTTGCACCTTGGCTGCTACCCCGCAAGCAGCCATACTCGACCATGATAACCATAACATAGTTATACCTAGTCCATCTCACATGTAGCGCGACGGGTCGTGTATGTACCGTACCTACCTACTACTGTACTTGGACGTGCATGCCCGCACCGCTCCGCGTCTGCATATGTCCAGATCGCCAGGGCAGTGCTCTTGTACCCATCTGACGACACGCAGACGCCATTTCCCAACCGCTTGGTTAGAAAAAGCAACACATAGCAGCCTCGTCATACGTGTGCCCGCTGTCCCCTTGTCGTTGTCAACATTCCGCGCCAGGTTTGGTCGTGCTGTCTCGAATCCAGGCTGGCCAATGAAGAGGCGAGGAGTGAAACCACGGCGCTTTACCGAATCAAGTGCGACAGCTTGGCGCCCCATGAGCTTGGGCAGTGTTGCTTTGCCTGGGTGCGTCTGCTTAAGCTAGAGTGGCTGTACGTCCATGTAGATGGTGTGTGAGAAGCAGAGGGTGCCCAGAATACGACGTGGACGTCCGCAATGTGCTGTCGTGACCCATAATGTTAAAAGGCCCCATGGTGACGATGCAAAGTGTGGCTCGCCCATGCGGCCCCAGTGGCAGGGGTCCGTCAACTATACGATCACAGGCATCTCCACGCATGCCACCTTCACTCTCCCCCGACAGCTTCCTCTCCCTTCTTGTGCCAAGGACCCCCTTCTGCCTGCTCTTCTCGTCCTCGATGCGCAAGATATAGACTCTCTGTCGTCCTGCACCGCAGCAGGCTTCCTCACCGCCCATCATGTCGTCCGCTCGCTATGCGCCTTCGGCCGCCCATCCCATGGCCCAACAGGCCGCCTACCGCGCTCCGGGGCCCATCGCTGTGCACAATGCCCCTCCTGGTACCTTTGCGCCCGGAACAAAAGTCCAGGTGGGCAACCACCGCGTCACAATCGAAAAGTACCTCTCCGAGGGTGGCTTCGCGCACGTCTACCTGGTCCGCGTGCCCAAATCCGATAACGGAACCCCAGAGACGGCCGTGTTGAAACGAGTAGCATGCGCGGACAAAGACGCCCTGGCCAACATGCGGACAGAGGTGGAGACGATGAAGAAGCTCAAAGGGCACAGCAAGATTGTCACGTACATGGACTCGCATGCCTCGCAACTAAAGACGGGCGGCTACGAAGTTTTCCTGCTCATGGAGTACTGCTCAGGCGGAGGATTGATTGACTTTATGAACACAAGATTGCAGCACAGGTTGACCGAGCCCGAAATCCTGCACATCTTCTCAGACGTCGTCGAGGGCGTTGCAACCATGCACTACCTCAAGCCCCCGCTCCTGCACCGCGATCTCAAGGTCGAAAACGTCCTCATTACCACCGTCTCGGGTGACAAGATATACAAGCTCTGCGATTTTGGCTCCACGGCCCCACCAAGGCCGGCTGCTACCACGGCTGCCGAGGGGAGGCTGATCGAGGACGACGTCCAACGCCACACCACGCTACAGTACCGCAGCCCAGAGATGATTGATGTATACCGCAAACAACCAATAGACGAGAAAAGCGACATCTGGGCGCTGGGTGTGCTATTGTACAAGCTGTGTTACTATACTACTCCTTTTGAAGAGGTGGGGCAGATGGCCATCTTGAATGCCTCGTTCAAGTACCCGGCATATCCCCACTTCTCCGATCGGATCAAGAAACTCATAGGTTTGTGCTGCCCGAATAATAGTAATCCACAAGCATGGCTGATTTAAATCAGGTTCAATGTTGCGCGAGAACCCACAGCAGCGCCCGAACATTTACCAGGTTGTCGCAGAGGTCTGCTCAATGCGACACCGATCAATTCCTATCAAAGATGTATGTGTGGTGTATTGGCTTGACTTTTATTTGCTAAGGCATGTCAGATCTATTCTGGCAGAACCCAATCCGAAGACCGACGGAACCAGCAACTACCACCTACCGAGCCCCAGGTCTCTTCACCACCCCCTGTCGTGGGTTTACAACGGGTTGCGCCTGTAGTACAGGTTCAGCAACTACCGGATATTACGCCAATGAGGAGAGGGAGACCTACCGGTCCAGCCCAGCAGACCCCAGCAGCGAAACCAAGTCTATCGCCTATGCGAGGAACGGCGTCCGACCCCTTCGCTGCACTCGACTCGCAGGATGTACAAGTCAGGCGTGCTGCTGCTGATGAACTTGCATCCCGCTTCCCTTCTTTGGACGAATTTTCCCTATTGCACGATCGGGGCCAAAAATTCGAATTCGGCGATGCACCTGCGACTCCCGACCCCATGACCAAGCGAGTTACAGAAGCGCTGGCAGATGAGGCTTTCGCAACAACTCCGGTATCCAATGTTGACTCAAACCCAGGGGTGAAGCCTTCTTCCACTGTTTCCTCGGCGGCTATCTCCAGAAGCACATCGCTAAGAAAATCGGCGCCCTATGATGCAAAGGATAGCCCACGAGGCTCTAGCACAAACATACAGTCACCCATTCCACAACGGGTCAACATGGTCTCTACAGGCGTACAGACATCCCCGCGAGCATCTCCTGTATCGGCCCAGCAAAAGTACCCCGATGTTAATAACCGGCCAATCTGGAAGGTGCCCTTGAGTTCAAACCACAATCGAGCTCTGAGTCAGCCCCGGGCGCCTGAAAAGACACCAGGAAGCCCTCTAAGCGGCAGTCCGTCACTAAGACCGGAACTCGCCTTACCTGCACGGCCTTCGTTCGAAGCTAGATCGAAGTCTCAGCTCAGCATACCCAGATCTCCTGCATCCTCCAGGCCATCTTTGGAAAGCCAGCGTCCATCCACCATGGAGCTTGGCTCTGCCATCGACCGCTCGAGATCTGCCAACTCCAATGCTCGCCCAGTCAGCATGCATCTTGAGTCAAACCTTGACTATCTCCGCGACCGAGAAATGGCACCAGGTCGCAACTTTGAGGCGCCATCATTGACGCGTCGTCTAACCTCAACCGCGATCGATGACTCGGAACCTGAGGAGAAGAATGTCAGGTCAAGCATCGACTTTCTCCGCACTATCGAGCAGGAGGAGCATGGTCATAAGCACCGCCGAAGCAGTTCACCGCGCAAACATGGCAAACGCGGCAGCATTACCAACATTGTCAAGGGGAGATTTGGCGACGCTTTCCGCCGCTTTGAATCAACCGTGAAAACGCCCGAACACGAACGCGAACAGCCACCATTGACACACACTGACCAGTTCATCGATCACAAGGGCGGCCTGACACCCATTGCCGGCTCCGAAGCTACCGGTGGGTTGAGCGACGACGACCGCAGCTTTGTCGATGAAACACAGGACCTATCGCCAGAGATGCGTCGTGAACTTGAAAAGCGACAGCTAGCGGAAGAGGAGCGTCGCGTTGAGGCCGCAGCAGCAGAGTACAAGCAAAGGATTGCATCTCAAGGACAAGGGAAGTCGCAGGGCGGCCCATCCAAAGCCTCCACGATCCAAAGCCGCGTCAAGAATCTTCTGGATGAAAGCAGCAAGCCCGCAGCTGCCAGTCGCACAGCTGAGGGCTACGGCAAGTACACTGATACCGGCAAGCCTTTACCGCTGCGGCCACAAGACCAGTCCGGTGCACGTCAGCCCCCTACGATTGCCCGGAAGCCCGTCACCGTCTCACAACAATCCCAACAGGCTGCGGATCTCTCGTACGCGAAGCCATCTTCTATCCGCCCCAACATGCCACCGCCTGTTCCCTCTGCTTCGGCACCTCCAACAATCAACCCCCGCAACCCCTCTGGCCCTCCGCCTCGCGCACCCAAACCAAAAGCTCTTCAGACGGGCGGCTCCACCACGACCCCTGGCCAAACGTCCCCTATCAAATCCAGCAACCCCACACTTCCGCCCAGAGACAAACCATTGCCATCCGCTGTCAATGATGCCGCTGCGGAAGAGTTTGACGTCGACACGTTCAGTAAACGCTATCCCAGTCTGAGCGGCTTGGAAATGGTCGAGACCGAGATTCCGCGACGCACTGTTAGGGACTTGTAAACGTGTGTACATGTACATATGTGTGTGTTGGCTAGCGCGCATTATATGGGGCCTGCAAAAAAAGCGGCGTGGATCCGTAGGTACTGTGGAGGTGTTTTGAGGGATGGGAATGTTGAGCCTACGGTGATACCTGCGCAGATATCGGCCTTGTTGTTGTCATCTCTTCCTCTTTTTTTTTTTGTGTTATCCATTCTTTTGCGCTCCCTGGGAACTTTAAAGTATAGCAGCATCTTTGCATAGCATCATAGCGGGGTTGTATTGTTTCTTGCAAGAAAGCAAAGTTTATTTGACGTCGCGTCACATCCCTGTTGACTAGATGGCCATATCGGATGAAATTGGGTCATGTAGATGCCATGTACCGCGCAATAGAATGAGATCATCATTAAAGCTGTTGCTACGTTACCCATCGTTTGCTTTGTGGTGGACTGGATACATGGACATGATTATCATGTGGGGTACCGCCGAGTTTCTTTTTTTTTTCTCAAGAATTTACTTTCTGCGAACAACTGTGAACAGAAAAACTCTTCCAGGGCTCGGACTTGTGCACACTGACATATAACGATTCTCGTCATATGGGATCGACAGATGAGTTGTTGATATCCATGGAGCCATCAATCCCACAGACGCCTGTCATGGACGATCAACGCCACTCATATAATCACAGCATCACATCAAAAGTAGAAGACGGCGAGGTTCATTTGGTTCTCCTTGATATTCTGGCGATAATGGCCAACATTGTGCCTTCTAAATCCATGCCAACCCATCACACTTGTGATTCGACATCGCCCCCCATAACCCCTTCAAACTCCATGCCATGCCCGAGGTGTATCCGAACCGATGCAGCGAAAGGAAGGTTATGCGAGTCAGTCCGTGTTGTCGATGGGCGACGTGCTCCGGATGAGGCACGTTTACTGCTCGGTCTGGAAGTAGTTGAGGAGGATGCTGCGCTCCTGCGACTCCTCACCCCAGTCCTTGACGACGACGCAAGAGCAGTTGACGACCTTGCGGGGGTTGCCCTCACGATCAATCTGGCCTGTGAAAATCCATTAGCTCTTATGACTCTGCGAGAGAAGAATAGTGTTGGTAATGTGCCCAGGCTTCTTTCAAGTCCTCAGCGCAACACCACCGAAGAAAACGTACAGAGACCGGCCCATTCGCCGAGCTGCTTGCCATCGGGGACCTTGATGAGAGGGATCTTGTGCTCGGAGCAGAGCGCAACAACGAGCTTCTTGTATGCCTCCTCTTCGCAGGCCTCGTTGAGCACGCACATGTGCGCCTCACGACGGTCGAGGGCCTTGGAAGCCTCGCGCAGACCACGGGCAAGTCCGTCGTGGATGAGAGCGAGCTTGAGGACACCCTGAGGGCTTCGAGCACGCTCATCTGGCCCTTACCACCGGATGCATCGGCAGAGACCTCGACCTCGGCGGCCGCGCTGACTTGGGATTTGGTATCGTCTTCTCCGTCCGACTGTTGAGGGCAGGTTAGCCATGTTCAAAGGCGGCGGGGTAGTGGCGTTTGCTGCTGAGCTGCTCTATTCGCCATTGCGATGACGGAGCTAGGCTTCAAAGAAAGAATTGGGACTGCATACCATGATTAATGATTTCTATCTGTCGGGTGTTCCTCGAAGAGTTGGTGGTGATGATAAAGAATAGATTCGAAAAGTTCCCCGGTTCGCCGATCTGAATTTGGCTTGCCAAGGTGTGGGACCGGACGGCCGCTAAGCGAGCCGTCACGTGACATGGCGATTGGAGCAACTGGTGGTGTATATTACCGCAAATTTACTTCATATATCGCCATGTCATCAAGAACCCGATATTGACGCTCCGGAGAGTATGTCATCTGTAGTTCTCGCGGCCTATATCAGCAGGCATATATAGCACCATTTACTGCACTGACGATATTGAACCCAATATATGAACAATCGATATCATCATTTCTCTATATATTCCACTCCTCGACATGGCTCTACCACTACTGCTTGGACCTGCCTTAGCCATGCCTCCCCCCAAACATGCATCATCCTCCTCTCGACCATTGCTGGTCTGGACATCAGGCGTCCCGTCTTTTTAATACGATTAACAGAAAGAAACAACTGGCAGCTTGCCGTCTGGATTTGCTCATAGAAATGGAAGATTCCAAGTCTGATGGAAGAATACATACGCTGACTCTACTGAAGGGGGCCAGAAAAGTAGCAGAAAATAACACTAGAATATATCGCTGAACGCTATCAGCCAAGGTTTGCGCAAATATGAAAGCGACTTGAAATATAACCACCAAGCTTAGAGGGTACGCCAGTTACGCCGTACATTGAAGGAAACCCGTCTTTGAACATAGTTGGTATAAGGAAAGATTGAAAAGGGTACAAGGAGATAAAAGCTACATAACAATGCAGCTGCAGCCCTTCTTCTCCTTGGCCTCCTCCACTGGCTCGGGCACCCGAGTGACTGTGCGCTTGGGCTGTGCGGGTTCGATTGGAGGGGCCAACTTTGGCGAAGGAATGCGGTCGGGGCCTTGGGGTATCGTCGGGGTTAGTTTGTAGCCACCTTGTTCGAGGCCTGGAGACCTTGCGGTATTTGTGTCGATCTTCTCAAGTGATGGAGACTCGTCCTTGGTAGGGCTTGGAAGGGGCCATGTCTCGTTCTCACGCGCCTTTTCAATGGCGATGGGGTCCAAGTTGGCCAGCTGGGAAAGACGCTTGTCCGCCATTTCGTTGTCGTTGAGCAGTCGGAAATCCTTGTCGTACATGGAGCCAACTCTGCCTTCATTCTGCCATTGTTCTTGCTGCATTCGCTTGGCATGTGTAGGGATGATTTGTTGGTCCGGTGGTAGACGAGGGTCGGGCTTGTACATGGATGCTATCCACGGAGCCTCGCCTTCTGGTCGATGGGCAGTAGTAGGCCTGGTGAATGACCCGCCGCTTGTACGTGGACGCTTGGGAGGCGAATTGCCTGATGTTCCCCGAGGCTTTGTTTGAGTCTTCTGGGTACCGGTCTTGCGCCCTGCAGTGGTTGTGGTCGACTTGGCTGGTGCCTTCTTTACAGGAGATTTCTGGGGAGATTTCGGAGGGGTCCAGCTGCCAGTCGAGATGTTGCGTCTATGACCGCCTTCTGGGGGCGTCCTCTGCCTTCCATCGTCATCAAGCAATGCTTGACTGCCCACACTGCCACTGCGCACACGTGCACCCATGGCACCGATTGCATTCTCGCTCCAGTTGCCACTGTTACCTCTAGACCTTGACAACGGTGCATCACGGTCTGCCAGTGAAGCAGGTACCGGTATACCGCTGGACTTGGGCAGAGGAATGCGAGAGGTACTAGGTCTCACGCTGTGGCCGCCTCGCGAGGGATGAAAGTCGGTGGTGTCATCTTGATACTCCCCTACAGCCTCCTCATCTTCGGCTGGTATGGTTGAGATGCGTTTCCGAGGCTCGGTCGGCTCGGTGAGCTCGCCATCCTTGCTCTGCTCGGTGGATTCCGAGTTTGTGCGGACTCGCGCACGTCGGGTAGCGCTTTGTGAACGACTGTTGGACCGACTGTCGCGTCCTACTCTGAAGCCGGCCTCCTCTAGTTCGCGGGTCTCAATCTCCTTGAGCTTGTCCCGGTGTATCCAGGCGTTCGCGTCATACTCAGGTTCTGGACCGGCCTTGACGGCCTTCTTCTTGGCCTTCCCCTTGATGGAAGTCGGGCCTTTCTTGGTGTTTGTGTTTGTGTGGCTCTTGTAGTACTCCAACACACTGTCCTGGTCCGCGTTGCTCGCAATCATGTCCCCACTTTTTTTCTTGTGAAGTTCATTCATTGGGGCGGGCGCCAGCTGTGAACGGGCAGCGTCCTGTGAATCCCAGGTGGGTGAGCGTACAGGCTTTGCGAAACCGTTGGCTTGCGACGTGAGGGGCTGGCGGGAACCGTGGGCGGCGGCGCCGTACTCGGACATGTAAGACTCTTGTTCGTAGGACTCTCTCTACGGCGGTGGTCAGCAAGCTGTTATTCGCAACTGGGCCTTGTTAGGGGCGTGCAGCCGTGCTAGAGGCAGCGGGTCACTTGGCGGTCAGATGAACCATGGAACACATGCGCAGTAGTGCTTTTAGTGCAAAAGCAACATGCCATGAGCCTCGCATGATGCAGAAGCGGACGCAGCCACAGCCGCAGCGGTAGGATAACTGAGTGTGGTACATACCAAGTTGTTGACGGGCACAGCAAAGTCCCACGACCCTCCTGCGCCGTGAGAGCTGCTCGGGGGCGTCAGCTGCTGGACTGGCGCTGATGTCTGGCGAGCCGACGCTAGAGTAGCCATGGAAGAGGCTGCAAGCACACAAGGCGGTCTGGCCTATGACGTGCGTGGGAGTGTCAGGCGGTGGGAGCGATCGTCTCGGGAGTGCGAGAGACTTGGGTGACGTCGCAATTTGATGTTTCGAACCAGAATGCAGAGAAGGGGCGAAGGCCGGGAAAGGACTACCACCACCGTTGGAGGATGGGGTAGCAGTAGCCGCACGGGAGCAAAACAACCTCCTTAATGCGGAGCACTTGTAGCTATAAAAGAAATGCCATGGGCGAGAAGGAGACACGACGTGGGAGTGGAGACTGAGGTCGGAGGCTGTGAGGGGTGGTTTGCATGCGCGTTGCAAGCAGCTTCCCTGCAGACGGACAGTCGACTGACTGACGGTGAGTAATTACAAGGGAAAGATAATACGCAGTAGGAAACGAGGGACAAGGAGAAGGTTAGCAGTCGAGGACACGGTCGCGTGCTGAAAGTCCAGCAGCTGCAATGATTCGTACAAGAGTCGCGACGGGATCAAGGAGCCCTGGGGGGAGGAGGATTTGGGAGTGATGGTCTAGCCGTCGGGGAGAAAGTTGATTCGCGCTTGGCTGCAGGCTGCAGGCTGCTCGGACCTCGTCTAATCTGCGGCGCTACCAAAGGGGGTGGTGATGCTTCACTTCATTCATGGGCCAAACTCCTGGAAGAAGCTGAGCTGCTGCACCGCTAGACTGACGGCTGCGAACAAGCAAAAATACGGCCCCCGTCGTGTCGCACAAGCTGCTACTCCCGTACGGCACCCCATATCATCTTCATCTCATCTCGTCTGCCTCGTGTCGACTCTCCACCGGAGCATGATGCGCCCGGCGGGCTAAAGTCCGAGGCACACCCATGGCCCAGGTTTGATTGTTGTCAATCTTGTGCACACGGACTGCCCCATGCACAACTGTCTGGACAAGCTTCCGTCTTCCTGCGCCTTTCCCGTTCCTGATACTAATCGTCGCCGGCAACGGCTTCCGCCTGGCCGTTGTGGGCATAGACCTCAGTCTAGACGGCTTCTAGAGACGCGACGGGTTGGTCTCGGGAGTTGGTCTGACGTGTGCCCGGGCAGCTTGGTAGCTTGATGGCTTTGATGGCAATCGACATACGTCCATTGTTGTCATGATCAAGCACTTGAGCATGTCTACAAACAAACTCGGCATGGGCCATGGCCGTTGGACCCACTGTAAACACCCAGCGGCCGGGTTAACGGTGCAAAGATGATATATAACTAGTTCAAAATATAGAAATAGAAACGCACGACCTTTGACCTCAACCAACTCTACCAGCCAAAAGTCTCGTCATACCAAAACACGTCATGGCCCCTCTTCACCCATACCTCGACGCTCTTCTTCGTGTCTTCTGTCAACTGTTTTGGCCCACAGCAAATCACCGCCGCTCGCATACCCTTGCCCAGTACCTCATCCACCACCTTGCCGATATTCGGCCTTCCGCTCTTGACGGCCATGCCTTTTCCTGGTCTCTCCATCTGCTCCTCCATTCTCAACAGTTGCTCGTTTTCCTGCATCTCAATCGCCTCACCATCCTCGTCATCTGGATCAACGGCGAAAACACCAGATGCTCTGGGGTGGACCTGCGAATCTGATCCTGAAGACCTCGTGACATAAACTTCGACGTTGGTCCGACTTTGTAGCATGCCATTGCCGTTCGCCTCCGTCACTGCACCATCGCTCTGCTCGGCATCCGGGACAGAAGCTGGAAGCGTTGCCCATTGTGTCTCGGCAAGATTTCGGACAGCCCATATGCACCGGATGCGGGTGCCAGTAGATGTGGTTTTGTCCAATTCGAGCATACTCCGGTAAATGGGGATGATGAATGTTGCACCAACGCCACCAGCTACCAGGAGTACTCGGTCGTACTCGGATAGGTTGGGTAAGCGGGTCGACGCGCCATATGGCCCTTCGAGAAGGAGCGGCAGAATGGGTATATCGCCGCCTGCGGTGGATAACATTGGTACGTTGCTGCCACCCTGGGATAGGTAACGCGCCAGTTCCCCCAGATATTTGGTGTTCCCATTGAGTGTCCTTGCAACCAGTAGTAGTTCCTTGTCCTTGGACGGGAGAGAAGCTACCGTGAATGGATTCGTCTTGTTGATCATGAGCCATTGATCGTACCACGAAGGAGCTTTGTTCCCTGCCCACGGCCTGCTGAGGTACACATGCTGACCTGGCCTCCATTTGAGCGCGGTGCTATCTGTAGGTAGTGGAACGCGAATCTGGACCAGATTGGTGCCAGGGAGTAGTCTGAGTGTCCCACGGTACATCTTGAGGCGCAGGCCCCGGAAGATGAGATGTAGAAAGTTCACCGCCATTACTTCGTACACATAGACGCGAATATGTGTAACGTGTAGGTATAAAGGCACAATGATCAAGTTCGCAATGACGATGTGGGAGACGTAGAAGATGCGGTAGTTTCTTCTTCGCACAAATCCAAGGGCAGTGGTGCTGATGGTGGAGAAGAGAAGAATGCTGGTAAGGCCCCATATAACGTCCCAGTCCTTGATACGCTTGGCCATGAAGCCGGACAAGATGAAGAAATTGAGATACAATACAGCATGGAGCAGGAAGAGAAGAAATGTAATACGTCCCAGGATCTGGTGCGAAGCCTTGATCTGTTCATGTGAAAGTCGTGTCAAGTATTGCACCGGGCTGTAAGGTGCTCTCATAGCCAGTAGATAGTGAATAGGAAGCTGCGATGCGCCGACTTGTCCGAATCGCTTTGTGAGATGCATGTAATCTGTAGACTATGAGCCGAGTGGGAGACGAATGAAGCGGCAAAGCCCACAAACCTTTCCCTGTATCTGCAATGCAAAGATATAACAACCATACGGTCCAGATGGTCGCACCGACCCATTCTCCTCGCGTTCCCCACCTCCAGCCTTTGATTACATCTTTTCGCATCCACCACAGCAGGTTATCACAAGCGCTCTTGGTTCGTCTCAGCCAACCCAATCCTCCATCCGCGTGCTTGGTCAGTGATGGCGATTTGGGCTGATCGTACATCATTCCGCTCTTCACTACCCAAGCTACAGCAAAGCCGAGCTGGAAAAGCGCAAAAATGACCAAGACTGACCATTGTGCAGCAAAACCGTACCTGTCCAGAACCTCTCGCCGTTGATGTTGCTGTTCCTTGCTAAGGGTCTCGAAGTAGTATCCGAATGCCCAGTATCGATCGGCTTTCACTTCGAGATGGCCCTCATGGCGCCGAAGAAGATCCATTTTCAAGGCAATGTGTCAAAGCTGTCGGTGGTTCTCTAGCACATGCCAGTTTGTGCAACAGCTCTGGTTTGCGATGGTCGGATGCAAATGGAACGCTCGAAAGCGCTTGTAGTTGCAAGTTATATGGTGGAAAAGAAACAAGGAAATGCAGGCGTGTTCTCGCGGTTGTGGTGATGATGATATGTTCTCTTGTCGTTGTGTAGCGTACTTGTCACAAGTCGGTGTCAGTATCGTTGATGGACAGTTAAGCCCGGACCCGGACTCGGTCGCCGCGGCAGGACCGCCAATCGGGAAAGCCAATTGAAACGTGCTCAAGCAATCGAGAGGAGTCGAACCGAGATGACTCGAGACGAGACGTGTTCAGATCTCATGCGGCTTGATGCGTTCGCAGCCTGCGATGCGGACAATGAGAAGCTGAACAACGAAGCGCGTATTCAGGGTTCCACCCGTGGACGTTCCTGGGTCCCGCAACGCGGTAACGGGTACCGGTAACCCCACCAAACTTGGCATCGACCCTAAGTCGATACCCAGCTGGCATGTGGCAGCCGTCTGTAGGTACAAGCCGTCCCGTCTCACAAATTAATTACCACTGCAGGAGCATACGTGATATCATGGCCGCCACTTGCTCCAAGACGCCAATCTGGCTCGACTGTGTGTGTATTCGCTTGTGCCATCGTCATCTTCAAAGCTAACCTCCCAAGGATACTGGGCATGATGTGAGTCTCCTTGGAAATGCTTGCCCGACTGATTGCTCATCTTCGGCCTTAGGATGCATATGCCCTCCTCCTTTGCGCGCACGACCCGCGCGTTGAGTTGCTTGGTGTGAGCACCGTCCACGGCAATGCCGCGCTAGATCAAACAACCTACAACACGAGGGCTATACTGGAGGCAATTGGTCGACGCGACATCAAGGTCTACTCGGGTGCATCAAAGCCCATCGTACGCGATGCCGTTCACGCTGCCGATATCCACGGTACCTGAATCCTCCGAAAATACAACCAACACCGACTGATAGCCATAGGCGAGTCGGGCCTCGATGGAGTCACTCTGCTTCCCCAGCCAGTCGAACCACCAGCTACCGATGTCGATCATCTGGAAGCCATGTATCGCGCCCTCATTGCTACGCCACCAAATACCGCTTGGCTTGTATCTACTGGTACACTGACCAATATTGGACTGTTGTTCCAGAAATACCCTGATCTAGCAGGGCATATCAAAGGTCTCAGCATCATGGGAGGCGCCGTCGGTGGAAGCTTCACAGATGCTCCAATGGGAACCGTCAAAGGCGAGGGTGAAAGATTTGGCAATTGGACACCATATGCAGAATTCAATGTACGCTCTTCTCGGCTGTTATGCGATTACCTTACTTGAAGCTGATCTTGTACAGATATATGTGAGATATGAATTTGTGACTGACCAAGAACGATACTGACGGGTGTAGTGCGATCCGGAAGCCTCCCACTTCATCTTCTCACACCCCGTCCTGAAACCCAAGACGGTACTGATCCCACTCGATCTGACTCACCAGGTCCTCGGTACAAAGAAGGTGCGGCAAATGCTGCTCTACGGGGATGAGGTTTGGGATTCCTCGTTCAACAAGACCGACTATACGCCCTCAGCTTTGCGCGCCCTATTTACCCAGATCATGTCATTCTTTGCTGGAACGTATGCCGAGGTGTTTTCCATTACTGAAGGGCCACCATTGCACGATCCTCTTGCTGTCGCTGCTGCCTATAACCCAGACATTTTCGACGACAATGGCGGCGAACGCTTCCAGGTCGACATAGTCACTGAGGGTATCCACTCGACCGACCAAACGCAGGTCGGAGAGCTCGGCCGGACAAAGGTCACAAAGCTGCCCAACGGGGAAGGTGGCTGTAGGATACCCCGACATGTCAATCTAGACCAGTTTTGGGAAAGCATCGAGAGCTCAATGAAGCGTGCCGTTGCGGTCAGCCCCATGCCAAAGGTATCGATGAAGGATCTGGAAAATGCCGGCGTGTTCAACGGCGTCGACAAGCTGGTGTGACAAGTTCCCAAGGCAGGAATTACGCAAGAGTGACTTGTGTAGAATATAGATAGCTTGATCCACAATCTCAACACTAGCTTGGCTGACGTGAGAAGCAAATCAGGTACTAACAGGATTTTGACACAACCAAGACGTACATATTCCACAGAAGGGACCTTGGTTGCGACGTACTGTAACGGACAAAGCCGCACAGGTGGTGATATGTTCTAATTTGAATGCGCACAGAGCAGGTAGTTATGTTGAGCTTGGCGGTCCAATGATCAAGGGTTTCCGCTCCCCTGGTTTTCTTGGTCTTCTTCGCGGGACAAGAAATCGGGACATCGGCAGCCATTAACGGTCTTCTTGTATGCATGCTAAGCCAGTTTGCATCCTCCCAAGCGCCCGCCGGTCTTGGAACGGAGATGGGTGCATGGCAGCTGTCATTGCGCTGTGAGAAGGGGCGAGTGCACTGTGGCTTGTCCGACGATTGCCCGTAAAGTAGCTGTATGTATACATTGTACGTAGAGCAGGGCACTATGTCCGCGCGTCGCTTGCAAGGTCGATGTCGCAGCATCAAGGTCGAGAACAGGGACTGCCTGGGCTGCAGCACGTGCTCTGCTTCTCCTGAAGATGGGTGCTTTGGCTCGAAATTGCAGTGCTTTTTACAGACCAAGATTTATAGTCATGGATTTCTTACAATATGTTCAGAGTTTCGAAATGAGGGTCCGAAGAGGGCCGATAATCTGGCAAGTGTCTGAATAGCGAGCGGTTCTTCTTGGTTACAGTTGGAAACATGCAGGTGTGAAGAGCCGAGGCTGACTGGCAAGTGCGGAGAAGACCAAGTATACCGGTACGAGCGCGATTATCCACGATCTGTGTCGCCAATCTCAGATTCAAAATTATTCCAGCCCATGTACGTACATAGTAGACGATACGCGTGTTGCAGGATAACAAGGTTGCAGGGCAGCTCATCTCTGGTGGTGTCAGCCAGCTGAGGAACATGTATAGGCTGGTTCCAAGCTCAACGAGTGAGACGGCATGGTGTGGCCGTACCCCCTCCCGTAAGCTTCCATGACAGGTATGCACAGACCGGATTGAATAATCGCTCAATTACTTGGCTCTTCGCAATCGCGTTTGACTAGACATCTTGGCGACGAGCCAAGAGTGGAAACATGGATGTCCCGCCCACGAACTCTTCACGTGGCGATGGGTTGATACGTTGAGTCTGGGGCGAGGCCAGGGGAGGCTCTGGGGCACTCAACACGATGAAATGGGCGATGGATACGGTGATGGAGTACCGTGTGAGAGAAAGCCGCAGTAGGACCGGGGCAAAAAGCAGCGTCATTTCATGGGTGCACAGCTGGTATTGAGGCCTGCTTAGACCCAGCAAAGAAAGGCCCATTCGGAAGGCGACGGTATCCGACGCGGAGAGGTTTTGCAACAGGCCGTTAGGCCGCAAGTCGATCAAAGAAAGCCAGCCGATTGCAGACGGCGTGCGGCGTGCGGCGTGCGGCTGCTTGTGCGAACTGGCTTTCCCACGGCAATGGGCTCAACGGTCATGACGGCTGCCAATGTGCCTGATGCGATGGCGTAACAGAAGTGCAACGAAATTGGAGACTGGTGCCAATTCTTCCGCTCATAGTGGCCAAGGGCGTCCAAGAACTTTCCTCCCGCGCATGATTGTTTCGGCTGTGTCGCCGCTCCTTTGCGCCGGGGCTGGGGGTTGGGGGTTGGGGGTTGGTCGGGCCGGTACGTCGCAGCACAGGCAGCTCACACGACCACGGCCTTGTCCAACCTGCGTCCTGGCCACGCATCCATCGACGACGTTGTTTGATCAAAGCACGAAGCGCAGCCTTGAGGGTACATACTTCCATCTAACCTTGGGACGTCGTCATACGCACGCTGGACGCTGGAGCGACCCGGCATTGATGGCGCTGGGCCAAGCTGCCGGCCAAGACGCTAGTGGGCTAGCCGCGCTGCCAGCGCCAATCATAGCACGCGCCTGTTTGGGCCCCCTGCAATGAGGCAGTGCTAGCCGGCCTCGAAGTCTCCCTCTCTGGGCGATTCTTCGCCCGCCATCGCCCAGTCCGCCGCGAAATTCCGTAAAAGCTGCACCTCCCCCCCAAGAATCCAGCCTGGGCGCCCTCTCCTCTCAGACCTACTTTGCTCCACGACACACTTGCCCTTGCTGCCCACCTCTGCCTGTGCTGCGATTACTCTTGTCGCACTGAGCTGTCTTGACGCTCTTGCACTCCTTTGGTCCATCATCCCACCACCACCACAACTTTGCCTTTGCCAAGAATGAGCGAAGTCCAGAATACCGTGCCCGCCGCGGCCTCGACTCCCCAACAACAGCCGCAAGGCACCCCTATTCAGCAAAATGCTCCAACGCCCGCTTCAGTCGCCGGTGGTTCGGGCGATCAGCTCGTCTGCCAGTGGCAGAGCTGTGGCGACCGTCTGCCATCTGCTGAGCAGCTCTACGTAAGTTGATGCACTCGCCCAAGTTAGCATACGCGCTGCATTACAGCCGCATACTGCGTCGGCCATGTCTGTCATGTTCCCAGTATGCTGACTGCTTCATAGGACCACGTCTGCGAGCGTCATGTTGGTCGCAAGAGCACCAACAATTTGAATTTGACCTGCCAGTGGGGTAACTGCCGCACCACCACGGTCAAGCGTGACCACATCACTTCTCACATCCGTGTTCACGTACCGCTGAAGCCGCACAAGTGCGATTTCTGCGGCAAAGCTTTCAAGCGTCCCCAGGATCTCAAGAAGCACGTCAAGACGCACGCCGATGACTCCGTCTTACTCCGATCACCTGAGCCAAACCGCGGAGGTCCTCACGGCGCTCAAGGCTACCCAGGCCAGAGCGGCAAACGTAAGTACCACTCACATGACTTGCACAACTTCAACCTTGTTCAACTCTCGCTCCATTCGTCTCCCCTCGATATCTAACGTGCTACTACAGTCGTCGCTGACTTGCAGGCGCTTGCCGCTACAGCCAGCGGATACCAGTATCCCGATGGTGCGCTTGGTCCAAATGGTGGCTACGGTCAACAGCACCCCGGTGGTGCTCCAGCTGGCTTCTACGGAGGACCACCCCAGAACTCGGCCTATGGTCCAGTCTACTATGCCGTGAACCAGTCACAGCAGCTCAACAACGACTACGAAATCAGGAAGCGTGCAGCTTACGATGCTCTCAATGAATTCTTTGGAGACGCTAAGCGCCGTGCAATCGACCCTACCACTTACTACGACGTTGGCCAGCGACTAATGGGCCTCCAAGGCGTCCAGCTTCCAGTTCTCGGAGGTGGCGGTGGTGGCTACCAGGGCGGCGGTATGTCTGAGTACGGCGGCCACGGAGGCACCATGGTAGCTCAAGCGCAGCACCCTCCCATGCACCACCCCTACTCATTGCCGCTCCCCAACCTCAGGACCAAGAGCGATCTTCTGAACATTGATCAATTCTTGGAGCAGCTGCAGAGCACCGTCTATGAGAACCCCAACCACGCCGCAGCCGCAGGTATTGCTCATCCTAGCCACTACATCCACACTGGCCATGGTTACCGCTCCAGCAACTCACCACCAGGCCTGTCTTCGAGCCACTCGCAGTCTTCTCATGCCTCTGCCATTGGATCCACTACTGTCGAGACTCCTGCTCTGACTCCAGCTTCCAGCGTTCTCTCATACGGCTCGCAGCATTCTCCTGGTGCATCGCACGGGGTCTCTCCGTCATCGAGGTCATCAATGAGCAGCATGTATCCTACCCTTCCTTCAGTCAGCGCCATGTCCGACATGTCTACTGCTGCCCCGTCTTCAGGACTTGCCCCGGCATTTGACAATGATAACCGCCGACGATTCTCTGGCAACCTTTTGCAAAAGGCTGCTCCAGATCGGTCCGCGACTGACTCAATGGACACTTCAAGCGACTGTGCGTCTCCCAAGGACCGTGACTCTGAGCAAGACAGCCTGCACCACAACGTCAACCAACTAGCTCTTCACTCACCCAAGGTTGACCCCGCTCTCCGGTCACCTAGTGTGGCTTCATCCGCTGCCACGGAGACAGGTGACTCATCTCAGCAATCTTGGGTTGAGAACATCCGAGTAATCGAGAGATTACGAGCATACCTCAAGGATAGGCTCGATGCACAGGACTTCTCGGATGACGAGGAGGACGTCAAGCATGAACATGAGCGCCGCATGAGTGATGACGATGCTCACAACTTGTACCCTGTATTACGCGCTGTGCAAGAAGGCCGAGAGTAGTCGTGGTGTCACCACGAGGAGGTCATGATACTATGCGGAGTTTAGGTGGCAAGTCGGCGTCAAGGAAGTCCTCCAGGAACAATGGTTGGCACCGGAAAGATGGTTTGGGTTTTTTGGGTGACACAGCGATGTCTTCTTTCTGTTCTTTATACGATCACTACTAGGGATCATGCCTTCATCGGCTCGCTTCGGTATACATCTGTTTGTTACAACAAGGAATTTTCAATCGTGCAATACTTTTGCGTTGTCTCTATACCCTGTGTTGTGCCCTTTCGTGATATGCTTTGCTCTGAGACATTTGCGTATATGTTGGTGTCATGCTCGTTATCAATTGCCAAGCGCGTGACCAATTTAGTTGGCTTTCTGATCCCCCACACCGGACCGTTTTTAGTCGTCCGTCGGACATGGCCTTTCCCCACGTCCCTATCAATCCGTAATTTGCGGAGTATTGTTCCTTGCGTTTAGAAGACCCACTGGATCTGCGTGCGACCCGTTGCAAGACATCCACTTATCGTTCCCCTGAAATACCTTTCGCTACTTGCATGACATAGTGAAAGCCGTGTATTGCCTGCTTATACACAGCAAACTTTACAAAGATTACAACGAGAGTCAATCAGGAGCGGGCAGCAAGAAACAATGGCGTACGGACGTGGAGGCGCAGGTAACTACTACGCTGCTCAGCAGGAGAGTAAAAAGGCTGCTGAAGTGAGTGTGCACACCGGTACGAAAAGCTAAACACGTTGGCTGTACTAAAGATATGCCCAGGACGTCGAGGCCAACCGCGCCAGTACCACTACACAAACGTCGCGGTCCCCAGCATCAGCAGTCCCCTCCAACGCATCGCAAGACTATGCGCACATGGGCCGTGGCGGCTCAGGCAACTGGTATCAACCCAAGGAGTTGCAAAAAGAAGGCACCTTCACTCAAGCTGTGGACGCGACCGCCATACCCACGTCTTCAAAACCTGAGGTTAGCACGCCATGGCATCCCGAGGGCCAGGAACTGCCTATCGCGAGGAGCGGACGAGGCGGCGCAGGTAATTTTGTGTGGAAAAGCGAGGAACAGGAGAGAAAGGCGAGGGAAGAGGAGGAGAAAAGAAAGGAGGAGTTGAGGGTGGAGGCTGAGAGGAGTGTGGAGGCTGGGTTGGCGAAACCGCCTGGTGCGTTGCTTGGGAGAGATACGAAGGAGGTGTGAGGGTTGGATTACTACTACTGCGTCTGTTCCAGCCCGAATTCATCTTAACTTGAGCAAGCACCCGTCCTGTTCGAAGCGATAGGAAGCTCCCACCCACAAACTAATGTAGTTTTTTCATGATAAGATGCAAGGTCCATCTAGCCTGTCTGCTGCGTGATGACCAGAAGCCGCAGGGGCCCGGGCGGGTGGAGTCGTCAAACTTGAAGAAGAACGGAGATATGTCCAAGTCTCTGCAACACCTTTTCAAACTAGCTGCTTGACAAGTCAGATACTACTCAAGAATAGTACGGCGCTACGGAATAGTCTCGTGTGCCACATGTACACCATGACGTCGCTGCCTGTTTGGGATGTGTGGGTCCGTGCAGTTTGTTTATCCATGCCCTAGTCGATATCTCGCACTTCTCTCCCCACCTGGAAGCCAAGTCCAAGCTCCCGCCCGACTTTGTATCCATACTGGTTCTCATCTCCTTCTCGACAATCAACTGACGATATGGCGCGTCGCTCTGCTCGCCTGCTCAAGGTATGCGCTCAATCCTCTCTTTTCCCCGCGTCGTGTTTGTTTACCTTTGCTAATGCTTCCGTCTCCTGTAGCGCGAGACCACGCCCGATGCCTCTGCTGACGATAGCTGGCACACGGCTTCTTCGCCAGGCCTGAAGCTCCCCGACCTTCCAGAACTACCAGAACTTCCAGAGCCCGGCATGGCCAAGATTCCATCAAAGGCCTCCCAGGGCTTGCAGCCGCCGTCCAAGTTGCCGCAAGCAAAGGCGAATGCGACTCCGACTGCGACTCCCCACAAGAACAAGGCGCTCCTCGCAGCCGCGAGCCAAACGCCCACGGACCGTACGCCGATTAAGCCTGCCGGACAGGAGATGCACCCGGCGCATCATCGCGCCAGCACAGCCAAGGTCCTGGATGAGGCGCGCTGGCTCGGGTTCCAGTCGCTCGGCGCCCACACCGCACCGCCAAAAGCAATGGGCCCGGCCGGTCAGGGAACGCCGTCCAAAACACCGGTGCCTAGTACTGCTACTACCAAGCAAGATGTTGGGTCGTCGCCCGAGTTCCGCTTTCGCTTCAAGTCGCCACTTCCTGCGTTGAACAAGTCGGCCCAAGATGAAGCTACTTTGAGCCCCACGTCACGGAACATCTTGAGAGAAGCTGGGATTACGGGTACACCTGGTGGAGGGACCCGCGCCCTGTTCGGCACCAGCGAATGGTCTTCCAAGGACGATGTTTCTCCTCAGCGCAAGAAGGCCGAAGCCAAGGGCAAGATGGCGCGCTTCAGCGATGTACACATGAAGCAGTTCAAGAATATGGATTCCATTGCAAACCACGCTTCAGCCTTCCGCGCCGATCCCAGTCGGTTTAAGCCCGTTGTAGGCCCATCCCTGAAGAAGTCCAACTCCAGGTCGGACCTCGCGAAGCCCGAGACGAACAAGCTCAAGCGCACACAGTCCAAGGCGGATCTTGCCGAGTCAAGCACAAAGAGCGACACTGGTCTGAAGCGCACACAATCAAAGATGGACCTTGCCGGTCCCAGCGTCCCTCGATCTGAGTCGAAAACCCGCATGCTCCCACCTGCCCGCAGTGTGCGACCGACCTCAAGCGATGGCGACAACAACCCGGGAGCAAAGCGTGTCAAGCGCACAGAATCCGATGATGCCGCTACAACTCGCCCTGCATCTCACGAGAGCAAGGGCAAAGCCCCTGTTGTTGCTGCTACCCCGCGCAAGATCACGTCTCAAACTGCGCTCCCTCGTGTAGCCGCTCGGCTGATGACGCCCACAAAGTCGTCCATTGCTCGTTCACAGAGCGTCAAGACTACGAAGACGACCTCGATGATCCCAACCTTTGGAAGAGGGCCCTCTACCAACGCTCTTGCCAAGTCGCCGTCCGCAGGTCGTCTGCTCTCTTCACCGAGTAATGTTAGCCACTTGCAGGCCATGAGAGATGGAGCTCGGGAGAGCCTTCGCAAGGTATGTACACTTACGGGAGTTAGCTCGAATTATCACTGACATTCCATAGGCAAGCCATAATCTCCAGCGTGTTCGCTCCATCCTTCGCACTCCGAATCGCAAGTTCTCGCACGATCCCAGTAAAATTGCAGCGGGCACCCATATGTCACCTCCTCCAGTCTCCGACTTCGACAAGGCCTTGCCAGCGATTCCTGCGACTGCACCCGCCAAAAAGCATGTCAACTTCTCGAGTAGCACTCTAGAGCGCGCGTCCCACGACGAGATGGGCAAGTCACCATCGCCGATGAAATTCCGTGCAGGCAGTGAAGTCCCTCCTGGTGCAGTTGTTTACCCTACTCTAAACACTGACATCCTGGAACTTGCTCAGGACGTCGATACTTTGACGACGTCGCCTTCACGCCGTCTCACCTTCGGCGGCGCGAATCCTAGCCACCCGCGTTCGTTTTCGTTCGAATCCAACAAGACTGTCAACTTTGGTATGTGCAGGATCGTCTCTCACTCTGGTTTTTACTGACTGTCTCTAGGCCCTGTTTCGACTGGTACCATCCGCATGGTTCGCCAGAGCGATGCTCCTTCTGCCGTTGAAGTGAAGAAGCGCAAGCTAGACACCGTTCAAGAGATGTCTGACAAGGAGAACGATGGACCTACCGGGGACGATACGCGCTCCGCTAAGAAGATGAAGCATGCGCCTGCCCCAACTCCGAAGAAGCCCGCCAGTGCAAGCAAACTGTCTGGTCATACCCCAGGACGTCGTACGAACGGCATGAGCAAGTCGAGGCTCGCTTTCCTTGCTACGCCTAAGCGGAACAAGACCTAGGATGTACCGCAAAAGTTGCGATTCTGTTTGGATGCGGATGTCTCCTATTATACGTAACGAGTTTCCCGTTATCCTAGGGCGTTGTTTATGGGGATATGTTCTCAATTCACTTTCTTGTCACTTCCTGGAGCCCCGGTTATAATGATTGCGGTTCTATTACACGAATTACGGCATTTTCGTTCAGCCACATTTCTTGTCTTGTCTTTCTTCTCAAGTCATTGCATCTGGGCGTAATATCTGGTAGTCTTGCATGGACACGAGCCCTCGGAATCTTCACCTTGTATTCGGATTCTCATGTATCCGATGGGTACTATATCTGGTATCACGAAAAGTGTCATCATAACCAAGCTTTGTCTGATTCTTGTTCAACGAATAATTCAATGTACGCGTCTGATCCATAACTGATGCATAAACGCCGAGTGGCAGTGATGTGGCTTGTACATATAGTTCTTTGCTAATGATGCAGATAGAAGTTCTTTACCTCTTTAAGTTTTTAATATCTAATACGTTCTAAGAAATCCAGGCCAGGTGACAACAAGGGCGTGAAGGAGTAGATGCAAAGCTGACTAAGCTGCTAGGCATGCGTCAAAGGCTCGCGTGTCGCTCGGATCTTTTCCGCAAACGACGTCAGGTCGCTCATACGTTTGGCCGATCTATCAAGCAATTCCCAGCGCGCTTGCAGCAACCCCCCCACTACACACACACACAAGGACTTTTCGTACAGCTACTACGTCATTCGAGTACGCGTCGGACTTATTACGCCCTTGCTACACTAGCAGGGCGACTCTAACTACACCACCGTGGCGTCACTGAACCATCCAGTCGACGAATTGAAGAACCTCTTCAACTTCTTCAACGACTACTCGTTCAACCACATTGCCGAGTTCATTGCAAATCCTCGCCTTGACGACCCGGTCTTCCTTACAACAGTTGCTATTGTAGTAGCCTCTATCGTCGCGACCATGTCTTGGTTCTCTCGCACTGGCGGAAACTGGGGTGGCCGCTTCTCGCCGTTCGGGCGTCCAGGCAACTCGCCAAATGCTGGTGTTGTGAACGACTCGGACTTTTCATACATCACGAACGAGGACTTGCGGAGAAACGGCCAAGCGCAAGCCCCCGAGATTGTGGACTGGGATGACAAGAACCCGGAGCGAGAGACGGATGTTCTCATCTTTAAGAACGGGCGCACAAACTACCCCACACACTTCCCTGCTCATAGCATACGTGATGGAGATTTGAAGATTGGCACGGTGCGACAGGCCGCGGCCAAGAAGTTGGGCGTGGACGACCACCGGCGGATACGCATGTTTTACAAGGGCAGGAATTTGAAGCACGACGAGCGGACAGCGCGAGAGGAGGGACTACGCGGCGATGGGTCCGGTAGCGAGATTCTGGTCACGATCGGCGAGACACCAGTGGGCGGTCACGCACCCGGACCTGAGGACGCATCACAGCGCGCCTACAGCGACGGAGAAGACGGGGAGGATGATGACGACGACGATGTTGATTCGGGCGCAAACAACACAGGAAAAAAGAAGTCCCGCAAGCGCGGCGGCAGGAAGGGCAAGAAGAAGGGACCTGTTTCTGGACACGCGTCCGGATCGTCGACACCAGGCTACACCACCGCTGGTGCCGGTGCCGAATACCTCCCCATCCCCTCGCACATCAACGCCGGACCTCGCCCCAACTCCGCGCCTCCCCCAGGTCCCGCCAAAGCTTCCGAGCCCCAGACTGCTATAGGCAAACTCGATGCCATCGCCAGCAAATTCCATACCGAGTTCGTGCCCATGTGCGTACAATTTATGGCTAGCCCACCAGCGGACAAGGCGAAGAGGACGTTTGAGTACAAGAAGTTGAGCGAGACCATCTTGACACAGATCATCTTTAAGCTAGATGGCGTCGAGACAGAGGGCGATCAGGATGCCAGGTTGAAGCGCAAGGCGCTCGTCAAGGAAGTCCAAGGCATGTTGAATAAGCTGGATGAGGCTGGCAAGGCTGGTTAGATGTTGCCATAAAGTCTATAGGGAGGAGTGTATCGAGTTTTTAATGATGTGGGTACGGAGGTGTACAGTTTTTCCTTGTCTGTTCATTATCTGTCTGCCTCTCCGTTGAGATTACATGGATGAGGAAATTTGAGATTGATGTTAGAGCATGCATCAAGCGAGGAACGGCGCAAAGTCTGCATAACAAAGTATCTGTCCAAGTATAAAGTAGCAGTCTGAATAGAGATTCACACTCGACTTGTGAAGGGGTTCTGGTAATCCCTTCTTCACGAACTGGTTTTTTCTTATCATTGTTAGAGACAACAATATCAACTTGTTGTACTTGGTACACAGGTGAGTGTGAAGGCTAGTCCAACTAATCCATGAACAAAAGCGTCCTTTTGTTCATCAACGAACCTCATTGTTCGCCGACAACAACGCCTTTGTCCTCGTCTAAGCATGAGAAAAGCACTCTTACCCCGAATACATTAAACTTCTTTCCACCATCTCTTCTACACATTCGTCACTTAAACACAGAGTTCTATATCAACTGCCAAAGTTACACAATTGCACATCAACAATGAACCACCCACAACTCAACGTCGCCCAGGACTGGCCTCGCATCTTCCCCCTCGTATCTCCCACCTTCCGAGATGCAAATGGCGAAACATACAAACTTCGCTATGAAACTCGAATACCACCTGTTGTAGTCAATGATCGATGGAATGGTCTCACTACGCGCTCCTTTGCAAGGCGCTTTGTCACCACCACAGAACGCGATAATGTTGTGGGAAAGACATGGAACGATGCAAAGCGGGGCATTCGCCAGGGTTACCCTGATGTAATGCTCGACCGGCGTTGGTCCGTCCATTCTTACACATGCAGCCCTGACCTCAGCAAATGGAACACTCAATCCATCAACGACTACCTTGAGCAGGATGACCTATACCGAAGATCCTATACTCTCAAAACCAACCCCAATCTAGATGAAATCATCTATGAATCAGAAAACACCTCACTCACCGTCTCGGCGTTTCTCAATATTTGCAAGTCTGGCACTCCTGGCTGGTTCACCGATACAATGGTAGATACGAGTTTCGACGTCTTGTCTCGTGTAACGCGTTGCGAGGAGAATGTTGTGAGTTTGCTGTCTGTCAGTATGGCTAGCCAACTGTACCGCAATGGAAGGAGAATCATGGCTGGGAAAGAGACCGAGTACTACGATGATCATCTTAAAGGTAAGATTATGAAAAAAAGTTTCATCCTTATTCCTATCAGCGATGGATACATGCAAGCATATCGGTTCGGAAGTGCGCAGGAGGAGTGGGGCGTCAATGCAATGCCGGAGGCGCCGGTCGCGGGGAGTCACTGGACGCTGCTGGCAGTGGATTGCCGTGACACTAGAAATCTCACCTGCCATTACTTCGACTCTATGAAGTCGAACAGTCCGGAAAAATCCCCAAACTGCAAAGTGGCAAAATCGATCGTAAAAGCCTTGCGTGCCTTTGGCTCCCTGGAGAAACCGTCACCTTTCCATATCGTCCAGAACGCTCCACACCAAAAAGGGAGGGAAAACCGATCACAGGTACGGGATGGAGTAAGTGCGTGCGGCCCCTTCATTTGGGACATGAGCAGGCAGATATGCCAGTACCTTGCCGATTGTTACGAGGACAACGTATCTGAGATCGACATCAGTGTGCCTCAAGGCTTCTGTCAGAGACGGCAATGGGACTCTATGGAAACACGAGAAACGATTAGGCGTCTGATTATGCATGAAAACAGGACTCGCGTACGGCTCAATGGTCGAAGTCAGTGGATGGATGATCATGCAAAGGGCTTGCCGGGGTGGAACTCGTGGTTGATAAAGGAGGGAAAGCCGCCTCATTACTTGTGGGACCCAATGACTTCTGAGGTCTCAAAGTCGGAATCAGAGTCAGGACATGATCACATGGATTTGTCCTAGACATGTTATATTTGTTTTGTGTTATTTGGGGCGAGATAGGCCGTAGTTTTGGTTTACATGAAGGTTGGATGCATTTAGACTATATGATACGCCTATCCCTTGTTACAAACGCATCGACAATGTCGACAGAGTTGTTTTGGGGAAACACAAGTATTAGTATGTTTATTACCCGTCTTAGTTACTAGAGAATTACGCAGAGCCTTTAACGGTAGTCTCGCCTGCCTTAGTACGGACCAGGGTCAGAGCAGTATAGCCCAGCCCCGTGTAACATCAACCTTGTCGCTCTCGTCAAGGAGAGAATCTTTCTTGTTACTTATAACACGATAAGCCTAAGCAAGGGAATGTGTAAGATTATACGGCGATTAGTAGTTAACTGGTTTCGTTTTTAATTAAGCTCTAAACAGCCTCGAATAAGTTTCTAGACTAGATCTGCTCTGCTTATCCACCTGTATTAGGTAGATGAGTGTATCAGGTGTACCGTGGTTCATCAAGAACACTACCATGGAACGCGACATTATGAGCCAATGGCGCTTCTTAGAAACTTGAAAAGGTTGATGGCATTGTAATAAGTACATTGAGTCTCGGAATCATCTTTATGTCACACATGATGATGCGAAACGATCATGGGGGTCTAGCAGGTAGAAAGTTGCCGTCAACTTTGCAGCTTCCGCTGTTGTTGTTGTCATCGCTTCTACCACCAACACAATACGGGACTCCATCTTTCGGGCAAAGAGTATCCAACCAAGGAGAGCACGGGATTACGTTCCAATTCTTGAAAAAGTTATGATAGGTTCCTTTGCACGAACTCTTTTTTGCGTGGGTATCTGGTCCGTAGCACTAAATGAACTGCGTTAGAAAAGTAACAGTATAGAGAGAGTTTGCCTTACACAATATACGCCAACGCCCTTATCGCAGCCTTTGATCCATTTTTCTGTGCAGCAGATAGCAGACGCCTGGCTAGCGAGAGCAAGCATTCCAATAATCGTGCTTAGCTTCATCCTAGAAAAGATCAATAACTATTAAAACAATATAATGATAATACCAAGAGTATATACATACCTTGGAGTTTTGTTCGAAGAACTTAATGATAGACTGAGGCTGTTGATGTAGGCGCTTTTATATATTGTTTGTGCATGATGTGATTATCTATTAAACATGACTAAAGTAAGCATTAACTAGGGCGTGTATTGATTCTATCCCTATAACGGCACGCTTTCTCTTCCGGACTTTCAGGCTATCTACCGCATGTTCTCACGTCCGACGGAACATGTATAAAGCTTTAAACGCTCATAACTTCACACTAAAAATTGCTATAGTAGAACAGAAAAAACAGAAAGAAGAGGATAATAAAGGGCTTTTGAATGATATACGTAAAGGAGAGACATTTTAGGCATAATAGTAGGTTATTTGCATTATAACTTCCTGCATACCGCCGTTATATTCCGTCGGACGAAAAAACTTGCGGTAACTATAGCATGCTGACACGAACCCAACCCCAACCCCAACTCTAACCCGTGGTCCGTGCAACCCCAACCCAACCCCGACCCAGGACTAGGTACCTTAAATCTATCCGCCAGCGTAATTAACCCTAGTACTAACACTATTAGTTACGTAAATTAATTAATTGATAGATAGATGGATTGTTGACAAGTCTGGTGATGACAGCTGCTTTCATCGCACCATCTTCACTCAGTTCTTCTTGTTTCTTCGTCGCAGGCCTCGCTTTGACATCCTCTACTGCACACAAATCGTCTACGAACTGTTTATAGTGACTTAGCGGCCACATGTGTTCTCCATCAATGACGGTATCTCCGTCGAGGACGGGATTATAACGCGCGGCCTGCACACAACAGCAACCCTACTCCCCCCATATGCTCTCCCGCAGCAGAAGCCATCCTCTTCCGACTTATAGATATTGTGATCTACCAACAACAACATGGCGTACGTATCTTGAGGAAGTATTGTCATAGCCATGTCGACTATGTCGTCGAGGTTGAGTTGAGCGGAGAAGGTTGAATCTGCGGGCTGGCGGACGCGGATTCGCGTGCATCGATCGGCTTGTGCGGGACCGACATATTTGAGGAAGGTGGCGCGATTATCAGGGCGTACAGTTATTTTGTAGTTCCCAGTTTTCCGGACTAAGGCCTCAGGTAGAATACGTACGGACATGTTGTGGTAAAAGGCTTTAAGATAAGCTTTGAACAAGTTCACGTCTGGACTTGTTGCGACCGCATTTGCCTTCCTTTTCCCTGTTGGCCTTGTCCAAATGTGCATTAACGCGGTTGTTTTGCTAAACTGAGGGACGCGAGCAATATACAGTGTATTTCTTCTTGTCTTTGGCAGCACCTTGTTCCTCTCCTTCTCGTTCAGCCAACTCTTTGTGATTTGCGGCAAGTAGTTAGGGACATAATTGAGTTCGTCATATGGTAGGACTAGAGGCGGGGGAAACGTCTTGTTAGAGTGATTCGTGAATGTCTTTGGTGCTCGACCAGATATCGTCTCTGCTGCTGCACGTGTTGTTACATCTACCTGCTCATAACCGGTTAGTTTAGCAAAAGGGGATGCGTCGAGCTGGAGCGTGGTGTGCTTGCATGTCATCTTGGATTTGCCGACGAGACGGGTCAGGTAAAGAAGAAATTCAGCTGAAGGAAGAGAGTAATGGGAAGATGGTTGCCTAAGTGGTCGCCGTATTGGTGTTCCGAAGGCTATTCCAGTAAGAGACAATTGCGCATGATTCATGTACATACATCATCGTTCCAACAGCGACTCGCGTTCTTGGGGGCGCGCCTCTTCAATGACGCGCCTCAACTTGCAACGTCCGTCTCGTGCTTCTGACTGTCTTCAACTTAGCCACCTTGTCATCACCACAAGGGGTCATTTCGCCCCCAGTATAATAGGCTACCACCAATCGCCAAACTGTTGAAGATGCCAACATAGTGACCCGCAATCTTATCCTGCGCCCCATATGCCCGAACAATAACCGTGTCGGCCACGGTCGCAACCAGACCCGCCATGACTGCGACCCCCAAACTCCGTCTATCTCTCAAAACCAGTCCAAAGGTCGCTAACAGGATCCCATTCTGAACGTTACGCGCCGCTATCGCTGCGACAAGGGCTTTCTTTGTTTTCTGGTCTTCTTCGTAGGTGCTGTCTGCAGGCGCACGCTTGGCAGAAGGTAAAGAGGTGCTGGAGTCGCCTGTAATGGGAAGTCCGTAGCCGTCGGCGAAGAATGTAGGATTACGTAGGCCCATGATTCCGAATGGGACAATTTCCAAAGTTGCAATGAAGAGAGCGAGGCATTCTGCTGGGGGTGGAAGGTAATGAAAGAGATTCCGCGTTTGAGTTGCCATTTTGCTGAGAATTTGACCTTGGGGGATTCAGTGCTTGAAAGATTGAAGAGAATAGGATACTGAAATATATACACTCGAGATGTACGTATTCATGTATGTTTACTGTACGTTGAGTAGGCTGGGTCGTCGTTTGCTTCTATTGGCTGATGCAGGTCGGACTTCGGGTCGGGTGCGGGGATGCAGGGCCGACAGATTACTACTACTGGATCTATCACCGTTGACAGCATGTCTGCAAAATCCATATCATTCTTCATGCGCGAAAGGGTAAATTAACAAAATGTAGACGTTGTTGAGTAAAATCTTGCGACACACACGTCTCTGGAATAGATGAGATTCGATGACTGTGTTACGACTGCCGACCGTCCCATCTCGAACCAACTCCAGCGTGCAAAGATGAAGGGACCATGTCGTCGGAACAAATTCGATTGTCCAGGAGCAAGAAGTGTCTTGAAATGGAAGAACGGTGTGGGCAAATTTGTATCTGCGATAGCATGATGTGAATGTGGGTACGGGTGTTGTTGTAAAGCTTCCGCTATGATGTATAATCACCACATAATGGACTTTTACTAGTAAACTTGATGTCTAAATCTATTGACAAGGCTGAGGGAAAGTGTCTGTTTGTAAAACCATGTGGGTGAGAAGCATGTTTACTGTTTCCAAATCCTAGACGCGTCTATCAATGAGCGAACTTGCCATTTCAAAAGCCGAGCAAACGATAGGGTTATTCAATAAGTGTATAGGTGAACAACTACAGTATCTGCGAGGGGCCTATGCAATATTGCCGAGCGCTCCGAATGGGATCTTGTAGCACCATAAAGCGCAGTGAGTCAGCGAGATGTTTGCCACCCTTGGATCGCACTTTCCGTTTACATAACACTGACCAGCCGCCCCGCTCGCCCACCTTCACTTGCTCTGTCGAGCCAAGAATTAGTTAGGCTAGAGGTCCCCCACAATCAGCACTCCCGATGCTTCAGAATTGCGGCGGCCTCACCAGTACTTAAGCTCACCACGCTCGCCTTTCTTTCTACTCTCCACACACTCATTACTTAGCACCCAATCATTCAAGTGCGAATCGCTCAGTCAACATTGACTTGGGAAGCTAAGTGCGCCCTGGCCCTCTCCGCACACTTACCGAACAGCCTCGATACGCTTAGATCAAATCCACACAACCGGCGACCACCCGTCCAACGATTTGCGCCATGTCTAGCGGCGTCAATTTCTGGGCTGCAGGCAACAACCGAGTAAAGTCTTCCTCATCGCCTACTCCAGCCATCACTGAAGCTCCACCAAAGCTGAAGTCGGACACCATGTCTCAGCAGAAGAAAGGCATTGTCCTGAAGCCGATGAAGAATGGTACTGTAAACGGCGACACAAATGGGTCCAGCACGCCCGCTTCCACACTCAACGGAAGGAAGACTGACTGGGCGGACGAAGAGGAAGATAGCGAGTTCCTAGCTCAATTCACCAAAGACCCTCGCATCAACACCCTCGAGACCACCATTGTCCTGAAGGATGAGCGCGTCAAAGAGCTCGAAGCAACGGTCGTCACCAAGACTCTCCGCATTGCAGAGCTAGAAGCCGCAGTCCAGGACCGGGACCACCGTATTTACGACCTCGAGGCTGATTCCGACGACAAGGGAGTCCGCATTGGAAAGCTTGAGGAAGCAAACCACGAACAGTGCATCCAGGTACAAGAGCTCGTTCGCGATATCGCAAAGAAGGATGAGCGCATTGATGTGCTTGAGCATGAGCTGAGCCAGAAGAAGATGGCCATCATCCACGACCTTGAGCCAAACTCCAGCTCGACCGCTCAGGCGCCCACCAATTGTGAAGAGGTGGCCATCGTCGAGAAGGCAAATACCAATACTCCGATTGCAACTAAGACTCCTGATACTGAGTCCTTCAAGGACCATAAGGAGATTGAAGTTGAGAAGGCCATTTCAGATACCGATGTGTCTGACAGCTTCGAGATCGTTGAGGCGTCTAAGCCCGAGGAAGCAACCAAGGAAGCCACTGAGGCTGTCGCAAAGGAAGACACATTTTCCGTCAAGACCTCTCCTGATACTTCTTCAGAGAAGTCTACCCTCGCAAACCTCTATGTTACAAAGGACACGCTCAAGGTTGTGCCTCCCGCCCCGAAGCCGAAGACGTTGACCTTTCCCATCGACTTCTCCAAGTACGCAAAGAAGCCCACTGTGCCACCTGCTACGAGGCAATCACAGTCTCCATCACCAGTGTCTAGTAGAAATGGACACACTACACCTTGGGGGCGGTCCGCAAAGCAGGCGCGCGTCAAGACTGATGCAAAGCCAAACCTCAACCCATCGGCCGATATCCGTCAAATGTCGTTGATCGAGCGTTCCAAATACGCAAATGGTCCAGAGGTTGTTGTGAAGCTCGGAGTGATCGACTTGATGACGATCCCAAAGTACCTCCTCATGCAGTGCTCAGCCAAAGCTCTTGCCTACTTCGATGCCAACCCGGATGCCACCTCTTGGGAATTTCCCGCTGGGTCCATGGATGCTGACTCCGCGAAGGTGTGTCTCACCTGGATGGATGAGATGACGTTTCAGGGTCGTGTGTACAGCATCACTCTCAGTGCTGTACCCACCCACGACAAGAAGAACCTCCACATCTGCCATGTTGCACGTGTCATGGGCCTCAACAACACCTACGTCGGCCATTTCACCAAGCAGCTTTGCGATCGTATCCGCAACAACGAGGTTTCATATGAGTTCATGGATACGGTATGTGAGCTGGCCTATCGGGAGAACGACCCCATCTTCGACTGTCTGGCCAACAACCTGGTCAATCAGATGAAGGTTGGTGCGGTCAAGGACGTGGCTAGTCTGGAGAGGTTGATGGCCAAGCATGCGGCACTGAAGGGCAAGATGGACCATATCAAGTATATGATGGCAAAGCGTATGCGCAAGGCCAGCGATTCACGCGAGGGTAGTCAGTATGGTGGTAGCAAGGAGCGTCGCGGTGGTGTTAGGAACAAGGGCGGGTATGGTGGCAGTGGTGCCCCCTCGAACGCCGTGAGCCTGTTTGCCAGGACTCGCTGAGACTTGGTAGGATGTTGGGGTGTGAAGTGGATAGGCGGGTAGCCTAGCAAGTGCTTTGAAGCTGACCGACGACGCGAGTGATGGGCCAAGGAATATCGCGACGGATTCGGAATATCTTGCAGAGGTGGGCGATTTTTGTTGAACGTAGGTCTTTGTGACTTCAGCTTACAGTGGGGATGATATAGAGCATGGTGGTTCTCGGTGTGTTTCATATGGCGATATAGTAGAGTCTGGTATCTTGCATCTGGACGTATCTCTAGCCATTCATGGACAGACATGTATAGGAGTACAATGGGAGACTTTTCATCACAGACAACAAACACGCGTCATTTCATGAGACTTTCCGTATGATATTATCTCCTATAACGATCTACTGTCCCTTGTCAAGCAAGCTCTGGATGTTCTAGTCTAGTTATCATGTCATGTCATATCATTTGGATCTCTCAGCAGCGGCACTCAACCCCCTTGCGACTAACACACAGATACTTGACTCCCTTGTACGGCGTCACACCACTGCCTAACCCTTTGCTCCTCTTCTGATCGACATTGAGGCTTTCTACGCGAATGCCACTCGGTAACCAGCCCTTGACTGAGAAACTGAGGGTTGCACAACTGGGCATGAGGACTTTATTCGCCTGCTTGACCTTTGCGTCTGCATCGGCGGACTTGGGAAGCATAGATGAAGCAGCAGGTGCAGAGGAGACGAGAGTTGATGTATCATCGTCATTGTAGTCGTATGTGGATGCGGAGAAGGAAACAGGACCGCCTGCATCAAGTGCATCTTCAGAAGACGGGTCGTCTTGCCCTATTACTGTGCCGCGGAGTGTAGCTGTAGTGCCGATACCACCACCGCGGTCTTGGGCCATCAGACTACTTATCTCGCGACTGCTGATGCGCCATTCTATTGCTCGGTCTCCGGGCGCGTATCCTGCGTCGCCCATTCCGCGTGCGACGCGCATGTCGGTGATATTCTTGACAGTGGAAGGGAGAGGGATGTGAATGAGCATTTCTTCGATTGCAGGTGCGGCGGTTGTACCTGTCTGCGAGGATGTGCGTCCAAGGCCGCTTCTTCCGGCAATGGGTTGGGACGATGTCTGGGATTTACCGGTGAAGCGAGGGTTAAGCTGGAGTTTGACTTCGAAGTCGGAGCCGCTTGGGCCGAGCGATGGATGGACGGACACGGTAGCGGGTATGTTGAGTTGTGGACTTGCTTTCTTCGCTTTCTTGTCCGTCGAGAAGGCATCCAAGGCAGCAGAACCCAAGAGATCAACTTCATATCCTGCCAAGACGAAGCGGCCATCCGGCGGTACAAAGGATAGCTCGCCTGGCCGCGCTTTCCACTGATTGAGTCTGACACAAGGGTGGAAGACAGGGAGCGAGACAGCGTTTTGGATCCCACCCGAGCAACCCAGTTGTAAGAGTAGGTCTGGAATCCCAGAGACCTTTGCTGTGAAGGCGATGGTACCGTTTGCCATTGCGGCTAGAGGGCGACCGGAGGGCGAAAGGGTGACTTCGAGCGTCTCGACGATATCGACATACATCTCGTTGCTGGTATGCCTGACATTCGCTCTCCTCCATGGCACTGGCGAGCTTGTCTGGTTTGAAGTTTGTGATGGACCTAACCTTGGGCTCGGCCTTCCCCCCAGACCAAAGCCAGCGGAAGACGGAGCCAGCGAACTGGGCGTCGAAGATGGCAACCCCACCCCTCCCAGCAAGCTCTTGAGTAGATTCGGCGCTTCAACCACATCTCTCAGCGCGTTTGGCTCTGTATTCGCGATGATGCCTCCATCAACCATCTCACAAAGTAGCTGTGCAACGACATCATAGTTTCCTTCAATCTTACTTGCTATCAGAGGTGAACCTAGAAAGTCCTCGAGTACGTCGGTGAGGCGGTGGAGGAAAGAGAGGACAGCGAGAGGGTCAGTATCTGCTGAGGCTGGACAGAGGAAGAGCAGCTGGTCCTGTATTATGCTGTATAACAAGGTTGGCGGGTTGGTGTTGGGCAGGTAGATCAATGGGGGGCGTGGGGCAGGATGTGCGAGGTAGAGCGGAAGCAGGACGGATGACGACGGTGGGCGGTTGAGATATGTATGTTCAAGGAGAGGTGTGCTGGTGTTGTTAGCATGGCTTGCAGCTACGATGACAAATGTATCCTACTTGTGCTCATCAAAGATGTACAAAGCCTCGATTGCGCTCATGGTGAAAAGTTGCAGCTGCTACCACCAAGCATGCGCGCGCTGGGAGACGTCAGGTTCGCGTTGTGGGGCGCTCTTTGGCGGGGAGCTTGCGCGACTAACATGTCCCTGCATCAGTGCATACATAGCAACGCTGTACCTACCAAGCACAAGTCTGTTTGCCCTCTTTTCACCAACATGGCACAAGGAGATTTTCAGGCTGCTGTCAAACAGGACAAGGCCGAGTTTGAAGACTGCACGCCCTGTCGCATAGTCGGTATTTCCTCCCATCCAGGCGCATCGCCTCATCTTCTCCCATACATGCTAACCTTACCACAGGTAGCGCAACCTTTGTTGGCCTCGGTGTCTTCACATACGTCTCAGGTCACTCGCAGATCCGTGCAAACGAAGCCGCGATCCGAGCTAGCAAGAGCATATTCGGAATGAGGAGTAGAGGGGCCGCTATAACGGGCACCAGCGCTGTCATGGTTGGGTTGGGCATATACCGTTGGTTCTCATGAAAAAGGGGATGATGAATAAACTGTGGTTAGCATGTCAACGAGGTCGGCACATTGTAGCACATTGCCACATTGCCACATCACCCGAGCATGTCTGTCGGGTCAAAAAAAAAGTAAATAGTAGAATTGTTGGCAAAAGCCATGAAAGTATATCCTCTAGTCTCCTTCGCCCATCCCCATAAACTCCTCCAAGCTGGTACATTGTATCTTGGTAAGCCTCAAAGAACGAATCGAGGTATATTCCCCTTGAAAAGCCAGGAACACCAAATTGATGCGTTTATTAAGTTTGCTCCTCCCAATGCATAGAAAATGATCCACTAGCCCTTTGCGCCTCCTGGGTATGATGCAAGTCGTGATTCGTCGAATTGGAGTCTGTTGCCATGGTTCATGCAACTGGACATGGGCAAGCTCCGCCAGTCAGTTGGCTTAAGATGTGCGCCCACGCTTGGGTCCGCCCGATGAACCGTCTCGTCGGTCGTTGAAGCCATCGACATTGAAAAAGTCATTCATGAGCCGTCGCTTTTGTCCTGCGCCATTGCCGAGTTGAAATAGGTTCTGAGCGGCGGATCGTTGGAGGTTTCGGGACGTCGAGCGGTTCGAGGGGCGACGGGGCGTAGGGAAGGCACGGCGAGCAGCGGCAGATACATCGGTCGAGGCATTGTCGTTTGTTGATGCAGATGGAAAGTCGTGTGGCGCAGAGAACTGGAAAATGTGGTGCAGGGGCGACATGTCAGCTTCGGTCGTCGTAGCTTCCATCTCAACCGGTGCAGGCAGCGACTCGGATCGCTGTGATGTTTCCGCCACAGACTCGAGCGTATGAACATCGTCCATGCCGAGGTTTCGCTCCATGATGGGCGACGAGCTTCGGGCGCGCTTGTCGTCCAGGTACTCGTCGTCGCTATCGCTGCTCAACTGTTTAGGGAGAGCACCATCCAACCGCTCCGTTGCCCACTGGCGTATTCTCCATCCCTCGCCGTCTCCCACACCTAAATTTTCCCTGTCCAGGAAGCCCAAAAGCTCATCAAGAGCTTCTTGATATCCGTCGGCGCGGGCTTTGTCGAGGTCCGCCAGGGCCGACTTGTATAGATTCGTGACGTTCAGGGCCGCAGTCCGGAACGACTGATGCACATCGGGCTGTCGCCTCGTTTTGGGAAGCGACTTGTTGAGGCTACGCATCGAGTCCATGGTTGCGTGCACAACTGGTAGAGTTGCTAATGTCGTGCAGTCCTTGTTGGGCGTCGGTGGGCCGGAGAAGGCGTTCCGTAGTCGCCGGTGATAAACGATGGTAGTGGGACTGTGTCCCGGGGAAATGAGGTGATAAATTTGATGAAATAGGGAAGAGGCCTGTCACGCAAACGTGATGTGGCTATGACCGTTGAGGTGTGCTTTCGTGGTGGACGTTACTCTCTCCCGCGGGGTCGTCGGCGCTGTCACGTTTCTTCAGGCACAAGGCGTAGCGGCCAGCTGTTGGCTCGTGCGGCCAGCCATGGGGCGATCTTCACCCAACGCGATCACTGCCCACCCTCATTGCTGCCCTCGTTCACTGACGATTCACTGCATTACCGCCTATCTTCCTCATGTCTTCTCCCATAGAATGTCTTCCTGTTGAGATTTTTGAGCTTGTCGCGACAAACCTTCGTTTACCGTCGTACAGGGCCCTGCGTCTCTCGTCCCGACGGCTGCAATTGCTCGTGCACGCCGCTTTTGCCAAAGACGCCTTCTCCGAGCTGTACACTACCCTCGGCTCGTGGTCTATTGATCGTCTCATCAAGATTTCAAACCATCAGCATCTTCGCAATGCCGTCAAAGCCATTCACGTTCGGCTCCTCACTCATCTTGACTACGAGACCTTGACTTCCATCACCCGCCTTGGCATCTTCCCGCCACCGAAGCGCTTTCGTAGAGTGTCCGGGGTAAGAGATGAACACATCACCGATGAAACTGGGACGTACGACTATATTACCGGAAGCGAATACCCACAGCAATTGTATCGTGGCCTTGTTCAAGCTTTACGGGGATTCCCTAATCTGAAGGTTGTTCGCATTCGTGCCAAGAGCTATGAACCATTCCAGTGGCGTAATAACATGCCAGAAGGCGACCAGTTATTTCGCGCCAGGTGCTTTCAGACTGTTCTCGATGCTATCATTGGCAGCGAGGTAAACCTAGAAGAATTTGCCATGACTAAGGCCGGTCCTAACGCCGCTCCCCACAAAGGCGTGCATCTGTCATGTTCGGGATTCAAGATACCCCCGCAGAAACTACAAGCATTACACCATCGTTTTTCGCACCTTCAGTCGCTCACCCTTTCAGTCGATACAAGTTACAACACCGATAAACGATTACCCGGATGGGAACACGCAATCACTGACTTTATCACTACTGCGCCCAAGCTACGGAACCTGACACTGAGTCTGGATCGCGTTTTATGCTTGTCTCATCATGGTGTAGCCATAGTTCGATCGCTGGCTTCTGCGTGTCGACTACGCGAGCTTGAACAGTTTCGACTTCACAATGTTGCGCTGCATGGAGATGATCTGATTAAACTCATACGAGCACATGCCGCTTCACTGAAAAAGGTAGTCTTCTCTGATATTCGATTGCTGTGCGGTGATTGGTCTTCAATTTGGAATGTGTCAAGGGAATGTGAACGTCTCAAGTTTTTGCGACTGTTCGCGCTCAACGGAGAGAAGGCGCCTGTAAGATTTTCAAGGCGGTATACAGAACGCCCAAATATCACGCTGGATACAAAGAAGAGCGGTCAGCCAATGTCTGATATGCTGGACGACCTCATCGTCAGCTGCGATGCGCAGACTGAGCCCACCACGCATAACATTAACGTTCATGCTGGAGATGTTCCATAGGCAGCAATTTCACGAATACACTCTTCCGACACGAGCCGCTATTATGAATCACAACTTTACGTATACCTTTTCTGGTAATGCAATACTCATATAGGGCTTGGCGTTGCCACGTGCGCTGTGTTCCATGGTACGCGGTGAATATCAGATTGACCCATGGTTGTGCGTGCAGGAAATATTGCTATCACGTGTCATTGATACAAATTTGCTCTGTGCTCTTAGGTTAGTATTGTGCTGTAAAACCCTGCTGCCTTGCACCAATTCACTTGTACATATATACTTGCAAGCCTCCACTTTAAGCACGATGAACTCTTGTTCCTGATTCAAACCCGTTTTCTCCACCGGCCGACCTTGAGTAGCGCTAATAGCAAGAAAGCTTTATTCAACCCAGTCAGCACCGATCACACCAATCACAAGATGGCACCAACAGCCCAACTATCCAAGGCCGATCTCAAACTCTTTCTACAGCAACTACAAACCAACTCCGCAGATGTTACACAATGGAACTCAATGATGCGCATGTCACTCGTCCGCGGAGGACTCATCGATCTCACCATCTACGGCCGCCGTATAGCATCAACTTCACGCTTCGCCTTGATGGCCGTCTTCCCGAGCCTTCTCGCATTTCTGACGAAACATCCCCATGCACCCGCCGTAAACTTCACATTCGACGTACCCAAGGCGCAAAAGCGGGGAGGAGCAGTTACATCGCAGCTCACTCCAGTGAAAGAGAAGATGTCGGATGCGCAGATCAAAATCCACGAAGCGGCTATTATCGAAATTGCACAGTGGCTCACCGCTTTGTGCACCCCACGCTTAAAAGCTCTAACAGGTGGTTCACTGCCTATTGAGACGTGTATCCGCTTCATCTGTGCGAATATCCTTGGCGCTCCAGAGTATGTGCAACACTTGACCGACAAATTCGTGGAACAGTCTGCCAAGTATGCATTCACTGCAGTTGAAATGACTGAGCTCGTCAAGTCCTGTCGCGGTGAAGAAGACGCCCTACTCGTCGGCCTAGCCGCTAAGCTGATTCAGAAGAAGCTCGACAACCAAATCAATCCGAACTACCTATGCAGATTCATGGCAGTGGATGGGAATCAAATTCTCAAACTGAAGGTTGAGAATTTGGAAAAAGAGATGGGCCTTGAACGTTTCGGGACTATTCAGAAGAGTGAGAAGACTGACAACAATATGTTGGAACTTGAGGATGATAGCAAGGCGATAAAAAACAGCATCCGCAGTAAAAGGAACAAGTCTAGAGTTTACGAAGTTGTAGGTGGTATTGAGATAGATGGGGATGATCAGGTCGTCGAGATCGATGCAGATGGTTGGGAGATATTCTCCAGTGGCAAGGAGAGCGGTTCACCGGCAAAGAAGCGAAAGATCGATCGCAAGCGCGCCGGTAACGATTAGAAGGTTATTGAGTTGGTCTAGTCGATGGGAGGTTGTGTATACGGTTATCTATACGGAAACGTGACTATCTTCTTTGTGATCGCCTGATGGGGGGTTCGATTAATCAGATAAAAACAGAACAGCCGAGTTCCAAATTTGGATTATGCTGCACAGCCACATCAGATACACGTGTGTAAACATTAAGCTTCTCGGGTGACAGACGAAATAAACTTCTGGCAGACACCAGGTGACCAGCCACGAATACGCTCATTGACAGGCCACATGATACCACATGTCAGCTCTTGATCCGGAGATTTACGTATGTGCAGTGGCGCAACTGCGCAGTCATGAGGCAGTTACCGTTGGACACGACAGAATAAAGATTTGGCGAGGCAGTTTTTGGCCTTGTGGTAACCTGTTTTTCCGCGGCACTGACGATGAGGTGTTCAGAGATCCTGTCAAACTAGCCAATGTCTAGTTCCAAAGGACAGGGTCTGATAGATACGACATGTGTGCGACAGGGTTACCAGGTAGAGACTTAGGATAGACTGTCACAGTCAAGCATGCATGTTTTGATAAAATTCGTCAACGCAGACTACCAAATTCATGCTAAATACGCGCTTGACCGATTGATACTTTACAAGCGCCTGGTTCGAGAATGAGAAGAGGGACTTGAAACGATTGATACATTCAGATATGCAACAAAAACAAGAATGCTTCCTAGTAGGCTTGTGACTAATCCGACTCCTTGGGCATGTGCGCCCATAACTATTTCTAGATAGCAAACGCTGATCATCAGAAACAGCGTGGGTACTGCCTTGGGATCGCCGCTCGCTTGTGGTAAGATGTCGTTAGTAAGGGACTTCCAAGGATCCCCACGTACGGCATTTCACATGCTACCTCGTCGTTGGGAAGAGACAACGTTCCAAATTCGGGCACTCTTCATGTAGCGTGACCATGATCGGAAGTTTTATCTCCGGAGTGGCCGCATCCCAGACCGCAAACAGCAACACCATAGACCCTGGTTGTTTAGTAGAGGGGACGGAATCTGTCCATGTGGGCACCGGTGAATACCCACCACACCGTTCCAGGACGGTAGCTCGAGCATCAGGGCCGAACCTAATCTTTACTGCAGCGACAATCTTTGCTCCGGAGAAAGCTTAAACGGTGTGAGACCTGCAGACATGCTTGTTTCCGTCCAATCGTGTGCGATGCATAGTGATGAGGCGGTTCGGAGAAGTGGGTAGCGGGGCTGACCGGCGTGTGGAGGCGCGAGAAGGAACATGGCCCTTGCTGGCGGTCGAGGTTCCGCATGCCCATGACCCAAGTAGCTGGAACAACAAATGCGCATCTGCGTTGTCCTGGGTCTGTACCGCATGTTTTCACCTCCGACGGGATATACATAAATTTATGATTAACAAGAAATTTGTCAAAACACTAACTAATACCTATGTTCTGTATAGTTAGAAATTATTTTTTAAAAGCTCTTTGCTTTATACTTCTCTCTGTTCTTTTCCATTTTTTGGGTAGATTTTTCTTCAATTAACTTATTCAAGTTTAAACACGAAATTTGTTGACTTTTTTGGGGGGGGGGGAGAAAAACAACATGGATGTTAGGTGCATCTAACCCCTGCATGTTCGGAGGTGCCAACATGCAGTATATTATTGCTCTGCATGAGCGCAAAGGGTTGCGCCTAGCCCCGTGACTACTATCGAGGCAGGTACCTACGCCACGGCAAAGGCGCATGCGCTAACTTGGCGGCTAAAACTGTTAAACAGCAACGGCAACGACAACGACAATGACAACGCTCAATCCTACCATCACTCATACACAAGCACCAGGGATTTATCGAAAAATAGTACATTCCAGTGCAATTTCGGCTCTCCAGGGTCATGTCCGCTAATTCTGCATCACCATACCGTACACGTATCTTGCACAACGAATAGCGGGTCGTCACGTCGTCACCCATGGGATGATATCGTGTCGGAGCTTTTTTACCGACGCCAGCCATCGGCGGCTCGACAAAGGCTCGAGGGTCAGCGCCCAAAAGTGGAGATAAGATTTAGCTCGCATGTCAGCAGCTGAGGCCTGCGCGAGCCACAACATGTCACCATACCAGAGGCGTTCAACGTAAGCAAAAGTGTCATTGTTCCACCACGATTTAGTCCACCAATGCTACCGCGTGGAATAGTAAGACTGTGCAAGTGGAGACGGCAAGGCTCCGGTGAGAATGGGAACAATGATGAACATGTGTGTGTGTGGAGTGTGCGGAACAGTCAATATTGGATTCTGACTCTGCTGACGGAGCTTGCCAGGGTTGTCACCATGAAGTGCTTGACTATCGAGGGGCAAATGAGAAGCTCGTATACCTCTCAGATCCATAGGGCCCTGGTGTCTAGATACCCTAGTCCGAGCATACAATGGAATTGTATATATAAATATTGCCTTGCTTATTCTATCGTCTCTGCAGCAGCATCGATATTCCAGGCTTCGTTTACAGTCTCTTGTACCCTTGGTTTCTCGTACTTGCGTATTGATTTCATTCTCAACTATCATTACCTTGTACATATTTACCTGCGAATAATTTATTTCTACCCATCCAATATGCGTTTCTCATCAATATCTCTCTATGCTCTCGCAGCAGCACCAACCTTCGCCCTCAACATCTCCTCCAACTGCCCTGCAGTCTGGACCAAAGTTGCCGCGGAACTCCAAGCAGAATTTGCCGGATGCACTATATATGCCCACAAATCCATTCGCGCCACCTTTCATGACTGCATCAACAATGGCTGCGATGGCAGCCTCGTTCTGACCGACGAGTGCAGTCGCACAGAGAACTCAGGTCTCGTGTCAGTATGCGGCAAGATCCAGGGCTGGGCCACAAAATATAACGTTGGTGTCGCCGACATGCTTCAGTTCGCCGCCGCTCAAGGCATCTCCGCCTGCCCTCTCGGACCAAAAGTACCAATTCTAATTGGCCGCAAGGATAGCAACGTTGCAGCACCTCTGAACAGTGTACCGGGAAGCCGAGACCCTCTGGAATCTATCCTAGCCGCATTCAGCGCAAAAGGGTTTGACGCCAAGGATGTCGTTGCATTGATGGGTACGCACAGTGTCGCTGTCCAATTCTTCGACGACCCATCGCAGGCGGGAAAGACTCTGGACTCGACGCCCAACGTTTACGACGTGACATTCTACAAGGAGACCAAGGAAGGCACAGCGCCGTACACGCTACAAAGTGACAAGCTTCTCTCAAACTCGAGTCAGGTATGTAGCCCCCTCCCCCGGCCCCTTTCTTCCCCCCCCACCTCCCGCCGCTTCCCGCTAACACCAACCACAGACCGAAGATGCTTGGAATTCCTTCATCGACAACGGACAAGCGTGGGCAACCGCTTTCGTTGACGCATGGGCTCGCTTTACCGTCATTGGAAATGACCCCAGCCAAATGGTAGATTGCTCTAGCTTGATTCCTGAATCCAAGACCAGCAATAAGAGGCAGGCTGCTGTTGCCGCATTCACCAGGAGGATGAGTGCCAAGTGGCGGCTGTAAAGGGGAAGGAGGGCGGATGAGCCGGGGTGCAAGGCAAAGTTCTATGACATGGATATGTCTGCGCTTACCATGTCATGCCGATTGATCTCCATGCTCGGCGTTACTTTTGTCTTTTTCTGGCCTCCTCGGCAGTGTTTCGGCGCCTTGGTACTGGGGGATCAGCGAGAGAGTGCTTGGTGAAACCATCCTTTTCAGTGTAAGATCGATCGCTTAACTAGGATTAGTCTCCTTACCGCCGTATCTTACTCCGAGGACACGACGATCGAATTCAATATCGACCTTTACACTTTTGTTTGTCGTTTCAAGCTTCTCCGTGTACCCTGAACGTTGAGGGTCTGCTCATTCTAGCTTAGTGTGCTTACTATGACGCTATTTCAGGATCATCCTACAGCATATCTGACATATACTGGGTCATATTACGAGTGAGGCGGCGGAGCGGGTGATCAGGATGTTGAATTGTACAAGGATTTGGTACGACAGACCTCACAGAACGATAAACATGCATGTCCTGCATGATCTGGTGGTTTTGCGAGCGAGCCTATGAAGCTGCTAACCGCGAAATTGCCTGTCGTCGGTCGGTCGGCCTTGGTAAGCCGCATGCCGACGTCTGACTACGATGATGGTCCACAACGTTGGCCAAGACTGTCACTTCGCAGATATCTGTAGTGACTTGCCGGGCTGTAATTATCCTTCTTGAAATGATTGAAAAGGAATTTCTAGTACCACGCATAAAACGTACTTTCAGCAGAGACAAGGTAGGGAACATGTGTTCTATGCACGACCATCCAAAAATCAATGATCTCGTCCGTGAACTGATATTACTACGGTCATATGTGGCATTATAAACAATTCAATTCAAAATCACTCATTCAGGAAGCAAGCCAAGTTGTATCAAAAGGATTTCCATTGCGAAAGAAACATCATTACAAGAATCGAAGTCCCCCATCTAGGAGAAGTATATATACAAAATGAACGAGTGGGTTTTGTTCATCACTTATGTGGGCGGAGACGTTCACAAGAGAGCATCAATCATGCGGCGCATCTTAGCAGCGGTCTCGTTACCAGCTTCCTTCTCAAGCATAGCGATGAAGGTCTCGAGGGTGTACTTCTTCTCGCCGGGACCGGCAGCGGGCGAGCCAGTGGCGGGCGAGCCGGAAGAAGGCGCACCAGAAGAAGGAGAGCCGGAGGCAGGGGCACCGGCAGCGGGCGCAGGCGCGGGCGCGGGAGAAGCCGCAGGGTACGAGGGTTGGATGGCAGCAGGAGTAGCGGAGACAGGCTCAGCAGCAACTGGGGCAGTAGATGTAGATGCGGGAGCCTCAGGAGAAGGAGTGGGCTTAGGCGCAACAGGAGAAGGCGATGGCATGGGGCCCTTGCTGGGGCCGGGTTGGTTGGCTCCAGGCTTGACGCATTGGAAGTAGTAGGGGTTCCACTGCTTGCACTCAAGACCGCTATCGCACTGTCCAGTGCCCTTGTAGTTGATGCCACCGCACTGGTAGTATTCCTTGATGGGGCCCGAGGGCTCCGATGTCGCACTGGGACGGACAGCAGTGATCATAGTCGAGAGGGTTGCGGTACCAGGGAGCATGGTTGAAGTGCTGTTGGCGACTGGGTATGGAGCAGCGCTGGAAAGCTGGGGTGTTTGAGTAGGGGCGATCTCGGACGAGACTGGGGCAGGCTCCGGGGTAGACATGGCGGATGTGGCAGCGGGAGAAGATGCCTTGGCGGGGGTGGCAGAAGAAGGTGCAGCGGTGGAAGCTGCGGGTGCCTTAGAAGCGCCGCCAGGAGCGGGAGCGGCGGGTGCGCCTGAGATCTTGCCAAAGTCAAGGAGCTGGGGCTTAGCCTCAGTACCGCCAGAAATGAGAGCAGGACCAGGAGCGGGGTACGAGTCGAGATCGGCGTGGATAGAGAAGCCAAGGCCGGGACCACTCTTGGTGTAGGCCTCAGGGAACTTGACACCCTTGGGCTCGAGGGTACCGCTTCCAGTAACGGTAAGCTGGTAGCAGGTCATGTAATGCTGGGCACCACCAGAAGGACCAGCAGCGTGGAGGGCAATGGCCTCGGCACGAAGGAGGTAGTCACCCGGAGCAATATCCTTGGGAATTGTGAAGTCCAGCTTTCCGCCTACGCAAGTGTCAGAGAGGTATCATGCGAAGAAGAAATTGACATACAGTTGTAGTTGAGGTCCTTAGTACCCCAGAAGTCGTTGTCTCCCTGGGTAGCAGCAGGGTTCTTGGCCCAGGTGTTCTGGTAGACCTTGAAGAACTCGCTTGAGCCGTCGGCAGTGGAGGCGTCCTCGACCTTGGACATGTATGCGAGAACGGGTCCCCAGTGTGCACCTCCGAGAGCCTGCTCGGTGCAGTCACGGGAGTTGTGTTGGTGCATCTCAATCGTCACTGTGTCACCAGCCTCGAAGTCGCACTTGCCCTGAGCAGGAGCAGGGTTGGCGTTGCCTGTGATTTTTAGTAATGTAACGGTATCAAACGTCTTTAATATACTGACATTGTAAGGCGGTACCAGTGTAGCTCTCAACAGGGCTGTTAGACGGGGGCAGCCTGGCGCAGGTGCTCTCGAGATCTTTGCCGTTTTTCCAAAGTTGCTGCCAAGTGGCATGGGCACTAGCCACGGCCGTGATGGCGGAGAGAATAGCTGCAGTCTTCATGGTGTGTATGATAATGCGAGTAATGATGTTTTCTAATGATGGAAAAGTCGACCAAGCGACAAATGAGTGACTGATAAAAAGAGAATGAATGAATGCCGAAAGGGTCTGTTGAATGAATGTTCAGCGCAGCTGCGGTGTCGACTCAAAGCATGGTGGGATGAGGGCTTATATCCTACCAGCGCAGATGACAAGGCAAGCCGTGAAGCTGACAACCCGTTAGCATCTGCATTGGCCGTTTCGTTTACCACCGGCCGGAGCTCGAATGCGGCGCCACAGCGCCGTGTGCCTGAAGCAGCATGCATATAGATGAAGTAAGGAAGGGTACCTATGCCAAAACTAGGCCTGTGGGACTGTCTCGACATGTCACAGTTGGCAGCCGTTTGGACCTGATTGGTGGATCATATGCGATTGCCGCGGGGGTTGTCATGTAACTAAGGCTTAGCGACGGTTTTTGATCCCAACTCGGACAACATTTCACTTGTATTGCAGGGGCTTTCAACGTTCCTTCGTTGGCGGTTGGGAATTAGATGATTTGAAGTTCCAAGTTTCTCTCAACGCCTTGATCATGGCTTGGGCGTGAGGTGTACGAGCATCGTGTAGGCATTTTCGGCGTCGCTGTACTCTAGAAATGCCGTGAGCAGTGAGTTGTGGGCTTGGCCGTCTGTCGCCGACTGAAATTTCTGTTACCGGAGATGAAAGCTTCAGAACAGTAGCTTTAACGGGAGGCTTTGATGATGGGATCCTCTGTAATTTTACACGTCGGCAGGCAAAATGCAATGCACGTCAAGTCGCAACGGAAGCATCCGCTCGGCGCAACCAGTTCTCACTTGGCTGCACCGGTCGGTTTCTGCAAACAGGCAGACAATCGAGCAGCAACAACAAGATGTGACCCTGCACCTGTACTGCATAAGTAGTTCTTTGCGAGCCGGAAATTGTGCAAGACAAGAGAGAGAACATGTGGGTGCTCAGGTGTTTTGCGCGCGGCATCAAGTTGAAACGCCGGGCGTGGCGCTTCGAAACATCATGTGCGTGATCGGTGCAGGGATCAGAACTGATAGTGTATACGAGTAAGACGAGGAAGATGCACATACGACGTGTTTGGAATTGTCGTCTTCGCAAGCCTGTGGTGCAACAAGGTCAAAGGCTCAGCGGTCGTTCATGTCGATCAACGAACGGACCGAAAACAACTCGGCTATTCCAAACAGCGGCTATGACGTACCGCTCTGCCGCGACATTGACCACATGCAGTATCCCAGACTATCGCAGTCGCTGTTACGGCGAACAAAATCATTGTTGACTGCCGAGAGAGGCCGCAAGCTGTTGTTGCTTGTTCTATTGGTTTTGACCGTGCCGTAGTAGCGGTAATCTTCATCCGCGATTCTGGGTGGAGTCGAGCTCAACCAAAATCCCCTAGCGCTGGCCCCCCCAGCCCTTGTTCATTCGCGCCTTCATCTCGCACACACGCAGGGACGGGAGAATGGTTCCGCCAGTCTTGGAAGATGCGATTCCGATTCCCATGTTTAATATTGTGATGCTGGGCATGCCGCTGCACCATGCCATCTCCAACGCGACACCGCCATGATGTCGGATTGAGCCGCGGAATTTTGAAGCGTGACGCGTGACGCGGGGCGAATGCTACTACCGATCGCATTGCTGGTGATGCGTCAACAACGATATCGGAGATTCCCAAGGTTTTCGTTGAGGTACGGTACACTGTGTTGCTGTTGCCAGCATGCAAGGGTAGCCGATGTTAATACATTACGCAAAGACAGCTGGTTTCATAAATTTGTTTTGTTTTCCTCTTTTGGATGACACGGGAGAAGTCACCATTATCGGCGACGTTCTTGGCTGCGAGCGCCACTGTAGCAATGCCGGTGGTGGCGTAGACGAGAGCTGGCAGATGGGCTTGTGGCGGAGAGCTGAACGTGTGCAGACAGTACCAGTACTGTATAAGTAGAAGCGCAAGCGCAAGCGCAATGCAGCCACGAAAGCCATGCACTTAGGTACAGCTCCATAAATATTGTGAATCGATATACCGGTATGCAGGTACAGGCCCGACTCGTGCTTTGCCATGCCAAAGTGGAGCGAGTGCAAGAGAAAAGCAACCATGATGACAAAGCCGCCCAACGAGCCCTGCGTCCTCGTTGTAAGTAGAGAGAGAGAGAGGGTGACACGCCGCTCAGCAAGCAGCGCTGTGAAGTCGTCGTGGCAGTTGGGCAAGGCTGACATGATACAGCTATGCTAACTACGGCATATCAACACCAACGCCAGCCATCCAGCTCTCTGGGACAGAAGATGGCCAAGATTGCCTCGACGGGGGAACGGGAGCCGTGGTGTCCTCGGGTCGCCCCTTTTGAAGTTGCAGTCCGTGCGTGCCCAAAGAAACTCCATCTCCACACGCACTTCAAACCCAACTACGTCGGCACTCTGTAGGTACACCTCTTGCTTTGTTGCGGCAACGCCATTGACATCTCCACAGCTCAAGCGGCATGCCTTTCTGCGCGTGTACGTCGCTTCATGACGACCTTTGCTGCATGTAGAGTGATTGCGTGGCTACCACGGCATCGCTAAATTTAGCCATCATCTCAGCCATCTCAACAATTATCGACCAAGTTCCATGGCTTGATTAGCACAAGCGTTGCACTACGATGGCTGCCGAGAGAAGTCAGGCCAACTGCAACGTCTGAAAGGTACCTGTCGGTGCTGCCTGTCAGGCACGTCTCCGTGCACCGCTACACGTTCACTCGCGACCGCAAAACGGCACTTGCAAATCTTCCGGCAGTGTCTGTGTGCGCGAACAGGACCCAAATCGCGACCAGCGCCAATCGCCTCGTAGATCGACTACCACTTTTGCTCACTTGTACGCCAAGTGTTTTGTTTCCTCTCCTAGCAGTCTCGGCCTTTCGCCGCGTAGAGCCAGACTCGAGACAGCAGTAAAAGAAAATATAGCCCATCTCGGCTGTCTGTGCCACTTTCTCGCCATACCCACAACGGCAAGACCTGGATCATACCATTGCCTCGAACTTTACTGCCTCGAGCAACACTAACGATGCCATGTCTCAAGTCCATGCTTTGTTTCCTTGACGATGGCTTGCCCTGCGTGAATCGATATCCACCCACCAAGATAGCTGACCGAAGCCTTGCACGGTCCCAGATGTTTTACATATAGATATCCTCTTTGGCATGGAGGTAAAATCCGTTGTAGCGCTTGTCATTCCTTCCTCTTTCGGTCGATTTTGTTGTGGTGCTACGAAATAGCGACATATAATACTTTCCCATTGTTGCCATCATGGTAGCGTACGCTCCCTACATTGCCGCTTCGGCATCTCTTTCATCTGCCTTCTTTGTACCCACTCCATCCGAGTCCCTCTGTCACGTAGTTACTGCGACTGTCACTCATTACGCCACGGCCCGGCCCACGACAAACGCCCATGGACATGGTGGCCCATACTACAACCCGTACAATGATGCCCCCCTGCCGTACCAATGGCCAGGAACACCATCCAAAGACGAGATGGACCCTCCGCCTAAGCCATCCACCCCTTACTCCTACGGTGGACCCGCGAAGGATGCCTACCAAGAGCCGTGCTGGATTCCCAAGCATGTTAAAAATCTGACATCCTCAATCTCACACGTTGACCAGTCCGGCAATTCCCAGTGGGGTCTGATCGACTGCCCTCGTCTTCCAGTCGATGGTCTTCCTGAGACTCATGCCAATAGCGCGTCTCCTACCCCAACAGGCCAGAAGTATCCGTTCTACCCACAACCAACTATCTCTGGTCACATGTCCTACTCTGTGAACGCTTCAAAGATTTACTCCCCTGGACCTATTCACTCCGATGCACACATCAAATCCCAATCGCCCATTACCACTCCGGCCAGCACTCCTACAGCAGATCCCAATTGCCACACTATGCCTGATACTGGCGTGACAAGAACATACGATCTTCATGTCGCTTATCAGACCATCGCTCCAGATGGTGTCACGAGGAACGGCCTCACCGTCAACGGCCAATTTCCCGGCCCTCTTATTGAGGCGAACTGGTATGTAGTGTCTTTGAAAGTTGTAGTATGAGTGTTAATCATTGTTCTAGGGGTGACTGGATCTTGTGGAGAGTTACTAACGATCTGACTGACGAGGGTACTACTCTTCACGCTCACGGTCTCTTACAAATGGAAACACCATGGTTTGATGGTGTGCCAGCTGTTGGCCAATGCCCAGTCACACCCAACGGTGGCTACTATGAGATGCTCTTCCGTGCCGACCGTTATGGCAGCTCTTGGTATCACAGTGAGTTCACCGCACGTTGTTAGCGAAACAGACCTAACATCTTCAGGTCATTATAGCGCCCAGTACTCTGGCGGTGCTCACGGTCCCCTCGTTATCCACGGCCCCAAGCACGAAGAATACGACATCGATGTAGGTCCAATCATGGTCGAGGATTGGTTCCATGCCGATTATTACACCCTGGTCAATGGTACCATGAACGGACGATTCCCGCCATCGAACAACAACTTGATCAACGGGCGCATGAACTACCCTTGCGACGAGACCTCACTTCCCTGCACACCCAACGCCGGCATATCCAAGTTCAAGTTTGAGTCTGGCAAGAAGCATCTGCTACGTCTCATCAATGCAGGTGCTGAGGGAAACCAGAAGTTCAGCATTGACGGACACATGTTGAAGGTCATTGCTCTTGACTTCATCCCGGTCGAGCCGTATATGACCAATGTTGTCACCCTCGCCATTGGCCAGCGTACCGACGTTATTGTCGAGGCAATCGGCAATCCTGGTGACACTTTCTGGATGCGCTCCCAGCTCGCCCAGGGTTTCCGCTGCACTCTTACCGATGGCATCTCACCGAACGCTCTTGCGGCAGTCTACTACGAGAATGCGAACACGGACGCAATCCCAGAATCAACCTCGGATGTCACCCAAGAACAGCTTGAACAATGCAAGAACGACCCTATCACCCTCGGTATCCCGCTTTGCCAGATCCCCGTGGAAGAACCTGAGCATGTCGAGCGCGTCGACATGCGTTTTCAATCCAACGGGTCTCACTTTGTGTGGTTCATGAACAACAGCCCTTACCACGGCAACTACAACGTGCCCATTCTCCTCAAGGCCAAGCTTGGTGAGACCGACTTCAGGCCCGAGTGGAATGTTTATGAGTTCCCCGACGCCGAGCATGTCCGCATTGTTCTTGTAAACCACGCCATGATTGGCGGTCACCCTATGCATCTTCACGGCCATGATTTCCATGTCCTTGCTGAAGGCCATGGTGAGTGGGACGGCGTCGTCACCAACTCTGGAAACACCATCCGTCGCGACACGCACTTGATGGCAAATGCCCGTCTTGTTGGAAATGTCACGGAGCCTTCATACATGGTGATCCAGTATGTGCAGAACAACCCTGGTGTCTGGCCTCTCCACTGCCATCTTGCTTGGCACGTGAGTGGAGGTTTGTTCATGCAGATTCTGGAGAACACCGAAGAGATCAAGAAGCAAGACTTTGGAGCAGAGCAGTTTGATCTTTGCGATAGCTGGGATGCCTACTCTGCTGTGAATATCCTGAACCAAATCGACTCTGGTTTGTAATGATGGGTAGCACAGATGTGCCTTTCGCAATCAATATGTAGAGTCTCTTCTATACCCTTCGGTGAAGCCTTCACTTGAGATGACTGTTTCCTTTTCTTCTATCTGTACCTTTATTTAAGACGACATCCTTTTCCTTGACTTACTTCTACCTGTAATTTAGTTTCGTAGCCTATTGATGAAATCATTCTTTTCTACCATATGACTGTTTGACTGTTGTCCTATTTATCAACATGTGACTACCACACCTTTTTCATATCTACTTAGCTGATATCTTAATTTTGGAGGCTGATACTGCTCCACCACAAAGGGACGTGCATTGGGATGGGACATCGATGATCATGTAAGAGTGAAAAGGCTCGATAGAGCTCTCGCCAATATCATACAAGCGATGGTTCTTCAGTTTGGTACGCCAAGCATAGGTACCGCGGTACACCGATGATACTTTCACAGATGACACATTTGTGCGTGCTTTTCGGGACCAGTCCCCAGCCCTTGTATGTCTTGGTACACATGATATGAACGCAATCAAAGTGATCAACGTTTGCTCAATATGTAGCGTCTTCTCGGTTATGAGTTTTCAATAGAAATAGTCAAAAATAACAACGCAGCGTACAAGGTAAGACATGTATACCTAGACATATCCACAAGATCAGAGAGCATCACATGATGTCGTAAAAATGCCTACGTGTTACGATTATCGCATCATGTACTCTCGGCGTCCTCTTTACTATATGTAACCCTGATTTAGAGACATCCAAACATCGTCTACCAGTCTTTTGCTTCCCGCTGTGCGATGTGGTGTGGGTGGCATGAATGAAGCTGTACGAGTCATGTCCTCTCAAGATCATCATTTCCACGACACATCCATCTCCACCATGACATCACGCAAAACGATGTTTGCACAACACCATTGAGGCGAATCGACCCTAAACAGCGTCCTCTTTATCCATCACAAGAGTTTCGGGGGGGTTTTTTTCTTTTCCTAATTAGCGACATGAATACAGCTCCTCAATCTCTGAAGGTACTGCTCACAGGTGGCGCTCGGGGCATCGGACGTGGCCTCTTCCGACAATTCCTAAGCTCAGGTCATAGTGTTGTGATACTAGATTCAAATAAGGAGGAGCTAGACCACGTCAGAGAACGAGCGCAAGAGTGGTCGAATGGACGCAAGGAAAGTTGGCATGCGATCCACTGCGACCTCAGCAAGCGTAACGAGATAAAAGCTGCTGTGGAAGAGGTCAGGCAACGATTTGATGGGGAGCTAGATCTTTTGATCAACAATGCTTTTCCAACTGATCTGGTCGTCTCAGAGGATCGAAAGATGGAAGCTGAGGGCGATGAGATGGAGCAAGAGTGGGATTTGAAGATCGCGATCGGTCTCACAGCACCATTCATCCTTAGCCGCCTATGTGTGCCCCTGCTCGCCGCCGGATACTCTGCACCGTGTTCCCGAGGCAGTATCATCAACGTCTCCTCTACGCGCGCCTACCAATCCGAGTCTGATCATGAAGCCTACTCCGCTGCCAAAGCCGGACTTTTGGGACTCACACAGTCAATGGCCGTATCACTCGGACACCGCCACAATATCAGAGTCAACGCCATCGTTCCGGGTTGGATACACGTTATGAATGAGAGCAAAGCAGCGGATGAAAGAGGCGCCCTCTGGGAAGATGGCTTGACATCTGCTGATACCACATGGCATCCAGTTCGTAGGGTGGGCAGAGTGGAACATGTTATGAAGGCCGTAGAGTATCTCGTTGGAAACGAGTTTGTTACTGGGGAAGAGGTTGTTGTCGATGGTGGTGTAGGAAGAAAAATGGTATATCCGGAGTAATGACGCTCATAACGTACTCCAATTGACGCACTAATATACGGGAAACAGAGAATATTCTTTTACGTCATGAGCAAGGATTGAGAACGTGATGCATAGAACTCATTGTTCTTGAGGTTACTATATTGTGGAGGTTTCTCATGGGTTATGAAAATGTTCGAGTGAATAGAAAGCTGGCAATCTGAGTCACTCAAAACATTGGGCAAACCCCGCGCAAACTAATGAACTAGCCAACGCTTCGGCATACCCTGCCTACCTTGTAGTCACTCCGAGCCCTGCACATCCTAGATACCTAAAGCTTTCTCTCAAGCTTCCTCCACTCTTATCAACTGGATCTCCAAGGGCTACCGCCCGCTTTTCACCATCTGACTACTGTTTCCCTCGATCAAAAGACTGCTCCACCAACAAGTCTTATTGGAACCCACGATATCGTTACTTAAACTCTAGAACCATCGCTTACATGATATTGACGAGAGCTCTACTGAGCTTTTTCACTCTTACCTTTAGTCGTCTTTGCGCAAGCTCAAGGTGCGAAGGTTCAATACTGATTCAAAACTCCTCTAGCATTGCATTATCCTCAATGATGGTGCACACGATCGATGGTCGATCGAGTAGTAACATGCTATGTGTATACATACATATAGGAATATCTGACTGACGTACGATTGATGTTTAAAGATCACGTTGGGCTTCTATGTAAATCTAGCTACATGGCCCAAATCCATCTCTCAGTAAGGCGCGAAGCATCTAATCCTGTGCCCCCCTTCATCTCTCCTTAACGGCGTCTCCTCGTTAATTCTTTCTTCTACATCCCCTCCTTCTACAGCTTTTCTGGCCTCGGCATCGCCCAATCTCTCTCCTCGGCAATCTATTGCTTTCCATATCGCCTCTCTCTGCGACCTCATCGCTTGCCTGTATCTCCAGTATGTCTCTGGGATAAAAGTCTTGAACAGCCAATGCCCAGTCGGTAGAAGTAAAGTAGCACTCCAAATCACTACCGGTATAGTGACTTGGAGGCTTGCTAAAACATTCTGCCAGTCGAGGGAGAGCACACCCGCGATGATGAAGTATGAGTAGCCGTCAATAAGGTCGATATCGTCCGTATGAAGGTAATTGAATATGAAAATGCCAAACACGAAGGATGTAAGGGACAGGAAGAAGAAGGGCGTGCTAGGACAGAGTACACTGTAGGGTGTTATTGCCTATATTCGGGACTATCAGTATGATGTTCTGATCTGCAGGGTGATGTGAAGGGTAACAGAGAAGGATTTGGAGAAGAGCTAACAATTATTATAGCACGAAGATCATTGGTCTTGCAGATATACAATTTTTATCGAATCTGCATCGCTGGATGAAGTTTGTGGGGCAGCCGCTCTGGGTACAGCTGATGCCGGGATGGGGTCGTAACGTGAGATTGCGATCGCGCAGTAGAAGGTTATGATGGCGATGATGAGTTGGCAAAGATAGGTATAGATTCTGAGATGTCTTCCTGAGATGCTCTCGCCTTGGGGCATTTTAGTACCGCTGACCAGTATCGGCTGTTGTCAGATTTGATGGGATACAGTGATAAAACTGATAGATGTAGATGATGATTGATTGTGCGTTGTGTCTAAGTGTCTCTGCTGCACCAGGTCTACAGGACGGGGTGCCAAGAGCTTCTATGCTCTAATTGGCTGTCACAGCTGCTACAGTCACCGTGCGCGACCCGAGCCAGTTCGCGAGCCGAGCCATCCGAACATCATAACATTGAAATCAGCCCAACTTCATCACGTCATAACTCTACTACTATGGATCCGATTCAGAAAGCGATTAAAGATATTGAATCGCGTGCACCTGAAGAGAAATTCTCGTATCGCGAAGTCGCGAAAAAGTTTAAAGTTGACTGAATAACGTTGTCGCGACGACACTGAGGTGTTCAACGCTCAAATACAGCCGACACTGAATGGAAGCTCTCTCTCTACCTATAATAGGAAGCAGAGCTTATAAAATACATAGAAAGATGTATAAGATGAGGATTGCTACCTACACGAGAGATGGTATAAAATTTTGCTGGAACGGTGGCAAAGTGGGACGTCTCTTCGAGCTGGGTATCTCGGTTTCTATATCGCTATTCTGACGAACTTACTATTAAATGGAGCGCTGGAATCGATCGCAACTGTAATAGAGCTGACTCAGAGCATCGCTATCGCGTCTACTTTGACGTCCTTTATTATAAGATGCGAGAGCGCGATATTCAGCCTAGGAACGTCTATAATATGGATGAAAAAGGCTTCTTCTTGGGCGTTACAAATTGCTTAAAACGTATCTTCACGAAGGCAGTTTGGGCTTCAAAAGAGCGCCGAGCGGCCGTCTAAGATGGTAAGAGGAAGTGGATAACTCTTCTAGCTTGCGTCTGCGCTGATGGGACGGCGCTTCCGCCGTCTCTCATCTACGAGGGCAAAGGTGGACTTCAAGAGAGCTGGATCGACGACATAGAGGCTGAGAAACACGAGGTTTTCTGTGCTAATTCGGATTCAGGATGGACGAACAATGTCCTCGGGCTTGCCTGGCTTTATCAGGTCTTTGAGCGCTTCACGAAGCTGAAAGCGAGACGAGAATGGCGACTTCTGATCCTCGACGGCTATGGCAGCCACCTTACGATCGAATTTTTCGACTTTTGCGACGCGAATAAGATCCTCTTGATGATCTTTCCTTCTTATGCTACACACAGCCTTTAGCCGCTCGATGTGGTTCTGTTCTCGCCTCTTTCTGCTTGGTATTCGCAGGAACTCGACTGATAATCGCAGCGACAGCAGGATCTCGTTGACCTTAAGAAAGGCGACTTCTTTATGAGCTTTTGGGCAGCCTGGGTTGCTATAATGAAGCTAGATCTTATTATGAAGAGCTTTGAAGCTACAGGCGTTGTCCTGATGGATGCGAACGCTGTTATGAAGCGCTTTAACAACCACACTTTGGAGTAAGATGAAGCTTTACAAACTAGGGAGTACGGCGACGGCGATAGCTGGAAATAGCTGTTAAAGTTATACAATACTGCTGTCGCTGATATGATGATAGTTGAGGCAAAGTAGCTTAAGGCTTTATTCTATTCGCTTTAGACGCAGAACGACCTTCTATACTTTGAAAACGACGGCCTCCGCGCCGCTCTTGTCACCACTAAGAAGCGCGCGAAGCCCTTATCTACACTGCAGTATCCTGAGCCTGAGGGAAGCTCTGGAGGAGCTGCATTCTGGTCTCCGAGGAAGCTTAAGGAAGCTAAGGAGCTCCGCGCCGCGAAACTCGACTAAGACGCCTAGGAAAAACTCCAAAAAGCTGAGGTAAGAGAGTAGAAAGCGATAGAAACAACCTACAAAAAAGCTATGGCTGACGAGGCAAAGGCGCGTCGAAAGCGAGAATATGAGGAGGCTAAGATGGCGAGAGAGGCGAGGGCTAAGGAAGCCGCCGTCGCGAGGGCTCTTAAAAAGCAATAAAGCGACACTGCAACCACAAAAAAATCTTATAATAGAGTAAGTACAGCCTTACGAACAACCTCACGAAGCGCTGTTAAAAAAAGAGTACTTTGTTGTCGTGTTGTGGGTGCTGCAAGTCAGGCTGGGGCTGCACCTGCGCCGCCACCTGCACCGCCTAAAACCACGACGCGCGGACGTTAAATTATAAAACCATCTAAATTTAATTAGACAGAAAGTTTCGCATATATTAGTATATAGATATACTAGAAAATCTCGCGATAATCGCTTTTGTGGGTGGCTCTACAGCCTCATTTTTAAATGAAGCTAAAATGTGGAATGTGGCTCGACTCGCGAACTGGCTCGGGTCGCGCACGGTGACTGTAGGTCGCACTAGCGCATCCAGCAACTGTCCTCAGTCTCCATCTGCCTCTATGCTGCTATCTGATAACACCATGTTGTTTGACAGCTATCTGGATATCAACTTGCCATTTAAGCTATCAACTACCTTGCAACTTACTGTCAATTATGTTTTTATTCAGCTCACGTGTTAACACTGCCAGGTAGATGCTATCGTAGTTGCAGGGCAGTGGTGGAAGCTGGTGAAGGAAGGTCTGCCTTTCCAAGGTAACCTGTACAAGCCACACCAGCCACAGACTTACCCCGCATTCCTCTTGCGAAAAGTATCCAAAGAAATCACGGCGAATCACTGGGTCTAAACTAGCTAAATTTTGGATAATCTATACCTAAGGTAAGAGTGAAAAAGCTCGGTAGAGCTCTCGTCAATATCATGTGAGCGATGGTTCTTCAGTCTGGTACACCAAGGATGGGTACCATGGTACTGTAGAGGAGAGAAAATCTCCGCGCGCACGCGAATATCTCCATATCCAATACCTTCCAAATATAAAATGGGCCGCTCAACTAAAAACGCGTTATATTAGGCCAAAGGTACCCTGAAAGGGCGGTGCTGGCCCGGATAACTTTTTGACTCGCCCGAATAACCCTGGCCTTGATAACAACTGTCAGTAAATAATGGAACTCGGTGGTAAGCAGTCAATACGAGAAATCGGTGGCGGTGATTATCTGGTGAGACATTCGATTTGTACCAACGCCGCAGCCTATAGATGAATACAACAGGTGTACCGTGGTTCATCAGAAACACTACCATTACGCGCGATATTATAAGCCAATAGCGCTTCTTAGAAATTTAAAAGGATTAATGACATTTCAATAAGCATAGATTGAGTCTCGGAATCATCGTTATGTCGCATGCGATGATTCGAAACGATCATAGTGTGGTGGTGAACATATTTGAACAGGCCTGTGCGCCTAGCACCAGCCTTCGGCTGCTCCCAGCGGATCAACAGGTGCTGGGCATGTGCTTAGCTAAGCACCGAAGTGGTTGTGGTTCAGGGGTCAGGGGAATCAGGGTGGTTACCGCGACACTCTGGATCAGAGTACGAGAATCTCACAAAGACATACTAAGCGGTGTATTGCCCTCGCCGTTTGAGATGTGGGGAAATCGATTCATAATGCAGATGCTAAATGTTGTGCTTATCAGTTTCGCTCGAATGTTGCGAAGAGGGACACACCAATACGTACTCCTCTGGTAGTCTGATGGAGAGGGAAACAATACGGTTCCAGACCATAAGCTTTGACCCGTGAGCATTTGTACAGTAAGATTTCTATATGTTTACCAACAAATCACTACCAACTCACACAGTCAGATCTACCAAAGTTTATTTAAGCGCCGAAATCTTGCCGATATTAGGTACTCTCGGTGCTTATGGCGTACGGCTGGCTGCTCCCGAGCTGCCCCTGAGCTGCTCCACAATACCTGTCTCTCAAATTATATATGAAGGGTACAAGACTCAACAGAAGAGCTGTACAAACAACATCTCTCAACAAATACATATACACATAAACGCACAATGCACATTTCAATTTACGCTTTCTTTCTCGCCGCGGTCGGATCCGGTGTTATAGGCCAGACAATTAAGTATTGCCAAATGCCAAACGGAGCTCGGAACCCAAGTAGTAACCTTTGCGTTACAAGTATTGGGTGGTGGGTCGACGCTGACCCTCCAAGGAGGGGAAAGCCTCTGGTAAGATAAAACTATGCTAGACAGTACCTAAGATTGGATGAGTTGTACCTAACGATTTGCGATAAAGACCTACACATGCTGTGTGCACAGCAGTAGACTCGATGAATACAACCATGGTTGTATTGATAACGGAGGTACACCGGGGATTGATTATATAACAGGAGTTTGCTCCTAGCTGCGGGAATTCAGTTTTTCTCGCTATGAGAGAAGGTCTATAAAAACAGAGAAGAGACGGAAAGGAATGAGAGAATAATAGAGTAGCAGAGGAGAGAGGATAACATTAAACAGAAAGTTGTAGAATCGATGGAGCTTTTGATGAAGGTGATGTCGAGATTTAGTGGTAGATCGCGTAGCCAGTGTTGTTGATTTACGCGCCGTGAAACAGGTCCCCAACACCTTCACGAGGAAGTCGCTACTTAAGATCAAGGAAATCAACCTCGTTAGTTATGAGCTTACTGCTGATGTATTGACACACCAAGCTTGCCTCGCCCTTGGAATTCACTACACACATACCAACCCCCTTCCCAGCGCTCCCCCGCGCAACAATCTCTTCTCGTGCTCTCTCAAAGGATGAGTCGAACGCTGTCGCCACGCGCATCCCAAACTCAAATCCATTTCTCAAGCATCTTGCCAATCACCTCTGCCACAAGCGGTTCAAGAAGGAGATTCCTGATGTTGTACACTTTGAGTATTGGTTGAGCTGCAATGGAAATCAAGAATGGAAGAAGCAGATGATTGCTATTGATCAGGCGCATAAGAAGCGGTGTGAGGCGGTCATTCTTCGCAAGACCGATTGGGGGAGGGACAAGGAGTTGGCGGAGTGAGGACCGGATCAAGGAGAGAAGAAACTTGCTTGATTATGTGGTAGAGCATTGTCAAGTGATATGGTAAGGGATACACATTGCTCATAGTGTTGTGCGGGCTGCTTAGTAGCTCATTCATTGAATACTTGTGTTTAGTGATCTCAGTCAAAGCGATTCCCAGCTCTAAATGTTCCTCCATCATCGTCTTTGATGTCGCGCTCAAACATGTTTGATTGTTTTTCCATGAATGCCTCATTCCTACCTTGCTCGGAACTGAAGGTAGAATTCTTGGCCGACGCAAAGCAAGGATAAAGAATGGCCTCTTGGGGTCGCATCAGAGGGACAAGGTCACGCGATCATTCCATTAAAAGTGTCGCGGTCTTGCCCAGTCTCGCGACGTCGTCCAATAGTTATGCGCGTTCGTTCTGCCGTGATGGATGCCCTAGTTAGTCGTCACGTCATGTTGTCATGCGTTGTCCCTACCGTGTGCGATGGCTGTTGCGCCGTTATGATTAGCATCGGGCGTTCGGTAGCCAAAGGCTGATGGCGGACCTGCCACTGGCCAAACTTATGTTGGATACGCGACGCGGTCGTGTTTGTTTGTTTATCACGGGAGCTGGGTTGTTCTAGTATGCTTAGTGACTGCACCTTCGTGTGAAGGCGTTATGTAGAGAAAACGCACCGTCTTCGCGAACACATGTTGGTGTCGTATATATGTGCAACAATTGGTACAGTACCGACAACAGGGACAAGGGGGTCGGCTGGATGACATCTTTCGGTGAATACTGCAAGGAGGCTTTGGAGGAATGCATCAAGGGTCTCATGATGGCTCATACCCGGCCTGAAATCAACAGATACCATCCTCTCCAGGATTACCTTGACGATGAGAAGGAGTAGGTGGTAAAGTTGAAGGCCCAGAGCTGGGCTTCTGGTTGACAGCTAGCTACTGTTACTGTCAACATAGATATTCTTGCATCTCCGTATTTATTCACAGTTGATACCTATAATGGCAAGTTCCAAACAAAAGTTCAGATGAATGAAGCACGATTAGTGTAACAGCTTAATGATTTTCATCGCACCTGGGCAGCCACCACGTGCTCGTCTCCTTACAAAGCTTTGATCCATGCATCACTCCTTAGCACCTCTCAATAGCGAATGCATCGCGATCGTAATATGCGTATGGCGCGAATGTGTGATGGGTTTCATAATCGTGTACGCGTCAGCCCCACTACTATCGCAATAACTCCTCCTGTTCTTCCTTGGATATACCAAACAAGTAGAGCACATCCAGCATACTCTTCGAGTTCAGACGAGCAGGAGCTTGCATCTGCACCTTTGGCTTCGCATGGAACGCAACACCAAGGCCAGCGACGCCCATCATAGGAAGATCGTTCGCGCCGTCGCCAATACAAACGACTTGCTCGAGGAGGATATTCTCCTTCTCTGCAATGTCTAGGACGTGTTGGCGCTTCTTTTGCGCGTGAACGATTTCGCCAGTCAGTTCGCCGGTGAGCGTGGTGCCGTCCTCGGAGACAACAAGGTGGTTCGCGAAGGCGTAGTCGAGGCCGAGCTCCTGTCCCATCCAGCCCGTCAGAGGCGTGAAGCCACCACTGAGGACCGCCGTCTTGAATCCCAGTCTCTTCAGCGCGGTGATGAGCTCTTTGACGCCCTCGTTCAGCGTCACTCTTGGCTTCAGTGTCTCAAAGACGGTGCTCGGTACGCCCTTTAACAGCTTGCACCGAGCGCGAAGACTCGCCTCAAAATCTAGCTCGCCATTCATCGCTGCAGCCGTAATGGCCGATACCTCCTTCTCCACGCCAATGAGCGACGCGATTTCGTCAATGACCTCCTGCTGTATGAGGGTGCTGTCCATGTCAAAGACAGCAAGCCTCTTGTACCGCCTATGTATAGTATCCGCCTGGAACACACATTCCAGATTCCACTCACGCTCGAACCGCGACACAGCCTCATGTCTGCGTAATGTCTCCAGCGCAACGGGCGACGCGCTCGGTAGGGGGAAAGTAACCTCGACCACCCTGCAGAGCTTGCTTACCTCCAGTCGCTTACTTGTTATTGTGCTTTGCTGGAGACCCGCTATTATGTTTGTGAGGGTGACGAAGAAGTCTGTGAGACAGCTCTGGCTGATGTAGCTGCCGTAGAGGTTATCGAGGGCATTGGGGCCTGGTGTTGGCGGTTCGAGCGGGTAATCTTCCAGGTTCTCCGTGGGTACGGCGCCATCTTTCAGCGATTCGAGCGATGCCGAAGGGATTGGGTCGCCGGGACTGCGCGGTGAGAGATCTGCGTGCTGGAAGAAGTTTGGCGTATCGGCTTTGTAGAAGAGCGTTGCGACGATGTGGCTGGGCGAAACGTTGAGGGCAGGAGGTTTGGCGGCCATGATGCAATTGGCAGAGTACCAGATGCTGTAGCGGATTTGATAGTGATATGTGTCTCAAAATTCGTCGAGATGACTGTATTGACTGCTTGCGACGTGGGGGTTGCGAGGCGGAAAAATCACACAGGGATCTAGGATTCCATGCACTGCGCTGCCCCGCTGTGAAAGCCCCAGCATGTGTCGATGACCGAGCAAACGTCCGAGTCTGACTTGCGACGTCGTTTCGCTACTTCTTTTCTCCGAACTACTAGAACATGATCAACGACCATCGTTCCGCTCCCCGACGATTTCCCCGCACCCTGTGCATGGCCTGGAGGCGACCCTGCGCGGGGAAGCCTCGGCGTCTTCTAGTGCAGCATGCCTGAGCTGAATGTCAAGACGGTTGAGAACCACCGAGGATTCCAACGCCATCAACACATAACACGAACCTACTCTACTCTACTCGATCACCTTTCGTTCTCTCCATGGACGACTACAAACCCGAGAAACCGAATATTAAGCAGTCGCCGCCCATTGACGTGACGGTGCCATACGATGCAGCCTGGGTCAAGGACAAGGTCATAGTCATAACCGGAGGAGCGAGCGGCTTTGGCGCAGGCTTTGTACGACTATGGGCAAACAACGGCGCTGTGGTGATTGTGGGCGATATCAACGTGCAAAAGGGTGATGCGTTGTGTCGGGACATCAACAAGGAGAGCAAAACTGGTGGCAGGGCGCATTTTGTACATTGTGACGTGACGGATTGGCAGTCGCAGGTCAATCTCTTCAAGGAGGCTGTCAAGCTGAGCCCACATGGCGGCCTGGATTGCGTTGTCGCAAACGCGGGCATAGCAGGCCCGGACAATCTCCAGATGGGCAGCGACCTCGACGCTGCGGAACCGCCTCCGCCAGTCTTCAAGATTATGGATGTGAACCTCACGGGTGTGCTCTACACTACACATCTCGCCTGCTTCTGGCTACCTAAGAACCCAGGTTCTTCGCCTTGCAGTCTCGATGCGAAGCCTTCTACCGCCTCACCGCGCGACCGCCATATTCTACTTCTGGGCTCCATCGCGTCTCTAGCGCCCATCGCTATCCAGCCACAATACTGCGCCGCGAAGCATGCCGTGCTGGGCCTGTTCAGAAGTCTGAGGGTGACCAGCGGCCTCCAAGGCATACGCGTAAACCTGCTCTGTCCATACTTTATCGACACGCCCATCGTAACGACAGGCGCACGTTTCATTCTTGCAGGTGGGGCGTTGGGTCAAGTGGAGGATGTCGTTGATGCAGGGACGCGCTTCGTGGCCGACTCACGCATATTGGGTCGAGCGCTGTGTGTAGGCCCCAAAATGCATGTGCGTCAAAAGGATAACGGCGAGTGGGAGCTATCCACGCCCGGAGCACCTGGCAGCATCGAGCAGGCTGTCTTCGAGCCGTGTGCCGACGATTGGGAGGACCAGGACCAGTGGAACCGCACCTTTATCAAAATTTTGAACCTAGTGCAGACTGGAAGAGGCTGGATTGGGTGGGCGCAGGATATCGCCAAAGCGACACTGTACAGCGTTGGGATCGGAAGATGATGTGCCCCAACACGTGATCCGATATCGCCTGGGGCGAAAGATTGTAGGCAACAGAGTCATGTAACTTTTCGCACTCCTCAAAATTCCATATTCCGCAATGCGCGTCTGCCTATGGCCAGCAAGTCACGGTACGCAGCTGTGGAACAGGTGTGGAGGCGTGGCACCCATTCATCAACAGCCTAACCAAAATTCAACATTATCAGACACCCCCGGACCCAACTTATAACCAGGATCGTGCCATCACCATTGCGCTTCCTCCACGGATTCATGCGACAGTTAGCCCCTATCGGTGCCCCTCTGCGGATTCTGTGGATACAACATGTCTCTTCAAGGTGCACCGAACCGGCTATGCGGAAACGCTACGAAGCCTAAAGCTCCATGATAGGGTCACTGAGGGCTCTGGGCTTTATCGGCCAGACGCATTTGGGTTTCGTTGTCAAGTGCGGCATATACTTATCCGGCTCATATAGCACAGTCGGGCGTCATCCTAGTTAGAGAAAGCCATGTGTTGGCACATGGCATTCGTATCCTTGCTGTGTTGCGGCCTAGGCACTTTAATGCCCTGGCACGCGATTGCGATTGCGATTGCAATTGTGGACGCTGGACGTCTGCCGACTAGGTTAGCGCTCCCGCTCTGATCCGCAAAATTTAGCTATGATGTCATGCCGCCGGTTCCTGACAATAATCCAACGCCTTTTGCCTATGTGCATTAACGCCAGCACACTCTTTTGGACGCCGTTGCCGCTTTCGGTCGCTTTTTTTTTTGGCGCTTGCAGCTGAGTCTGGTTCCTTCAAGGATAGCTCTTGCGCTCGCCCTTTTCTTGTATCATTATCTCGTCACCAACACCGCCGACACCCGCGATCCAAGATCCAGACTGCGCGACACATCGGACCGTTCCACATTATAATGGCGGACCCTTCTCCTAAGCGCAAGGACGAAGGCCTCGTTTCGCCGGTCGGCATGGTGATCGAGGAGCCGTCATTCCCCAATATTCCTGGTCAAGAGCCCATCTCCACGCCCACACCCATGGGAAGACGGCCACCACAGACATTGCGCCTCCAAAACACGCAAACCAAACACCGCAAAGCCCTTCTGGCTCCATGGGAGACGCCCAAGATTATTTCGCGCCACATTCGCGACCAGCACAGCAGCGATGGGCGACAGAGCGGCCAAAGCCCTCGGTGAGGCACACACTTATGGGCAGAACGCAACGTACGCGCGAGAAGAGGCCTGCGCAATCGGACCGCACAGCAACCATTACATTCGACCCAGACTCTGACTCGTCTGATTCTTCCGACGACGAAAGAACGTATCCCAGCAAAAGCCTAGGACACGCCGATGACCTGGCGAAGCAAGCGAGTCGGAAACCGCGCGAAAGCCGATCCGGTCCATTCTCCCGCCTCAAAATCGCGAACGAGCATTTCAATACAAAGGGCAGAGTGTCGAGGGCGGATGGTCGTTTGAAGCTCAGCATTCTTGAAGAGAATCTAAGCAGTGGATACATTGCAAAGGCGTTGGGCACGGCTTTTAGGAAGCATGGCAACAAGGATGAGGAAGCAGAGAGCTATGGCGACGTTGGCGCCACCAAGATAGCCCCAGAAGACGATGAAATGGAACATGATCTTTCCAGGCGTATCAAGCTCAACATTGTGATTATCATCATCGGCTCACGCGGAGACATCCAACCTTTCATTCGGATAGGCAAGATCTTGAAGGAGGACTACGGACATCGCGTTCGGCTGGCGACACATCCAGCGTTCAAGGATTTTGTCGAGAAAGACTCGGGGCTAGAATTTTTCTCTGTTGGCGGCAACCCTGCTGAGCTCATGGCTTTTATGGTGAAGAACCCAGGCCTGATTCCGAATATCGATACCATCAAGGAGGGCGAGATAGGCCGCAGAAGGGCCCAGATGTACGAGATGTTTCAGGGCATGTGGCGCGCCTGCATCAATGCATCAGACGATGAGACGGACAAGATGAACGCGAAAATGAGTAAGTACTGGAGCTCTTCGTTGAGGAGTATTCGCTAACTTTACTCAGTGGGCGACAAGGCTCCATTCGTTGCGGACGCGATTATTGCCAACCCACCCAGTTTTGCACCGCAGCACATTGCCGAGAAGCTTGGTATACCGCTTCATATGATGTTTACGTATGTGCTATAATTCAGGTGTCCGGGCTGTTGCTAATATCCTGCAGTTTCCCCTATACACCCACGAGCCAGTTTCCCCACCCACTCGCCAACATTAGAGCCAGCAACGTCGAACCCACCTACAGCAATTTCATGTCTTATCCACTTGTGGAGATGATGATGTGGCAGGGTCTCGGTGACCTCATAAATCGCTTCCGAACCCAAGTTCTGCATCTCGAAGAAGTCAGCAGACTATGGGCGCCAGGCCAGCTCTACCGACTGAAAGTGCCGTATACTTACATGTGGTCACCGGGTCTCATTTCCAAGCCAAAAGACTGGGGCCCAGAGATTGACATTTCTGGCTTCGTTTTCCTGGATCTCGCTTCCTCGTTTACTCCTCCAGATGAACTGAAGAAGTTTTTGGATGATGGCGAGCCACCGGTGTACATTGGCTTTGGATCGATCGTTGTCGATGACCCTGACCAGTTTACCAACCTCATCTTTGAGGCTGTGAGGATGGTCGGCTGTCGCGCTCTTGTATCTAAAGGATGGGGTGGCTTCGGCTCCAATGCGGACTGTCCCGACAACGTCTTTATGCTCGATAACACGCCGCACGACTGGTTGTTCCCTCGTTGTAGTGCTGTCATACATCATGGAGGTGCTGGGACGACTGCCATTGGTCTCAAGTGTGCGATACCGACAATGATTGTGCCTTTCTTCGGCGATCAACCGTTCTGGGGTGCGATGGTTAGCAAGGCCAAGGCAGGAGCACACGAATGCATACCCTACAAGAAACTTACCGCCGAGCGCTTAGCGGAGGGCATCAAGCAGTGTCTCACTGATGACGCCAAGGAGAATGTCAAGAAGATTGCCGACAGCATTGCAAAGGAAGGTGATGGTGCGCTCAATGCCGTGCGCTCATTCCATAGATCCTTGCCACTTAAAGGAGAAGGAAGTATGCGTTGCGAATTCCTCGACAATCGCGCTGCGGCCTGGAAGATCAAGAATACGAATGTCAAACTCTCTGCACTGGCCGCCGAGATCCTTGTCGAGAAGAAGAAGCTCAAATGGAGCGAGCTACGTCTTGTTCGGCACTATGAGTGGAACGACTTTGGCGGACCTGGCGAGCCCATTACCGGTGTCTGGGGTAGTCTGATGTCCTCGTTCTCAGACGCAGCAGCTGGTGTTGGGGGTATGCCCGTTGAGATGGGCAAGAGCATAAGGAAGAGGGAGAAACTGAAAACAAAGAAGCGCATTGTTCAGAAGCGGAATGAGCATAAGAAGGCGACACTTGCCAAGGCGAACAGCAACTCACCCGAGGAGGCAGTGGAAGGAGAGGAACAGCAGCAGGGCGGTCGACCGAAACCTACTCGCGATAACACGACTCTGTCGAAGATTTCAGAGCCAGAAGAAGAGTTGGCTGATGAACTTGGGCGCGAAGCTGCATTTGGGTTTAGAAAGACGGGGCATGCCATTGCTCGTTTCCCGATGAACTTGACTCTTGCTGTCACACAAGGATTCCACAACGCACCACGTCTATACGGCGACGAGACAGTCCGCCGACCCCCTCGCGTAACCGGATTTCATTCTGGCACCCGTGCTGGCCGCGACGAGCTGGTATATGGAGTCATGGATGGGGTCACAGGCCTCTTCACTCAGCCCTACAACGGCGCCAAGAAAAATGGTGTGATAGGCGCCCTCCGAGGTGTTGGTTTTGGCATCGGCGGCTTTGTTCTCAAAGACATTGCAGCCTTCATGGGCCCCTTGGCGTATACCATGAAGGGTCTTGATGCAGAATACATGAAGCGCTACCAACCGACCAACTACCTTCGTCGCGCCCGCATTGCCGAAGGACAAAAGGAACTTCAATTGCTCGAATCCGAATCGCGCATTGCAGTCGTCCAGGAAGCCCATTACGGAACCAACAACAACTCGATCCAAGGGAAGCGCGAAGTGGAAGAAAACGTTACCATACGCTGGAATGCCCTTCAACAGACCATCACACAGGAGAAAACGCAGCACAAAAACGGTATCATTGGATCCCTTACCGGTCGCGGTGATGTGAAAGAAGGCCAACGCGTTGGCCGTAAGAGCACTGAGACGACGAAACGCGACCCAAAGCGCTCTTACGAAAAAGGTAAAGCGAGTACGTGGGCTCCAAACGAGAAACCGGGACGACAGGTTGATACAGATGCACCGACAAAGGTTCTGGATCCGGGCAATGCGAGGAGGAGTGTGGACGGTCACGCAAGAGGTGCAACGATGAACAGGATAAGTACTGCGCCTATCACGTCGGTTGAACGTGGGGAACAAGGGTATAGAGATAAGCTACAAATCCCGACGAGGCCTTCCGCCGATGGGTCCGATAGTACGAAAGTGGGTGGTGAGCCTGTAGACTTTGGGGTTGTAGAACAGAAGGCTGGAAGGAGTTTGAGCATCGATGGGCGGCAGGCAGAAGCAGGTGTTGTCTAGAAGATATGGCGATCGCTGTTGTAAGATGTTTTCATTGCTACATCATTTCTACTATTCATTCGAAGGATGCGCTCTGATGCATGCTATGCACTTTATGTAATTAGAAGATACCCCATTATTCGCAAATACATTGTTGAAGCAAGAATAAGTCTATTTGGCGTTGGGATTCGCATAAGACGTTCTCATGTACAAGTGTGACCCGTGCACGTAACTTCGCTCGCGAACACAAGACACAACGAACATTTGAAACCCATTTCCAGTGCCCACAACACGCTCTGTTGTGTATCTCAAAACATAAATGGGATGAAGAATGCTTAAAAATATCATTTCCATGCTTCATTGCATGGAAAAACGTACAAGGTTGACCCACGAAATTGCCTAATTGGGAAGTGTTGATTCTAGTGCTCAACAGAAGCCGTCTTGCGAGCCACCCTTCACCCCCGCCCCCAGCCTCCACACCACGCTCTACCACGTATCTGACCAGTGTACCATGATAATGATGGCTTGGTAATTCAGGTCCCATGCTCAGTTTAAAAAAAGGTATCTTTCCCGGATTCCAACCGCCTAATCGGGTAGGTGTTGATTACAGTAAGTTCCAAGTCTTCCGTTGCCAATTACACCTTTTTCAAAGGACTTTACATCCCCCACGCCACACTCTAATACAAAACATCTTTCTGGTCCCGATTGCCTGATTGGGAGGGTGTTGATTGCGGCGGTCACTATTCTGAACTTTTCGAACATATCCCGACTGTCCATGTTGCACTCTATTGTGTATCTAACACTTAGATTATGATTCTTAAGGGTGAAATCTCCTCTTCATATGCTGTAATACACTTAAAAGACCTGGAGCCATATGAGACATGGAAAAGGGGGGTGTTTCCTGCAGTTCCGTTTGCCCCACCCTTCAAAGTCGTTTTCTACTCAAACGGTGCGCTCTCCCATGTAAATGACAGTTATATCGTGATTTTGAAGGCTCATTAACTCTTTTCATATACTGTAATACATATTCGCAGGTGGTGAGATGTTCGTAACTTTATCGTGTACGTACTTGCATAGCGTGTCCATCACGTGACTGATTCCAACGTCTGCTGCCGATGACCATCTGACAGTGCACCCACGAACACGACCATCACCACCCTCCTCAAGTCCCCTCCCTTACTCCCTCTGCAACGAATCTACTCTTGCCTGCCACCTTGACCCCCAGCAACCAAATACTCACATCGCTCATAATCTCGCTCGTCGCTACATCCGCACCTACGGCTTTGCTAAACCAATTCCGCATCTCGACTGCAACCAGCGAATCTACGCCATACCGATAGATTGCTTTTTGCGGATCGATATCTTCCTTGGAGACGACGAGGAGACTGGAGAGTTGCGTTTGAATGGCCGAGACGACAATGTCAGTTGCTTGTGCGAGAGATGTGGCCGAGGAGAGAAGGTGCGACGTGCTATTTTGTGCAGCAGGTGAGGGTGTGATGCGCGCAGGAAGAGTGTCAAGATAGTGGTAAATGGGGCGTGTGCTGCCGAGCGGCGCGACAATGTTCAGCGCGCGCAGGTCTGCGGGGAGAGTAAGGGGTGTTATAATGTTCGGCCCAATAGTACTGGAGTCGACGCGTTCGGCTTCGCAGCAAAAACGTAGGAGTGCATAGATGTCGTTGAGACTTACTTCCTCTAGCATGCCGCGAACACGCAGTAAGGACTGCACTTGCTCGTTTTGCGCTACGTAGCCAACGCCTGTTACCATGCTAAGGGCGAGCGTATGGGCGCGCTGGCCGTTGCGCAAACGGTGCAAAGCTAGGTTGTCTTGGTACGTGTTACCTGCTGTGTAGTTTGCTTGTCCAAAGGAGCCCATGATTCCGGTGGAAGAAGAGAGCATTACGAAAAAGTCAAGGTTGCGTGGGAGAAGCGTGTGCAGGTTCCAAGACCCGGACACCTTTGGAGCGAGCGACTCATGCCATTGTGCGATGGTCATCTTCGCAAAGGACGAATCCTGCATAGACATTGCGGCTTGAATGCAGCCTGCAACCTGGGGCATTGACGAGAGAGAGACGAGCGTTGACTCGAGTTGAGACGCATTCGCAATGTCGCACACTGGGGCGTGGACGATTGCGCCTTGCGTACGAAGCTCGTTTACAAACTGCGAACGTGCGCAATCTGTTCCTTCGACGAGCGACCGTGATGGTAAAATCAAGTGCTTCGCACCGTTCTCAACCATCCACCGAGTAACGCTCTGGCCTATGCCGCCAAATGCTCCAGCGACGAGGTAGCTGGCGTCTGCACGGAAGAGTGGCTTGGAGGCGTTTGGTACAACCTCCATCTCGACAAGCTCTTCGCTCTTCATCTCAACCACGACTTTGCCAACTAGCTTTTCTTCCTGGAGAGCTCGGAACGCTTGCTCGATATCGCTCTGCTTGAACACAGTGAGTGGTTGAGGTGTGCCCATTTTGCTATCTGCGGTTAACAAGAGGACTTGCTCGAAGATGCCCGTGAACATTGGACTTTGTGCGAGCTCTTGGAAGTTTACGCTGGTGAAGCTTATGTTCTGCGTCGCTGGTGGTATCCCAAATCTCCTTGGAACCATTTGCTGTAGAGACAAAGACATCTTTCTCTCCAATATCAATGAAGCGGCCGAAAGGTGCGATACATGACCACGAATGCTGCAACACCTCAGGATTGCCTAAAACAATATCCACGCCTCGTTCATCAGTCAAACGATGGATATCGTGTGATAACTCGGAATTGTCGGCAGGGACAATGTATGACTCTTGAATGCCACAATTCTTTTGCAGGAAGGCCGCTTCTTCTACCGAATTGACGGTGACGAAGACATCTACGCACCCATGGGAGCTGAGCAATTTTTATCGCCGCTTGACCTGTCGTACTCGCACCGTAATGGATGAGGATTGAGCTGCTGCTCTTAATCCTCGCACACTCAACGAGCGCATAGTAAGCTGTGCAGAATGCCACTGGGTAAGCTGCAGCTTCATGAAAGCTCATGGTTGCTGGCATCTCGCGCAGTTGGGAACTTTTGCAGCGCACAATTTGCGCAACACCGGACGTGGCCACACCAAAAACCCGATCACCAACTTTGAAGCGGGCACTATTTGACGACCCAATACGGATAACAATACCAGCGATTTCGCTGCCGAATGCTTCATCGTGCACTTGGCCGAGAGCGACCAAAAGGTCTCGGGCATTTAGTCCTGTGGCCTTGATCTCAACAACAACATCATCGGCCGCTGTCGCATCGTCGCAATCAGAATTCTGTTCATAGTGCAAGGTGTTGAGAATACCAGCAGCGCCAATCGTAAGCTTTGGGGTTTCCAATTCGCTCCAAGGCTTCTCGACATATTGTGTCGACTGCTCAGAAAGGAGAGCTTGATTGGCAAGTTCGGCGTCGTCGACTACCCGAGGAGTGCACAACGAGCTGTCTATCTCGCAGTACTCGTCTTCAGGATCGGTCTGTTGGTGAAATAATGCTTTGACAACATTTTCGATGTTAACAGAGGCACTCCCCAGTCCATTCTGCGCGTTCAAACTGACACTTACGAGCCTGTAGTCTTCGGATTCAGTCGCAAGCGTGCGAACCAGTCCTGACACCAGGCCTTCTGTGGGATTCTCATCTACAGCGTGGTGCTGGAATGTAACCCAAATGAGGGATTTGGTTGTCTCGAGAAGAGACTTGGTTTTCTCTAGATCCTCTTCTTCCAGGCACTGAAGAAAGGTACCATCCAACCCTGGGAGGAACACACAAGTCGTGTCTGCCAAGTCGCTCTCTATAGCACGATTCCAAGGAACCAGGACCTGGGTCCCATGGCGCACCAAAAATTTCTCATAGACTGCTCGTGCGAGGCGCGTCTGCAGCTCATCCGCATCATCGAAAACCACACAGACAGTGCATGTTGACGTTGAAGGCAATTCGGAGTCCAACGCGATGCTACCAAAGTCTGCCGGCTGCCAGTCAATCCTGTAGAGACTGCGATACGACTCCTCGGGGCTGGGGGCGACGCTGCGACCGATTGTCGAGGTTTCGAGTTCCCCAAAGAAGCAAGCGTCTTGGCAACCAGCAAAAGCGGCTGTGACAGTGAATAGCTTGTTGCGGAAGCCACGTCCAGACACCTTGGCATGCGCGTGCACCTCCTCCTGATCGCATGACGCTGTGGCCAACGCAGACGAGAACCACGCATTGCTGAATCCTGTGGGCACCGTCGTCGCCGAAGAATCTTTGGCGTAGATGGAATATGCCGGGAATGTCAGTTGCAATATCGTGTCCAGCGCAGCTGGGTGAATGAGATGTGTATCGCTGTAGTTGAACTTTGCTTGAGCCTCCCAGTCGCGGAGACCAATCGTACCGGTAGCCTGATTATGCTTGTCCCATTTCACGTTGCGCATCCCCCGAAATGTTGGGCCGTATGCCAGACCAGCGTGGTTGAAAGCGCCATAAATCTCGCCACTGTCGATGTCGTTGCGGCACTCTTCCAGGGCTACCTTCATGTTGCGCTTCTTCTCTGCCAGAATGTCCGAGACACCAGCAGCTTCTCGATAGTCAACAGAGATTGACCCAGCACAACACAGATGCCATCCTTCGTCCTCGTAGGTGTATAGAGAGAAATGATCCCACATGCTTCCTGGTAACTCATCTCGCGAGTCAAGACTTGCAGTTCGAAGTGTGAACTGAATTTCGGTCCCACGAGGATCCCCAGAGAGCGTCATGGCCTTTGTAAGCGTTACGTCACGAAGTTTGTATCCAGACGCCCTGACAGCGCGCTCGCCGTAAAATTGTCGCACAGCTTCGATAGCCATCACAAGCATACCGGCAGCGGGCATAAGACACAAACCGTTAATCATATGGTCCTTGAGGTATGGCGACTGTTCCAAGAGGATGCGATTAGTCCAGCGTGCTTCGTGTTTCGTTCCAGTCTGGAGTGCGCGACCCGAGAAGTTCATGGTGAACAAATTTCGTCTGACGGTATTGAATGCTGGTTCTCCCTTCCAACCAGTACTTTTTCTTGTCCTCGAACTGGTACCCTGGAAGAGATGTGAGAAACTTTGAACTCAGACCGCTGCTCTTGTTCACAGCAGCAATATCTATTGGTGCACCTATGGTGTAGAGCTTCCCAGCGCACTCTAGAGCCGTATCGGAGGCTGATCGATCGCGGCGCAGTACACATGCGTAGTCAGATGTGACATCTTTGTCATGAGCCTTCAGAATGTCGCCTAGAGGGGATCGCAGTACTGAATGCGGACCTATCTCGAGGAAAAAGTAGGATGAAGCATCCCGATGTTTGCATATCGTATCCAGGGCCGTTGAAAATTTTACAGCCCCAGTAAGGTTTCTATTCCAATACTCGGCCGTCCTCAACTCATCCGTTTCTTCCAGACTGTCACCAGTCACGGTAGATACAAACATTGGCTGGTTTTCGGTTTGCTCCCCACAACTGATACCACGAAGAAGCTTGCTATACACACCAGCTACCGGTTTCATGTGTTGTGAGTGGTATGCGACATTGATCTTGAGAACATGGACTTCAATGTTCGCTTCTTTGAGCGTGGCAACCAGCTGATGGATCGCATTGTGAGGTCCGGAGACAGTAAAGCTCTTCGGACTGTTGTAACAAGCGATGGACACTTGATCACTTGGATATGCAGTATTCTGCTCAGTCATTAGATGTTCCCAGACGTCAAGAGTCGCCTGAACAGCAATCATGGCACCTTGGAGGGGAGTAATATTCTGAGTGATTGCGACAGCTAATCCGCGGAAGTAGGCAATCATCCAGGCAGACTCCCGGGATATTGCATTACTGGCATATGCAGCGGCGATTTCGCCAGAAGAATGGCCGACGGACGCGCGGGCACCAAGTTTCCAGGAGGTCAGCAAATCTACAATCGCGACTTGCAAGGCTGTACAGATGGGTTGGCTGAGCTCAGGCTGATGTATGGCCGATTCTTCCTTCGTCTTGTTGTAAAGTTCATCCATCAAAGACCATTCACTACCAAGAGACTTGAAAAATCGGTCGGCTTGGACTATGGAATCTCGGAAATTTTCGTACGTCAATAGTTCACGGCCCATGCCGTGCCACTGCGCACCTTGTCCGGTAAAAACAAAGCAGATATCCACTCTCTGCCTCATTCGTATAGGAGCAGACCATGAGAGGTCTGTAGTCTGTTCTGATGGCGCGACGCACACAGTATTCCATGGGAAAGAGGTGCGCTTTTCGACCAGTGTATATGTGAGATCCTTGAGAATGTGTACGCGATTCTCTTCGACTATTTGATCTTGCATCCAATGCTCCAGAGCTGTGATTGATCTCCGTACAGCGCGTTCATCGAATCCAGACAGAACCAGCAATTTCGGGCTCAAATTTGAAGCTTCAGTGAGATAAATGTTCTCGTCTTCTGTCTCAAAGGTTGTATGGGAAGGTGTGTCGGTCGTCAATGGAGAATCTGATTTAGGGTGGGATCCACCGATGCTCGTGATACTGTCATGGCGCTGTCGCTCTTGCTCTGGAACTTCGGAATTGGTTGATTCAGGGGAGTCATTGGTTATTGCTGATTTGTTTTGCTTCGCCACGCGATGTTCTTGGATACTTTGAAGTGCTCGAGTGCAGTGTCGGCCATGCAGCCCACGCTCTTTCAGAAAACTCAGCGCATCATCAATGACAACATGCGCATTTGTTCCTCCATAGCCAAAAGAGTTGACACTTGCGCGTCGTATACCATTTGTAGGCCATACCACCGGTTCAAGCGGGAATTTTAGGTTTGGACCAGCTAATGTAACAGCTGGGTTGATGCGCTCCGGGTATACGTTTGGTGGAATGATTCCGTTCTCAAGCACGAGAAGCGTTTTGATGACACCCGCTATTCCGCTAGCGCCTTCTGGGTGACCCATGTTTGACTTGAGCGCCCCAACATACATGGGATCTTCGGGTGTTCGAGAACTAAAGACACTGTTGATGGCGGCTGCCTCGCATGGGTCACCAACGGGAGTTCCGGTGCCATGCGCTTCAAAGTATCTAGTCTCATCGAGACTGAGACCTGCTCTGGCGTATGTCTCACGAACGAGACGTTCTTGCGCCGTCTGACTGGGCGATGTGATACTGGGTGTATTGCCGTCTTGCCCGCAACCGGTAGATCGGATGACACCGCGAATGGTATCGCCATCTGCAATGGCCTGTGAAAGACGCTTCAAGACGAGTACACCGAAGCCTTCGCCACGTGCATAGCCAGAAGCTCTTTCGTCGAAAGAGTAACACACACTATCCTTGGACATCATGTTCAGACTGCTGAGCAAGGCTGTAGAGTCTGGTAGCAGACACAGATTGTTGCCACAAACAAGAGACTGTAGCACGTTATTAGCTATCGCTCAAATACATTCAGAAAGTGGTAGCTCACCATGTTAACACTACCAGCAAGTAATTCCTGGCATGCTAGATGGAGTGCAACAAGACCGCCAGAGCACGCTGTATCAACGGTCATACTTGGTCCGCTGAAATCATAGAACCAACTCAATCGGTTTGCAAGCATGGCTAGTCCACTGGATCCTACGATGCGGTAATCACCAGGCATTTGTGCATCTCTCTGTGAGATTTGACTGTACTCTTGTAGTAAACAGCCCACATGTACAGAAGTCCTCGTACCCATGGCCGACTGCATAGGAATTCCGGCTATGAATTGTCAGTTTCAGTCGGTGATAGAACGTGGATATCTTACCGTTTTCAAGAGCATGATAGCTTGTCTCAAGTAGTAATCGTTGCTGTGGATCCATACACTCTGCCTCAGCGGGCTGAATAGAAAAGAAAGGTGCGTCGAACCGCGCTGGGTCATCTGCGAGAAAATGTCCACCGCGATTCTTGACTGTGCCAGGTCGATGGCCGTTCTCCTTGTAGAAGCCATCAATGTTCCATCTATTCTTCGGAATCTCGGTCATGGTAGACCGACGCTCCATTAGTAGCTTCCATAAGCTCTCGGCATTCGTAATGTCTTGTGGGAACTTGAAGCCGAATCCAATGATAGCGATAGGCTCCACAACATTCTCAACATCTGAGGTCGCCTTGATTGGCGCTTGAGCAATAGCTGGGTTTCTCATCGTAGATGGCCTGTCAATCAACTAAGCTCTTTCAGGGAGCTTTATGACGAGGAGCAAAGTTACTGGGTTGGGAAATCATGGGTTCTTCCACATAGATCCGTCGTTCACGGAAAGTTAGTGGAAGAGGTGGGAAAAAAGGGTTCGAATATTTTCAAAAATCTGGGATAGCAACGCAAGGCCATTACCTATGTACCAGAAGTCTGACATGCGATGGTTGGCCTGAAGGTGGAGTTGCGCGGTTGGCTCAGCTAGTGACTGGAAGCAATCAAGCCCTACATCAGGCCTCCACCGTGATGGATTCCGGCTATAGAGTCTCATCCAACCCGATCAGACCAGATGCCGTAGACATGATTCGATGCTAAGAGTAGGAAACCGCACACTTCCTGTGAACGGTTCATCAAGACTGTCTCTCATATTTGCCATTTGCGCGGGTAAATACAACCCCTGTGACAACCAATATTAACAGGTATTGAATCAAGTGTATCATTGTGTAGATGCTGAGGTGGATATGCGCATGTCGGTGGTTCGCTCCATACGGTTAACCTACGTTGGAGGCGTCTTACACACAGGCACGCTAATCTCTCCGTTGGACCAAAGACCGAGCCGAGCCGCCCACCACCACGGGGCCGTAAAAAGTTTTATGCAGGACCAAGGCCACGGCGCAATTGTAATTACAGAGTTGGGTTAGTTGCTTTGTCCGAAGCAGCAAGGACTGCCACAAGACAAGGCGGAAGGCGGAAGGCGGAAGGTTTGGACACAAGTGAACGGAGAGATCCTAGCACCAACACTGCAAAATCAGGGCCGCGATAATGTCAGCCTAGGCGGCAACGAAGACACGATACTGTGAAGATTCTGCACATGAACACACAAGGAATAATAAAATTGGGTGCTTCTTGCATGCAGTATGCAGCTTGTGACAGGCTGCGACCTCACGGCCCTCTAGTACTTTGTAGAAGTGCGGGGTTAGCAAATTCCTCTGTGTCCCAAAATGATCAGATAGATACACGATTGCTTATACGTGAAATGACTATAGCATGCAGATTGATTGCGTTTGGAACGTGCGAACGTGTATAAGCAGGTAGTTTGCCTCGGTTTCGCTCAACATGACATGTGATCATGTGAAGTGTAGCCCATGTATTCTGTACTCTTTTGGAGAAAGCGCCCAAGCCAGTAGGAATTCACCTGCAGTCCTACTCCGCTTTGGCTTGACTTTCTGGCTGGAGCCAAGAAGTCCTTGTTTATTTTTGGCAACACCAAGGGCGGTACGAACTTAGCACCCGACCAACAAAACGAGGGAGATATTCTGCAACGTTAGGCAATGACTACAGATGGCACGAGTGCAAGGCTCGTAGTCGTATAGACGTTGTAACGTTCAGAGTCTTTGGAGTTCGAAGCGTAAAATTCTAGAATTAGAGAACAGCGATTCCTTCATAACACGGCAATAGAGAACACGCAAATTTCACGTTCCTGCAGGATTCGAGATTCCAGATAAGAAGCGAGTGTGCTCCCACCGTACTGCACTTCGAGCCGAAGTAGCTTCAGTCCCATGTCGAACACTACACTGCTACGACAGGGTTCCTACTTCGGGAAAGGGATACATAGGGTTTGCTGAGCCACCACGTGTCGCATCAGCCGTCGGCATGGTCAGGAGCTGGAATGAAAACGCAGGGTTGAAAGAGCTGCAGCTGTAAGGGCAGTTGTGGCGTGTCGCTTCTATCCATGTTACTATTCTAATGACTAGTGAAAAGGCGAGATCTGCGTGGCTCTAGAGATCTGAGGAGTCTTTGTTGCTTGGTGGAAAGGCGTCATTGAAGTGTATTGTGTTCTTTATTCAAAGTCATGTTGCATAGGCTCGTGGCTCATCAAATTTCACATAACGGCAAGGTAAGGGTTGATGTTCAGCGCAGGGTCGAACTCTCGCCTAGTATCTCGGGATATCCAGTAGAGCGAAGGTCATGTCCTGGTTCTCGGAAGTGCCCTGAGGCGTGCCCTGAGGCTGCTTGGATCCTGGCGGGGTTGTCGTAAGTGAGGGGCAAATGCGGCTCAATCGTGCAGCTCGTGTTTCGAGCTCTCTTCGGCGGCATGCATTGCTCCCTGATGGCGCGGGGCAGGCGCGGGGCAGCACCTGCCTTCTAAGCTCTCATGTACACGGCGACCTCCGACGCTTACTGACGGCATGAGCGAGGCGATGGCGATTCTTGTGCAGTCCCCCATCCTACAGCCTCGCCCCCACCAAACTTGACAATTGACCAACCTCACGATGACTGCGGAAAATGTGCAAGGGCTCACGTCAGAGCAACTGGCCTTCTTCAATCAAAATGGTTATCTGTTGATACCAGATGCGCTATCGCAAGATACTGTGAAGCAGCTCTTGGAAGACACCAACAAGATGCTCAACGAATTTCCACTCGACGAACATCCCATGACCAAGTTCTCGACTGGTGGTGACGACGGCGCAGATCATGTGGGGGACAGCTACTTCCTGGAATCTGGGGACAAAGTGCGTTTCTTCTTCGAAGAAGGTAGGCTGTTCATTGAAAGCTCCCTTGAACGCCGACATGCTAAAACAAACATCACCAGACGCCTTTGACAAATCCGGATCTCTGACAAAGCCCAAACACAGAGCGATAAACAAAATCGGCCATTATCTTCACGAGCTGTCCCCGTCCTTTCGCAGCATCTCTCTCTCCGCTCAGAATGCCGCAATAGCTTCGTCGCTCGGCTTCCGCGACCCGCGTGTCCTACAGTCCATGGTCATCTGCAAACAACCTGAAATTGGCGGTGCGGTACCGCCACACCAAGATAGCACCTTCTTGTATACAGACCCGCCGAGTGCGGTAGGCTGGTGGTATGCGCTCGAAGACGCGACCAAGGAGAATGGATGTCTGAGTTTCGCTGCCGGTAGTCACAAGCGCGCTCCTATCGAGAAGAGGTTTGTCAGAACTGGCAATGGGACTGGATTTATCGACAATGAAGGTGCCAAATTCCCAAAGAGCATGGCCCCAGAGATAAATGGGGAGAAGGAGTATGAGATGGTGGAGAAGGAGGAGAGGTACGATATTGGGGAGGTCAAGGCTGGAACGCTGGTCTTGATTCATGGCAACATTCTGCACAAGAGCGAGAAGAACACCAGCGAGAAGAGCAGGAACATCTACACATTCCACGTTATCGAGGGCGAGGAGAAGTATGACCAACGAAACTGGCTGCAGCCGCCCGAGAAGGGGTTTTCGAGATTATCGCAGGGGAAGACGTCGGCGAATGGCGCGACTAATAGACTTGCAAAGGACTGGTAGGAGTAGTAATACGATTCTTGGCATCTATGAGGTTTTGCTCTGTACACACAGCCCAATGCCCCCGAGGACGAATGCCATACCAATCCATGTGTCTGTCTCTCGTCAGCTTTATGCACTACGCCGCGTCCCGCATACAGCTTACCTCGGCTTATGACCTTTTTCTCCGCCCACCACTCTCCCAGCACTGTGAACATGAATGCGAGCGAGTTTGTGATGGGCACCGTAAGGCTCAGCTCGGCCTTTCCGATTAGTATGAAGAACCACACGCTGCCCGTCACATTGAGCAGGAGTGGGATAGCGTAAGCTGGTCTACTCAAGACGCCAATCACAGCATATAGGACGCCGAGAACCTTTTTCTTCAGCCAAGAGTTGTTCGGATCGGTGAGGGCGGGGCGTTGGGGAGGCGTGTAGTTCCTGATGCTCGAGTTAGTTTCCTTCAATTCAAATCTTGAGATGGCGTTGGATACGAAGGTGCTCGTAAATCCAAGGGAAGAAGCATACATGGCGGCTTTGCGCATAAACGGTGTCGTAAGTCCCCAGCATGCGCCCACCATTAGAAAGCCGAGGATCCAGCGGAAGATGGACGGTTGGGCGTCGTTGGCCATGGGCGTGTCGGGATCCATTGCGTCACGAGAAAAAAGCCTCAGAGACTCTGTCCACGGTATGTGCATATAAAGAATGGTAATGCGACACTAAGTAAAACACAATGGCATGCGTCGTGGTTGTTGTTGACGTGGAGCTCGAGTTGGCTGAACCCGCGCGACCGCCTGTGTTTGTTCGCTCATGGCGTGCCCCGGCCGAGCACAAGCCTCAAAACCGATGAGCTCCTGAGCCTACCACCGGCATTGTCACAACGGCCGATGAAACACAGTCGAGGAGATTACGCAATTTCTATTCGCGAAGATGCGAGTACTCTTCAACTGCTATCTGCAGAATGGAGGTTACGTCAACAAAATCAAAGAACATCGTCGCGTCTGGGCGCCCACCATCAATCCTACACCTGTAATAGATTTGAGCTGCAGTAATTGGACTAACGAATAGTTCACTTTATCGAATTTCCATTGTCAAGCAGGTCTAGCCACAACCAATTGACCTGGAGTTCAAACATCCTGCAAGGCCTGTACCTTTCATCCGCCGTCCTGGACCAGTCCCCTCACTCTCTATTAGCATTTTCTCTAGTCAGCCTATCACATTGCTTTGCTGGGTTTCTAAGAGTGCATCGCTATTGCTGGCTGGGAACTGTTTGCGGCATGTGTGCTCATCGCATTCCAGACCATCGGTAGTGGCGGGTTTTTCTTCATTGCTATGAACACCATGAGATCATGCTGGACCTCGTCAACGACCTCACCGGTCAAGCTACTACATGACTGCACTCCCCTCTTCAACGAAACGTCGCGAAACCACTCTCAGGGTGCCCTCTGCGCTTCACACACAGGCCGAACCTTGATGCATACAAAGAGATGGCTAGGAACAAAGAAGCCAAGCTACAAGTCGATTGTCGTGTAACATACTCTCGCAGGCTAGGCGACGAAGCTCAGGAATGTAACCTCAGGTCCAGTATGTGGCTGCATGCAGCGTACATACCCGCGTCGCGAGTTACCCAACCACCTGGTAATCCCCAGATTTCTGATGTTTGACACCTTTGGGCAGTGCAAACGCCTCAAAACTCTTGAAACCAAAGGGCTGGGGCGCAGGTCACCACCCATTCCAACCCTGGGTCAACCCAAATGGACCTAGTACGCTAAGTATAGATGGAATGAGCCCCAAGTGGGAGATGGCTGGTAAGGAACTCCCCGTTTTGGCCTGTAGGATTATATATCTCTACTGTAATGTTTGTTTAGCATGTTTGTCTTTTGGCATCATTGGCGCGCTACAGAAGTCGTTCCTGCAGGCTCGCAACCATCACAGCATAATCGCCAGCAAGGTACAAGTACCGTGTCACATTCATCGCATTCACTTCTCGCCTCTTCACCGAATACTTGCAACATACCCCTCCCACCTACCGTCTACCCGGTCACAGCAGGCATCCCACACGTGACCACTTCATGACATCGCTACGACACCGAATCAATACTATACCAATGCGGCCGATCAACAACAAAGAAGTGGAGGTCATGGATCTGGAGCGCCTTATTGCAGAATTCGTCGACCCAGACATGCTCCACCACTTCAGCGACTCGACCCCAGATCAAGATCTGGCACATCTCTTTGACCTTCCTTCGTCGAATGAGAGTGAGCCATTCGACACTGTGCCTATACCCGATTGGAACACGCACGCTACTTGGCACAAGGCTCTCGAGGACAGCCAACAAAACCCAATCTCAGCCCGATGCGATAATTCTACCTCATCTATCTACCTGAGTTCAGCTACCGGGAAAGAGTCTCATAGCGATTCCGAGTTGTTGAGTTTCGACGACATCTTCGAGGCTACTAGAAACCAATTGAGGTCCATCTCCCAGCCTTCCACACCACGACCGCACACATCTGCACGATCTGTCAAGAAGGCTATTTCTTTCCACAATCAAAAGGCAGTCCGTGGAGTCACAAAGTTACCCAAGAAGTCGCCTGCGGCATCTTTTGCGAAGATGATGCAGCCATCTTACCACCGCTCTCCCATCCCAGACATATGGACCAGAAAGGCAGAAAGCACAAAAGGATCCTTCCAACGCTGCTCATCTCAAGAAATGGTTTCGCCTCCTCTTTCTTCCAAAGTTGCCCAACAAGAAAGTAGCAATGATCTCTTTGCTCCGTATTCGCAGCCGCAAGTTTATACCCACACTTGCTCACCTATCCCCCACGACGAATCCGATTTGTCAAATTACCAGTTGACGCCATCGGCATCACCGGCAATTGGTATCTACAATGACAATGACAACGACAAGAGCTTCCGCAGTAACATGGGCCTAGTATTGAGCTCTTCGTCGGCATCAAGTGCGGCCTTTTCAGCCTTGCAAACCCCGCCCTCGTCTCTTCCCTTGCCCATGACAACATGGGGTCCAGAAACTTCGCCAGGCTTAGATTTTAGCTTCTCAGCCTCGCCCGAATTTTCAAACGATACCAAGACAGCTGGATGGTGGGATGACCAGATCGCCACCTCGCAGCCTTCCCACCCGACGAGCATTCACGAAGGCAACTCCCGTTGCACAAGTCAGAACATGGGACTAGGTATCACATGTGACTCATCCTTTGGTTTCAATGTGAACAGCACTGGACTTCCCGTTCCCAGCGCCTCAGCCTCATTCGAAATGCCCACCTTCAGCACATACCCCACGCTTTCTCATGCCCCCCAACAACAGGTAGATCAGATGATCCCAATTGGCCGCCCGATTTCTCGCTCTCCATCACCGAATACACAGCCGCGCTTCCACCGCCGGCGTCCATCAACAAACTCGCACCCCCACCACCGCACTAGCTCATCTTCGCAACGCCGCAAATCTAGCAACGGGTCTACCTACTCTTCGCGCCAGATGAGCAGTACAGGTGGCAGCGATGGCTTTGTGAATTTCACACCAGACGATAGCAGGAAGATTCTTACCGGTGTTGCGCCCAGCGGGTCCAGCAAAACAAAGGCAAGAAGGGAAAAGGAGGCTGCTGATAAGCGGCGCAAGATTAGTCAGGCAGCCATGAAGGCTGTGATTGAGGCTGGTGGGGATATTAATAGTCTTCGGAGGTTGGAGAGAGAGGCCTTTCTTGCTATGGAGGGATGATGGGCCGCAATATGGTTTCGGTGTTGATTTTTCGTTCGGAAACGGAATCGCTTTGCATTGAAAGAACTGGATTCAGTTTGGCACATACAAGTATGGGGACGGTAATGTGTTCATATCATGATGAAGTATACACCGCCAAACTAATCCTCTAATCATATCTTTGGCCCACTTAATCTATCATTGTCTTTGTGGATATACGCCTCTGTGGGTATCGCGTTGGGGCTATGTGATCCGTGATGCTTTGTCCGGGTGGTTTCTGAGACGTATTCGTACGTATCCACTACACTCGCCATGCGGTTGGTGTTGGTTTCCTGTCGATCAGGGCTCGCTTCACTCAGGATGCATCTGCGCTTCCGCTTCGAGCCTGCCCAGTACAGTCTCCACAATGCCCTTTGCACCAATACCCCGCTCAACACCACCCAGACTGTTCTCTTCAGCTTCTAGCTCCACCGCACCCTCGTAAACCTTTACAATCATGTCTTCATCGACCTTGGCACCACATGCGACTAGGCCACGAATCAGCGTGCTGACTCTCGTAATTTCGCGCATAACCGCCGGCTCGATATCGTCATTTTGACTCGAATAGAGCGTCTCGGTGACGCTCTCGTCCAGTCGATTGATGCCCATTTCCTTGGGATCTGCGTTCGTGGTAATGTGTTTGCTGATGAAGATGTATCCGTTGACGCCGAGCACAATGTCGATTTCGCCCGCAGCTGTATTGAGCGTAAAGACCTGTCTTCGCGACCTAACAACTCCACCTTTCCTCGATAGTATACCACCACCAGCCCCAGTCAGACTTGTGAATAACCCGTTTCGGAGCTTTCCGTATTTCAGCGATCGCGTGTGTAAGCTTGCTGTACCGTCCTGATGCAAACTCTGCACTTCGGCGACTAGCAAATCGCCTTCCTGGAAGAATGTGCGGATATTCAGCTCATCAACCGTTGTCCTGCGTCTTAATACACCACCTGGCAGATTGATACTGCTCAAAGGAAGGTTTGCAAGCATGGGTGCTGCAATGTCAACATTCCACTTCTTTGTGCCCACCGTCATTATGCGTCCAACTACTAGATCGCCTATCTCGGGCTGGTAGCGCGCTCGCAGTGGCTGTACTGATAGCAATTTATTCGTCTTTTGAAGTGTACCCGCGACGGTAGATATTATCGTTGTGGAGGAAGGTGGGATCGAGGGAATGTAGGTGCCGTGGCCGCGCATCCATTGCGGGTCGCTAGTGATGTGCTCGCCGGGTGTTACGATGGCTTTTGATATAGATGTCGCAAGATCATCGTCGTCCATGTCAATATCGGAATCTTCATCTTCATCTTTGGCATCGCGACGTGGAGGGAGAGGTGCGCTTGGTGGTAGGATCGAGACAGGCATAGTGAAGCATGCGCCTGTTTTGGCCACGAGTCTGACTGTATGAAGTTTTACTCGTTGAATTGATTGTATCCACGCGATTCAGGATACTCGGTTTCTGCTCTGGAAGTCCGTCGTGTAATGTGGAAATGTGATTGGCATGTGTCGTTGAAGACTGGGAAATTTTGGCGGGGATTGAAGCTCTCCGACAATCCCTGTCGTAACCCATCCGAACATGGACTAGTCCCGACGCGTTAACTAGCAGCTGCCCCAGGAGTCGCGACAGGCTAGGCGTCATCCCATCAGGAGCTTCCTGTACATATCCGCATCTTACACAGTGACACTGTTGTATTATATCGTGTCTATAAAGACATGTTGCCGACTAACCGTACCCCGAGGTCCCGTTTCGACGAAGCGTTCATATCCGCGCTGGATGCTGCTGCACCAGAGAACGCCAACGATGATCCCAGTTACTATGCCCGCTATCCGCGTTCACTTCTCACCACATCGAATCTCGATACGTTTATAACTGGTACTGGATCCGCCATTTACCACTCTCTCGTGCCGCTCCTTGAATCTGCTAGCCGTGAGCTTATCCTCGTCACCTGCTTCTGGGCTCAATCATCAACACTGCAAACACTAAATGACGTACTTCGAGGACTTTCTGACAAAGCTATCCGGAGAGGCACCGAGAAAATCAGGGTTAGGCTATGCTTCTCTTCCAGCTCCATCTTCCAAAAGCTATTCCACAAGCAGACCACCGCAGGACAAACCTACGAATCCTCGTCCTGGGTGAAGAAGCTGGGTCTACCTGAACCCTCCGAGCTCAATGGACTGGACCTAAAGATCAAGTCAGTTTTCATCTTGCCGTTTAGCGTTATGCACCCCAAGTTCATCATCGTGGATCGAAAGACGGTTGTACTGCCGAGTTGTAATATCAGCTGGGAAGAGTGGTTCGAGGGTTCTATTTCTCTTACGGGACCAGTAGTGGATCAATTTCTCAAGTTCTACCGTACATTTTGGGAACAACGACTGGACGATCCTACTGTCCTTGAGGCTGTTAAACATGCTTCCATCAAGGATGATTCTGCGCTCAAGTCATTGGTGCATCTCTCAGCTCCAGACATACACACAATCTTCTTGCCCAGTCCGCATCGTCGGAACCCGCAATTCTACTTTTTCGGATCACAAGGAGATGTGAAAGCGCCACCGACGCCGTTGAACGTTTTCGTACTTACACTTTTCGACAAGGCCAAAAAGAGTATCCGTATCCAGACACCAAACGTCACTGCGCCACCGGTTCTATCGGCGATACTCAGAGCGCTTGCTCGCGGTATTGACGTACGTATATTGACTTCAGAGCGTCTCATGATACTCGAGCAGCTAGTCACAGCAGGTACAACAACATCACGCTGCATCAACAGGCTTATCAAACGCTACCAAAAGCTCTCCTCTGATACAATTCAAGCCACTGATGAAGAGTCACCCATGGCTGCTTTCCAACCTGGTAACCTTCACATATCGTACTTTGATGCGATTGGAGGACCACGAAGTAGAGGAAGAGAGGGGGGAGAGCCACAACAGTCTCATCTCAAAATGACTATTGTAGACGATGAAGTGCTTGTCTTGGGCTCTGGGAATCTGGACCGCGCTAGTTGGTTCACAAGCCAAGAACTTGGTGTTGCATTTTTCGATAGAGATGTGGTACTTAAAGTAAAGAGTGCAGTGGATACTGGCATGGAAGGGAGGAGCAGAGTTGTATTCGATAGTGAGGTACCACATTGATCCGTGACTCTAGAGGTAAGTGTGAAAAAGCTCGGTAGAGATCTCGTCAAATTCATGCAATCGATGGTTCTTCAGTTTGGTACGCCAAGGATGGGTACCGTGGTACTGTACAGATAAAAATCTTCGCGTGCAAACGAAAACAATTCATCCGTGGCTCTACATGATCTTCGTTTTTTGATTCTCTGTAGGTAGGCCTCACTCTATGGTATATGTTTCATCGTTTTACGCATGTTTGGATTAGCACTGTACGTCATCATGTAGCTTTGACTTGTTCAATTGACGTATAACCACACTGTTTGAAGATAGATATATATGTAAGTAATTTCGATACTTTCTTACAGATTTTCACAACGCAGTATTATTGTAACAATGATATTGGCAAGCATTTAGGTAGGGTAATATCCCAATATCACATGCTTGGTATAATACAGTTTTGCTCAGTGAATATACGCGGGCGGGACTGATTTGAGTCGTACTAATGAGCTTATCCAATCTTGGTTTTGCACGCCGATTGAGCGTGAATATGACGTATGCATTGTTCGGCTAGGCGCGTGACGATTCATCCCTGTCCATCCCGTGCTAGGGCCTATATCAATCGTGTCGGTACTCTACCCAAGTTCTTCTCTCAACCAGTTCCCTCAACATCAACTCTACCACCATACAACCTTCGGCATCAACTTAGCTCCAAAAGCTCTCAACCACCGATTGGATGTCGCAACAGTCCCATCTGGGCTCTGTGACTGGATCTAAGCGAAAACGCAGCTGCTCAGAAACCACTCCAGTTGAGATGCTCCTGGGCAACGCTCCATTCCGCTGGTCAGAACTTCCCACGGAATTAAAGTTAAACGTCCTCGGACACGCCTTGGTCTTCGACAAACCAATCACACCATATGTCCATTTAATGCACAGCATGAACCGTCTCCTTCCGCTTGCGTTGACCAACAAGGAGATGTGTATCATGGCTATGGAGCTGTATTACGCCAAGAACCACTTCGTTGTCCAATCAGTACGATACTCGGACCCGATGCACAACTTGTCGTACCCAAACCCCATGGTCGGACACTGGATCCAGGATCTTACCCTGAAGCTCGGCTTCATGTCCGAATATGACAAGTACTCTTGGAAGCATGATGTCTTCTCCCCGAGTGGCCAATGGAAGTTTCTGCTCAAATGCAACAAATTCGGTCCAGAGTCTGACCTGGGCGCTGAGTGGTACAACAAGCTTAAGTTGAACAACCTCAAAGTTATTGTTGAGCTTAGTGGCGAAATATGCTTCATGGAGCAGCGCTGGAAGAATCGGACTCTGGATTTCTGCCATCGGACTGCTATCTGGGGTCTCAGGCACGCACATATTGCAGCCAAAGCAAAGAACTACACCTTCGAGGTTAAGGGTATGCAGTGTATGAAAGAAGATGGAACTTCGCTTTGTAATGGGGCTTGTTCGAAGATCATTGAGGACGTTCTTCGCGCCATGGTGCTGACCTAGTAGTCGGTCTTGGTGCTACGACTTGGCGTGTTTTGTCTATTGGAGTCACAGTATACTAGGTTAGAATAGGTACTACACAGTATGTGCAAGTACAGTAACAATACAAGGTATCTTGTTCCATACATGTATCGTGTTGCATCTAAAGTCACGTGATGAAGGTATATAAGTGATATCAACGCTTTCTAGCAGATTTTCACAACGCAGTATTGTCTCAAGTCACGTGATATATTAGTTGGGTACATATGTACACTTAGGTAGATCTTGTTCTGAAGTTGAGAATTCTCACTACTTCTTCATGACCTCACTCAAGTCAAAAATATCATTCCGATCTATTGACTGCATACTCCTACTCATGGTTGAATGTGATATGTGTGCTCACTAAATCTTTCATGGTTTGCAGCCAAGTCAGCGTAGTGATGTCTTCTTCCCAATTTCCGGTCGAGTCACACCCAAACATATCATACAGGACCACGCCGTCAAATGGGAATCTTATCGGTGGTCCTTGTAGATAGTGATGATCTTCCTCTGAGGCTTCGACATCGTTCTTCTGCTTAAACCTACCATTACTCATATAGTCCATTGCCGCTTCCTTCAACAGGCATCTCACTTCCAGATGCACAATATTTCTGAAACCGACTCTATCCCCCTCTCCTGATATTTCCCTCAGTATCTTCCAATCCAGTACCGTAAGGCGTGTTAAGAACTTGATTTGGCGAAGCTGAGAGCGCACAGACATTGGAGGCTTAACAACTGCAGTATTACATCCGGGCATAGAAGGTGAAAACTGTATAATGAACCGGTTCTCTTGATAGAACACCAGTTTTGCAATTTCCGCAATGTCAGGTGTCATTCGTAGATACGGGAGAAGATGATTGCGAATGACGGCTTTGGCATTTGAAGGCCATATTGATACGGAGAAGATCAGGTTGCATCGTAATATAGCAAGCTTCAGTTCTACTGGTAGCTTGAGCCAACCGCGCGCAAAACCTGGTGTTGGTACACCCGCCGGTATGACATACAGCCTGCGATTGCAGCAGATATGGATTGGCGAAGTTGCGTGAATCTGCATCGAACCGGGAGCGCATAGCCGCACTGGTTGCGATGAACATATGGCGAAGTTCGCGTGTTCGGGTATCGTCATCGGCCAATGTATTGGCACAGTTTCTCTGGCTGACAGAGCCATCTCTGATGTATGTCCTAGATTCATAGTTGTGTTCTGGATCAAAAGACGTTCCTGCGACTTGGACTGATTGATTCAGAATAGTGGGGCTTGAAAGTGTGTTATATGTTATTTTTGCTGGTGTTTGCATAGATTAGCATTCAATGTGATATGCCAGCACAATCGCAGTAATCACTACGTATTAAATAGATATTCACGTATATTGCGTGAAGCTCACTATATAGCGAACCTTTGTTGAAGCATATGAACTCTGTTCTTTCTGGTTGTAATATAGCATGTAATGTACATGTCGATGAACGATTTTAATGAAGCCATATTGCTATGAATATAATTTATGAGAAGTTGAATTGAGTTGACCCCGAAGAGGATACATTTATACAACTTATCCCAAAGAATCCGTAATCGCTGAGTTCATACCATACTAGCAGTCGCCATCAATGTCCGGCTTGTTTGCGGTGACGACCTATGTAACGCATCAGAGTCACTGCTCTGAAGTGGCTGATCGAAGACATAAATCTTCTTCCGTGAACTACTCAGTGCACGGCTGAGTCGAAAACGTGGCTCTATTCGGTCCACATTTACAGTTGCAACGTATCGACAACAATCGCATATCGCAGTAGTCCCATCTTTTGTTTCGTGGTCGCGTTGCCTGTCGCTTGGCACGTAGATGTCTTGTCCACTCCTCCAGGGCAGACGAGAAACATACTTTATAGCCAGGGGCTTTTGGGTTTTTGCTTGCTCTGTACTGTTCAGCTGAAGAGTCAATTCAAAATGACGGTATATGTCTTACTCGTAACATTCTCTTCATCATCTGCATATAGCTTGTCTGTAGATTGCACATAAACAATAACTGTATCAGAACTGGATGTATCTCGTCTTTGGAGTGGCTTCGGGTCCTCTTCGAAATGGGACATCTTGGTGGAGGCACGAGTTTTTGGATGTATTTCTAGTAATCACGTGATATAGAACAGCGGATGGAAATGGCTGAAAGCTTAACGCAGAGTGAGCGCCGGGGATCTTATAGACTGCAGTGGCGGAGGCTAGATTGCCTTAGCTCAAGAGTGCGACACGTATATTATGCCTGAACCTATCGGTGGAGGCTATGTTCGGAAAGATCCAAGGAGCTGAGACACTAGTGGCTCAGCTGAGCGGCTTCTGCACTCGTCTTTGCCGAGAGAGCAACCACTAGCAACAAGATGTGGCCCCCCAAAGCTGACCCCACAAATTGAACATGCTTGGTCGACACATATTGGGGCCGCGAATCGTATCAAGGATTCACTCATCTCGAACATGTGGTATCTCTCTCGAGGGACTATCATGTCATGCAAGCCCACCATTTACTTGCGAATTGGGGAGCAGAAGAGCTAAACCACGGAGGTCGATGAGTTGCCTCGCTGACTGTCCAGCCTCCACAGCCGATGCACAGTACATGCGCAGCCCGAGAGAGGCTATGAAATTGTCATGAGACCTTTTCCTCGTTCCATACAGACAGGATGTGGCGCAAATCTGACACCATCACACGACAATCGAGTTATCGAGGCGAACGCCGCAAAAGCAGCCTTTCGAGGAAGCTGGGCGAGGTTGCTGCTTCCATCTAGCTGAACAAACTCAGCCTAGAGAATATTTCAGCCTTGTGGTTGTAGAAAGATGGCTTGAGACGGCATGTCCTCCATCGCATAAGAATGACATAAATTAGCCAGGCATTACACTGTATTGTCTTGAAAGTCATCTCACGGTACCATTGCCATACCATTTATCGCTACGATGGTTTCATTAGACCACCTTCAGATTCCATCTATCAATCCTTTCCAAAGACGAAGTCTGGATCAGGCAACAGGATCCAGCTCTGCTTTAGCGGAGACCTCCAGCTCTCCCCCGCCTCCCGTATCGGTGGCGCAAGTGGACACCTCAACAATCCCAATTTCATCAGATGGGAGAAACCGTGTACTATCACTATGTAACCGCTGTGAAAACTCCGACGCGAATCCAGAAAGTCCCTGGTCCGAAAAGATTGTGTTATCTCTTGGTGAGTGATATGTTGCTCGTTGTTTCAGCCCTTGACGTGTGGCTGTGCTGATCAACTGAAGATGGAGGTGGCATACGTGGATACTCGTCATTGATCATCTTGAAGCGACTTCTTTTTTTGATCAGCGAAATTGAGAAAGGAAAATGCACAGGATATTCTGTAAGTAATTTTCATCCCGGTTGGTGCTCGTGAAACAACATATGTGAAAAACTCGTTATTTGTTTGCACCATCCACTTCTCATTCCCCACGTATATACTACCGGCGGAAATGTTTCTTTTCCGCATATTTTCTTGAATATGCAAGGGCACTAACAGCAATTGTAGCCATTCACAAAGCATACAAACCCACAGATACTTGGTCATAGGAAGGCTCGACAACTGGAAACATACTCGCCAGTAAATGGTAGTGACCAATACCCTTGGTGGGTAGCATCTGCCCAGAACACAGAAACTCGGCAAAGTCAATGCTCTACTCCTGTGGCCACGGTGATAGAAGACGAGAGTATCGCTCAGGAAGAGACCGATCTTGGTGTTATCTATGATGACGAGATGGCTGATGTCGCTCTTGCTGAGAGTGTGGAGAAAACTTTCAGGACTGATCTAGACATTTCCAGATTCAAAGCACACCATTACTTTGACTATATTTCCGGGACAAGTACAGGAGGGTACGTCAACCACATCCTTTGTTCCAAGCTTAAGCGGTTGGTTCGATTTATCTCTAATTCAAATCTAGTCTCAGTGCAATCATGCTGGGAAGAATGGAGATGGATATCGACAAGGCCTTGTTGCAGTATAAAATTGTCGGTACTCAAGCTTTTGCCAAACCACGTCTCCTTTCTTTCATTGCAGCCGCAAATCTATGCCGACCCAAATACAAATCGGCGAACATGAAGAATGCAATCAAAAGCATTATATCAGAAGTATTTCCCCAAGGAACAACAAACCGAGATACATCGCCCGAGAGCATACCTCTATCGCACAGCCCAATGCGCTGTAGGGTGTAAGTAACAGTGGATACCAAATAGGCAATCATGTATCTAACTGGGGAATAGCATGATCATAGCATATGGTCCCTATGACGACGAAGAGATGGTCAAAAGAGAATACATGTTTCGTTCATATTTTCATCCACTTCCTTCACCATACCTAAGGGACACGGAGTTTGGCAGGATATGTAACCCCGGACAAGGAAGCAACGTCCCTGTATGGAAAGTCGCCCGCGCCACATCGGCCGCTCCAGGGTTCTTTTCAAGTAAAACTATCGGTACACGCAAATTTCGCGATGGGGGGCTGATCGCTAACAACCCTGCCAAACTGGCTTGCACCGAGATTAGCCAAATGCACGAACATCCCCTGCGTCTCCTAATCTCGATCGGTACAGGAAAACCAGAAAAGCTCAGTCGGAACAAAAAGTACAAAGGGCCCTTGAAGCACATCAAAGAAAACTTCGGTACAGGAATAGCTCTAGTCGAATTGGCCACTCAGTGCGAAGAAACACACTTGCAAGTGGACAATGACCTCCAAGAAAAGCACATACAATATCATCGCTTCAACACGGGCAGTGATATTGGAAAGCGTCCTCTAGACGAATGGAATGGGGTCCGAACGCTGGAAGAGATCAAAGAACTTACCAAGACCTATCTCAAGAAGCTTGACACCCATCAATCGCTACTCAAGTGTGCTAGGACATTAGTCGAGGCACGTCGGCAACGAGCGGCCACTGAAAGATGGGAAAGATTCGCGACACCCTATGTTTACTATTGTCGCGAGGAGAGATGCAAGAGCACGTTTGAAAGTAGAGAAGGGTTGAGAAACCACGCGTACGATGCACATGGTTTTATTTGGGAGGCACAGGTTCGCGGCACGACGTCCAAGCAATGGGCATGCTTCTGGGACCAATGTCAGCACAACGGGGTGTACGTTTTCGACAACCGAGATGGATACCTGCAACATCTAGACAAGGAGCATAACGTCAAGGATGGGCCTAAGTTTGAAAGGAGGCTGGACCTCGAGCATTGGCTTGATCAGGGTCGTTGCTTACCGGATGAAGCACTGAGAAGGCTGAGAAATCCAAGCATCGACACGAGTGAGTCCGGGTCTGGTAACATTGGACGTTTCCGCCATGCCGGATCTGTCTCGCAGAGTGAAGAACGAGCAGGGAGCATGACGTCATGACTGGTGTTATTATGCATGAATGATGAATTTATATCTCAGTACATTACTCTGATGTCCGTGAAACTGCCTGTACCGGACTCGGCCTGCTCATTATGTTGGATCATCTTCACCAGATAAGCGCTTTACATCCGCGATGCACAGTCAACCACCATAGAAAAACTGGGTAATTGAAGATCAACTACCAACCATAATCTTCACACCAACGACTGACACACTCCTTGCGTTATCAGACCCATTGCTGCCATGTATCCAGGCATGTAAGGTTTTCCATCACATTTTTATTTAGTCTTGATTGCGCCCTTGCCTACCTTTGCATTGTTGACCTTTTTCTGCTCCTTCTCGTTAAGCGGCGCGTCCATACTCTTGGTGCCAAACTTTGGAAGGAACCTGCCGACGCGCTCTTGGTATACCTTGTACTCGGGATACTTGCCCGCGCTCAACAACTCAGTGAGCCAAGTGCTGCCCTGGAAAAGGAGCAGGTATGCAAGAGCACCTACACCTGCCCAGTTAGCGTACGTCCCAGTCTCCAGGCAGCACCATTGGTATAGAGCCACCCAGAAAGCCTGCTCGGCAGCGAAGTTGGGGTGGCGTGACCAGGCGAAGAGTCCGGTAGTGTTGAAGCCGCGATCGAGCTGCTCGCGAGTGTACTTGTACTCAGAGGGCACCTTGGCCGTCTTATGGTATGCACCTCTTGCCTTGTAAAAGTTCCATTGTGCTTGATCGGCGAAGAATTCCAAGACGACGAGAACGAGCATGCCGCGACCGAAAAGGGTATCGTATGAGGTAACGTCATTGCCACTGATACGTGAGGCAAGAAGTAGGACGTATGTGGGCGCGGTGATTAGCCAGAGGAGAACCTACAAGCATCAGCAATATGTCCATGTGCAAGGCTTAGCCACTTACACTCTGGTAGAGCGAGATGAAGGTGACATTGAACACAAACATGGCCGGCCCTCCAATATAGTCCTTCACAATAATCCACCTGTAGTCCTCGCTTCCTACCTCGTACCCGCCTTTGCGCCAGTAGTTGAAGGTCAAGCGAGCGCTCCATATGACGGATACTGCCATGACGTGATCGAGCTTCATTGTTGGTAGCCCATTGAGATGCGCCCATACAGTGTAGTGTATATTGTAAAACGCAGGTAGCAAGCTCCACAGACGGTCAATCTGAGAGTAGTTTCTGTTGAATTCGGAAACGACGAGCACAATTGGCGGAAGGAACATGGCGGCAAACGCCAGCGATGAGATGAGTGGATTCGTATTGAGATAGAGCTCTTTGAGTGCCTGCGCATCGGTAATGTGAGCTGCAACCTTGGTAGGGAGCTCGTAGAGTTGCGGGAGGAACGGCTCCACGGTCTTGAAGTAATCGGCACACTCGGGCAGCGTCTTGACGAGTGGCAGCGCCATGTCGATATATGTACGTGGATCGGGCATGATGAAGAGCTGGTCTGCGAGCGACGATGTTGCGATGCCCCTCGTGTGGTGGAGGCAGCGCTTGTTGTCGGAGGTGCAATGACCTCATGAATCGCTGTTTGTGTTTTCCTAGACATCCGATCGCTTAGCCGGCTGCGGACATGACCCGTGCGGCGATCGAGCGCGCTTTTCAGCCTTGTCGCGTTTTCACATGATCACTAACTATCCCTGAGCCCGATCCTACGACAAAACTGATCGCTTGCATGCAAAGGTCAGTGCCTGTGAGGTATGACCCGGGTGCTGTGCGTGGCAGAGAAGCCTTCGATTGCAAAAGCAGTCGCGAACCACTTGGGTGGCCAAGCCCGTGCTGTAAGTCCGGATATGATACTAAACTTGAAAATAAATAATGCAACTCTGATAATGGACAGGAGAACGTCCGCGGCATTCAGTATGTCAAGAACTACAAGTTCGACTTCCGCTTCAATCCCTGGGGCGATTGCTCCGTGACCTTTACATGTGTCGCGGGTCACATTGTGCATCGAGACTTTAACGATCAGTTCAAGAAATGGCACTCTTGTCCGCCATCGGCATTATTCGATGCTCCGATAGTTTCCAGCATAGCACAGGTATGTACCAGACTGCTGTCTGCCGACCTATACTAACTGGGTCCAGGACAAGAAGATCGTGGCGAGCAACATTGAAGCACAAGCCCGATATGCGTCCATCTTGTATATATGGACCGACTGCGACCGCGAAGGGGAGCATATTGGAAGCCAGATCCGTGATATTGCGCTAAAAGCCAATCCAAACATGCAGGTCTGGAGAGCGCGCTTCAGCAACATTGAGAGAGCGTCCGTATCTCCATCTCAAGTCAAGTCCTTGCAGCTAACAAGTCAGTCATGTCATCCAGGCCTCGCAGAACCCCATCCGCTTGGATGAAGCGCAGGCTGAGGCCGTGTCGGCGCGTATAGAGCTGGATCTTCGTCTTGGCGCAGCCTTTACGCGCATGCAAACATTTGCGCTTCAAAATATGATCCCTCAACAAGGCGAACAGCGTGGCAAGATTATCAGCTACGGCTCCTGCCAGTTTCCGACCCTAGGCTTTGTTGTCGATCGCTATCTCCGCGTCCGAAACTTTGTCCCTGAGCCATTTTGGTACATCAAAGTGGGACACACAAAAGAATTAGAACAGACAAAAGACAAGGTAGACGTCAAGTTTAGCTGGCGACGCGGGCATTTGTTTGATCGAATGGCCGTCACTATCATCTTCGAGAAATGCCTACTTGCAAAGACGGCAAAGGTCGTCAAGATGGCTAAAAAGCCGACTAGCAAGTGGAAACCGTTGCCCCTGACGACTGTAGAACTGCAGAAGATGGGAAGTAGGTTCCTACGCATGACTTCGCAAGACGTCATGAAGGTGGCCGAAGAGCTTTATACCAAAGGATGGATCAGTTACCCGCGTACCGAGACGGACCAGTTTGACAAGGCCATAGATCTACGAACACTTGTTGGAAGGCAAACTCAAGACGGTCGCTGGGGCCCATTCGCGCAGAATCTCATGAATGGCGGGTTTCATCAACCTCGCCAGGGCCGCAACAACGACAAGGCCCATCCACCCATTCACCCAGTAAACTACGTCGCGCCCACACAGCTCAATGATAGGGAGCGAACGGTGTACGAGTTTGTCGTCCGTCGCTTTCTCGCATGCTGTTCCGAAGACGCTGTCGGTGAAGCTACGGACATTGAGATTGATTATGGCGGCGAGTTCTTCCACGCTCACGGTCTGACAGTCATGGCACGCAACTACCTCGACGTTTACCCATACGACAAGTGGGAAAGTAGCCAGGTGCTTCCCAAGTACACAGTGGGCGAAACATTTGAACCGACAGAAGCGAGCATGCAAGACGGCCAGACATGTGCACCGAATTACCTTACCGAACCCGAGCTTATCTCGCTGATGGACGCGAATGGCATCGGCACGGACGCCACCATGGCTGACCACATTGACAGGATTCAAATGCGTGAATATGTAATTGCGCGAGCCAAAGGAGGGGGCACTGCTGCAGCTGCAAACGGTACAGGCAGAGGTCGGGGTAGGGGAAGAGGTGGACGAGGCGGGCGCGGCGGGCGAGGCGGCGCAGCAGTTGGTCAGGATGGCGGAGGGGGGACGAGCGGGGTGCAAGAGTTCATTCCAACGACACTGGGTGTCGCGCTTATCGAGGGATACGACAATGTGGGATTTGAGACGAGTCTCAGTAAGCCATTTCTACGGAAGGAAGTAAGTGTTACTCTGCGTGGGGTGTTGGTGACTGATGACCAAGACGGCGGCCGACTAACGCTCGGGTAGATGGAGGTTCAGATGAAGGCCATCTGCGAGGGCCGCACTACGCGCAACGATGTGGTTCAGCAGAACCTGGAAAAGTACCGGGCCGTGTTCAATCGCACAAGCCAGCAGATCAACGTGCTCAAATCGGTACGTCGTCGTTCCGAAACGGAATTTCAAGTTTGTGTAGTTGCATCGCTAACCTCGCTAGGCCGTCACAAAGTATGTCGTCAACGCGAATCAAGGCTGAGGCCTTGTCCACGCCGGCGCGCACCTTGGCCCCAAGCCGGGCTGCTCACGTCACTCGTTGGACGGGGGCGATGAGTGCGTATTATGTATGCCACAATGTCTCGCCCTGTGGCACCGTGTTGCAACACGTGTGTGCTAATGTCATGGTCAGTCGGGCATAAAGCGAGATCGGAGCAATAGCATGTGGGATGGACCCCGCAGCGCGATAAGGCCAATGGCCTTCTGGGGCTGGGCAGCATGGCATAGTTGGATGGCCTACACAAAGAGCCGATACAGACGGCGGGATGGGGTGGCTCGGCTGCAAACGGATCGCACAAAGGGAGTGGTATCTCAGCGCATTGCAAGCACAGTACTGGTACAGTAATATGCGGCCCCCAGACATGAGAGCAAGACGACGGTGCAGAGCTCGCAGTCGCCGTGTGTGCAGTGAGTGCTACTGTACCTAGACCGACGTGGTAACGCTGGAAAGCTGGTGTCGATGTAGTAAAATAAAGCCCACCTACAAGTGCCCTGCTGCAGCCAAGGGGGGCGAAATGTCATGACGCTTGTCTGAAGTGTGGCAGTCGTCGCAGTCCGTCTGGTGGTGCCGAGCCAATCACGGGATGGGCAGGGGCACGAGCCGTAGCTTCCCGTCGGGGGTTGTCAGATGCGCGCGTGTTCCTTGGTTCCAGCTGCCTTCGGAACCAGCAGACGGTCCTTATCATGAGTCCTTGCCATCTGCGCAGACTCACAAGACATCCCACACTGGAATTTTGAACATTTGCCCATAGCCATCTTGCTCCTGAGCACACTTACGCTGCTACCCCTTTGTTGTAATTAGCTTTGCTTGTTCCGACCGCTGTTTGCATCCCCCCGTCACCGACTCGCTGATCGCCGATCGCCAAACGTCTCGGAACGGTGAAGGCACAAGCTACATCGCTGAAGCTTGCCACAAATACATCACCACAACGCGAAGAGATATCCGCCTGCTTGTTGCTTTGTACCCGTCGCATACCGCACCTCCATCACCTGCTCTCACCACACGCCCGTATTCGAGCTGCTGCCCGAACAACAACACACGTAACGTCCGACAGCTCATACCGAAGACCGAAGACGTCCAGGTACGTCTGCCGCGCAACAACCTCGACGACACCACATCCAAGTACCCGCCCACCACTTGCTGACTCCTTGTTCTTTTTAGTTCCCAGACCTCTCTCCACCCATCGCGACTGCCCCAACAACTTGCGCTCTGACTCATCCCCGTCCGCCCCTGCCTCGCAACCCCAAACATGGCTGCTATCGCCCACAAGCCCGTGTCCAACATCGCCATGGCCTTTGGGCGCCAGGATAGTGGCCATGCTACCTCGACCGGCACCCTCCCCACGCCCCCAAGCTCCATCTCGCCGACGCTGCCTGCGCAGAAGCGGCGCCCCATGCCCGTGGCTGGGCGCGTACATACACCGGACGAGTCCATGGATATTGATCTACAAGATGCTGTAGAGCACGCGGCAGCGCAGGACCAGCCCTCGGCCCTGTCCAAGGAGGCGCTGGCAGGTCTGGATGCGACACGCCAGATCACAGCGCTGATGCTGGCCAAGCACCACCTGCCGGACATCATCGTTGGCCACGGCGCCATGCCCATCCGTGAGATGATGGCGCATTTGACGCATGCGGTTCCGGGCTTCTCCAGACTTCCCCCCGCCAAGGCGCGCAGGTTAGTCGTCGCTGCGCTGGAACATCGTGCTGGCGGCGGTCTCCATGGGGAGGTCAAGTTTGAGAAGGTCGGCTGGGGGCGCTGGAGCGTAGCTGGCTCTTCGTCCCAGGCCCGGGGGATGCCCATCGGTGGCAAGCGCTCTGGAAACGGGCGGACACCACCGGCGAGTGTCGATAGCATAGGGGGCAGTCCTCACATCTCCAAGTTGCGACAAGAAGGCGACGTTTACTCTGGCAGCTGGAACGCTGGCTCGTGGTCGCCCCATCGCCAGGGCGATGACGAGGAAATGGCCGACAAGATGTCGCTGGACGACTCGGAGGGCAGCACCGACTCCAACTCTGCCTCGGATATGGATTTAGAAGAAGAACTGAACGATGACACCGACCAAGAAGACTGGGCAAACATGGACCCTGAAGCTCTTCGCGAGACCCGCTGCGGACCGCGCCGAGAACACCGCGATTACAACTATCTAAGCCGAACGCAGACCAGCAACCCGCGCTACCGGAGCATATCCGCCCAGGCCCACTCTCTGCCTCAGCCTCACGCTGGCACGCCTACATTCAAATATTTCCTTACTGTTCCTAATGCATCCCGTGGTAATCACGTCGTGAACGCGGGCAACTCTTCAACCTCTCATATTTTTGATGCATCTACTGGTGTTGCTGGATCCGGTGCTGAACGCGACGCCATCGAGGCCCTTGTTGCCATGGGCTCCATGTAAGCCTGGCGACGTCGTACGCATTCAACATGAACATGTCTTTTACGCGCAACATTTGATTTTCGGCAGCGCGTCTGTCAGCGCAAGGCAATAGCGCTGGGAGGTGTTTTCGGGTTGGGATAGATTACCTTGGCATATCCTCGAGTTCCCGATTTTGCATGGTTCTGGTATGCAATTGGGCAACGATCCGTCAAGTGCTGATGTGGATCATTTGTGGACTTTTGATTTTCTATACTTTCGCCGCTCTATTTTCACCAATGCACGTTTTGGGTTATACCAATAAGCGCTTTTTGTACATACGCACTGGTATCAAATCCTCTACTCTTGTCCTTCCATCACCACCACTACTACTAATACTACTACGTCTTGGAAATGAGCGTGCAGGCTGCATCATAGAGTAGAACTCGACGCCAGCAGTATGAGAATTAAGGGGCACTGGAATAGATCACTCGAGACAGAAATCTTACACGTTCTATTCGAGCATAAAATGAGCACTAGCTCGAGCAAAGTCAATACAAGGGTTCTAGGTCTCTGATGCTACTAGCTACTGCGTATCTTTATTCTTCGTGCAAGACAATCCCCCGAACATTTGCTTTACAATGAGTATTCATCACATCACCGAGAGCTATATCGATGGTATCTTCCCGTGGTAACCCGGCCACTCAGATACCCAAGTCTTGAGCTGAGCACGAACCTCACCGGCTATCCTAAGAACGTCATCATTGAATTCTCCATCGTCCCAATAACTAAAGTCGCTGGCATGAAGCCCCCCAGGAATGACCCACGTAGGAACTTCAGGTGTGCTCTGCAAAGGGCCACCGGGTCGTTGCGGAGCCGCAACAGTACCCGGTAGGAAGTAGTCTTTTTCACCATTGACATGAAGCAGTCGCTTGGTGTCTCTGATGCTCCACCCACCATAGTAGGTGTTGTATTCGTCTTGTGTGCGCCGGCCAACCTTCTCCCCTTTGGGTCCTGGGGGAAACAACTTATTGCATGTTGCGAGGAATTGATCGAATGTGATCAAGTGGCTGGAGAGGGTAGGAACTCCCTTGGGTGCACCCGCCCATGTAAACGCAATGGGCTCGTTACATTGTTGCCACCAATACTGTCGACCCCAGGGATTTCCAACGCTCTTGTCGGTGTAAAACGGGTCATTGGGATCGAACGACTCCAAACAGTAGGTACTGTTCTCCTGGTAGAGCCCAGGGTAGAATTTGCCATAATCTTTCAAGCAGTAAGAAGGGAGCCTGTAATCTTTCCACCAGCTTCCCCAGTTGTTGAGCGCTTTCTGCATACCTACACCTTCAGCACCAGGAAGGGTAGCTTTGGTATACTTCTTTGTAATTGGATCAAAAGCGCCTTCAACAACGTCACACCATTTGTATGTGTCGTTAAGGTCTTGATTCCAGGAGGGGGTTCTATAGTTCATTTTCTGGGCAGCCCACGATCCTGGATCACCGCCGAGGGCATTGAGAAAGTCCGCATCGTTTGTGAGGTTTTGCAGTCCAAAAATGGTTTTGATAGCGACTTTTTCCTGGTTGATGCCACGTGAGAACACTTGGTCAATGTGACCGATAACGGCCGCAACGTCCTTTGTGCAATTCTTCGGCCCGTATGTCTGGAAAGCCAAGTGTGCTTTCCAAAACTCATTCTGAGTCTGCAACACAGCACTGGAGGCGTAGTAAGTCCAGAAGGTACCAGGGAGCTTGTGCGCAATATAGGTAGCCAGGTTAGCGTTTAATGAGCTCCCGGCAAGAACCCAGGGGACATTCGAAGCGGTGCTGTTATGACTGAATGGTAACTTGACATTTGCGGCAAAGTTGACCCAGTCGTATATCATCTGGTCGTGCGTCAAGTACTGCAGGTTTGCAGTATTCAACTCCTCGAACGGCGATGACTCGCCGTAGTATCGAGATTCAAGGATCAGAAAAGCGGCACCGATTTCTACGGCTAGCTGGGCAACGTTTTGGTACATCAAGGTCTCGTTGTAGCGGTTCCAAACGAATTTCCAGTTGTCTGCATCGTACTCGCCAGATGGGAAGAGGATGATTGGAGAGCCTGGACCTTTCCAAGCTTCAGTACTCCAAAGGTATTTCATCTTGAATGTTCCAAGGCTGGGGTTGTTGTGATCTATCGGCTGCTCGAAGTAGGCAACACCAGGATTTGAGTTATTGCCTGTGAGTGATTTCATCGTGACATCCTGTCTCTTCCCAAGCTGTGGGGAATTGCCTGTGACTGGATTTCCGATAGAACGTCCAGTGTGTAGCGAGAAACCAGGCTTGTGAAGTAGTGGACGGCCCGCGAGGACAGCCGAAGCCAGCACGAGGATCGAAGCAATGGCAGTCTTCATTGCGATGGAGACCGTTCTCGGTGCTTTAGTGGGGCGACAAAACGTGTGACAAGGATGTCGAGAGCTGCCCACACCGAGTCAAATGCCTAAACTCGGTGTAAATGGAGTTGTGAGCGAACAAAGATGTGTTCAAAAAAAATTGACCGCGACGTCTATACATATACAAAATTGTACTTTTCCTATCGCGTCGTTACTATCAAAACTCTTACCGCCATTGTATCGGTCCGAAATAAGGAGTTACCTAAGATTGTACTTACTATGTATGTACTCTTAGACGGGCCTACTTCGTATAGTTAAGTAACTTTGGACAATATGTACAACTGTACAGCGGACCGAAAGTCCCAGCATTGGCCAACTTCATTCTAGTGCTGCAGTCTTAACGCACTCATGTCCGGGACTCGTCCGGGTTGTTGTGCGTCCAACTCATGTTGTGTTCTTCCAAATACGGAAGTGAGGAGTAGTTTCCATATACCATAGAATCTATGATTGCTGGTCATCCGACTCTGGGTGCTGCTGGATAGACACTCGGGATTGACAAATTCATCTTGCGCCCCTGAACATACCGCCGAGACTAACATGTGCACAGACAAATTTAGAGTCTAAGCTTCGGTCCTTTCGCCGTCTTTATCTGCGCTCCAATTCTCGGATGCATCAATGTCACCGCGTCGTAATGATACGCTATCTAGTCCCCAGGTCTCCTATCGAGCTACATGGATTATAGATAAGCTCTCTTGTGACGCTTGGCGGGTATACCTTTGAACAAGGGTCATTGACTAGTAAATGGCCGTAGGGCAAGAATAGCGATGAACGAGACTGTAGTGCACCTGAGCGACACGAAACGCTGAACACACACCCTAGTATACAAACATTTTTGTAAGCGCCAGATGTGCCTATTAGGAATAGAATAGTGGGCTTTGCTTACACTGTCGCAATCAAATATCTCCTGCCATCCGGGTGGTTGTGAGGATGGACGGGTGGAAATGCTGTCGCTCCGTGATGGCTACTGATGGCGGAAAGTACCACCGCTGAGCAGTTAATTGGACCAAAATCTCACGACAACCTCATGGGCGTCAAAAAGCTTAAACCTCGGAATGTTGGAAGCATACAATACACAAATGGAAGAGTAGCAAAAAGAGGCAAAAATACATACAACAGCGGGGATTCGCTAGTGGTCACCCACCTAACTACTAATCCGCCGGTATCTTGCTTAAATAGGGCTGAGCGAACGGGAAGCCTTGTTCTCAAGATCCTATGGTCGTATGTGAAAGAGATATCTGCTATTAAAATATAGATAGTTGCGCTGTCATGGTGCATCCTCAATCCCAAAGAGGTTTTCAAAATTACAAAGTCAGCTTGTCTATTGGGATATTTAAATTTTGTCGCACGGCTATCGAAATGTATGTATGCATCTTCTGGTTTGATGTTTTAGCGCTCATCAACTGTTACTGCCTGCTAAGCAAATGACGAAAGCTATCCTATCACTGCAGAGCTTTGAGCAAGCATGGTCGGGTTTCCTTTTCTATCTACTCCGCTGTATTTTGATCTAGAGTTATGCTCTCAGCGTAGGCTAGGTGCGGGTAGTCAGCGTTTCACCTCCTGTCGTCCCTGGATGCGTTCACCATGGAACGGAACACTGAGACCAGTCCATGTCTATTCTATAATGAGCTTGAAATCATGAATTACTGAGTGATTTGTAGATTTCGTTGACAAATATGACAATGTAAGCCGGTCTCTATCTCATAGGCTTTCCAAGTTTCAGCCCAAGTCTTGAGTACTAATCACCGATCGATTTCATCATCTCCCTTTCTGAAATACTCTAGCAACTGCAACCGCACTCCTTAGGGTTGTTATTACAGTTCTTTCCACACGACTGCTGCTGATTACATTGGCCCCAGTCGCTGCACGTGTTCCAGGCTCCAGATCCGTCACCGCCAGCAGTCCAGCACCACTGTCCGCCATCACCACAGACTTTCCAGCAGCGCTTTTTACCGAGATCACATCCAAATGGAGCAGATGAGACACAACCGCGAGCTTTGAGGGGACTCTACAAGATGGAGGGGTCAGTAACTGACTATTTGTATGTTTCAGGGGCAAGCGAGTACAAAGATACATGACATGAGCTGGGGCGTATGCGTATGGCGTTGAGCCGGGGAAAAAGGAAACTCGATTTTACATACGGCTTTATCTGAGAAGCTCATCCATGGCGTGCTTGGGGGTGGGAGGGAAGAGTTGGAGAGGTCGGGAGCGTCGCCTGTGTTGCCGGCGTAGGGAGCTGAGAGGACGCCGGTAGCTTGGATAGCGTAGAAGAGGATGCTGGTGAATTGCATTGCTGCGGTTTCTTTGATCAAGGTGAGGTTGAGGAGTTGAGATGATGTGAAATAATAAAGAGGACTGTTCAATATTTATACACCTTTCTCATCAACTTGACTTTTCGTTACTAGCATCTGTCAATTTACCTAGCATAACTGCCCTACGTCCTATTGGCCTTTACTCAGTGTAAGTCTGACGGTTGCCCTGCAAGGATTTGCCAAGTATCTTGACCTGTGGGAATCAGGGTCCACCATGGGTTGCCTCAGGGTCCACAATAGGGCGCCTAAAAGACAAGAGTACACCGAACACCATTTAGCCTGAAATTCAAACACACACAACTCTACCAATATTAATGCCACTGAATCCGCGCCTGTAGCAATAGAATCACTGAGGTCAGGGGGGTATTTTCCATACGTAGCAATAGCAAGAAAGTGCAGTGCGAATCGATTTGCGTTGTTGCCAAGACACCAAGCGGAAGCACCCAAGACTCAGACGGTAGAGATCTTAGTTGCCCTAGCGCCCTGCGAGCTGAAGATGTCTCGCTCTAGATCGTCCACATTAGGTGTATTGTGCGCACCGTTACTATGCGGATCTTTTACCACCAATTAGAAAGTACGCCTATGTTGCTTGTATTCTCCGGATGCATGTGAGACATACCGGTAGGCAGCCTGTCGGGTACCTGCGGGGCGTAGCGTCATCATGGTGCAGGATGACAATGGGACCGCGCAATGGAACTGCGCAATGACACGTCGCACCCGCCCAGCCTAAAAAAGGGACAGTAGAATAGATAGTCGCGCGAAAACAACCCTTTTAGGTATGCAAAGGTGCAAATGAACACATCAATAAGCCAACGACGTGCTGCTACTATGTATAATGTATTTGAAAGCACCCTTCGTACGTGGCGCGTCAAAACCACCTCACGACGCGATTTTCATCCTAACCTAGGAAGACGAAACGATATAGAATCGAAATAAGAACTAACTAAACTAGAACAAGGGAACATGGTGTGCTCGTATACGCGGTGCACCACTCCCCCTCAGTTCATATGGGAAACTTTCACAAAAACAGGAATTCCACGGTGGCTGAGCTGACTGTGCAGTAGAAGGACCCATAACCCCGCCTACTTGTTTCCGTTATGTACCACTACCCTGGCCACCTGCACACTGACCACCTTGTCCGGAAATGCCACCGCGGCGACCACCATCCTGGCTGTACTTTCCATAAGTTTCAGGCGTCTTGATAAGTGATTTGTCTAAGTTGTAGAGTATACGAGTTGTGTGAGAGTGGCAAGGGAGTTGATATGCGAAGTGGGTATCAGCTTGTGAGGGCATATTGTTCTATGATTGGGAGAGGTGAAAATATATGAGGAAAACAGTATGTGAATACGTGACTATATAGGCGAAGAATCAGACTGTTTCACTGTGAACTGGGGTGCGTGAAGATTGTCTCATGTTAAGTGATGAAAGATATTTGAGATTGTACTGGAAGTGAGACAATCATTAGACAGTTCCGTCATGTTCTGGACCCAGATGCCGAACTAAAAGTGAATCTAGTCGGTCTCGTCGTCTAGAACTTCAGCGTCTTCCGCGTCAATCGCGATGAACTTCTGCTTGCGGGCGATTCCGAAAGTCTTTTCCCTGCTAAGCTCCTGCTTGCAACCATGGTAGTCGGAATAGATGGTTGCGTTGAAGAAGTTGCACATGTCTTGGACTATTGGGCGTACCCTAGAGAGATCAGCCATCTTGCAGGTGCCTTTTCCACCCATGGAAGCGGGAAATGCACAGGGCTCGATAATCTGGGAGTTGTTAGACCATATCCTCTTTATGCAGGCAATAGTATGCTGGAGTCATCACTTACCTTGGAGTAGACTGAGTAGTTAATGCAATGGCAGGCGTAGTCGTTGAATGCACATCCATCAGCCCTGCTGGCTGTGTCCTGGCACTTATGCATGCACTTTGGGAGCCAGGTCTTAACCCTGGCGGTGTCCCTAATCATGCTCTATTAGTCAAGTATTCCAATCTGCGGTATCGAGGCACTGGTCTAGCATCGCTGGGTAGATTGGGATATACGTACAAGCAATGGTACTTGTTCCAGTTACCCTTCTTGTAGGCCTGGGTAAGGTTGAACGTGACCTGTGCGCTGGCAACGGCAGTGATAGAAAGAATGGCGGTGACCTGAGAGAAACGCATCTTTGCTGTGGAAGTGTTGGTAAGGAATGTGGGTAAGATTATCGAGTCAAAGAGTGGAGTGATGATTTGAGTATTAAGTGGTGAGCAGCTGTACTCTATATATCAGACACCTCGAGAAAACCCCTTGCGACATCCTGCTGCTCAATTCCAGCCTTGCGCTTCTCCGTCTCAACATTGTACGTGCAGTATTGATGAATGCACGAACAGACTCCCGCAGCAGAACGAGAGGCAGGGAAGTGGGTGCACGGACAAAACTCTCCTTGCTGATTCGCTGAGACGATCCTGTGCTTTGGCTCAGACGTTTACCCACGTTCAACGGTGTTGGCCAAGAAGAAGAGGCATTATATCCTTTCTACAGTACCACGGTACCCTCCATTGGCGTACCAGCCAACTGGAGAACCATCGCTCACCTGATATGGCGAAAGCTCTGCCAAAATTGCTCGCCGTTCTCTTCTCTAGCTAGACAAAAAAGCAACCTAAGATACTTTTTCCAGTGTGGGGCCGTGATCTTCCGAGTATTGCCGGCATCACAACCGCAGAGGGCGACGAGCCTCCAATGTGAGTGATGTTGGATGTCGCGTTGACGACTAATTCTATTGCTACATGTGCACTGGAACAAAATCAGCCACTGTCATTGTAGGGTGGTATGGATGAATAAGGGCTAAGGCTAGAGGGAAAAGCCTCCGCGGGGTAATGTAGAGGAAAAGCAAGTTCTCGCGCAATGCATCCGAATTGCGGGACGGAAAAGTTGTTCAGGGGTAAGATGAATCATGTGTGAGGTTTTAATCAGTATTCCAAGCTTTCAAGTTTGCTTGTGCCTGGGCTAGCAGATCTGCATAACTCAACCCACCCGACTTTGTCGTCGAAAGGGTGTTTCGCTTTTTGTACAGCATCGCATCATGTATATTTAGTCAAAGCTTGGGAAGCGCCAAGTTCAAGGAAATGCGAAGTGGAAAAGGAACAGAAGTCAAAAGCGACACTCTCATGCTTCCACTATGATTATGGCGTTTAGCTTCTTTCTGCAGACACTGATATCGAGAAGATGAGGGATGCAAGGGATATCATTGTCTATAAAGCGATCTAAACAGTACCTAGGTAGCTACCAAGGCGCGCTTGCTTTTTATGATACCTCTTGCTCAAGTACAAGCGTTATGTTCTAACGTTAATATTAGTACCTTACTTAGCTTTGCCCGTTCTATTTAAGATCGTCCGTTAGTAGCTTTCGCGGTAATACTGCGGATGAACATTGAGACGTTCCTGACTTCACTCCCAGTACGCTGTAGTAAGAAGGCGCATTCGACCTTCATGTAGAAAGCTATGAAACAGAGGATAAAAAAGAATTAGAACCCCCTGAAGAAGATCCATGAAGCGAGACGATTGCTCAGGTTCTCCGCATGCGCGAATAACCGCGATCCGATCAAATTCTAGCGTATAGTAAACATGACTACCCGAAGAGAAAGAGTAGTGATATCTAGGATAAAAGGCCCAAATTGACATGGTTCTACTGTGAGTGACTACCACCGGATACATTTTGCAGCTTGAAAATGGCGGGGACGAGACTGGGCTGAATGGAGAGGCTCATACATCGCATCCATCTGCAAAATGCAGTTGTACTTTTATGATATCATATTGACATTAAGGTGCTATTAATATGATATGGCGGTCATTTAGACATCTGTTTCTTCTCACGTACCATAGTCGTATGTGATAATATGTCGGTTAAACCAATAACAATGAGCCTGCTTCCCGATTTTGGTGGCTCACTCCTCAATGACGTAACAATAGACTCACAGGCTCATCTTTTACCGTGACGCAGCGTACAATAGCCCACGTGTATTTAGAACGAAAAAAGTGAATGTGAGTGACAAAGAACCTTAGTTAGGCACCTTGACTAGCGCCAACAATGGACCCACACAAGGTCTTTGTCTTACAAAGTCCGACCCTCCACCTGTGCACCACGTCTGCACCTAACGACGTTACCCGTATATTTCAATTCCCACTGTCAACTGCAAATATGGGAAAACAGTGGTACAATCACAGCTCGCGCAGCCAGCAACAGCCCGCCGACGCAAACAGCTTTGTCAACTCCACCAAGACCCAAGCGCAAGTCCGAGACCGCGAGGTGCCTTTGGAAGGTATCAATGTCCGGGGTCAAGCCCAGAACGTCCATCGGGGTCGACTGGATCATCGCAACCATAGAAATGTGCGCGATGATAGGCGGAGTAGGTCACCGGAGCGAAACAACTCCCATGGCGAATCACGTGGCCAACACCGCAACAATAGCCGACCACACGCTCCGTTGCCTCCCACGAAGTTGAAATCTGACAGCAAAACTCATCACCAACAACTTCGTAAAGGCGAAGCCTCAGCGCTAGTCAGTCAGTCCACCAAACGCAAACGCGACAATGATCATATCAACGCCGACGAGGAGCTGCCAAGGTCTTACAAGAAACCCCACACTGGTTCAGGACATATGACTCCTACCGTCTCCGTGAGTGACCCCGACATGTCCTTCAACCTAGTTGTAACCACAGCTAACAATACATAGCAAAAGGTCGTCACCGGAATGGCGGCGATTACGAAGCTGAGCGATGAAGAGAGGAAGAAGCTTCGCGCGGCCAAGTTTGCTTCAAAGCCAGCTGCACCGACCAAAGCTCCAGTTAAACCCAAGGAGATCCCCAAAATTACCAACCGTCGCGCGGCGGATGTGGTCACCCAAGAAGAACGCAGGGCTGGCCCGATTCCCACCAACAATGCTGGTGTCACAAACAGCCAAACTCAACACAACCATGTGGCTACTGCGTCACAGAATGACGCGCATACCAAAATTCCAGACACCAATTCATACGAACACCCTCCTACCAAAATCGATGCTCCAAAGCAAACCACCATAAAAGTCACGTCCATGACCCCAGAGAACAAAACCGTAGCGCCAAAGACATTCACGCCACCAACACCGCTGCCAGTTTCTTCAAACACAACAAACGCATCATCAGAAAAACGCAAGAATGAAGACGTTGTAGGGATTGAGAACAGCTCATGTAAGAAGGTGAAACCCAAGTCCCAGTCGAGCTCCAAACGTAGCACATTCAAGCGTCATCCAGGCCAACATCGAAAAACGAAATGCTAAACTCAAAGAGCTCATGAGCAGTGCTCAGGCTGGAGAGGAAGAAAACCCACACAAAGCTGTAGATTACGTCGAGTATAGCATCTACAGTATCCCCATCTCATATTCGACTCTCATCGAGCATGAGTACGAATTTGAGCCCATCGATAGCCCCCCAGAAGAACTTAAAAGGAAGATGACTGCGAGCGAAATCGAGCTTTTTGGTCGCAAGATGCTTCTTATACGTCAAGCAGCGCTCCGCGTGGCAAGCGACAATAAACGAAAATTAAGCGAGATATTGGGCCGCAAAACGGTTCCTATGAGTGGTCCCATCAAGGTCATCGAGGGATTGCGATCTTTACTGGCATGACAACAAGATACACGTCGCTACAGAGCACGGACTTTTGACAGTGCCAAACTATCTTGAGCTTCTCAACGTTCCAGAAACACAGCCAGTGCGCTTTGAAGGACGCAAACCTTCGTGGATGAGGCAAGTCATTGAGAGGAGGGTCCGTCGTCGAGCAAAGATGCGTTTCGACCCTGGCGAGATACTGTTAGATCAGGGTTGCATCGAGCTCGGAATTGAGGACCCTCTCATAGTCTTGGATCGAGGAATCTTTGATATCAATATTGCCAGCGGCGAAGAGTCTTTCATGGCATATGGCTTGTGTACACTTGATGGAGTCGAAGGTTGGTTCCCATACGAAGCTACATGCCGGATGGACTGGGGCCAGGACCCGAACGAGGAGACGAAGCCCGATCCTAATATCATCAACTGGTGCACTTTTGACTACGGTCCCGCTGCTCGAGCTGCCACTCTACGGCAACAAGGAAAGGCTATTGAAGAGATAGCGGCGGCGGAGGCTGCTTTTGTCGCAAGTAATAATCCTGCACAAGCCGCAACGGTTCCATTCATTACTCCAGGAATCAAGTATCTAGTTCCTTCTTCTACACAGTTAGAAAAGGATGCTCATCAGGTGGAAGAGGTTCCGTCCCTAACGACTGATTCTGAGGGCTCTACTTCGGGTCCGGTGTCACCGCAATCACAGGCTGAGACCATCTCCATGATTAGCAGGGCAGATGGGACTCTTTCTCGATACGATAGTCCCCAGGCTGTATCGCAGCAAACTGTCTCTGGAGGGTCCGGTGGCGATGTCGATGACGATTCTCTCAACAGTGCGACAGCCGCGTACGATGACGGTGGTAAATCAAACGTCCCCGGTACAGTTCCTGAGACACCATCGAACGCCTTCACCAAGCCTCGTGCATCACTTCCTGGATTTCCAGGATCGACAAAGCCGATGTGGAAGGAAGAAGACGACATCGACTACGATGACGACGAGCTCTGATCATCCACCGCATGTAGAAAAATATCATCAGACAACGCTATACATCACAGCAAGACGTCAAATCAGGTCGAGCTGAACTACCGAGTCGTCCTCTTGCGGATACTCTACCGCCGAAATTGTCTTCGTGGACATTGACGAGTCAACACCAACGCACAAACCTACCACTCAGACACTACATATTAGTGATCTATTGCCGTAACTTGTAAGCAGGGTCGCCACTTGCGACAACATCGCAACCACAAGTACAAAATAACGGGAAAATGATAAACTACACAAAGTTACGTCGACACAGTGATCCCTCAAGTCGCAGCAAGGCAGTGATGCATACTCGCCCAATACTGCCTCGCCGAAAATTCATCTCGGTTGCTGTGCCTGAGGATCACATCATCACCTCAAAGCTACCAGGATGATGCTCTGAATACCGAAATTTTATTTCATCCTTTCACAGCGCATCGAGCACAGCATTGACGCATTGAATGCTGGTCGTTCCTTCGCCTGTCACAGTTTCAAAATTATCTCGACACATTTTTCATTTTAGCCTTGATAGAAGCATTCATAATTTTAGCATTGCGATGCAAGTTTTGGGAACTTGACGAGCATACACGACGGTTGTCTGCGTATTACGCACATGCATGGATGGAAAGCGGTGTCCGGAAGGAGCTTCGAGAACGAGGGTTACAAAGTGCCGCTCTTGACGTCAGTTTTCATTACAACGTGTAGGGATCTATGATCCACAAAACAAATGTAAAAAATAACAAATCATCAACATGTGAGGGATATGAGGTGAGAGAGATGTGAAGCTTCGTGAGACTGAGCATGGATTGTAATCAAGGCATGGCCGTGAATGAACAAAGACGTAGGAAGTGTAATAAAATGTCGAGTTAGAAACAGGATGGAATTCTGAAGACTTTCTTGTTAAGCTAATTACCTCCAAATGTTCTGCCGAACTAGACTTTGCATAGATTGCGACTAGAAAGATGAAGAATCTAAAACACCGTTTTCATTGCCGATTTAAGCAGATAGATACCCTGGATCGTTTCTCAGATATGCCTCTTGGTGTATCAAATGATGGGTCACCGTCTCTTCCTCGGTCCTGGCTACAGTCGGCGTGCGAGTAATCCTCTTCCCTTTTCCGATATTCAGGGGAAAGCCGGTGAACGCTGCAGCCGTACTTCCGTTTTTACGTACGCCAGTCCAGTGTCTTATGGTCTGGCCCAATACAGGGAGTACCGGTGGCAGTTCATATGTGTCATTCACATCTTGGCGTGTTACGGGTTGTGCTGCGTAATTGAGGTACTTGCGGTGCGATATTCTGAAGTCGACTTCAGCACTAACACTCGGCGGCGATCCGTCAGCTCGATCCAGTTCCGTAAACCCTCTTTTCGCTATGGTTGGAGGTGGCTCCTCTTCGTTGTGGGTTTTCAAAGACGTAGAGCCTGGATTTCTGCGATCTTCCGGTCTTCTGAAAGCATATGTACCAGCGAAATGATTGAGAACAGGGTCGAGGATAGGCAGGCCTCGCGCATAGAAGCGGCCGACGGTCATTTCCAGGGCATCGAGATGGCAGGCATTTAGATTCGTCTGATACATCTGAAGGACGAGCGCGTCAATGAGCGGCTTCTGTATGGGCTTCGGTAGACCCAACTGCAACATTGCGTTGTAAAGATGGATTCTACCTAGAAGATCTTCGGGCATCTGGATTTGGGGGAGCGTGATTGGGGCTGATGGGGTTGGGTTTTGCTGATTTGGAACATCTGCGGGACCCTTCCCCTTATTATGCTTGCCGGGATTGACGATCTCTTTCACCATACCAAGCCACGGGATGATAAATTTTGTAATCTCTTCTGAACGTATGTATGCCATGTGGCTGTCGTCTGTGTAGGCCAGCCTTAGCCCCGGAATGATGACTTGGGGATACGATTCCGCAAAACCCTCATCTGACCATCCTGAAGTACCAGGAATGTGCATCCGAGGGTACCGAACGGGTAGACTTATCTGATGGGCACCCGGATTGCATCGGAAATGATCATCGGCGAGACTGGAAACAAATCTCAAGGTAGCCCGATCTACATGTCTTATTCGGACTTGGTCATGGTTAAACGCATTCAGATATTCCCAGTCGCTTCCTTCTCTGTGGCTCCATACGGTTCTAAATCTCTGCATCTCGATAATGATCTCGACTTGGTTGCCGTTGTGCGGGGGGGCATTCCTGCGGTTGTAGTCGTGGACCTGATCAACGTATTTTTTAGAGTCCGCCGCTTGCTGAGCAAGATTTTCCAGATAGGCCTCGTGCGCAATTACGACTCTTCCGTTTGCGTGATATAACACCATGACGAAGTCTGGGTAGAGTGTAGTTTGTAAATGTAGTATCAAATTCGGTGTCGCAACGTAAGACAGGAATCGGACTCAAGCTCTTTAAGAACATCATCTTGACTGTCGATTTTCTTTGTTCAAGTCTTGTTCGTTACAGAGGTCGACGCTATCCCAAGTCGTCGATTTACCCTTGGATGGTCACGTCGTAGACAAAGCAAAAGTTGAGCGAGGGCTAGCCTCATCCACAACGGTAATGCTCCTACATTGACAATTGTGTTTTAACCCAATGCAAGCTATTTCGATGCTGAGTTGTAGTATCAAATTCAGAAACGATGTGAAAGGTTGAAGTTGAGGTAACACAGTGACACCACCTCGGCTAACACCGGATGTGGTTAGCACGAGCGGACGCAGGGTTCAATACTATACAGAACAATGTAGACAACATGCATTGAATGTACAAAAGAACATTGATGTCTTCAATCCCAAGTAGCAGATCAACCCGCACTTCCACTGTCAATTGTACTGGTCCAACAGTCTGTATCACATCATCCTATAGGTCACTTCTTCCCTCCGGCACCACAAGCCCTCTCCAGAGTCAAGAACGCAAAGTGGCCTCCAACAACAGGTCTAGCAAAGAACCACGGGCCGGGGAATCCACCATCTCCCTCTGTGACGTATAAATCCGTAAACGGTCTATCAGTGGCAGTCTCGTTCAACCAAAGGGCCACACGGTCGAGAATGTCGGAGCGCACCTTTTTGCTAGCGACGGCTGCAGCTTCAAATTCCCAGTCGGATTTGGTGTACAAATGTCGGCTGTCGAGTGGTAGACCGTACTTTTGCATGACGTTTGCATACCATTCGCTCTGGAGATTGTAGACTGAGTCTGGGATAAAGTCCGAAGTAATTGGTGTACGTCCCGATGAGTCCTTTGATGGCGTCAAAGGTCTCTGTGTGTGATCGTTACCGGATGCGTAGCCTCCCATTTCAGATATAGAAGATGAGTTTGTGATGGTGGGGTGGAAGCAAAGAACGGCATCTGCGTAAAGCGAATACAGTGTCGTCCAGCTACCGTACCAATCATAGGCAAGTTTGGCGTGGGTTTTGTCGCGCGACATGGCGAATTCTTCCCACTTCTTGATATATGTCTCGGAGATGTTGCGGTAGTGCTTGGCGTCGCCTGGGCGGTCCATGAGATCTGCTATTTCGCTGAAAGCCTTGATGCCGACGATGCCCTTCAATGCGAGGTTAGTCTGGAGTGGCAGCCATCCAGCAAAATCATCGGTACACACTGGGTAGGTTAGCGTGGTTCACAGGTCTCTTCGTCACACTTACATTGGTTGTGGGGCTCTAGAGCGTCCTCCACGAGATATCCTGTCCATTGCTTCCACAAGTCGTAGCTTCCTTCGAGCCATTTCTTCGCTGCTTCAACCCCTTTGGTGCTTCCGCCCCAGGTTTCGTCGATATAATCAACTCCATTGTACAAACCGATGCTCGTCAACGCGAATGGCTTGTCGGACTTGGTACTGTCTCCGCCACTGCCAACAGTAGACCAGATCGATTGAGCTTCTGCGTCAGAACCGTAACTAAGCGAATTGACCAACGCGAGACCCATGATGAGCATATCGCCGCACTCTTCCACTGGCATGTATTCATCCCGACCATCAGCATGTCCTGTCAAGTTCGGGAAGTGGGCGCCCAGGTCGTGCATAGAGTACTTGTTGGGGTACTGACCGCTCAGCTGATGCTCGAGAAGCGGCTCGAGGAGGTAGGCCAGCCACTTGGGCTGTGTGTAAAGGAAGAATGGGAAAGCCGGGAAGATGACGTCGACGGTTTGACAGTTGCCATTCGAGGAGATCTCTTTCAAGAAGAGCAGAGGGTTTTCCCGGGTCCCAGAAAAGCTAGTTGCGCCCATGACTTGTCGTGCAGACAATGCAACGATGTCGACGTAGTTGGTCGAGCCAGATGCATAGGCATCGATGCGCAGTTGTTCGGAGTAGTTGCTGGCCAGGCTGTTGGCTACAGCAAAGTCACCGTAGTGAAACTGAATGAGCTTATCATCTTGAGGGAACCATGACTTCCACAGTGGTCGCATGAAGGTGAGGCCCCGGGCGGATGCATACTGCGTGATAGGGTCTTGGATGTGTGTGATTGTGAATAGCACGCTGCTGCTTGCCGAACCAGTAGCTGATGACTTGGCCAACTTGAAGGACTTTGAAAAGGCAAACACCGGCTCCTCGTCCATGACAGCGCGAAACTTGCCATCGACTTGGTTTTGCAAGGTGCCGGTTCGAGCAAAGCGCTGGCGGAGTAGCGCAGAAGTGCCAGACTCATGGCGAACATCGACTGGTCCGGTAAAGTGCAGCTGACCCCACTCGGGCTGGTCGTTTGTTTCCGTGAACAGTTGCTGGACCTGCCGCTTCACTTGCCAGGTCTTCAGCCTCTCATTCACTCCCGGTGCGACGTGTTGGAACAAGCCCCATTCTATGAGACTCTCCCTTTTGCCGCTAACCCATTGTCCATTTACATCGACATAAATGTCGACATCGAATGTACCTTCTACGTGTATCGACAAATACGCTGCCGGGATTGTTTGTCGCAAAGTCGAGGTGGGTGTTATCGGCGAGAGGAAGGAAAGGGTAATCTCCAGGTGTTTTGCGGTGCGGAGACTGCTGGGCGCTGGTATCGAGTATGTGAGATTGGTGGTTGACGCGTCATACTTGGCGCCTCTGTAGATGGGGTAAGATATCTTATAGCTACAGATCAAGTAGTCAGCATCAATTGTCTCCAACAGACGGCTACATACTCTTTATCATTTTCATCCAAAGAATCATGCGGTCTTCCTAGCAGCGGAAACACTTGGTTTGTGTCCGGAAGAGATGCAAGGACGCCAAAGCCGATCTGTACGAGGCTGTCAGCTTGCGGGTAAAGCTAGATGACTACTGGTACTGTAGAAGCATACCTCAGAACCTGTCCAGAACATGGGCCACTTTGTCCATGGCTCCTCTCTCGCGCTTTGCAACCATGTGCTCAGATACGGGTTTCTCACGATCAACGGAAGGACAGGAGGTCGAAGAGTTGAGGCTTCAACAACGCTTGCAAGGAGCGCTGTCGCAGCGAAAGCAAAGGGTCGCATGACGACCAATCAAGCACAAATCGCGAAATCAATAACGATGAGGTCCAAAGTGCGATAGAAACTACGATGGTGGATTCATGAATGTGTGTTGTATTATACAGGAGCAAGTGAGCACCGGGTTGTAGCTATCAACTGTGATGGGAGTTGGGAGCTTGGGGTAGCAGTCTGCGGGGATGTGGAGCAGCCAATCGGCAGCTGGTGCCTTGCATTATTATGGAGGCGCGTCAGTTACCGTCCTACGTTTCATCTTGCGCGTCCTGCTGACATTTCATCTCAGCACGCGTTGACACATAATAGCACCAGAGGATGCGTTCGCTATTAGTTCAAAGCCCCCTCTTTGACTTTATTGCATCTTCGCGAGCAATGCCGATAGATTTAGGAAACGCTCCGAGAGCCTTCAGTGGATGGTGTTCCAGGTGTATGCCCTCGTCGTCTCCATGCAGATGCAATCACACCCATCAATGCAGAGGCAGATCGACCTTGCTCCCTCCATTTTCCTAGCGGTGGTGTCGATATGCCTTCTCGCACTGACCTCACCGGGCTGGGGGTTCGTATGTTCCAGTCGTCCACGGGATATACCGGGTGAGGGCGGTATGAGGTGGGAGAGTCATCGTCGCTCTTGCGAGGGATCGTCGGCAGAGGGCGCGGGGGATGCTCTGGAGGTGCGAGCTTGATAGACGGGGGAATGGAGAGACGGTAGGGATTGGGTGCTCTGGGTATACGGCTGACAGGTTGTCGTGTCTGCTCTTCGGGATAATCAACTGACATTCTTGCCTCTGAATTCGGCGCACCACGAGGAACGTAGGTTCGTGACTGTTCGGCACTTCCCACTAGACGTAGCGACGCTCCTCGCGATAATCTCTGCGGCTGCATGGATTTGGTCCGAGTGGGAGTGTCTGTGACTGTAGCCTCTTCACTCTTGCTCGCGACACTCATTACTATTCCTTCCTCGAGGTCCTCCGTGCAGTCATGGAAAACATCTTCCGATTCTGTGCCAAGGGAGCTCTGGGTCCTGTTTACCTCTACAGTTCCGCGCCTATCATCCTCCAGTGGCTCTATCACGGACAGATCGTTCTCCTCGCCATCACCGATGGGGTCTTGCTCGAGCAATCCGAGGTCCCTCAGCTGGTCCCAAGTGCGATAGTAGTATCGAAAAGTAGCGAATGGTTGGTCAATAGGATCGATGAGCGCGAACTTGTAGAAACGTTTTGGCTGTTCCGGTCCTGCACGGCCGGCGCTCACCAACCTGGAAAGTCAGTACGTTCTTAGATGTCTTTCGGCTGCATTCTCACCTGATTCCCTTGCCACTCTTCGCGTGTTGCGTGTTCCTGTACTCTTCTGCCTGTCGTCCGATACGCTTCCTTCCATCTGCGCGGTGTACTCGTATCTCAACACACGCTGTCTCGTCAAACATGTCCACCAAATCCCTCCCATATGCAGGCGGTGTAAAGCAAAGCACTCGCTTCTCAATCCTCTTCTTTCCATTTTCGTCCTCGGCAGTCTCAAATAGCCCAAACATGGTCTTTCCTTGCCATTTCTCTGCTTTTCCCGTCGACCAGCTCGTGACGTATGCGCCGTCGACATATAGCTTGAAGAGAAAATAGTGGCCTTCGGGGACTGGTGGTGATACTGAGTAGCCTATCCAAAAAGTGCTTCCGGGATAGGCGGGAACATAGACGCTGCATGTTGACGTTTTGTTGTCGACCAACTTGGGTGTGAAACCGGTGATACCGCGCGCGACGTAGTGATCTCTAGGATCAGGGAGATACTCGGGGAGTGTCTCGATATCAAACTGCGAGTGCAGTTCAATGTCGATACTGCGGTAGTGCATGGTGGCGTGATGATTGTCAGTGATTGTACAGGAGTCACGATTGCTTGAAGCACGCCGACGACTAGCGCAATTGCTTCATCTGAACCTCCAGGGCTACACATACCCATCAATTCCCTACATGTCACCAAAACTTGCAGAAACATTGTATACGTTAGTTCTATCTGTTTGGTAATACACTATCACTCGATATAATTGTTATCACTAGCAGGTAATTCTCCGTGCATAGTACAAACTGAAATCATTCTTGCACCGTCTCGACATAGTGATCACAACCTTACTATCACGGATCCTGGCTACGTACAATAGCACTCACTTGCATCACTTTGTAAAGTCACAGCCCCCCCTAGCGCCTTCATCTTGCTATATATTGCTGCATTTTCTTCGGAATCTTTTTTACCACAACCACCTTTACCAAGGACCACTATACTCAACTCTCAACACCAAGTCTACGTTCCATCATCACTGTAGCAATTAAGTTTGTATCAGAGGTTGCATCATCAGATATGGCAACCATGAACAAGTTCAAGCCCGCTCCCAAGAAGCTCACCGTCCACCAGCTCGCCGAGCTCAAGACAGGGCGCAAGGCAAACATCATGATCGGTCCTAAGGGCAATCGATATATCGCCCTTGAGGGTGTGTCAGCCGACCTTCTGGCTCACTTCTCCGGGACTGCGCACAAGAAACTGATCGAGGAGAAGGGCACCGTTCTGACTATCCCCAACGGCTCCAAGAAGGCTGTTTTGTGGATCTACAAGTACATGCAGGCCGGCCAGCGCGATCCTCAAGGTCTGGAGACTTTTGAGTCGCTAAACTCGGGCGTGCTTGTTCTTCTCTACAAACATTCTGTCTCTCTTGAGTATGCCCTGCTGCAACATCGCATTTACCACCGTCTGAAGGGTTCGTTGATCGAGTCCCTTCCGACCATCCAGGAGGTAGAACAGTACCAGACGGCTATTCCCCTGCTTTACCAATATGCCGTCCAAATCATCGCTGTTGAGATGATCAACCCTTGGACATGTGACTATACCGCATATCAGGAACTTACTGAAACGAACGAGGCGTATGGTAAAGACCTTGATGAAGCAATCCAGAAGCTTCTCACTACTGCCATTAAGCGTGGCAAGGAGTACTACGCATGCACGAAAAACCCCGAGGTGATTTGGTCGAAGAAGTACAAGGACGCGGTTTCGGCTGGGAAGAAGCCTCCAAAGGAGCCCAACCTGGGAAAATTCACTAAGAACCCCGTGCCTAGCCAGGCGCCCGGTCTGTTCAACAACACCAAAACAGAGCCTCGTGGCGCTGCCAAGAACACTCCCGCCATCCAGGGTGCCAAGTCACAGGTGCCTTTCATGTGTTACAAGTGTCGCGGTGAGGGTCATCTAGCCCGCAACTGTACCGTCAAGCTTGAGCCCAAGCCGGCCATCTGCTACAAGTGCCACGAGGCAGGTCACATCGCTCGCAAATGCACCAAGGTGCCACCGGCCCCGATCACCAAGAAGCCCTTCACTTGCTACAACTGTGGTGAGTCCGGTCACATGGCCCGTGAGTGCACCCTCCTGGACCGTCGTCATGTGGTTCCGGTGATTGAAGTGGGTGACTTTGGCGGTGGTCTACAGACTTGCGACCGTGTGGTGCGTAAGGGCGAGTTGACCCGCACTGGCATGCGCATCTAGGCCATGATAACCGTCCTGGATGTTCAATTCCAGTGTTTGTTTGTTTCCATGATTGCAAGGCTACTTGTTGATGGAGCCTAAGAATGACTCTTCAGAGCTTAGATGGGATATGTTTTGGGTATGGCAAGGCTACCCATTATTTAGAGGACTTCTTAATGATCTCATATATAAGTTGACAATGGAGACCTGCTTTGTCTGAAAATCTGACATGGCTGTTGTGATGTGCTCAGTGTTAGCATCTGGTGACTAGGACAGGCTGAAAGCGTGGTTGTACACAGTGTGAAGCATTCATCGGTACTATGTTATCTCTCTACTCTTTTCCCTCGCCAGGCTTCTTGTCTTTCTCCAGATAGTCTTTGATACTAAACATGGCAGTGCCCCTCTCTAATGGCTTCGCTTGCGTCTCACTCGGCTTCCAACCGATCATATAGATTAATCGAAATGTTGCAGGCAGTGTCCCGTCTTCGTTGCCATGTAGCTCTTTGTATATACCCTCGGCAGCTAACAGCACATCTCGCTGTATCGGACCCTTCTCTCGCGATAGTACAGCATTCGACTCGCCCATGGCCTGCAGATCTTTCATCAACGAGAAGGTATCCGGGAAGTCAACTACAATATCATCAACGTCCACGGTGAGAAGGTTAAAGCCAGCTTTTTGTAGTAGACCGCCGACATCTTTGACATCTGCCAGCGAGGGGGGAAGTATGGGTCGAGACGCCGCCTCGTCGGTCCAGCTCTGCTAATTGAAGGGATGTGCGGAGTTCGTATAAACTATCACCGCCCATCATGACGCCAATGAAGGGGCCATCCGGCTTTAGAATATTGTTGACTTGGGCTAGCACTGACGGCAAGTCGTTAATCCAATGCATGCTTAGATTGCTCAAAACGGCATCAAATGTATCCGCTTCATACGGTAGGAGCTCCGATGTCGGCAAGACTTCTCGTACAATATCGATCTCCTTGTTAAAGGGCAAGTCGGCATCTCGGTATAACAGCGTTTCGGAGGAGTCTGCGGCTACAATGGTACCGATACGCTTCGATCGTGGGCCTTTATCGGGTGCGTCTTCGGATGGAAGTGTGAGTGCGCGGGCTAGATTACAAGCGTTCGCTCCGAGGTCCAGGACTTTGGGAAAGTGGCGGTTGATATCCTATACTCATCAGCGATGCTTTGTTGTAGGTGGGGAAGACATACCAAAACTCGCTCACACAACCGCGAAGCGACCTCGTCCCTCAGGTAGTCCACACTTCTACTGGTCTCCTTGTTTGATGCGGCTCTTTCTTTTTGCATCCACTTCTGCTGAGCACTAAATATCTCCATCATTGGCGCTCCGGGAGATTGAACGGCATAGCGTCGCGTGCTTTGTCGAGGTAAGCATCGTCGCCTCAGTGGTGGGATGAAGGCGCGTATCGAGAAGGTGGCCATGATGAGCGATTGAATCAATTGAGCCTGCAACAATGATACATGTCGAGTGAAGGCAATGCGCGTGGGAGACGATGTCAAAAGCACTACGTCAAGACCCTGGGGTCATTGCACCAATCGGCGTTTGGCTCCACCGAGCTCTCCCTCCGCGCTCCACAACTTGTCCCCCATTCCTCGCTGTACCTTGAGCTGGCCGTCAAGAGGAGGAGTTGAAAACTTGGTATTGCCATCCGATTGTTACCTCGCTATGGCACAGGCCTTTCCGTACACGTACTACGCATGCGATTGCTTCGACAACAACACCACGGTTACGAAACGCTCGCAATTCATCGCCGCATCAGAAGACGAGGAGCAGAACTTCGATCCGCAAGATCCGCGCTCCAACTACGCCCTCTACCCGCTCGAACACCTCCTCTACTGCGAAGATTGCCTACAAATACGGTGTCCGCGATGTGTCATAGAAGAGACGCTGAACTGGTACTGCCCGAACTGCCTGTTCGAAGTACCGAGCTCCGTAGTGAAGAGTGACGGGAACCGATGCACGCGAAACTGTTTCAACTGCCCAGTATGCATATCGCCGCTCATAGTCAATCTTCTCGAAACGCCCGATGCGGACCAAAGCGCACCGGACCGACACATACTCGCGTGCCCATATTGCCATTGGAGTACTGTGGAGACCGGCATAGAGTTTGAGAAGCACACTGGTGTATATGGCCAGATTGCACGTATAGCAAACGGTGGAAAGCCCATACCAACGTCTAAGGAGCGTGACAAGGAGCGCGAGAGGCGCAAGGAGATGGAAGCCCGACAGCAAAATCCCTTGTCGCCTTCTAGCGACTCGACGGGCATGGACATTGGAGAGTACGAGCCGCCTACTCGCGATGATCTATTCTCGAACCTCGCCGCCTTTTACAAAGCACAACTAGAGGCCCAGACACCGGCGAATCCCCTTGAGATGAACTTTTCCTCGCCGTCCGCCTACTCCCGCATAATGAACTTGTATTCAACAACCACTGCAAAGAAGCAGAAGCGTGATAAGCCGACACCAATGCGTGAGGCAGCTTCGGAGTTGGAGGGGCTTGTTATACACGATCCTTCCTCGGACAATGCAGCAATCGAGCGTATCAAACGGGGTGGGTGGGGCGTTACACTCTCACCCACCCAGAAGCTCGCACAGCAGAACCCCTACATAAGGTTCGACGACGAGCTACGACCGATTCCAACATTGCTCTGTACAAAGCGCTCAAAACGATGTCGCTCATGTCGACACATTCTCTCCAAGCCAGAGTCGAAGATCACGTCAACACGATACAAGATCAAACTGCTAGCACTCAACCACATCCCTCGACTCAGCATCCGCGCGCTACCACCCACCTCCGACGTTCCTCCACTCCCCGGTATGTTACCCGTCCCACCGCCGCCCTTCAACTACAACGCCCTTCGTCCCGGCCTCCCAGCCCACTTTCTCCTGCACCTCAGCAACCCGCTCTTTGACCCCATCCGCGTCACCCTGGCCACTGCTAGTACCACGCCTGGAAAGGTACAGTCCCGCGTCACAATCCTGTGTCCACAATTCGACGTCGGCGCCAACACTGATGTCTGGGATGACGCACTGTCCTCCTCTCCCGCTCCAATGCCGCGTCGCTCAACCATCAACGCCGAAACAGGACAAATTGAAGCAGGCAAGGTCTGGGATAAAGGAAGAAATTGGACTAGTGTGGCTATCGAAGTCATCCCAGGGTTTCTGAGTGAGCTTGGCGATGATGAAGAGCTGGAGGAGGATGATAACCTACTTGAGATACCGATCTTTGTACGGCTGGAATTTGAGGCTGATGTCAACGCTGAAGAAAGAGGACTGGGGGACTCTAGAGGGTCAAAGGGGGAGAAGGAGAAGCGAGAGGAGGCGTTCTGGACGGTAGTGGGTGCAGGGAGGATAGTGGAGGCGTAGTCCGGTGTGTTTAGTGATACCCCTTTATTAATCGATGAGTTCTATCACTTTTTGCTATGTGAACTCAGCATCAGCTCATGAACCTGTTTCTTCAATGACTACCCAAAGTGGGTATCGTTTGGAAACACATCTTCGTCCTTCTTCTTTTTCCGTGTGAACATGCCATCCAGCGTGCCCTGGCTAGCTTCCCGCTTATGTGCTACCTTCTTCTCGCTCTTGACTGCCGTCTTCTTCGCTTGTTTGGGGCTCATTGGCTCATCCACGTCCTGCTGCCCTTCACTCGCATCGTCTTCATGTTTGACCATAGCGCCAGGCAGACCTTGATCCCCCTCCGTTGGTCCTTCAGCACCATCCTCAAACATTTTTCGCCATGATCCATCCAGAACTTGCGGCGAGTTGCCGTAGAGATTGACATGGTACGCATTCTTCATTCCAGCTAGACAGATATCTCTTCTTTGCGCAAAGTCAAACATTGGCTTTGGGTACGTCTTCATGCTACCCTCCGCCGCAGCCAACCCATCACCCTTGATCAAACAACCCCCATTTTTTCTGGTCCACAATCGGCGCCTTGTGCGGTTCGTAGATGTATTTTTTTGTCAAATCTTGCCAGTTCAGGGACATACTTCCTCACAAATTCACCCTCTTTATCCCATTTCTGGGGGAATGCAATGGGCGAGTAGCAGCGGTAGAACTGGGCGAAAAAGGCAGTGCAAGATAACCACTGCCAGTTTCCAATGTTACACGCCGCCTCGTGGTCAATGAGCCATTCCTCAAAAACTTCAGCACCACGTTCCCAGTCAATGTAGCAGCCACCTCTTGTGAGAAAACAAGCCACAGCATGTCTCCCGAGATGATGGATCCAGCCTTCCTGTGCAAGCTGGCGCATGAGCGCGTCGATCCATGGAAAGCCTGTTTGGCCGTGTTTCCAGCGCTGAAAATGGGCTTCTGCCTCTGCGTTGTCGACCATGTACTCTCCGGTAATGAGACCAGATTTCGTGTCAATCTTGGACGGGAGATGCCAGGGTATAAAACGGCAGTTTGGGTTGTTGTACGTCTGACCAAAAGAGTATCCCAGTGCTGCTTGTGCGCCAAAGTACATGTCGCGGAAGAGAAGTTGGCCTGTCAGACTAACAGGTGGCTGAGAAGCCTTTCCCTTGAACTTGTCAACTACATCCTGTGCACGCCAGTAGAAGAGGCGACAGCTCAATGACCCAAAGTGCATGTGTGGTGAGAGAAGTGTAGTAGACTGAGGCTCAAAGGCCGTCGGGGCAGTCTTGGGTTTTTCAAACGTCGCCGTATACTCTTCATTTGCGATGATCTCATCAAGAGCCCGCAATGCTTCTGTCTCGCCGCCACGATGGACTGTTGTTGCAAGTTTTAGACCCAGTTCTTCCATTGTGGGTACTGCAAAGTCACTGTTTGGCCCTGCTAATGCAGTATACGACGCCTCATGACCGTCTCTTTGTATCGCATTCACATCTGGCTGGCTTTCTGGTCTTTCTTGGTCAAACTTCAGGTCAGTATCGCCTGGGTTGGGAATTGACTTTGGTGCTGGTATTGGTCTAGGGATCCGGCCAATCTTCTTGCCCGCAGCTTGGACCTGGGTGATGCTCATCGTCGGCTTCCCGTGATTCTGCATTACTAATTCATCGGGGTCGTACAACGTCCGTCCCGTCTTCACAACGACCTCTACGCCAGCCTTTTTTGCAATCTCCAACACCTTGTCATCTCGCTCTCTAGCATACGCATCCGTATCCTTTTCAAACACCAGATGAGTAATCTTCCAGGCTTTGAACAACTTCGGAAACAGAGTCTGCGGAGCTTCCCGGATAACAAAGAGCTTCGACTTTGGATTCAGCTTGGTGATGGACTTGGACAGGTCATTCTGACAGTCTAAAAGATATTGCCAGCGATTGGGCCCTACGCGAGCGCGGTAGACATAATGTGGGTCCCATGTCCAAATGGGGTAGAGACACGTTGGGTTGAGGTCCAGGGCAGCTTTGAGGGCTGGGGAGTCGTGGAGGCGCAAGTCGGTCCTAAACCAGTAGATGACGCGCGGGTTCGACATTGGGCTGCGTCGAGTTTGGGCGAAACCCTGAGCTCGTACTGGAGGTGAACAAAGCTTGCAAAGAAATTGGATCAGGGTGTTTTGAACGCCTGCAGGATGAATGCCTAGGGCGCAAAAGCAAAAGGTGATGCTGCCGACCAATGCACGAAAAAGCGCATAGCATCCATGCTGTCATGGATCGAAGCTAAATGCTCGCTTATCTGCTAGGTCTAGGTGAAAGACCAATCGGCCTTGTAAGTTACATGGCAGCCCAAGTTTTCCTTGGAGGTGTGAGTGTCTGAGTGGCGGATAGCTGCTACTAGAAGATGGAGTGATGTCGTTGGTTATATGAATAAACGAAGCTCAACAGATGCCAGCGCTGCCCAAACTGTGATAGCAGCCATGACAGCTCAGCGTGGCAACGGGAGCTTCTACAGTAATGTCCAACGTCGAGCTTACAGCACAGGACCCTGCAGCACCCCCACACTACCGATGCCGTATGGTTTTTTGGGTTTTGTAGTGAGGTGCCCATTCGAGGTAGTAGCACGCGTCGCAGGTGGAGTGGTGTGGCACGACTGCCATGACACTGTTATGGATGCGCCTACCCCGCACGAGGCGTGGAAGAGGTAAGTTGATCGGAGGAGCATCAGAAGACAAGACTGAGACGACGTTGGCGGGCACCAGCAAGGCGGGTTCGCGCATGATGATGAAAGAAGTCCAGCCAGCAACGGCTTGTTAGCGGGTCCTGCATCGTCACTCCAAGGTTTGGGTGGCCTCGGGAACTACGGTAGTTCGAGACTTGGAGTGCTGGCTGCGGGCTGCGGGCTGCAGGCCCAAGCTCCCTGAGCTCGTCGCCCAGGGATTTTTTTCATGGTGTGAAAACAATCTCTCAACAGATAATTGTGCGCGCTTTGACCGTTGACCGACACGGGCCGTGGTCTTATCAATTGACTGCCCCAAGACGGTGACGTGTACCCCTACTTAATTGTGCACACTGCCCAAGGCGCTTTCAGGGTTATCAGTACAGTAGACTGAGCGTGCCGCAACTACCGCTGCTTGCCTTGGGTACAACTTGCACTGCAGATCGGCGCCTACTCAATACGGTGCTTTGCTGCGGGGAAACAACACGGCTTGCATACCAGCCCATCTGCTATCTGCCGTCTGTCTTTGACTCGGTTTTTCAGTGACTCTTCTCCTTCACTTTGCTGTCTTCTTGCACGTCGATTACAATGGCGCAGCCCTTGGAAGATGCGTACATTACGGTGCGTGGATGTGTAGTGGCACAAGTACGCGAGCTAACATGCGTGCAGCTTCTTATGAGCGATTCCTACCTGCCAGGCGCTGTGGTCCTCGCCAATTCGTTGCGCGATGCCGGCACCAAGAAGAAGCTTGCCGTGCTCGTCACCATGGACACGCTCTCTGCGGACACGATCGGTGAGCTCAAGACGCTCTACGACTATCTGATCCCGGTCCAGCGTATTCGAAGCTCCAATACTGCCAACCTGTATCTTATGGGACGGCCTGACCTCGCATTCGCCTTCACCAAGATTGCCGTCTGGCGGCAGACGCAGTTTCGCAAGCTGGTATACCTTGATGCTGATGTGGTAGCTCTCCGCGCCCTGGACGAGCTCTTTGATATTGAAGCGTCGTTTGCAGCAGCTCCAGACATTGGCTGGCCAGATGCCTTCAACAGCGGCGTCATGGTGATCAAGCCCGACATGGGCGAATACTGGGCGCTGCAAACTATGGCCGCGGCTGGCGACAGCTTCGATGGCGCAGACCAAGGCTTACTGAACCAGTACTTCGAGCACCGTCCGTGGCAGCGACTAAAGTTTACTTACAATTGCACACCCAACGCCGAGTACCAGTGGGAGCCGGCCTACCGCCACTACAAGCGTGACATCGCTGCCGTCCACTTTATCGGCAAGAATAAGCCCTGGTCGAGCCAGCATAGCGGCGGAACAGGCGTCTATGGAGAGCTCCTGGCGCGGTGGTGGGCTGTACATCAGAGGCATTTGCCCAGAGAAAAGGCAGCCAAAGAAGCGGGTGAGGCACAGAGCACTCAAAGTGACTTTTCCTCTCCCCCTGCCCCCATTGAGGCCTCGGTTATTACCACTGAGCCTCCTATGACTGAACCTGCCGATGAGATACAGAATATTGACCAAGGAGTGACAGAACCGACACCGACGGCAGAGCAACGCAAGTTCTCCGCGCCTGACATGGAATGGGACGCCACCAAGTATGTCTCTCGATGATGTCGCCGATTGTGCTAACAAACGCAGGGCTGGACCACCGTCAGAATCGAGGCCCGAGGCCGCCAACTTTCCGACCCATACCTACACGTTTAGTGATAACCCCTCGCTCTTCCAGGCGCCGCGTGCCTACCCTGAAGCACCGAGAGACATGTGGTACAAGGTTCCAGAGAACAAACCCAATCCTGCTGACCAGCCCAAGCCTATTTTCCCATGGGAGCAAAAGGCCGACAAGCCCAAGCCCACTCGTGTATTTGCTGAAGATTTTTCCCCAGAACCCACCCCTGCCCCAACCCCGTCAACCCACCCCTTCTCCACTAGACATTACGATGATGAGATTGCCGTCTCAGGAGGACCAGAGAAGGTCATGAGCCCCGGCCAGAGCAACGACCAGCAATGGCAGTCATACCAGCGTGCCAGTGTCAATGCTTGGGACAGCGTTCCGGGTATTGAGAATTACGTTCGTGCCATATCGGACCTCAGCGGAAACGGAAAACGCGGTAAGAACCAATCCATGCAACAGACCACGGGCACGGATGACATCAGTTCACCGTTGCTGGAACGCAGACAACGTCGAGAGAGCCTTATCCTGACCGATTTCCCAACCGCAGAGGACCGTCCTAGTCTCCCCGTAACCCCAGCCCCTGTCCGTCGTCCAACGTTCTGGGGTGAAGAGAGGAACCAAGCAGGCGAGCTTCCTTCGGCTACAGGAGTGCCTGACCAGACCGAATGGGTATGTGTTTTTCTTGCCCGATTTCCTTTGCGTCGCAGCCCACGTCCTACGGGTTCGATGTCGTCTCACCAACTTCTTGGTAACTCGGAGCTAACTCGACCAACTAGAATCCTGAAGAGAGACTCGACCAGCTGCGCCGCTCCTCCCTTATGGAGTTTGAGCATCTGAAAAAGGACGAGCATCCAGACCCACCGTTGCGCGCACTTCCCGAGCACTCGATCGCTGGGGAGAAAGAAGCCGGTGCCTCGCATGCTCCTCTGGGATCGGATGGAGCCAATGATGGTCCCGCCGAGAAAGACTTTGCCACCAGCCAGTCCACGCTTCCTGAAGGCGAGCAGGTGCAGGCTGTAGGAGACGAGGTGAACCCCACGCAATCTGCAACCTAGGAGAAGAGATGGGATGTACGTTGATGTTTGCGATACTGTCATGTTACATGCTACTACGAGCTAATGTCTTGCGGGGGACGCGGTGATTCCATGTTTATGTTCATGTTCCCGTTTGTACAAGTGTATACTTTGAGATTGTTACGTCTGCATTTGCATGCATTGCGTAGCGGACTGGTTATGGCATATTCGTTGGCTTGGTGTTTAGTCTTGCTTGAGTTGAAGACGCGTGATTGATTCGCACATGTGGGCTGTATGCAGGGACGCAGGGAGCATTTCGTGCATGCGCTCGGGCCGGCCGCTAAAGAGCTTGACTCTGCCCACTGGCGTTGGCGCAAATCTGCTGAGTCGGTCTGCTTGAACAGCCACAGACATGCCACCAAGATGGTCGGGCCCCGCTTACTGCCCCTCACTGCCTTTGCCCCTCGGTTTGCGGCCTGCACACACGCACCTGCCCGATTGATACCAGCACCTGCCTATAGACCGCGAATAAGCGCGTCGACCACCTTGCTACGTTCCCGGAGATTCCTTTGCTCTTCATCGCTGTTGCAGAGACCTGTCGTGGACGCATATACGCCTGACCGACTACCAAACACTGCCTGGCCCTACCTGTATCGACCGCTCGACAAGATGGCGCACCTTGACCCGTACTTTAAGCAGGTGGATGCCCTGCAGGGTAACTTTATTGAGAGACTGAGGGAGGCTGTGGCTATCCCAAGTATCAGCTCCGAAGACCAGAGGAGGCCTGATGTCGTCAAGGTAGGTGGAGCTTCACACTTTACAACAGCTTGGCTGACATGTCGCTAGATGGGCCACTGGCTCGCGGACCAGATCAAGGCGCTCGGGGGTACTGTTGAGCTCCGTGAGCTTGGAAAGCAGCCCGGTCGCGAACATCTCGACCTCCCGCCGTGTCTCCTAGGACGCTACGGAGACGACCCCAAGAAGGTCAACGTCCTTGTCTATGGCCACTACGATGTACAGCCTGCAAACAAGTCTGACGGCTGGGCGACGGACCCCTTCACCCTGAGCATCGACGACAAGGACCGCATGTACGGGCGTGGCAGCACTGACGACAAGGGCCCGGTTTTGGGATGGCTAAACGCAATCGAAGCACACCAGAAGGCAGGCGTAGAACTGCCAGTAAACCTGGTCATGTGCTTTGAGGGTATGGAGGAGAACGGCTCCGAGGGTCTAGACGACACCATCCGCGCAGAGGCGAAGAAATTCTTCAAGGACGTGGATGTTGTGTGCATCTCGGACAACTACTGGCTGGGAACTGAGAAGCCTTGTTTGACATATGGTGTCCGTGGATGCAACTACTACCAGATCGAGGTCTCTGGACCTGGCCAAGATTTGCACTCTGGTGTCTACGGCGGCATGACACACGAGCCCATGACCGACTTGGTGCGCATCATGAACTCATTGGTCGACCCTGACGGCAAGATTCTCATCAAGGGTGTCGACGACCTTGTTGCCCCCCTTACCGAAGAGGAGGCTGCTCTCTACCCACCAATCGCCTTCACCATGGACGGCCTGAGGGAATCGCTTGGCGGTGAGACGGCAATCCACGACAACAAGGAGGATGCCCTAAAGCACAAGATGCGATACCCTTCTTTGTCGCTCCACGGCATCGAGGGTGCTTTCTACTCCGAGGGCGCAAAGACCGTCATCCCGGCCAAGGTGATTGGAAAGTTCTCCATCCGCACAGTACCCAACATGGAGATCGACCCAGTCACCAAGCTTGTCGAGAAGCACATCAACGATGAGTTTGCGAAGCTCAAGTCGAAGAACAAGATGAAGTTTAGCGTGGTACACTGCGGAAAGTGGTGGGTAGAGGACCCCAACCACCCCAACTACACTGCTGCAGCAAAGGCCGTCGAGAGAGTCTTTGGCGTCAAGCCCGACATGACGCGAGAGGGTGGCAGTATCCCGGTGACGCTCACATTCCAGGAAGAGCTGGGCAAGAACGTCTTGTTGCTGCCCATGGGTAGCTCAACAGACGCCGCGCATTCGATCAACGAGAAGCTTGATAAGCGCAACTACATTGAAGGCACGAAGCTACTCGGCGCTTACCTGCACTACGTTGCAGCGGAGCTCAAGCGCGATTAGTTTGTAGAACAGACGATTGAATACCCGTGAATATCTTGAATATCTTGAATATTGAATATCTCATTCCAAATACCATGATTGAGTCAATGTGATTTCGTGCTGGTGAAGCTTTTTCATACCGTCGGATCAGTATGTTTTCAATGTGGTGTTGTCGCGCTGGGAGGGGTCAGGTGCCGGAGGTGTCAGCTTTGACCACATCGGCGCGGAACAACCAAAAAAGTTCAGCGTGGAGCCGCAGCCTTGGGAGCAAGACGCCAGCAACAGCCATTGCGGGCGCAACCTCGCGATCCCACGCCCAGAAGGACCAAATCCCGCAATGTCGACATGTAAATCACTCCTCCGCGCCACTACCCCCTTCCAAAGGGCCCAACCATCGCTCCTCCCCCTCACGCAAACCCGCTGCGAATCCTCCACACGCCGACACCGCAAACTGCTCGCTTTACCAGAAGCGCCATCATACACGCCATCGAGCTCGTCTCCGTCGCTCATTTTCAATCCTCCGTCATCCGCACCAAACGTCTACCATACCCCGCTCAAGTTTCTCCCCAAGCAAGATAAACGCCGGCAGATTATCGCCGCTGCACAATCCTACGCAAACAAGGCATCGTTGTCGCGGCAAACGTCAAACATTGCTGCACCGGGTACTCCCTTGTCAGACTCTGGTCACCTCCCGCCGCGGCCCTCTGCCGCCCTCCCGCAGCCGGTGCGCGAACCCTATGAGAAAAAGTACCATTTGAGCGAGGCGCAGGTCGAGGAGATACGGACGCTGCGACGCCAGGACCCAGATACATGGACAAGAGTACGGCTGGCGGAGAAGTTTGGGTGTAGTCAGTTCTTCGTGGGCATGATTGCGAAGAATCCGGAAAAGGCAAAGAGGGTGGAGAGTATGCATGAGGAGGCGAGGAGGAAGTGGGGGGCTAGAAGGCGTGAGGCGAGGGAGGATCGAGGGAGGAGGAGAGTACTTTGGGGGAGCGACGCTTGAATAAAGTAAGGGTGTGTGTTTTTAGACATTACCGGACATGAACAAGCATGTATGAACGAGCATGTACATTCTGCTGTACTGTATCGACAGTTGTGTATAAGACTTGTCACAGTATATACACTATTTTCCATTACCTCCCCCTCTCATCTCTATCTCTACCCCTTCTCCAACGCGGAAGACAAAGCCCTCGCCCTCTCCCCTCGTACCAGCCCCTACTTTCCAACACTCGAACCTTCCCTTCTTAACCACATCCCAGCGTTGCAATCTCTCCGCCTCCGCCTCTTCTATACTTATTGCCGATGCAAACTTTAGTACTTCGACACGCCGCATTGCCAACCGTGTCACGGGTGTGCCTTGTGGCCAGGACGTGGGTATCAGCGGACGATACGTCGATGGCGTGGTGGAATGCGAGGTTAATATCGTAGCACAAGACAGGAGAGACGAGGTTCTACACAGAGAAGACGTCAACTGTATAGAAGCTGTCGATAACGTGGTCGACGCATTTGTATGATTTCGGAGGTCCCACGTGAAGGCATCCATATCTTCCAGAATAATCGAATGGATACGGCGGTTTATACTCTTGTGTCGTTCTTTGTCGAACAGGTAGGAGGGGAGAGAGTGCAGTGTTGCTAGTAAACAATCCCAGGATTGCGGGCGGAAGATATGAACATGCTGGAGGGCAGTTTTTATTGTGGCACAAATGTCGTGCTTTAGGGAGTCGATGGATTTGTTTTCTTTCAAACTTTTCGACTTAATCACCTGGATGAGGACTTCTGCTAGGCGATTGATACTGAAATGGTGTAACGGGTCGAAGAGGACGATGGCTGCTTCTTGGCCATCTAGGGGGGTAGAGGAGAGTGAAGGAGGTAAGACGGCGTGAGCGATGATGAGATATAAGAGAGAGGTTTTGCCTGCGCCGGAAGGATGATGTGTTGATGGTGGGGAGATAATTTCGAGGATTGGCGGGCCCAAGATTGGAGTTACGGCGTCTAATTCAGGTATATTAAGGTAGGAAGATCGTGTAGTACTGGTGTTGCTATCAGATGTTAATTCTAATTCCACAAAGACAATATACCTGCTAAAACTATCTTACCTTTCCTGCTTCTTTGCCAAGAGCTCACGGAGGGACCCCAGGACCTATTTTTATCAACAAAAGTTGTTGGTTTCGCGCCGTCAACGTGCTCGTATTTACATAACGTACCGAGCTCAAATCATCCACCACAACCTCCGCCAACAACCTCTCCCCCAACCTCTTGGCCCCATCATCACTCATCACGATATCCCGCAAAAAGATCTTTCTCATTCAACTCCACACCCCTTTCCCGCAATGTCGCCACCACTTACTATGATCCACCCCTCGGAGCTGGAAGCCGCAATCAACGTTCTCCCGAATGGCAAACCACGGAAACCACCAATCAACCTCGGCGACTGCGAACTGAAAGAACTTGTGCAGTATAAATGCAATATCCAGAAGCCAGAGAAGAAAGGCGACCATGTATTTATAGCCTGTGAGCCTGTGGTGAGGTTGTTGAGAAGGTGAGTGATGGGAGGTGCAAGTTCTTGGCGGCGTGACCGAGGTATCGACGGACAAGAGACCAACTGACCACTATTAGGTGTGCGGGGGGCTTGAGTGTAGAGACGACAGCCTGGGAGAGCTGGAAAGCTAGGCAGGAAGGTGCGAATGGCAAATCATGACCATGTCAGTGAAAACGAGCCAAACACGCGTCATGTGGTAATGAACGACGACATGCAATTGTTTATTTGTAATTCGTACTAAGAGTTACAGGGTTGAATACCCAGCAAAATATCGCAATCGATACATGACGGCAATCTCGCACAATAGGCCACTTGCGGCCGTCAGCTGTTCTACTACTTGACCAGCTTATAGTACAACTTCTAGCGGAAAGAATAATCAACGCCGCTCGCATGCCCTAAAACTGCCCCAGACCAAGGCGGAAATGCAGATACCCAAACGCCTCGCTATCAAAATGCTGCAAATCGACTTTTCGGACCAGAGTGACGCACAGATATTACACACCGCTGGCAGACTTTCTCCAGTACTTCTGTTCGTAGTTGACATGTACACCCTCTTCGAGATTAACGCTCCGATCCGTCGTGAGCTGCCGAGCTGGCATGTCGCGTGACATGGCCCAGTCGCCGTCCTCGTCCTCGTCCAATCTAGCTTGTCGCCGCTCTTCGTCTCGTTCTCTTTGGGTTTCTTCGTCCAGCAGATCGGTCATGGCCGACTGCCACAGATTGTCGCTCTCCTTCATGCGCCGACTCCGTTTTCGCTTTCCGACGTTTTGTTTCTGAACGCCTGCCTTTTGTGCAGCCATGAGTTTTCGAAGACTCTGCTCGGCCAGAATGCCCTCTTCTGTGGCCTTTTCTCGAATCTTCCGCGGGTCATTCTCACGGCTGGTGAAGACGGGTGTGGCTGTGTAGGTGTGTTTGGAGGGGAACCCGGGAAAGTGCTTTGGTATATACGGACGCGTCTCCTTGTCTGCCTTTCCTGACAGCTCGGGGCCCAACAAGGACTCGGTGTCGGGCGGAGGAGCCTCTGGGGGTGCTGGGGGTGCAAAGTATGGCTGTAGTAATGATGGCGGAATATCGCCCGTGTCAAAATGCTGTTCGAGAGGGGCGGAGCCACGCAGGCCCGAGCATGTGAGAGCATAGACCCAGTCGTGTGCTACCGTTTCGGTGCGCCGCGAACTGATCATGGACGTCCGCACTTGTGCTAGGAAGTTCTTCATGTCTGTTCAGGTCAGCCTACCAACGTAATTGCCTGTGCATGTCGCAGGTGAAGCCTACAAGATTCCACCAATGCCCGGAAGTCCTCCAACGCGTCCGGGCGCGCGCTCTCGAAGCCGATAGCCTTGCACTGTATCGCTATTGCGCGCCGCAATTGCTGATCAAAAAAGTCTTTGCTCTCGCCGTACGTGTCCAACTCTGCGCTGATGGGGTCGACAATATGCTCGATCGGCTGCGTGTGTTGCAGCGTACGAACGACCTGCCGTCTCTTCGAGTGTGGTTCGCCATACGCCGGCGCGTCTTCCGCAACGCGCGCCCTCTTCATGCCTGCGGTTGCGCCCTCGCTGCTGGCGCTGGGGGATAGAATGATGCCTGGCATATGCTGCTGGTCTCGCGAGTCTGGAATGGGTGTCGTCGGATGTCGTCGTTGTGCACGCGAGGATGGTTGCGTTATCGGTGAGTGAGAGCGCCGACGGGAGTGAGCGGTCGCATTGATTGCGAGCGGGCGTGCTCGCGACAATAGCGGGCAGAAAGGTGTGTGTGGTCGGGGGTGGCTGCTATTGTCTTTCACTATACTGCTGCCGTTGGCTTTCAGTCGGGAGCTCAAGGCGTGGGACGCTAGGCCACCGATGTCTTACGTCAGCAGCTGCAGTTCTCCCGTCGGACCACCACAACTTCATCTATCAGACGACGACATTCACCACTTCCCCGCAACCGCACCGGCGCACTACAACTCTCCACTCTACGAAACAAACTTCACAATGGCAATCAAACCAATCACTGGTGTATGTGGAGCCATTGGGTGCTTTGCACAGGCGGGGCAGCGCGCTAATGACTGGACTGTAGATGCTCCGACGACAGATCGTGCTTGACCTCTCCGTTGGCATGGGTGAGTGAGAAGCTTGGGAGGTCGTGCGGTGTTTTTGGGGGGGCAGCTTGGAGCTCTCCAGACGCGCGCGCATTCTGGCACCTTGACTAACAGCAATCGCAGGTCTTGGTCTCGTCACCGGCTATGGCTGGTGGTACGGTACGTGAAGAGATGGCGATGCAACAGCACTTGCCTTGTCAACTTTTGCGACTTGAACTCATTCCCCCAGGTTACCACGTCCCCGCCGTCCGTCACCGTGACGCATTCTATCAAAAGCTCGAGGACGAGCGTGCGGCAGCTCTGGGCCAGAAATAAACGCCTTCTCCTGTGAAGCGCAGTCTCGTTTGTATCGACAAGTCAGGAAGCATAGAGTGGACATTAGCTGGGGATCAGGGTGTATAATACGCGGGTGGATCCTTTCGACAGCAAGCCGAATTAGACGCAGTCAAACGATATCACGCAAGCGCCCTAATGTGTTGTAGTGCAGTGACATGCATCTTTCACAATCTTCATCATCTTGTCGGGTTTGCTCACTGTCTAGTCTTGCATGATTCATGTTTCGCCAACTACTTAGACCTGACGCAAGGCACTGCATATCGGACGATTATATTGATCCGTCTATATGCCGTCCAGTAGTGCCGGTTGCTCCCATTCCACTTCTTAGCCTGTTTCTTAGCCATTGTTTATCTCGTCCCTTGGATGTTTTATTCGTAGTGTCGCCTTGATCGGGTTGTATCCGTGCTGTTCTTGACAGACTGGAAACAAATAGTCGTTCCTGTTACATGGCAGCCCTTGCAATTGCTCTATAAGCCTCGGATGGACGCGACTCAGGGCCAATACCCGGCGTCAATACCGAATCCATTGACAATAAATCACAGCACACAGGAAAGTCACACGGACTCCAAGCCTCCGAGGCGCGCAAGTTTTTTTTCCTTTCGGTCTTGGGTACAAAAGCTTGACAGGCATGGTGTGGATAACCAAGGCGAAAGAAAGAGGCATCGTCACTTGATTCAAGTCGTCTCACGGAGCATACGCGAAACTGTCTAGAGGATTACATGACGCGCTGGGCCAATGGCGGAGTGGTTGAGCGCCGCTAGTCGTGACACTAAGTGCCCAGGTGCTCCGACGCGTCCACGGGTGCAGCGGGCATACTTGTAGATTATGAAGACGGCCTTGGGCGAGATCCAGTTGCGGCGTCATGGCAGACAAAGCAGCGGTGGCAGGTGAAGAAACGTGTCCAACAAGCATGGCTATTGGTTCCCTGGCGATGATGCGCAACGCTGCAGGGGCGCGTCGCCGCCAAGGACGGCGGCGAGCCCAAAGTGCGGGTCAAGCGGCGTAATAAGCATGGCTGAAAGGGCAGGCAAAGTTGCGAGCGAAGATCAGAGAGCAAAAAGCAAAGTCAGGGATGGGACGACGAACTGGGAACTCGAGCTGACTGCTTTGACAGCGGCGTCGTTGTTCGGAACGGGTGTGGGTGGAGAGAAGCATTAGCTGGCGGGCGGCGTGTTAGTGCGAGATTGTAAGATGGCTAGTCCCTCACGATCCACGGCCGGACTAGGGCAACGGGGAAAGGTGAGGTGCAAGTCTTGGGAATCCAGAGCCAGGCGTGCCCCTTTGCGGAGGCCAGGCAATTTGGCAGCTCCATGCAAGGGACGAGGCCTTTTCGTATTTGACGAGGCCTGGCAGAGAGGCGGTGGTGCAGATGACGGGCTAGGCGTCGGGGTCGACCAAGGCAGCCAATGTGCGGGAGCGGTGCGACGAGCCACCGGCGGACCTGGGCCAGGACTCGGGAGGATGAGGTGAATGGAGAACAAGGTTGCGGCCGTCATGGGCCTGATCAGCGACGGACGCAGAGCAGGCGGGCCAAAGTGGCTAGCAAGAGACATGTTAGTGGGAAAAAGCAAAGGCGGCGACCGTCGACCGTCGACCAGGCTTTAATTGAGCTTGGGATGAAACCTCTGGGCTCGACACGCAGCGGTGCACACAGCAAAGCTGCCACAGTTGTCAAACACGATGCAAACGCTATACTGGGCTATGAGCAGCGCGATGCGAGCCACTGCGCGAGCGACTGCACGACCAGGGCGCATAGGCCGGCAGGTGGGCGGGGAAGAGAGGATCAAATGTGTGTGCATCGTCACTTGTTCCTGCTCGCTGGTCGTGCGGAACATTTGGCGGGTCGCGCTAGTCTTCCGCCATCCATTCGACCACACGACGGCCGTGAAAGCCTGGTGATACGCGGGAGCACTCAGGTGACGGGCGTGTAAGCGGGAGGGGGAGAGGTCAAGGGCTTTTGCAGCTGTGTTTTCATGTCCATGTTAATGTCCATGTTTGCTGGGGGGGTGGGTGGTGGTGGTCGGGGGGGGAGGGTGCTGAGTGAGAAAGAGGGGCCGATGACACTACTTCACTACTACTGGTATGCTCACCGCAGAGAGCAGGCGCGATGGGGGTGACAGTTGTAGAGGGCAGGAGCAGCTGGCAGCTGTGCGCACCTCCCCCCCCCCCCCCGTCGCTCTCGGACCCTACCGTTAGAAGATGGGCTGCGGCTAACGCAGGATCCCTGCATTGCATGGTGGCCGTGCCCTGTGCCTTTGCTCAGCAGGTAGGTGCGGCCCACCCAAGGTCCAGCAGAGCAATCGCGCCCGGTCGTACTTGCCCACGTCCTCCCATCTGTCTGTTCGCGGTTGCTGCGAGCCTTTTGCAGTCTGCCACCCTTGTCCTCACCCTCTTGTGCGCGACCTCTTGAATCCAAATCAGTCTTGTTCAGTATATGCTCCTTGTCCGTCATCACGACTATCCGTCGTGGTCGTCGTCAGAGCTGCTACAGCGTAATTTAGGCGCCATCGTTTGGGTGCTTGCGCTAAGCCGGCCGCCCTGTCCGCGTCGATCAATCACTCAAGCCCTCGCCATTCACCTCACACTCCAAGCCTCACTCGCCGTGCTGGCTGCATGCTGGCCCTCTCCACCTGCATCTTCGTCCCCCAGAGCCCGAGTGCTCTCTACCACAAACACTGACGACCCTGATACTTGCGTCGAGCTTTGAGTCGCGTCGTGTCAAAGCCCCAGCCAACGCCCGCCGTCTCGACAAGCCCGTCGCCTCGACTTGACCACCACCACCACCACTACCACCACTACTCGACACTGTACCCGTCTCACCGCCCGCCCGCCCACCACGCACCGCATCTTCCTGTCCTGCATGAGTGCGGCTGTCCTTTGCACTTCCGCGGCTCTGCACCGCCGTGACTCTTTCTCGCACCGCCGCCAGTTTGCGACGTAGCGCGCCCTCCGCCCATCGCGCTCCAACATGAACAACCCCAACATGCAGCAGAACGGCATGCAACAGGGCCGGGCCTCTGCGGGGCTGCACCACTTCATCCAGCACTATCGCGTCCAGCAGCAACAGGGCAAGATCCCAAACGGATGGCAACAGACTACCCAGCCAGAGGAGCGCGGCCAGCTTGCGCTGCAGTTCTTCACCTCGTACCGCCTACTAAAGCCAGAGTTCTCAGAGGTCGAGGTGATGCGTGCTGCCCTCCAATACGAGACGCAGACGTTCATGTCGGCCGCCTCAAAAGACCAATACGTCAACAGCATCAAACAAAAACTCATGATGATGACAAACGCACGTCAACAGCGCCTACAGGGTGGCGTCCCCAACCCCATGAACAACCCGATGAATGGAATGAACCCCGCCCAAATGCACATGATGCAAATGAACCAGCAAGGCCCCAGACAGGGCACTCCACAGCAGTTCAACGGCGCGTTTCCCAACGCCCAGCTCCAGCGCCCTATGCAAGTCTCGCCTGTCCCCATGGCTCAAGGAGGCTCTTCCATGGGCGTCAACGGCGCCAACCCCGCCAACATGAACCAGGGCCAAAACACCCAACAGCCAAACATGCAGCCCAATCAAAACCAACAGAACCGCCAGGAGCAGTTGATTATCAACCAATTTGCCAAGAAGATTATGGAATCCTGCAAGGAGGAGATTAGGGTCAAGTTTGAAGCCGACATTCGCGCCTGGCCCGAAGACAAGAAGCAGCAGTTGCTCGCCCAGGGCATAAACCCTCTGTTCCTCCGGTTCCGACAACACGCCGAAATGCTCTATCGACGAGGCGCGCTCGGCCAGCCGGTTCCTGGCCAGAATGCCGGAGCCATGCAAGGCGCTGCCCAGCCAAACCGGATCCAAGGCCAGCAAATGACCATGAACCAGCGCCAGCCCACCCAGGAGTTTGACTTCACTGAGATTGCAAACCGTCAGATGGAAGCCATGCGCAGTCAGGACCAAGGCAACACTGTTGTTCCCGCAAGCAACAACCCTAACAACGCCGGCCAGATGGGCGGTTTCCAGGCTCAAAACTCCCAGCCGGGCCAGCCCCAGAATGTCATGGCACAACGTCAGGCCGAAGCCTTTCATCGCCAGGCACAAGCACAACAAGCACAAGCACATGCTCAGGCTCAGGCCCAGGCCCAGCAAGCACAGCAAGCGCGTCTGGAGCAGCAACGCCAGCAACAGGCCATTCAGACACGTAACCAGCAGAACCAGCTACTGCAAGGTCAGATTGGCGGCTTGAACCTACCTCAGGGTTCGCAACAAGCCAGTCCTGCCATGCCCATGCTCAACCGGCCAATGGCTCCACCAGGGCAACCAGGTCCTCCAGGCACTCCACAGCAACAGCGCCAGCCCCAGGCCCACGTTCCCATCATGACCCCGCAGCCCGGCCAGGGCGACGCCAACCTGTCAGACCTCATGCGTCAGGCGCAGCAAAGAGCCGCTGCTGTCCAACATGCAAACCAGCCACCGCTATCCGAGCAAACCCGCTTGAGTATGATGCCAGCCGATTTGGATCCCAATGTCAGGCAACAGCTCCTCAAGGTCCCGGAGCATCAATTCAGGATGATTCTGCAGAGCTATATGCTCAGCCGTCGCAACAATATGCAAAACGGTGCATTCCCGCCCGGTCAACCAAACGCTGGCCAACCGAACATGCCCTTTAATCAGCAGCAGCAAATACCACCGGGCATGCCTGGCCAAATGATTGGTGGCCCTAACATGCAAAGCATGGCGGGCAGGCCTGGTATGAACCTCGCGCAGCAACAGCCCGGTGCTGGACCACAGCCCCCAATGGGCGCTCAGCGTGGACCGATGGTGAACCAGCAGCAACGCCTTCAAGCAGCTTCTAACCTTCTCCGCGCCAACCCTGGAATCATTCACGCCACTGATCCCAAGCCCTTCCCTCCGAATGTTCTCAACGCCCAAATCCGACAGAGTCTTCCTCAGGAGGTCAGGACTTGGCAGCAACTCAAGCTCTGGGCCAGCCAAAACCCCAACCTGGTTCCGGGTGTTGATAACCAGAAACTGCTCATGCTGCAAGTACTACACTTCCAAGACATGATGAGACAGTCCAATGCACCTGGAGCCCAGCCTCCACTACAAGGTGGCCAGGGACTCGCTCCACAGGCGCCAGCAAATCCTAACCAAGGCCCTATGAGGATGCCTCAGCAACAGAACATGCAGAACATGGCAGCCCTCCAGGTCTCGCCACAGGAACTGCAAAACTTCCGCGCGCGAATGGCCGGTCAGCCTCAAGCCAACATGTCGGACGAACAACTCCGGAACTTTATGATATCGGTCAAGGTGAAGAGCCTCCAGCAGCAGAGACAGCAACAGCAGGCACAGTCGGCTTTGATCAACCAACAAGCCCAGCGTAACCAGGGACAGCAGGTTCCCATGCCGGTCCAGCAGCAACAGCAGCAGCAGCCCAGTCGTACACCCACTGCGCCGCCCCCTACGCAGCCAACACCTCAGCCCAAGCCCGCAGCCAGACCACCACCACCACAACAACAGCCTCAACAGCCTGCGCAACCCCATCCTGCTAACAACGCTGGAAACAAGGGTACAAAGAGGCCAATGGATGATACAGAGCCCAACACCGAGGCTGCGTCTCAGGCTCCAGCAATGGCTCCTTCGAGGTCCCAGCACGGTGACCTTACACCAGAGCAACTGACCAAACTAACCCCCACACAACATGCTCAGTACAAGGCCCAGTTGCTAAAGGCCCAAGACGTGTCCAACAACAAGATGCAACAGCAACGTGGACCCTCGCTCAGCCCTGAGGAACTGAAGCAAAGGATGATGGACCCGGTAAGGAACAGGCAGTTCAAGCAGATGGCAGAGGAAGTCGAGAAGAGCCTCCCACCCAGGCCAACAGTGCAACTACCCCCGCAGCTACGGGTGCCTCTACAGAGATCAATCAAGGAAAACTTTGCACGGCTGAAGGGTGTCGAGCAAGCACTGCGCATATTCCATGCCTCCTACGACACCGCCGAGCCCGAACCGGTCATCCGCCAGATTATGCGATCACGCGCGCTTCTGTTCCAGCAGATGAACGAAGTCGACGGAACGCTCCACCCTCAGGTTACATTGACAATGGACGAGTTCAAGAACCACATGGGGGCGACGATCAAGTTTAGCTATGAGATCATGAAGAAGGTGAAGCAGCAAGCGCAGGGTCAGAGTTCGGCTGCTCAGCAGCCCCAGTCCCAGGGTTCGACTGCCCCCGCCCAACTTAATGCCGCGAATCTGAAGATCGTAGAACAGCAAAACCGCAACCAGAAGGCGCCTTCTGCGCCCACCACCGACCGACCGCCATTCGCCATCGGCGCAGACTCAGGTCACGGCGCCGCGCACTACTTTGAGGGGGCGAGACCGGTGACGAACCTCGTCTTGCCGGAGAAGAAGCGCGCGAAGCTTGAAGCAGGTAGTCAGTCGTCCACTCCCGGGGCCAAAGCCTCTCCGCGAATTGGCTCAGGTGCGAGCAACTCCCCCGAGCTCAGAAGACAGCCACCCCCTGAGAAGCAACTACCGCAACGACCGACGTTCCGATGCAACGATGCGGGCTGCGAGTACTCTGTACGAGGCTTCGATACCCAGGCTGAACTGGAAACGCACAGTCAGATCCACGCCAAGATTGAGAACCCTCTTCAGTTTGCGCTGGACTCCATGGCCGACTACCTCGATGTTGACCAGAAGACGGGCGAAGCAAAGATCAACCCCAACGCCGCGAAACAGGCTCCTAAACCTGCGCCTGGTGCTCCACGTCCAGCACAAGGCAGCAAACCCGATCAAACCCCCGGTGCCTCGCATAATGCTACCACACCTGCTGGCCAGCAAGCGCCGGCCATGGCGCGCGTGCCAACGCAAACGGGCGTCAAGGACTCGCCGTCTGCGAACCTTCTCAAGACGCCCCAGGCAATGACCAAGGTGGGCACTCCTGGTTCGGGTGCTCGCGGCAAGGCTACGCCAGCCAGTATTCCCAAGTCAGCACCAAAGGAGCAGCAAGTCGCAGCTCCTGAGCCTGCGGTCAAGGAGGACGAGGAGCAACAGCCAATGTTACCCATGTCACTCCTTGACTACTCCTACGAGGACACTTTTGCAGCTCTCGATGCTAACCGTCCGTTCACGGTGCTTGATCTCAAGGACGAGGACAACGCCTGGGCGCTCCGCTCGCGACCCGCTTCTCCGTCTACTACACCCGAGTCGTCCGCCAAGGACACGCCATCCACCCGGCAGTCCGATATCTCCGAAAACGACAACCTGCTTATCAATCTCGACCTCAAGGATACGGATATGCCGGATGCATGGGCCGTGGGCATGTACGGCGATGCTATCCCAATGGACATGCAGCTCTCCGAGGATCTACAAAGCCTTGGCGTCATGCTTCCTCCCATGGACAGCGAAGACATGATGCTTTTCCCTGACTATGGCCCGGGCACCATGATGGATCTCGACATGCTCGAGAAGACAATGGATAGCATGGGCGGAACGCTTGATCCGTCCATGCTTTGATTTGTGCATTATTCATATATTTGCTATTTTGTTTCAGCCCTCGGGCTCTATTCATGTACCTGCTGCTACATCTGGGTCTATTTGCTTTGTAACCCCCGCCACATGTGGGCGTGTCTGGATTTCGTCACGGCCGTGATTCTTTTTCATTTTTTTTTTCATGAGCGATCTTTTCTTGTGGATATGGGGTCTTTGGCGTGCTTGTGCAAAACAAAAGGGACTTTATATTCGGGGTCATGCTTACAAAGGCTCTCTTTCTCATTCACTCTGTCTTGGGTTCTTGCATGGTGTGTTGTGGATAATTATATACCCCCCGTATTTTTCCTACTTACTTGTTTCCCTGTGGTTGGGAGTGAGTGGGTAGTATCGCCGGAATGAATAATTCATCAAGACATGTATAAGTGAGTGACGTTGGTATTCTATAGTGTATGTGTGTTGTCTACAATCCCTCGTTGAGTCGCTCGCCCCTCTCAATCAAAGCCTCAACCCATCCATTAAACTCTTGTCGCATCTCTGCCGGTAGCACATGGCCCTGGCCCTTGATAAAGTGCTTCTCAACCTCGCCTTGCTGCCAAACGTCCTCTTCTTCCTCAATACCTAGCCAGTTCTCCTTGCCCGTGACGCCCTCACCCTTTTCCAGTCCTCTCCAGAGCACAACGCCAAGCGGAAACGTCAACATGCGGTCCTTGGTTCCGTGCACAACCATGATTCTGTTCTTTCCTACCTTGCTCGCAATCTCCTGTAGTTGTTCTGGGCTCTTGTGATGCCAGCCTGCGGCTATGGCTTGTAGCATGAAACCAGCCTTGGTAAAGTATTCTGGGTGCTGACGTTTCCAAAGCTCATTCGCTGCAAAGCGGTCGCCGTTTGTAGGAAAAGCTTCAACGACAGGCTCAAGAGTGTCAGGTGCGTCGAGCCATTCCTGTGTATAGAGATTCTTCTTGACGCCTTCAATCTGCGCATCAAGAGACTTGGGTATGAAGAGGTTGGCGCGATTAAGGAGGTTTTCTAGGAAGCCCTGGGATAGTCAGCCCATCAGTCATGTGACGATGTTAGCCTGTATCATCGATGCAGCTATTGAGTGACTGCACACTATATGCCGATCTTATAGCCCGACTGCGGCCAGAACATTGTTGAACAGCCCAAGCTTACCGTGGTTCTAAACAACTGAGAAGCTGTCGAGACTAACGACAGTGTACATATTCTCTCTGGTATAAGCATGGCCTGGGAACGTCAGTCTTCTCAAAGCGGAAGTATGGCCGGAATGCAGATGATCGTCAATGCGCGTCGATCAAGCACGTGCGGCGGAAGCAAACAGGTGGGGGCGGGGTGCAGCGTGCAGAAGCCGAGTGCGCCCAAAATTGCAGGATGATGCCTGGTATCAAGTGCTCTGAGAGGTGTTTGAACCCTTGGCGCCTGAAACCAGGATGTATTTGCGATGGTTGGTCGGAAGGTACAGCTTCCGAACATCCGACTGAACGAACATCACACACAAATCGAGGCATTGATGCTGATGACGACGACAATCAAATGAGCACTTACAAGTTCCTGGGCAATCATGCCGCCCATGCTGATGCCAATGACGTGGATCTCGCGGTCGCCAGTCCAACCGATGTGGTTGATGACTTCGACAATGTCCCTGGCCATCTCGGACGTCGAGTACCGGGCAGTGGGTTTATCCGAGTCTCCAACTCCCCGATTATCGATTACCAGCGATGAGTATTGATCGGCCTTGGTATGAGCAAAGTCCTTGGTCTGACGTTGCCATGCGTACTTCATGCCTCCAAGGCCCATGACCCACTACAGCATGTTAGTTGCCGTACTGACAGACACCAAAAAAAGCCTTGCAGTGTTTCGGACTGCTGTATAAAGCCGGACCGTTCCGGCTAACTGCATGTATAGTCTATCCAGAAACAGCAACGTGGAAGAGCAAACGACAAGTAAACGACGGACAAACAGCGAGCTAACGACGAGGTACTCCATGCCTGACTCTCAAGTCGTAGAAGATGCCCATGCCCCAATCGTCATTTGCATCGGTAGAGAGTGCATGTGCGCTCGGCAAGCTGAGACCGTGTGCAAAGAAGTTGAGACGGTCAATGCGACTGAAACGAAACAGTGACAGAGACCGCACGGGTGGAAGCAAGGCAGCAACATTACAAATGCACCCTGGCCAAACCCCAAGCTTTCCTTGTTGCCTGATGTGCAGCGCATCATGTTGGAGGTTGATGGTGATATGGAAAGTGGGACCACTTACCACGAGGTGTCGGTCGCCATGGCCATGGATTTCATAAGCGATATTGAAGGGACCTCCACGGTCTTTGGCAACAACAGCTTTGCCTTGCTGCGTTGGCTTGAGGTCCCAGATGGTGTGTGGGTATTCTGGGTGTTTGAGCAGCTCTTCTGCAGTCAGTGGTGCCATAACTGGCCGTGGTGCGTAAAGGATGTTGCGATTCTCAAACTGGAGATTTCGTTAGCACAAGGCTAATGTTAGAGTGAAGATGTAACAAGGCGGTGGCGCAGCAGCATCTGGCGGCTATCCCCCACAAGCACCTAGGTACCGTTACTCGGCATCTAACCGCGCCATAGCGCATCAGACAGGATGCGTGGGAACGTACTAGCGTGGAGATGAATATAGCAAAGAAGAGCACAGAATGCCTGAGTCTATTGGGCACATGTATTCGAAGCGCTCAGCATGTCAAACACTGTGGCTATGGACTGATTTTCGTCGGTGGAGTGTGGGGCTTGGAGCTCTCCCGGTGCATCTCCACGGTCAATGTCAACGTCATCTCGACTAGACCGCTTCAAGCATCGTTGGCACGACGCGCGAACCACGGACGAGGTGGCTTTTCGGCGATAGGCATAGGTAGCCCTGGAGTTGTTGATGCTCCGGGCTCTCTCTCTCCTGGGACGTCAGGCCAGCGTCTCACCCCCCCAGACAACTACTCTCTACAACCGCCATCTCAGCCACATCCGGTGGGCGATGCACGACTGCAGCAGGTTAAACAAGCTTTTGCCTCACCCGTATACCGCCGACGACGACTCAGTAGTCGGTTAGTCTGCGACAGAAAGCCTCCGCTCCCTGTACATGTGCAAGTCGGCAGCGTTTCATCTTGCGCATACCCCTCTCCGCCCAGTATAGCCCGAACCAGATCCGCCCTCACAAAACAACACCGCGCCCCAGAGAGCCGCCAGGGACGCATCGCATCATCGCCTCACGAATCCGCCATTGACGACACCACAACACCTCGACGCCATGAATTCCTCGGCAAATGGCTTCTATGCCCCGGGCCCGCCCATGATGAACCCTCCACCACCGCGCATCTTTGGCAGTGGCACTTTTGATCCCTCGCAGATGCCGACCGGCAACATGTTTGCACACGACGACATGGACGACCACGACAGCAGCGACCCGAAGAGGCGGCGCATTGCACGGGTACGTATGGTCAGGTATGGATTGCGCCCTGCTGACAGCTGTAGGCGTGCGACATGTGCCGGAAGAAGAAGATCAAGTGTGACGGCAAGATGCCTTCGTGCACACACTGCCAAAACTACAAGACCGAATGCATCTTCACCCAGGTGGAGAAGAAGCGCCAACCGCCGAAAGGGTAGGTGCTCGGATACACCGGCATGACCCCGAGCTGACATGAGCAGTGCCAAATACATCGAGGGGCTCGAGAACCGGCTCGCGCGCATGGAGTCGCTGATGCGCCTGTCGGGCGTCCTCCCAGACGACGACGACGGTAGCACGGATCTAGCCACATTGGAAAGACGGTTGGAGGCACGAGCGGGACGGTCGGCAACACCCAGGAACAGCATAGACGACAGGAGAGTGTCTACGGCTCATACTGGCGGAGCTTCGACGACAAATGGCACACCTGCACAGCCGGCCCTGCCGAGCCCGAGAAGTGGCACCGCCTCGCCCGAGCCAGACGAGGATCCCGAGAACAAGGACAAAGATGAAGATGCGCTTGCCGAGATGATGTGTTCGCTGGTGACTAACAACTGCGGCGAGACAAGATATATCGGTACGTAGGCGACGTGGTGTACTGGCCGTTGTTGTTGATTTGTACTGACTTGTTAGGCTCTTCATCCGGCTTCTCCATTTTCTCCCCCAAAGGCATACAATGGGTGAATGAGAAGACCGGAGATAATTCTTTCCGCGACATGATCTCCACAGCTGCCGTCGAAGACAACAAGTGGATCCAATGGCGACCGGACGTATTCCAAGACATCTTCAAGCGACGCGTGTACAAGCAGTTGCCGCCCAAGCACGAGGCGCTTTCCTTGCTAAAGGACTACTTTGAGAACTTCAACTGCATGTTCCCGCTATTCCACGAGCCGACTTTCATGCACCTAGTGGATAAGCACTACTCCAAAGATCCATACGAAGGCTCGGGGTGGTGGGCTAGTTTGAACGTGGCCCTGGCCTTTGCACACCGACTGCGTGTCATGAGCAATCTTGTACCGGCCGAGGAGGATGAGAAGGCGTGGCAATACTTGAAGAATGCCATGAGCGTCATGGTAGAGCTTACTATGCGCAATACGGATCTACTGAGTGTGCAGGCGCTACTGGGAGTGGTATGTGAACTCGAAGCCCCGCATATACCCACTAACATTCATAGGGTCTGTTTCTATTAGGGACACCAAACCCGCAGCCTACCTACTTCTTCGTTGCCACCGCCATGCGACTGGCACACAGTATCGGTCTTCACAAGAAGGGTACCAACTTCAGTCTCAACTCCGCCGAAGTGGAGCAACGAAGACGTGTATTCTGGATTGCGTACATGTTGGATAAAGAGTAGGTTCCTCTACAAGCCGCTGTGATGTCGCTAACTCGTTCAGCATCTGTCTTCGATCCGGCAGACCCCCTGTCCAAGATGATGACGACATGAATGTCGAGCTACCGAGCGAGACACCGCCAGACAACATTGGCAACATTCCGCTCGCCGACGGTAAGGGAACGATGAACCTCTTCCGCCTCATGTGCACTTTTTCCGTGATCCAGAGCAAGGTCTACAAGGGCCTATACTCGGTGAAGGCGTCCAAACAGACCGATGGCGAGCTTCTCAACACCATCGGCGAGCTGGACAAGGAGCTGGAAGCCTGGAAGGACGGCATCCCTCTGGAGTTCCGCCCAGAGCACGACATCAAAGCCTCACATACGCCGCTCATCCTCCAAGTCGCCGTGTTGCATCTTGGCTACTACAACTGCCTGACTACCATCCATCGCATGAGTGTGCACCACGGATACTGGACAAGCCGGCTATCCAACTTTGCGATACAAGGCCTGAATGCGCGACCGCTCAATCCCCGAGTCTTCATGTCAGCCCAGTTGTGTGTGCAGGCCGCTCGTGCTTCCATTCATTTGTTGAAGTACATACCCAAGGGCGACCTGTCATGTGTCTGGTTGGTCATTTACTTCCCAGTTACCGCACTCGTGACGTTGTTTGCGAATATCCTACAAAACCCGCAAGACACGCGATCGCGATCAGATCTCAAGCTGATGAAGCTGGTCGTCAACTTCCTAAACATGCTCAACGACGACCAAGGAAGTGGCAGTGTGAAGCGCATGTGCACCGTCTGCGCCGAGTTTGAGCGCATTGCGACTATTGTGTTGGAGAAAGCGGACCGCGAACACGCATCGCGACGGAAGAGGAAGCAGGGCGACAGTGAACAAGACGCGCAGATTGAAGCGACCGCGGCTGAGTTGCTCTCAAAGAGTCGCACTTCTCACTCATCGCCTCAGCAAGTCACGACACCACAACCTCCGACATCGGAAGGCATGATTTTTAACCCGGATTTCCACGGTTTCAATGAGGTAAGTTTAGTATCCTAGTCGTCAACTCGCCGCTAACATTCTAGCCCTTCCCCTTCTCTCCCAACTTTACGCACGCCTCGCTGCAGCCAAACATCCAGATGAGCCAATACGGTTCGCCAGGCATCACTGCGCAGATGCTACAACAGCAACAGCCCCTCCCAATGACGACTGGTGGAGATGTCAATGCCGTCAGCTCGAACATCAACGCCACCATGACGGGCATGGGCCAGTTTGACCAAACCTTTAACAACGTGCCGCAGGACCTCTGGAAGATGCCCATGACTCTTGAATGGGATTGGGCGGACATGACTGGTGGTTTTTCAGGCTACGAGGACGGCATCAGCATGAATGGTGTGCTTCCCGATTTCGCAAACAACACTGGTCATGGGACGAGCGAGTTCAACCAGGATGCCATGAATGGAGGGCGCTGAGCCTGACGTGGTATGGGTTGCACGACATGTTCGATTACGTCTCCATGGAAGACGACCCACGCGTTGACGCCTACCTGGCTACCGTCAGGATGTTGTCGGTACATACAACTTTAATTTCATGACTTTACGGCCTGTAAAATACACTTTGAGCATAGGCTCCTGTAATTCTATACATGTTTACGGCGATTGGCTTCCGTGGCGCATGCACGATAATCAGTTGCAGAATGAATATAGCATGACACTAGGACCAAGCTGCAGACCTGGCTTAATGATCTTCGCTGTACGCTCTAGTAGACATGATGCGGCATTGACCTATATATATCCCCGTCGCGGTCGTTGTTGATGTATTCCACTTTGTTTGGGATATTCTCACAATGGTCAATATTACGGCTCTGCTTTCTACGCTCATCACAGCAAACCACATTCTATCCTACCACGATGTGCTTGATGCTTTTGGCCACATTAGCGTCCGTAATCCTAGCACGAATACCACCTTCTTCATCGCTCTGCAGCTCGGTATGAACCTCCTTCTGTCTACATTTTCATTCTAATGCATCCAGGCCCCGCGGTAGTATCCGGTCCTGCGGACATCGGTGAATACCTCATCGCAGACGGCAGCCCAGTGAATGGCACAAAAGGCGGCTACGCAGAACGCTACATTCACAGTGAGATCCTCAAGAAGTACCCCGACATCAACGCCGTCGTACACAGTCACGCCGAGGATGTTCTGCCTTACACCGTCATCGCCACCCAGCTCGAACCTGTCTACCACATGGCCGGGTTCCTGGGCTCCTCGGTCCCAAACTTTGACATTGAAAGCGCATACCAAGACAGCGATCCCAGGGACATGCTTGTTAATAGTCCACGGCTAGGTGCTGCACTTGCCGAAACCTTTGGCGTAAACGAAACACAGCCCACGTCACCGCTGCATACGACCATTCTGCAGCGCGGGCATGGCTTTGTGACTGTGGGTGATGGGATAGAGCAAGTGACGGACTATGCGTATTATGCAGCGAACAATGCGAGGGTTCAGACAAAGGCCGTGTTGCTTGCGAATGCGGGTGGTGGGAGCGTGCAATATCTCAGTCAGCAGGAGAAACGGGCGACGGCGGACATGGATAGGTGGATTGTGTTTAAGCCCTGGAAGCAGTGGGTTAGGGAGGTGGAGAGGAGCGGGCGGTATGTGAATGACTTGGGCACGCCGCCGATGCCTGATAGTTAGGTGGATGCAGTTAATTGTTCCATTCAATAGCAACGTGTATCCTGAGCTGTGTCTGTGAGAATGGAATGACATTGGTTCCAAGCTAGCCAGGTATGCATATATAGACCAATATCGATGGATGATAGAAGCTGCCTAATCGGGTAACTTGGGAATAGTGACGCCATTGTATGCTAGCTCGGAGTTTAGACGATAAAGGGTCTAATTGCCGACGCGTCTATCTCTTCGGCATGTATCACGTTTAACAGCAGAAGACCTCGGCTTTTTGTGAGGCGGGGTATAACTGAGGTCTTGCCCTTTTGCCTCGTTAAAGCACCAAAGAGTCTTATACGCATGTACTAGGTTTCACATTATTATCCTCTTCTTGAAATACCAACAGAATGCTACCGGATCATCACCCGCCCTGTGTCCTTTTCGGTTATGACTGCAAGTTGCTCGAAGGAGACACCTTTGTTACCTAACTAACAACTTCCTAGCAAGTCCGTTCACGAACAAGGTCCGGCTGGTGCTACAAATCAAGCAAGTCCCGTTCTGTAAGTCTTTCCTCAACATCAATTGCCTGCAGCCAGTAGAGTCGCGACTGATACAACACCAAAGTATACGTCCCTGTTCCATCAATGCTGCCGCGACCACTCCTAACCTCAACGTTCGCTCTGCACTATCGTAAGATACCCGTCTTGGCAATTGGTCGGGAAGTCTACTGTGATACTTCGCTCATCATCGAGGCATTGGAGCATTTCTTCCCAGCGAGTCGGGGTTGGGGAACCATATATCCAAAGGTTGAAGGCGTTGATGGATGGATATATCGCGGGCTGGTGAGGGGATTCTCCAGTTTCTGGACGGATGTAAGTGCGCGAGGGTACAAGAGGAAATTATGGTGTTGATTGCAACGTAGAAACCGCTCTTCAGGGCAACGACAGGGCTGATACCGCCGAGTGTCTGGGCTACAGACTTTGGCAAAGACCGGGCACAACTTATTGGACATGCGCTTTCACCAGCCAAGCTCGGGTCGAAGATTCCACAAAACTTGTCCGATTTGGACCTGCATCTCTCGCTCCTCGAACCAATGTTTGCTTCTGGGACCTGGGCGATTCCGACAAATACACCTTCACTGGCTGATATAAGCTTGTACTACCAATTGCGATGGGGCATTGATATCGCCGCTGGAAGAGGGATATATAACCTCAGTGGTGGTGGAACCCATGATACACACGAGGATGTCGTAGGTCAAGTGTTCAATCAGGATAGATATCCGGGGCTGTGGAGATGGTTTCATGCTTTTGAGGCGTACATGGAAACTGTTCCTGATCTGCAGACCACAGTACCAGAGTCCGATACGAGATGGAAAGACACGCTACGCCAAACACCGCTCTTAAGTGACAGCGACTTGCTAGTCCCAACAGGTGTCAGCCAGCATTCTTCTCTTGATTTTCAAAAGGGCCTAGTACCTGGCGTCAGTGTAAAGATTGCACCAGATGACATTGGTCGCGATAATCCGACGATTGGAACAATGGTAAAGATGGGCGTTGAGGAAGTAGTGATTACGCCAAACGGGAACGCCGAGTTGGATGCCAGAGTTCATTTTCCGAGACTCGGATTCGTCATCAAAGTCGTGGAGGGGAGTAAACTGTAACCTTGAAGCAGTGTTAGCATCTCAAAAATACGTCGTACGATGCGCATGTGAGAGTCGTTCAAGTCCAATCGTATTCAGTCCAACGCCATGCTGATGCTGAGAATCGTGTCATATATAGTACAGTCTTGATATACACCCCCTCTTGCTCCTACTTGACTTCCTTTTCCAATAACTCCTTCGCTTCGTTTACTTTGGTCGCTAGGTATGGGCTGCCGCCTCGATCGGGGTGGTTAAGAAGCATAAGCGATCGATGCTTCTTTCGCAGGAGTTCTTTTGTAATGCCACGTTCGCTAAGAGCGTTAGTGGGATTCCTGGGGACCAGATTTAATCGCAGACGTACGGCATCTCGAGTATCAACGCAGCCTCTCTCCGTGTCATCTTGGGCTCAAAACCACCCTTGTAGTACCCTCGTCCCAAAGCCGCGCCACCACCCGATCTCCGAAGTGCGACAAGTGCTGCGCGACCCTTTGTTGTGTTAGCACATATCTGGCCTAAATCTCAACCCCAGCATCATCCGTATCATGCCGTTGTGACGTTCAGTGAATCGGGGTTCATACGAAGAAAGCCGTGGCACCTGCGCCTAAGATCCACACCCAGGCAGACATGGTTTCTCTCCTACGCTTGCTTTCTGACACAAGATTCGGCGATGTAAAACGTTCGTGGTCCGGGTACCGCTATCGTCGACTAGGTGGAGATGCGCAGAGTGAGGGCGGCAACGTGGGAAGGAATTTGCGGAGGTGTCTCGGTCGACATGGGATGCAATTGGCGGATAAGAAAGGGAAGTGGGCTGATGCACGGATCACCCAAAATTTCTAGCCGGGCGAACTTCGAGACCACCTCCACGCTTTAACATCACCACTTCCACCACCAATCGCAAGCGCGCGCCGACAAGATGAGAATCGAAACGTGTATGTAGTCCTTAACTGTCGCACATGCCAATGCTAACAAACAATATTAGGCTACTTTTGTTCGAGCCCAGTGGTAAAGAGCCTTGGAATCTACACCTATCAAAGCCTAACACTACCCAGTACCCGTCCAAGGGCATCACGTTTGTTCGAAATGACGCAAAGGCCTTCCGCTTCTGCAAGTCCAAATGCCACAAGAACTTCAAGATGAAGCGCAACGTAAGGGCGCATGTCCTAATACGAGACGCATACTGACCCTGCTAGCCCCGCAAACTGGCATGGACTAAGAGCTTCCGTCGCGCTCACGGCAAGGAAATGACCGTTGACTCTACCCTCACCTTTGCCCAACGCCGGAACGTACCTGTGCGATACAACCGCGACCTCGTCCAGACTACCCTGAAGGCAATGACCAGGGTGACGGAAATTAGGGCGCGGAGAGAGCGCGCATTCTACAAGGCCCGTATGCGTGGCAACAAGCAGAGACAGCGTGAAGAGGACAGGAAGCTGGTTGAGGAGAATCAGCATCTGCTGCCACCGAGTGAGAGGTTCTCCAAGGAAGAGCTGGAGGAGAAGGAGGATATGGAGGTTGACGTGCAGAAGGTCAAGGCAAAGGTCGCAGCGAGGAGGAAGGAGCTTGAAGCCGAGGAGAGCGACTTGGAGAGCGAGATTGAGGAGGCGACGCCGAAGATGAAGAGCAAGAGGAAGCTGAAGATGAAGGTTGGTGGCGGTGTCGAGGCCATGGACGTGGACGAATAGAGCGCAGGCTCGGAAAACGATATTCGCAAATCATTACCGGTTTTTCTCAAGGAAACACGGTGCTGGAGTCTGGCGTCTTGTTGCGGTATAGCAGTCGACTTTGATACCACGTAAAAGCATGCTTTCATTGCACATATAAGCTCTACCAAGCACTTTGACCGCAGGTGCATTCTGACGGATGGAATTATCATTCACTATTAATCTAGATACAGCCGACATAGATCTGAACAGCGTGATATGGAATGACCATCATCTACAGACGTCTCATCTCGATGCGTGTTTCGACCGTAGGTGGCTGATATGCCGGTTGTAATGTAGTCACTGGTTCCAGCTCGATATCCTCGACCCCCTGTTCTACATTTGTAAGGTTCGCCGTCGAATTGCCCCTTTCCCCGACCGGACGAAAGCAACCTGAAAACCCCGAACCCTTTGACTGTTTGGAAGTTCCAGAACGTTCGCTACTCTCTTTTGCGGTCCATTTGGATCCAAAGGCGGGAATAAGGTGGACGACAAGGGGCTTGAGTGCCGGGGCACATGCACATGAAATGGCCAGGTTCATCTCGATAGCAGCCCAATAGATCGGAGGGGCGCTATAGTACATGGCGTCTCTGTAGTTGTGGGCGAGAACAATCATGGAATGGATGCGAAGGATCGAGACGATGCATACGCTGATGTTTGTCAGTCGAGCACGCCTGTGTACAAAGATACTTACATCCAGCCAAGCGACAAGATGGCGATCAAAACAATCTTCTGCTTTCGCACGATTTGCAGCTTGTAGATGCGTCGCACCGGTAGAGCAGCGATCATGAGATCGGTAATGGTGTTTATAGTGCTATTGCCATATCGTACTCTGATCACATTAGTCGGGTCTTCAGTCGTTTGCGGCAGAACCTACTTGGCTTCATCCAGGCAATGGGCAGTTGGTTTTTTCATCACATTCCAAAAAGAATCGACAGGGATACAGACAAAGGCGAGAGTCAGAAACGCGATAACGGAAGTCACGACACACAGACCCAAGACGATGTAATTGACGGTCTGGACTTCCCCAACGGAGAAGATGCGTCGGTACTGCGCCAAGATGGAGATCTTTGTAAGTATAAGGCCAACACAATAGGCCAAGATGGACCAGTAAAGATACTGTTACGTTAGCAATGCGCAACGAGATGAACAATGCCGACCTACTCTCAGACTGTGGGTGGTCGAGGGAAGATCGACCAGTAGCTGGTGTTTCCCAGCACCCCATTGCACCTGCTTGACCTGCAGTGCCGCCGTGACAACGGAAAAGACCTGTTGAATTAGTTTTGCACTCCAGGTAAGCACCTTAGGTCTTACCATTGCCATTGCCATGAGGTAATCCTCCGAGCCCACCTGCCGTACGAACTTGATACGCGCGAAGAAGCGCAGCGAGACGCATACAAGTGCCAGTGTCGTAAAGCCTAGAACAAGGCCGATGGTCTTTGGTCCCCGGTCATCCTTTGCCAAGACAGCGAGCACCTCTGGCGATATTTGGGGAGGTGATTGGCTCATCGAGAGGTGTCGAGAGACGTAGGAGATCAAACGAGGCTTTCAAGCTCAGTGAATACGACAGGATCCACAACATACTGCTATATACACCATCTCAGGCCTCGATGCGCTCTGAAACACGGCCCTCCACATACCTAGGTTTTGGCGGAGCCTTCAGGGCTGAGCGCCGGAAGGATGCACAAAGTTAAGACCAGTGGGTTTGCATGACTAGAACAGGGTAGCTCCGTAACGGTTGTGCCGAGATACGTATGGATAAAAGCCAGAGTCAAGATAGGAGGGAAGCATCACCGTTTGAGCTGCCTGAAGGCCTAAATCCAGCCCAAACTACCTTGACGATAAACAAGCATTCGTGTCGCTGATCATGTTCTTGTATAACGGATGTGATTTGTTGAGCCCAGGGGTAAAGCCGACGGCGCCAATGTGAGTATGCTTGTGAAAAATCTCCATTGGGTGCATTCCTCATGCAGTGTGTACCGTGGTCCGACGAATGACCTATGCTAGAGCCTGATATACTCCGTGCTACTATCTGATTGCAGCATGGCACGCTCCCGCGGAGATGTGTATACGGTAAACGCGTGCGAGGCGCCGGTGCAGGTTACAGATAGACGCGTCACGGCACTTTTTGCATAGCCGTACATGGACTTCTAGAAACGAGGTGGAAATGAGTGACAGTCTGACAGGGTTCTCCGCTGATGATTGAAGCGGCACACACGTGGCTATGCACCGAGTAACCCTAGCGTTGGATAAAGTTTGTACTGATTATCGATGACCTTTTTTTCGAGACGCTGGCTCATTCTTCGATTCGATCTTGTCGCGACACATGTCGTTTGGCGTCTGCGATGAAACTCCCCGATGATCAATCTGGATGTGTGCAGAAAATCGATACAGGGGTAGTCGACAGGAGAATTGTGTTGGTGGCTGTTCGGAGACCTTGCCTTGCCGTTAAAGCCCCGAAAAGCCGGATTGCGCTAAAGAAGCACAGACTGACCCCTAGCAGAATACATGGCATATCTAGTCATGAACCAGTGGCCAAAGAACTGCTTGAAGACTTCAACAAGTCAAGGACATGGCTATGCCAGAGCAAGAATCCTTTGGTTACAGTCATATGATATGATGAGGCGTGTGTCTGGAATTGATATGCCGGCAACATCACGGTATACGTTCCTAGGTATGCAGCAGAAACCCCCGTTACAATATATGATTAGGATCGGCGCTCGCGATAATCCAAACAACCTGGTACCCAAGTTCTTAGCAATGCTCATATCGAGTACAGATATTGTATCGTGACTATCTCGGTCCATAACAGACGATGCTCTAAGGTGATAGATACTAGCTCTGTCACAAAACTCACCATAACCTACTCGCGCAATGTCGTCTGAATCGAATCCTCGGATCGGAATAGCTCTCAGTGATCTCACGTTCAATGATGAATGCGGTGAAATATCCTGCCACACTTGCAACGGCATTGTCAGAGCATAGCCGCAAATAGAATCTCCTGTTCCATATCTGCATATGCCGTGATGACACGCCGTTTGAAGCTTGCCAGATATGCATCACCGCCCTCGGTGATGATGCCGAACTTTGGCTTCGTTTGAGAGATTAACCAACGGAATACCCTGCCATGCCCTGGTTCAGCATAGCTGCGATGTCACCGACATGTTCGAAGTGGCTTCTCCAGCCAAGCAGACGGAAATCCTCCCCAGTATAGCAATAGGACTCGGTACATTGTTCCGCCTGACTACTGATGAATGTCTGCAGAATGTTTTACTTACAAGCATCAAGCGCTCTCACAATGATCTGATCAGCGCTTTTCTGTGAGTCGACACTGTCTCAGTGCGCCCTAACAACAATTGCTGTGCTGCTTAGCTTTTGCCCTGAATCCTGGCTATAATCGAACTTTATCGGAATTTGTGCCTAAAGGGGGCGACGACGATCAGATTTGCGGGAGCCCGGGCTTTTACAAGCTCCGAGAGCCACTGGCAAGATGGGCTTTGGACTCGGATGGTGGAGTGTTCAACGTCGCAGGAGTGGACCCTTATCTTTCGTTGTTTTGTAGGCGCTTCCGAGTTTCATAGGACATAACGTCTTCTACACGTCGATCATCCTGTACACGGAGTTTCCAGCAGTTCCCAGCAGTAGATCATGCCAAGAGATAAGCATATCGGGAGGAACCTTCCGGCAGCGTCCGGCTCTTATATCATGGTACTCTACTTTTGCATGTATCGATTTCTAGCGATCTATAGGCGATTTTTATCGATTTGATACGATCAAGTAACATGGGGTGGCCCATGACTTCCCTGTCTCTTTCTGACCATCTGAAGTTGTTCGTGGCATCACTCATTGCAGGCATTCTCAAATTAGCCGCGTTACTAAGCTTGAAACAAGTGCGATAGACGCATACAAGTGGAGGATATGGTAATAGATATGGCGAGTGAAAAGGTTGCGGCGTCGTGTCTTCTGGCACTAATACGAAAACAGCTAGACCCGTTAGCGTTACCGAAAGGGGATGCGCAATCCCCCAGATCGCTCACCTTCTCCACTCGGCGTCTCCATCGAAGCAGACAATACGAGATGTTCGGAGATGGGTCCGATTATGATCAGCATTGACGAAAATCCGTCTCTGATACGGGAGCCACATCCTTGGCTCGCGGTATTTTTTGACTGCTGATCCCCGCCTCAGAAGTACAGGAAAGAGCTGGACCAAACACTCCAACCCAGTGCTGCCGTTGCCAGTCCAGTTCAGCCGAATATGCAGCCATATTAGGGGAACAATCGACTGGCTGCCATCTAACTAGGATCAGATAATCTGGTGAGGGTGTGCGTAGGTCGCAAGTTATTCACAAGCCAGAAACGCCGAAGACCTCGCCTGTGGATCTGACTGAAACTTGCCATTATTCCCGGACACCAAATGCGTACAGGTCACGTGAAGATACGGAGGCTTGTATTCCCACGTTATAAACCAGAAGAGATGGACTAAAAACATGGCCACGCGCTTCCAAAGCATGATCGTCGAACTTCTTGTGATTTTCAGACCTACGCTGCGCGATTTGCGGTGTAGATGCGAATGATGTTGTCGTCTGACTTGCGACAACGAATGCGGTATGGCTGGATGCGAGGAAGCGGGGCTACGGGCAATTCTCCCCACTGGCTTACGATACCACGTGACTAGATTCGCGTTCTTAACACATCGTGTTTTTGACTTGCTTCTGAGTATACCATACAAGATGTCGTACCAGGCGATATCCGATCATGACGAAACTATACCAAAAGAAAGCGTTTGGCGATCGGTGTGGAACAACAACAAAGGAGCATGTCTGATATTGTTGGCCGAGATTGCCGGGACTTCGAGTGATGCCATATCACGATACCTGCAGCAAGGCGATACTAAGATTCATCCCCTCCAGGTAGGATAATCCGGGTTCTTTACCCTACTTCGCTCTGACTCGCCAGGTCATCTTTGCACGTATGGGAATCACCTTCATCCTAAGCAACCTGTACATGTGGTGGACGAATGTTCCCCACTTTCCGCTAGGTCGTCGAAATGTACGGGGGTGGCTGTTGCTTCGTGCTGTTTTTGGATTTGGTGGACTCTACTGCCTATATTGTGAGTACTTTTCAAACCAATTGTCGCTTTTACTCACTCGTATTAGACTCGATACAATACCTTCCACTCGCAGAAGCCGTGGTATTGCGTTTCCTAGTTCCCATTGTCACTGCATGGGCGTGCTCTGTCTTTCTGGGCCAAGCTTTTACACGCAAAGAATTTATAGCGGGGGTTGTGGCCTTTATAGGGGTAGTCATCATCGCACACCCACCATGGATATTCGGCAAAGTGGATGATGATCTCCTTCCCAAGGAACCCACAGGCATTGACAAGGTCATGCCCGCACAACGTTTAGTTGCCATCCTAGTCTCTTTATTGGGGGTACTAGGCGCATCTGGAGCATACACAATGATTCGTGTCATCGGTCACCAGGCGCACGCACTCGTGTCTGTCAACTACTTTGCATTTGTCGCAACCACGGGTTCAGCGACTGCGCTCTTGTTGGTTCCTGGCATTAGCTTCCAAAAACCACACTCAGCACATGAATGGATCCTGCACATCGGAATAGGTCTTTGTGGCTTTGCATTGCAGTTTCTGATGACCGCGGGTCTTCAACTTGACCGGACTAGCAAGGCAACAAGCATGTTGTATTTCCAGATTATCATCGCACTTGCTTTCGACTGGGGTATTTGGGGCGTTATTCCCGGGGCATGGAGCATGTTTGGCGGTGCCATTGTCGTCGGCAGTACGCTGTGGAGCGCGTTGCAGAAGCCACAAGCAAAGCCTGAGAAGAAAGTGCCAGATGAAGAGAGTGCCTTGATTGGCGCCGAGAGAGGATAGCCCAGGAACTTGATAAAGAAGAGAAACAGCTGCTGTGGATCTGAGTTGCATTATCAAATGGACAGGATGTGTCAAACATCCCTCACTACAATTCTTGCACATTCATTACCTACTTATCTCTAGTTTCTCCATGAATGCCGCCTCTACCGCCGCGAGATGTTCGCGTTTCGCAGTCATACTTGCCATGAGGTAGATGACGTTGCCCAGGATTCGAGAGTGTATCTGAACCTGCGATTCCGAGACGTTGTGGAGGAGTGAATCGCGGAGACCTACCGCAGCTGATGAAGTGTAGCCTAGGTTTATTAGTATAGATGAGAAGAAGAATAAGTTGACTTACCAGAACCACCCTCGGAAACAAGCGACACGGAAAGAACAGACCCCAGAACATTAACGTGGTCGACTCGCTGGTGTTTCGACAAGCTATCCACAAAGGTCTTTGACCACATGCTCCAAAGGTTGAGCCGGCTGAAATCTCTCCTGGAGGTCCACTGTCCCCTAAAGTGTTTCCATTCCTCTCCACTCTTCGCACGTGACATGGTGTCCAAGCTAGTATTTGCGACATGGCAACCCACGGCATGGGCGGTATAGCTGTGTCCATGCAACAGGCCTTCTGACTTTTCATCGCCCCAAAAAGCCTCGAAGATTGAGCTGCTCGCCGACGTAATGGAAAGCGGGAGAAGGCCACCAGTCAGGAGCTTAGCGTTTACGCTAACATCAGGATGGACGTCAAGGAAGGAGGCGGCGGAAAAGCGACCTAGACGATACAGACCTGTGAATACCTCATCAAATATAACAGGGAGACCAGACCAGGCCAGCTCGTCCTCAGGCGCGGTCGAATTTGCTTCGAATGTATATCGACGTACGACACGCACTAGACTTTGCTGGAAGAGCGGATCGACAAACATCATACCGCCGGCTCCCAGTATAACAGGCTCCATGATCAGTGCGCCAAACCTTCTGCCCTGCTTCTTTACCAGCTCATCCAGCGTTTTCTCGATATACGCTTCATATTGCTCTGAGCGGCCTCTTGCTGCAAAATCAAAGATGTCGTTTTGGCTGTCAAAGTGTTGTGTTGGACCAAACTCCTCTTCCATGCCCTTGGGCGCTTCAATCACCCATTGGCCGTTTTTGAGCTTAAATATCGGGTAGTCGAACCAGAAGCCCCTGCCGCGATACCAATCAACCTTTTCGTTGTACACACATGGCTCGGAAGCATCCATAGCCCCGATTGTGTCTCCATGGTAGCTGCCTTTGAGGCCGAGAACGCTGACGGGCTCCTTTGCGCTATCCCAGCCGTATCGCTTGCTGGCTGCTCGGAGCGCCATCTTGATACCCACCTCGGTTGCTGTACTTCCATTATCAGTGTAAAAGACCTTTGTTAGCCGGGGATTCTGGGCGCCTTTCAAAATCTTTTCTGCGAGAGTGAGCGCTGGTTCGTGCGTTGCACCAGCAAACATGACGTGACCATATCTCCCTGCTGCATATGCTGCCTCTAGTGCGAGTCGCGGATTGCCGTGGCCGAGTCCCTGGGTCCACCACGATGCGGAGCCATCGAATGCAGGATACAAGAGTGAATCATCGCTTTTCTTGGCATGCTTGACCTGAAAGTAGTCGCCGTATGCAGAGTCAAAGACCAGGATGTCATCTGCGCTCTTTACATGCTTGTGCTGGGTGAATGGGTGCCAGATTGCCTTGTGAGTGCGCGACGCCATGGTATCTAGGTTGGCGAGCCGTGTACTGTGGCTGTTGATGAGCTGTTCAGCTACACGACCGACCTCAGTCCCCTGGCTCTGCGATTCGTAGTACGCTTGCATCGTCTCCGTCTCCTTCCTTGTCCCGGCCTCGATCCCATCAAGATTCGGTATCCAGGGTAGAGTAAAGGCGGATATACCCAGGTCCTTGAAGTACTTTTCCAGGTACTCGGCATTTTGGTACTTACTCTTGTCATCAAAACATATCACCGCATCAATATCGTATCCACGCATGATTAGAGATTCGGCAGCTGAGATTGTCGATGAAATCCCGCCCAGCCGGTGGTCACCAACAAGTACTGATGGAAGTCTCAATGGTCGAAGGATATCCGCCTGTGGGGTACCCGAAGGACCTGGGCTGAGCACTCCACCAGCCGTCTCGACAATGGCAAGGCCCATTGTATCCAGTTTCATTACTCCCACATTCTGTTGGACAGTCTTGAAGACAGTCTGGCTGATGAGCTCATCGCTAGGCTTGGTTCGTCAACACCGTTCTACTACCATATCAAGCAACGTACGAGATGTTTGGACCCCCTTGCCGCTACATGCGGGCTCACAGCTTTGTTGAATTTGAACAACGTAGAAACAGACTGTCCGCTGTACTTTTGCACATAACTGGAATCGTCAGTCACCGATATCACAACCATTTTCAACTCACCAATCATCTGCTTCATCCGCTGGGCCCGTTGACACCGGCTTGATATAGTGCACACTCCATTTCGGCTTCCTGCCAAAGTGGGCACCAAGCAGCGTCGAAAAGACTGTTTTTCCAACCCCAGTATTCGCACCATAAACCTGCACCGCAACCAGCTTCTTCCACAATCCTCCTGAAACCCTGGCCATGTTGTTCGAATGTGTTGAGTCGATGCGCGTTGGGGTAGGTGGCTGGCCAATGCAGAGGTCGCGCTAGTGCGGCTAAGTATGCAGCTCTAATGAATGACTCAATGCCACCGATGACTGCATATCCGACGGCACAGACAGTTTATACATGTTGTTAGCTAATAGATGACGAACGCAGGCTATGCGTTGATAACCGAGCTGACAGGGAAGTCGCGGCAACCCACGTCCTGTTGATACTCAGGTACCATCACCCCGTCTCTACACATCAAGTATGGGACATGCAGGGTTGGAAAGTCGACTGCGCGACCTACTTGACCGACGGCAGGCGAATTCGACGCTGCGCAATCTGACCCTTCCCGAATCCAATCAAGTCGACTTTTCGTCCAACGATTTTCTCTCGCTGTCCACTTCCCCCCAACTCAAATCCCTGTTTCTTGAAGAGCTTCAAAAGGATCTACCCCTCGGCTCCGGTGGATCTCGGCTACTGGATGGAAATTCGAATTATGCCGAGGAACTAGAGCGCGACATTGCTGCTTTTCACGGTGCTGAAGCAGGACTGTTATTCAATTCGGGATTCGATGCCAATGCCGGCTTCTTTGCGTGTGTCCCGCAGCAAGGCGATGTGATTGTTTATGATGAGCTTGTACATGCAAGCGTGCACGATGGGATGAGGTTATCGCGTGCAGAGGACAGGTTGTCTTTTAAGCATAATACCGTGTCTTCGTTGAGGGGCATTCTCACACGCCTGCGAGATGGAAAGAGCAGTGTTTTCGTGGCTGTGGAATCAATCTATAGCATGGACGGCGACGTGTGTCCGTTGAGAGATGTCGTCGATGTGGTTGAAGAGATCTTGGGTCTGCGAGGTTATATTGTCGTGGACGAGGCGCATTCGACAGGTGTTCTGGGACCAAGTGGACGCGGTCTGGTTTGCGAGCTTGGTCTTGAGCATCGCATCTTCGCCCGGCTGCATACCTTTGGAAAGGCGATAGCAGCAAATGGTGGTAAGTCGACGGCAGGTCGTGTTGATAGAGATTGACGTGTACAGCGATACTCCTGGGCTCCTCCACCCTACGACACTACCTGATCAACTACGCAAGACCGCTCATCTACACCACGTTTCTATCCTACCCCTCACTCGCACTCATTCGCTCCTCTTACACGCTGCTGCAATCTGGACAGAGCGTTCCGTTACAGGCGCAACTTCATCAACTCACCCAAACCCTGTACACCCATCTCAATGGCCTTCAGCAAGTATCCAGTGCAGCCCGTCAAACATTACGTATCCCAAGCGCATGTCCACAATCACCCATATTCGCGGTGCAATTGGAAAAGCCAAAAGCGCTAGCGAGGTTCCTACAGAGCCGCGGTATGATGGTGAGGGCTGTTGTGACGCCAACAGTACCGGCGGGTACCGATCGAATCAGGATATGCCTACACTCTGGGAATACCGTGGCAGAGGTCGAGAAGCTCATAAAAGCGCTTGGAGCATGGTGCGAGAAGCACATCCTAGAGACAGCCAGAGCCAGACTCTAGCCAGTAGCCACATGTATTGCCCGATTATCGTTTTCATTACGCTACAATGCGCTCAAGGCACGAGCTACGACTGTACAAGCAGGCGGTGATGCGGCTTGTATAAGCTGATGCAGGGGAGTGGGGCGTGCCTCTGAATCAGTGGCATTGATGGGCAACTAGAGGGACGATCTCATCCCCTAAGCCCAAACCAACGTCGCCATGCCGCCGAGGCTAGCCACAGACATACCGGCCTCGGTGATGTCGAGTGGGTTTATTCTGTTGAGCGTTATATAATGTAAAGATGCACGGAACCCCGCGCTTGATCAGCTTCGCCGTCATTGGTCAAACCCCACGTCAATGTCTTGCGTGTCTGAGACACTCGAATGGCGATGATTCTGTCATCTACCTTTGCCATGTCTCACAGAGTGCTGGTTCGTACGGGTCGTGGATTGTCCTTCACTGCCCGCTCCCGGCAGATCTCCCGTCCATTTAGCACCGTCCTTGACACGCCTGTCGATCCTGGAACCCAGCAGCTCCGCAAGACGTCTGTATTCGAAAAGGCACTCAATGCGAATGCCCCCCGGACGACGTGGACAAAAGAGGAGATTACTGAAGTCTACAATACCTCGCTGATTGACCTCACCCATGCAGCGGTATGTTTGGTATCAGCTGCTCAAGGCCCCCCCTGACTCTCTAGGCCACGGTGCACCGGCGGTTCCATGACCCCGCTGCCATCCAAATGTGCACGCTCTTCAACATCAAGACTGGAGGTTGTAGCGAAGACTGCTCTTACTGTGCGCAATCGTCTCGCTACGACACTGGCTTGAAGGCGACAAAGCTGAGCTCGGTGGATTCCGTCTTGGAAGCAGCCCGCATCGCCAAGGAGAATGGGAGCTCACGCTTCTGCATGGGTGCGGCGTGGAGAGACATGCGAGGCCGAAAGACCAACCTCAAGAACATCAAGGAGATGATCAAGGGCGTGCGGGGCATGGGAATGGAGGCGTGCGTGACGCTGGGCATGGTTGATGCTGCACAAGCAAAGGAGCTCAAGGAGGCCGGTCTGACTGCGTACAATCACAACGTCGATACCAGTCGCGAGCACTATCCGACTGTCATCACGACGCGTTCCTACGATGAACGGCTCAACACCATCAAGAACGTCCAGGAGGCCGGCATCCACGTGTGCACTGGCGGCATTCTCGGGCTGGGCGAAAAGGCTCGCGACCACGTCGGTCTCATCCACACGGTAGCCACGCTGCCTGCCCATCCTGAATCTTTTCCCGTCAACGCTTTGGTGCCAATCAAGGGCACTCCGCTGGGAGAGACGCAGGCCATCTCTTTTGATGCCATCCTACGCACCATTGCCACGGCCCGCCTCGTCATGCCCGCGACCATCATCAGGCTCGCGGCCGGCCGTCACACAATGCGCGAGGAGAAGCAGATTCTGTGCTTCCAGGCCGGCGCCAATGCCGTCTTTACTGGTGAGAAGATGTTGACCACTGCCTGCAATGGCTGGGAGGAAGACAAGGCCATGTTTAACCGGTGGGGGCTAAGGCCCATGAAGATGGAGGAGACGATTGGCGAGAAGCGCATGCCCGGCCAGGACGAGGCTGAGGCTGTTGTTGCCGCTGCTGAGGCCGAGGCGACGGTGCAGGTGTTGGGTTAGTCGCAGTCTCAGAGATCTGTGACGCCGGTCTAGAACATGGAAGAAATGACAATCTTGACCAGGGTGCCAACTAGCGCCCACCCGCCAATGACGTAGCTTCTACCAAGACATGAAATACTTACAACCATGATGAAACTTGTCGACTTACCATCTACACTCGACATGTTTTCCCCATCCATTTACACCGTTAGCATATTTCAGCTAGGCCTTACGTCAGCCCTCAGCGCCTATGGCTTGTATCTCTCCTACCAGAATATAACGCGATTGCAGCAGTACGAAGAAAAGAGCGAAAAGGCGGCAGAATGGTCAAACACAGCAGCGCAGAGGTTGCACAAGACGCGAACGACGCAGACGAGTGGCACGGTGACGGTATTATTCCTGTGTCGACAAGTCGTGGACGTAGCTAACGCATCAATCTGTAGCTACTCGTTAGCTTCGTAGCTTCAACCGCTCTTCTCCTTATCCCCCGCTTCGCCTCCCCCAGCGTACTGATTGCCGCTGGAGTTGCAAACGCCATGGCTTTATACCTGTCCCGCACACACATGGCCAATTTCTGGAATGACAACAACCAAACACGCGTCCCGTTTGTGGAAAAGTTTAACGAGGCAATACGAGGAAGCGAACAGGTCGTCTTGTTGCTCGGTACTTTGTGTTTGGCGTGGGGAGCCGCAGGAGGTATATGGGCAGGTATGGCGAACGGAGGGTCTGGAATGTTAGGGCTGGCGGTTTGGGGGCTGGTCGTCGGAGGGAGGGTTGCTTCTATTGCGCCGAAGATGGGGTGGATTTGATGGCGTTTAAACTATGACTTGTAATCCTGTACATCCTGCATCGCTTGCATCTCCTGCACCACACGTACACTGTCTGCCTCCCTGACCCAGTCTTCGATCCGGGCACCGACATCCCCGACAAGTCGCTCGTACGTTTCATTGACAAAGAACAACGATGTATGTGCCGTGACCTCGTCCATGTTCTCCATAAACACTCTAATCCACGTGGGGTCTTTGTTCCCGTCGGCGTCTTTTGGCGGCAACATGCAAAACTTTCTCAGCTTCTTTGGCTTTACCTCGCCCTCATTGGTATCAGCTTTGACCTGGCTGTTCCGGCTGTCCGTCGTGGAGAGTGTATAGGAAGATTCAGCGCGTTCATTTGGCGGGGACTGGCTCATGATTCCACTGCGAGAGAATTCGTAGTTGGCGTAGGGGCTTCGAGAGTCGTGGGTCGGCTCAGAGTCTCCCAGCTCCATGGCGCCCACATCCTCTTCAAGCCCGACAATCACAGGAGGTGGCTCGGGCTTGTCTTCTGCAGGTATTTTTCCGTCTCGCAAGTCTGCCTCCCGTTGTCTCTGTCGGGCTTCCGCCTCCCGTTGCTCTGCCTCTGCCTGTCGCTGCTCCCTCTCCTTCTGCCTCTGCTTCTCCTCTGCGGACATGTGTTTTTCTTTTTCTTGGGTCTCTTTCTCCTTGCGTTCCTTTTCCGCCTGCTCTTGCCGCTTCTTCTCCTCCTTTTCTCTTTCCTTCCGGTCTTTTTCAACCTGCTCCAGTCTCTTCTTTTCTCCCTTCTCTCGCTCCTTCTTCTCCTTTGCCTTGTCCTTTTCCCATCTCTCTTCCATCTTTGTCCGCTCGTTGATGGTCTTGTTGCGCATCTTGACAGCCTTTTGGTACTCCTTTAGGGCTTGATCGTGTTCTTTTTCAGCGGCTTTCCGCGAAGCCTTGTCGGAAAACCGCATCAGATCTACAAACGGCGGTTCCTGGGGAATGGGTGGAATTTCGGGGAGATTAGGGGGACCATCCTCACGGGATGCATGCTCCTTGGAAGGACTTCCTGGGCTGGTCGGCATACCATGATCCTGCTCGGCCTCGATAGATGCACGCGGTGTATCGGCTATAGGATCGGGACTCATGTGAGTCAGCTCTGGCTCTGGGGACACCGTCGAAACGCTCCTTGTATGTTCGAGAAAATATTCCTCCTCAACGCTCGCATCGCCGCCTTGATATTGGAGCTGCAAACTGGCAGAGCGCGACTTGGGCGATGTTGGGGTTGGGGTTGGGGATTTTGGAGACTCTGGAGACTTTGGCTTTTTCAGTCTCCCGGTACTCGCAGTATAGTAATTGACAAAGCGTATCCGAGGTACTGTGGGCATCCGCGCATGAGCAGCCTTTCTCTTGCCTTCCTCGTCTTCCTCTAGCGCCCGCACCTTTACATAGCGATCTTTTAGCTCTTTGTAATCGGCCATGGCGCCACCAAACTCTAGATGCGACTTGACAAGACCTTTCGTAGCTTCCTTTAAGCCGTCTTTGTAATGTTTAGTCAGCCAATGCACGCTGTTCTCCCATCCTTTGCGGTTCGGTAGACGAACGTCGTTGGGGAAAGCCGGGTTGTAATTAGGATCTGCCGGCTTGGGATTGAATATGGTACTCATTCTACTAGGCCTGTGTCCTGCGCCTGCATCCTCAACGATAACGTCGTGTGGTAGCGGCGGGGAGCTGAAGATGCTCCCCAGTCCTGCCTTGATGATGCCAGGATGCATACCCAGAAACGGGACATCGAAGTTGACGACACCAACTATACGATGGCGAAAGACGAGCACAATGTCTCCAGCGAGCAGTCCGCCCATGGAATGGCCCAGCAAGATGATATCGGTCCATTGGTCTTCATGTGGGGCTAGCCTTTAGTAGTGTAAGCTTAAGCTATACCAATCTCTCACATGTCATACCATCGCGAGAAATTATCCCTTGCAATCTCGAGCGAGTCCCTCGACTTGTACCTCGGGTAGATTTTGGTGTGCACCACATGAGTCTCGGCAAGCGTAATGGTCACGAGATTATGAACGTGCGCCGGGAAGCTTCTGAAACTTGTTTCGTTTCCCATGAAGCCATGGATATAAACGAGGAGCAGGCGACGTCGCCCGGATTCTTCTAGTGTCGGGTCTGGGACGAGCGACTGAGTAGAAGAGGAACGCGGATCTTGCGACTGCATGGCTATGAGAGAATATGGCGGCGGCGCAGTCGAAGAATGCCGGGGTGGGAGAGGTGGTGGGCGTTGTTTCTCCGACGACGTCATTGTCGGAGGTGTGGTTATTGCGACGTGCAGGAGAACAATAGTTGATATACCTTGTTAGCTTGAGAGCTATTGGGGAGCGACTGCAAGCCTTTGACGTTCAATTCGCATAGAGGGGTAATGTGGGGTAGCGCGGCAACAGCACAGCCTCCATGTCGGACAGATCAACTGCCATGTTGGACAGACATGCACATTATCTTCGAGGCAATTGCGATGCTTGTGAGACGGGTCTACGGTAATGGATGCGGCTGCGTAGCTGCAAGGACTAAAAGAGGAATAGCCCACCCTCGACGTCTACAGTACCTAAGTAGGTACCAGGTATGACGAGCGTACTGTACTAGATGTAGAACATGGCAATTGCAATCATACCTACATACACGGCGACAGATGGGTGCATGCGTCTCGGCACATGCCGTCTTGTCCAAGTCTAATATTATGCTGCATGACTCTGTTTGTTATGCTCGAGTCGTAAGTACACAGGGCCATGGGGTGCGTGGGAGTCTTCAACACGAGATATATCTCTGTGTGTTATAGAGCAGCTTGACAGGAACGGGCAAGGCGCAAACAAGCACACGAAGCACGGCGGACATGAGCGCCGGGCGAGGGTGCGACAAGTCCAGGACGGCCTGGATGGCTCTGTTTGTTGTGGCGGAACAGCCAGGGGCGGCATGGCAAACATGCTAGCAACTGGGGCGGTTCCAAAGACGCGCTCGTGATGGTGACAACAAAGTGTATAGGCCGACCCTGTCTTTGCAATGGCACTAGATATGCTTGGCAATACGCTTGAGCAGGACGGCAGATTGCACAGTCGTGACGTTGGGTGCGACGACAGCACGACGGCAGCTAAGAATAACAGACTTTGCAGCGCGGGCCATGAACCTGCATACCAGCGTTCCAGAATGCGGTTCTCGAGAGACGGAGGCGTGATAGTGTGGGCGCCACTGCAGGTGCGGCGGGAGAGCCGACTAGCCAGGCCGCGTACCACGGCAGAGTGAATTCTCCGTAGCCGGCCGTCTACAACTGCAGCTGAAGACTGGACATGGGCGACGCAGGCGATGCGTGGGGAAATTGGCCGTCGTCATGAGCGGCGCAGAAGGTCGAGGGCGAGAGAGAGGGAGCGGTTGTCACCATCTCGTGCGTCGGTGGATCCTTCTATTCTCGGACACGTTATCTCGCTTGCGGGCCAATCACCCCCCCGCTCACGGCCGGGCAGACCCCAAACGGTTTCTCTGCTTCTGGTCAGGTCAGTGTCAGTGTCTCGCTCCTCTGTAGCGTGCTGCTCCAGCGCTCCCTTCTCTTCCACCACGACTCCCGCTGCGACGTCGACAATCCACGGACCAGCGCTACCGGCAGTGGGGAGCCTCAGGACGAAAGCGACACCGCTACCACCGCACCCTCACGCCGCCGTCGCGCGACATCTGCTCCACGACTGGTCCTACCCCGTTGCAAACATCGCAGACAATCACATACGCCCACGCTACCACGGCGAATTGCGACCGACATCCCCCATAACCACCCGCCTGTCCGACCAAACCCGAGACGTTTGCGAGCAGATGCTGCCCTTTTGACCCTCTTCTCGCTGCACGTGAGTCTTATCCCGACATCTCGCCATGCTGATTGCTGATCGTTGCCCGTTAGACCATCTCGCTGCCAGCCGCCTGGCGTCCATTCTTTTCTCCACATTCGCTATTCGCTTTCGCTCCTCGCACCCGGTGTCTGTGCCTGCGCCTGCTCGACTGACTCCATTGACTGGACCATTGCTGAGGCTGAAGCCTAACCGTCCGCTCATTTCAAGACGATACTGACAACCAACTTGCTGCTCGTCGCCACATGTTCTGCCAACACCTGCACCCAAACACTTGCAATTCGCCACTGATCCTCTGAGAGCATCTCCGCCAGGCCTATGGACTACGCCGCACCGCCCGCCAGGATACCGAGATTCTACCGCCAACGCCAGAATATCCCACTGAACGAGCAAGACGTGGATCCCGCCCCGACTGGTTGTGAGCCCGAACCCAGACGAGAGAACATGGGCAGAGCTCATCGCTTCTTTCACCGCCGCGCAGTGCACGGAAACACCCGCGTAATCACGGTTGCCGTTGAGGTTGTTGCCACTGTCGACACCAACGGGAAGGTGGTCGCCGAGGAGACTCTGGCGCCTGTCACACCACAGGCCCCTACTGCATCAGTCACGGCAGGAGTCCCCGCATCGCAGCCCTCGGTACGCCCACCAGCGCAGCAGCCCCTTCCATCTGTCCAACTGCCTGCTGTACCGGCTGTGCCTACAGTAGCTCTCCCTGTCGTGCCCGCCGTACCTACAGTGCCGGCTCCCGTCTTGCCGTCCGTACCAGCAGTACCGCCTTTTCCGAGTGACCTCACAGTCCCTGGATATCCGTTTTCTACACACGTTCCTGTTGCCCAGCCTGCATCTCCAGAGACTCTCAGCGCATCGCCAGTACCAACAGGTGGACCCGGAAGCACCGTCAGACCGTCTGGGGTCCCAAATCCAGCACTCCTTTCGTCAATACATTCCGGAAATTCGACCGAGTCCAGTAAGTGCATGAATCTGTTTTGTTTGACCAATCTAACATTACAGGCACCGCGCTGTCTTCGTTTGTTTCTCTGGACAGCATCTCGGCATCGACAGCGACAGAACTCGTCGCCTCCATTGCCGCCGCGCCAAATTCGGCGTCGGCATCACAGTCTTTACCCACATCCAGCTCTTCGAGAACATCTTCGAAATCGTCGACACCCTCGACTTCCGCGACATCGACATCTGCCGAGTTCCGTTCTACTAGCCGCTCTGCATCCACCCCTGATGCATCCACGACGGCCGTTTACTATGGCGACGGCGGCGGTAATGCGCCTGGAACGGTGACTTCCTCTGCTGCAGCCACGTCAACTGCCTCTGGTGCAGCCGCCAGCAGCCCTTCTCCACTCGAGACTCCGCAAGTAGTCGGGAGTATAATAGGCAGTCTTGCTGGTGCTGCGCTTATTCTCGCTCTAATCCTATTGCTTCTCCGACGCCACAAGCGACAGAGAGGCGGCGCGCTACAGCTCACGGGCGACGATCACACCGACAACGCCCAGTCTGTCAGACAGGCGCCTGTGAGTAGTAGTCTTGTGCCCGCTGCCTTCCTTCACCGCTTCTCTGCCATGTCGAGCAAAACAGCCGACACCACCACCAGTGCTGGTGAAAAGAGCTTCCAGAGGGTGTCTGGTCGCAAACTACCCTCTGCATTCAGCGAGGGCATGACGTCGGAACAATTTGCTGGCGGGAGCACAATGTCTGGTTCGTCTTTCTACCAGGACGAGCACGGTGTCTATGTCGGCCCGGCCCTGTCAAAAGAGTTTGGAAAGGAGATTGGCGACACCTCTCTTAACCGCGAGTCAGGACCGATGAACATCCGGCCTAGCCCAGCCAAAACACCAGTCATACGGCATCCCGACGACGGCAACCCCTTTTCGGATCGCAACTACCTGAGTCCACCGCAGTCGCCCAACACCGAGCTCCCTCCTAGAGGCACGCTTGGAAGAAGCTTGCCCTCTGCCGATGGATCGCGCTCGAGCAGATTCACGGAGAATGTTTGAACGAGCCTTTACCCCTTCTCACATTCGCTCAATCCCTTTACCTCACGACACGCATGAACGTGCGTATTGCTTATCTGCATTGTATCTACCGTCTCGATTGTCGGCGGTCTGTCTTGTATACCCCTGGATCCGCTCGACAAGTTCCATACTCACCACATACTGTCCTTAATCGGGTCGCATTACCGCGGCCTAGAATAATGTCTTGTCGGTCTCCACCTCTGCTTTTTTACATTTGTCTGGTTTCGATTCGTACGAGCTGCCGTTTGGGAGCAGTGCGCAGTTACACCCTGGTTGCTTGATAGAGATACCCAGGTCCGCCCGTTTGTTTACAGGTCGTGTATATATATGCTGCGCCAAGGTAGCCCGTGCATGTAGTCGCCATGGTTGACATGTATTGCGATTACGTGCGGGCTAGAGGACTGTTTGTAGGATCGGTGAGGATTATCCTTACCCAATGCACAAAAGTTTGATCTTAAACATCGTTGTAGTCGTGATGTGGGTCGCTTTAAGCTTGGCGCGCCGAGAAGACGTCTGTCATCGCAGGACCATTTCCTAGAATGGTTCATGCTGCAAGGAAGAATGTGATGTCAGCGTGCGCCATCGGCTAGCTCAGCCACAGCCGTTACAGCCTAGTCACACGCACTGCCCCGAGATCGACGGCATGCCTCATCTGCTCCTGCTAGCGTACAAGGCCGGCAACGTGTTTCCAAGGTTATATATCAGCTCATGGGCGTTTGAGGAAAGCATTCCCTAGTCTCACCAACTCTCTTTATCAACTCTCTCTTTCAACGCTTCTCTTTCGATCATCACAACCTACAACATGGCCTCCCTCGCCCCAACCCCCCAAGCCGTTGGCGTATTCTCCCAGTTCATCGCTCAAGGCCCGGAGACGCTTGTTATGAAGGAAAAAGTCATGTCCCTCAGTGGCGACAGCTTCAGCATCAAGCTCGCCAACGGCACGCCCCTGTTGAAAGTCGAGGGCAAGGTCATGAGCATCCACGGACGAAAGAAGATGTTTGACATGCAAGGCAACCACATATGCAGCATTATCAAGGAGCATTTTCACATCCACACGACATTTGCAGTCGAGGATCCCAGCGGCGCCAAAGTCATGGAGGTGAAGAGTAATTTCAAGTGTGAGTTTGGACATGGGAAGGTCTAGCGGAGGTAGTTGCTAATCATCTTGGCAGTGTTTGGAAGCAAGGCAACTGCAACCTTTACCTCGCAAAGCGGAAAGCAGGAGTCTCTTGTTATGCATGGCAACTGGTTCGATTCCAGCGCTGATATTGTCGATGAGGCGCAGGGTGGTATGTTGGATGACTCCCGACGTGACTCGACGTTGTAAGACTAATTGTCAAGCAGGCCTCATCGTCGCACGCATCAACCGCAAACTCCTCAGCGGCAAAGACATTTTCTTTGGCCAGCAAACATACGGCGTGCAGATTGCGCCGGGTGTAGACATGGCGCTCATTGCCGCCCTCTGCATTTGTCTGGATGAGAAGAACAACGAACCATCAGGCTAGATACCCCACCCCCACCCCCCACCCCCTATTGTTCCTATGACGATCATACAAGTCTTTCTATTATTTCGCTGTTTCTTCTACCTCTCCTCGATACTCGATTACTTCCTTGTCATCACAACGCATGAAGTGGTCTGGGATTGAATATATCCCAGGCATACTAGTTCATGATAACGAATACCAAGCACGTCGCCCATCGGACAACTTACCCCAATATACGTCATCAAAGGCCACTGAATACGAGACAAAACTGCCGCGTTTCATGTTTGGAAAGTGTCGCCCTCAGGAGGCCTTGTGACTGCAACGGAATGACAGCGACTGACCCGGTTGAATGCAAATCTTCAAACACGCTGTGACGGCATGCCCATGGTATTCTGTATTCTAATGACAGTTTCGAGAAGATATGGATGAGTGCATGATGCTTCGAGAAAATGGTGGAAGGCGCATGATGAGAATGACAAACAAGATAGAAATAAACTATGTATTAGAGAGTGATCCTAGTCCATTCACTTCATGTGCCTCCCCCTTTCTATACCCTAGCCTACTACAAACAAAGAGAATGAGAGTTTTACAAAGTCAAGACGACGAGGAAATAGCCCGTGGAAACATGAAGATGCGGGTGGTGCAACAACAAGTCAATGAAAAGACTAAAAAGGACAGTGATGGATAGTGAAATATGCTTGAAAACGCCATGTGATGAATGCTACGCTGGACGCAAGGAAAGTCAGTCTTCTTCAGAAAAACATGTGTCCTTCTTACAACCTCTTCCTCGGTGTCTTCTTCGACGCCACCTTCTTCTCACCGGACAAGCCTTGCGTATGCGGGTCCTAAGGCAATGTATTGGCCTGGACGGATAACGCGGTGTAGCTGGAGCTGGAGCTGGAGCTGGGGGGGGTGGGGGACATGAACAAATCATATCCTCATTCACTTGGACCCAACGAGTAGTTCTGACCCTGGCACGTCATGTCCAAAATCGAGAATTAATGTCCTTCCATCCTGGCTGGTAGCTACAACACGTCTGTAATCGCTCTTGGCTGATAGAATCCAGCTTGTTGTCCAGTTCTTGTAAACGGCATATGTCTGACCGGTCTCGTAGTCGGAAACCTGGATACTTTGGTCATATGAACCAGAGACGATGCGGCCGTTGAATGCGTCGAGGAACAAAGAACGCACAAGGCCATCGTGCTTGACCCTGCTGTGGACGAGCTCACCGGTCGACGCATCGAACTTGTATACGACGTGGTCATTGCCACCTGCGAGCACGTACTTGGCGTCGTCGGAGAATTCAACAGCTGCGAGGCCACGGTCCTCTGACGGAAAGTCCTTGATGGAAACACCAGTCTCCAGGTTCCAGAGCTTGGCAATGCCGTCGCCACTAGCAGAGACGAGGAAGTTGCCACGCAGCTGGACGGCGTTGACAGGTCCGCGGTGGCCCTTGAGTGTGCGGATGCAGTTGCCAGTCTTACGGTCCCAGACTTTGATCATGGCGTCCTTGGAGCATGAAATAATGTACTTGTCGTCGAGGCATACATCAAGAACACCAGCCTCGTGTCCGCGAAGTCGGTACATTGGAACGTATTCATCACCAGTAATGTCCCACACAATGCAGGTGTAGTCTGAAGATCCAGTCACCATAATCTCGCTGTCGTACTGGAGGCACAGAATGGACGCATCGTGGTAGTCGGTAGGAACCGTGTAGATTTCGTTGCCGACTTTTGTTCCGTTCATGGATGCATGGCTGATGACGCGTTCCGGTCGCTCCTCCATGGGCGGGGGAGTGTTTGCCGTTGGTCGGTGGTTGGGTCCACCATAAACCCTGATGCATTTGTAAGTCTTGAGGTCCCATACACGAATGGTTCGATCACGGGAGCCGGTAATGGCCTTGTTCTCGTCAAACTGGCAGCAGTAGACGCTGTCGGTGTGGCCGTTTAGGTAGATGGCAGCGGGGGTTCCAGTCTTCCATCGGGCGTCGATGATGCTCCTGGCCTCGAACATTCTCTTCCAGTCCTGTGCAGGCGCAGGGTTGCCGCCCGACATCTTGCCGGTGCCCAGGCCACCCATCTGGATCGGGGCGGGTGACACGTGTACCTCGGGCTCGTGTTTGCGGAGGAAGACGTTTCGCCATACGTGTGGCGACGATGCGTGTTCGTGCCAGCTACGAGAGACGCGCTCGGCACGGACCAGTGATGCGGCGTCAAGGTTTGAAAGGACCGTGGTAGCGAGTTCAGCCGGGAGGCGTTGGAAGGGGTCGACTTTGGTACGGTTAGCTTGGTTACCACGTAGCAGATGCCACGACTTACTCATCTTCTTCTCCGTCACGCTGTCGGCCCGTACAATGGGCGAGGCACAGGTCATGTCGACACCGCTCTCGTTGTCTTTGATGTCGTCATCTCGCATCGACGTGGTGATGAGGCCATTGAGGAAACGCTGCGTGTGCTCTTGTTCACGGCGGAGCTGGTTCTGGCGGTCCTGGTTGGCGGCGGCGGCGGCTTGCCGTGCGGCAGAGCCTGGGAGGACGGGCGGATAGACGGGCGGAGTGAAGACGTTCTTGAGGTCGGTCGATGAGCCAGAGGCGGTGGGGCGGCGGCGCATGCTACTCAGGCGCTTGAAAGGAGAAAAGACTTTTGAGTTGAGCGGAGTGCTGGGTTGCTGTTGAAACGTGGGAATGCCCGAGTCCTGGTGCTGCAGGGGCTGTCGTTGTGGGTCGGTAGCGAGTGGTTTGGTGGTGCTTGACGATGGGAGTGACTCAAAGAGGGAGTGGATGGAGCCACGACGGCGCTGTGCAGGTGTTGGTGAAGAAACAGACGACATGCGCCGGCGCGTCTTTTGTCGGGTGAAACTGCCCGTGACTGCACCAATGGCGCGGGAGAAGGAGCTCGACTGTGAATGCTGCGACGAGCCGTCGACGTGCATGGTGGCCTCGTTGACGGCATCAAGCATGTTTGTGTCCTTGATGTCCTGGTGGTAGTGAGTGGGGAAGGTCTGGGAGATTGTACGCTTCATCGTGTGCGGCGGCGGTATGGGGGCAGCCGAGTCGTCGTCTACGTCGGAGGAGGTCTTGGGCCGGTGCGACAGGATTGACTGTCTGCGCGCCGACATTGATGCTGGCACGTCGGGCAGGGCGCTGACGAGGACGCAAAGCGTGACGGTTCAGATGAACGACGGCAAAGGAGCGGCGCTGGTCGGGGCAAAGGATGGCGAGAGGGTGTGCAGAACGGGGTGACGGGCGGTGGTGCGAAGAGAGCGTGCACAGCAACTCTGATGCCGTGAAATGAAGGCGGAAATGAGGGCGGCAAGATGGCGAGAAAAGGAGGGTGAGGGCGGAAACAAGGACGGCAGAAGGCTGGCACGGGAGGCTATCGCATAAGTACCAAGTAGAGCAAAGGAAAAAGGCAAAGCAGCCAGAGTCTGCGGCAACACTAGCTAAGGAGAGGTGCAGGGAGTGATGTGACATTACTCTCTCCTGCAGCCGATCTCAACTCCGGTTCGAGTGCGTCCCGAACCTGGTCTGTTCACAAAGCAACACCATCCCTGCCGCGTCTGCCATTGCCAGTCGGCCTGCCTCGCCAGTCTCGTCGGTCGCCCAAGCTGCAGTCCTGACGCTCAAGCAAAATCCTCTGACCGTTGTCGTTGCTGCTGCCACCACACCCACACCACACACCGCTCCCACCGTTTGCACCTGAATCGCTTTGAGACGATACGCGAAACCAACCAAACGCTGCAAAACACCATGGCTACTGCCCCGCCCGCACCAGTCCCCAGCCTGTACCGCTTTGTCTTTCTGTGGCTGGAGCCCGTTTCCACCCTCACAGGCGCCGTCTATGCGTACTTCTTCCAGCCCATCTACCTCGACCTCACCCATGCCTCCACCGCTCCCGGCCCCGACATTCCCATTGCAACAAGCGTCGTCCTAGCCCAGCTAGCCAACCTGTATCTTGCCCTGAGTCTGCTCGAAGCCTCCGTCCTGCGTGCAACCACCGAACTCAAGGTCTGGAACGCCCTCATCGTCTGTCTGCTGCTCGCCGACTTTGGGCACCTGTATTCGGTGCTGCCCGTCGGCGCTGATGTCTACTGGGCCTACTGGCGCTGGAACGCCATTGACTACGGCAACGTCCCGTTTGTCTACTTTCTCGCCATCACCCGCATCTGTATGCTCTTGGGCGTCGGTTTCCCCAACCAAGGCCTGAGGTTGAAGAGCACATGACGTGCTAGGCATGTGTAGCCGAACCTTGAACCCAAGCGACGCCCCTAGCTCCCCACCACAGCCATTGTAATCTCAATCCACCTGAAAACACGTCTACCGTGATTGCTCACCACAAACTTCTTGTCCTGCCATTCGCCCGCCAAATGCCATCAATCCGTAGTAGGCAACCTAACCGAATGGGAATACCCCAGATCCACCCTCGCATCCCCTGTCCGCTCCTGTACTGGTACTTGGAGCGCCACACTTGTACACCGCCCAATTCTCACCACCACCCACCTCACCACCTCACCACCTCACACCTCACCACTTGTTACTAAATGCCTTCTCAACCATTTCTTGCATAAAGCTGACGCATACCCCCCCTGCATCCACCATACATTTCCTCGCCTCTCGCCTCTGGTCAAACCCAACCAACAGATCGCTGACACATCTCGAAGAAAAAAACATGCCCAAAAGACTGCGCGTGGCGTACTTGGCTGCATGCAGCTTGCCGAGAATAGCAGCAGTGCCTCGCCACGCTCTACTCAGCCTTGCCCTGCCCTGCATACCCGCAGGTCAACAAGGGCGGCCATGCGCCTCCGCAACACTCAACGTCATACCTCCCTATTGGCTTCCTGCGCGCTCGGAACTGTCCGGGACGTGTACATGTAGGTACATCTGCAGAGTAATGTTGAGGTAACATGTGTCGTCGGAAACATCCGAAGACTGCTACCATGGGTCGATGCTGTTAGGGTCTTCATGACATGTGTCTTGCATCATGTCAAACCACGCGGTCGCTACCTTTTCCCACTGTACCATGGTTCGCCCAGTGTTCTCGCCGACTCGACGTTAGCTCGGTCCTGTAATCCGCCGTCATCTTATATCGCCTAGCGCATTCGCCCTGGTCATGTGTAGAGTGCGGGGAAGGGATTACCCATCGCTACATCACGTACAAAGTCCATCTGGATAAATCCACCCCATGTCAATACCCACTGACGGCATGTCGTGTTTCAACCACGGCGGCCTTTATGCCCGTCGTGCAACATCTGCCAGCACTTTATCGTGACATTTTAGTACATGACTATTGTCGTCTAGTTGGCCAATGTAGTTCTGTCATTGCATGTCCGATTCGTTACCAATACATCAACGCCAGCGGCCTCATGACAACTAAGATTCGTGTACCGTGAACCAGCCTGCTTTCTTCTCCTTTTGGTCTCTGAAGTAGCACGCAAATGACTCGGACTCTTCCAGTTGTTTGGCTTGTTCAATCAGTATGGCGGTTCCCATTGCTGGGCACCTCGCAATCAGCCATAAAAACGCATCATGGAATAGAAATGCTTTGTTGTGTAGGACCGCCCAGGCGATCATTGCTCGGGATCCGTCATTCCACTGATCCGTGTGATAGCCATGGTACCAATCGATCCACCAGCCCAGGTCGCTTGGTTCCATCTGTTTCATGGTGGTGATGAACCTTTCTGTCAGCAGATGGACAAAGTGAGATGAGTCGTAGACTTCACCCAACCCACAGAGAGTTACATAACCCAGTAGACGCCGGAAGTTGTACTGATGCTGCGCGGACCACTCTGACATGCCCGCCATACCACTTACAGTGCTCACGACTTCCTGCTCCTCGAGTTCGTTGTTATACAGGTACTTGACGAACAGGCGGAGGAAGAGAGGATCCTGGTTTTCCACAGTGACGACCTGTTTCCCTTCTGGCATGGCCGATATGTTCTGGTTGAAAAATAAGGGTGGTGCTGTATTCAATGCGTATCTACGTAGACGCTTCTCGAACCAACTGCAGCGCTGTAAGATGTATTTGTGGGCGTGCAGCTCGGTGGTGGATCCGTCATGGTTCACGACGATCTTGACGTCGAATGGAGCCTTGTCGTAACCCGTGAAGTCGTAAATCATCGGTTGTGAATATGGGTTATGTGGAGGCATGGTTGTGGCTTGATTTAGTCCATGGATGAGATTGCGATGATCTTATAGCAGCTGGAACGTTGTGTGCAAGTGATATTGCTACAGGTCAAGCGACGGATAGCAGCAATCAAATGGGACGCGTGCAAGCAAATACTGCTTGTACGATGATTGGTGGCTTTCTGCATATCGCTATTCATGGTAGCTCTCCGGCTGATACCAGGGGCATTACGAGTGGGTAACTGGGAGGGCATAGGGTGCGTTGAAGAATACATATACGCAGCAGTGCTACGTTTTCTTAGCAAGAAAACATATATATCCTTCACGGTAGACAACAATAAGACGAAAACCTCCAGAACTTTGTCCTGGTGTCGCGGGGTAGCTGGAGTTACAATATCCATGTAGGTGGGCGTCGGTATTTCTTCCCGCCAAGACGTGGACGGTAATAGTGAAGCCGAAAACGCGCGATTAGGCAATCCTCGCCACGTATCATACGGTGAAACGGCTCAGAAGGGCTGGTTTGAGCGTGTTTAAGCATATACATGCCAAGGATAGATCAGGCGATGATATACTATATGCAGTAATCTTCTCTTTCACTTCACCATAGAGGCGACGCGCCAGCATCGACGCGCTGGCCCACACGCTAGGCTGCAGTCCTTAAGACGCAGAAATATTTGCTAGCAATCCTTCATCCCGCTGCTTCTTCTCTTCTTGTAGCATATTCCCGAGCTCCTTGCAAACACATTTTGTCTGTTCTTTACCCCCTTTGGACGACGACATAGTGTTCTGTATTTATTCAAAGCAAGTCGAGATCATAAGAAACTCTGACTGACTGAATTGGCCATCAGAAAATATGTCCAGCAACAAGATCACCTACAGTGAGAAGAAGAGCCAGGCCAGCTCGAAGCCCCCTCCGCCAACCACCAGCAAAACACAAGTCACTGCTAGCAGCAGTGGCGGCGCTAGCAATAACAACACCAACAGTAACGAGGACGAAGGCGAAGAAGATAGCAATGATGATGCCAGCAGCACACCTCAAAAGCCGGTATCCAAGAGGCTCAAGACCAACCCTCCCTCAGAACCACTGGCGCCCACGGCATCCTCATCGAAGAAGCCCGTGACCAAGAATTTCGCAAAGTCAACGTCGTCTCGAAGCGATGGTGGACAGTCTGCGGACGCCTTGGATCGAGTAACTCAAGAGGTCAAACAATTCGGCGGCAATCTGGAGGACCTCCGCATGCAAGTGGCAGGTTTCTCTGCCCAAAATCACGTTCTCGCGCAGCAGTTGCAAGCGCTGCAGACCCAGTCAGCCGAGGATGCAGAGGTGGCAAAGCTTGTGACCGAGGCGGCTGAAAGAACAGCACAGATGGCAGCGGACAAGGCGTCAGAAAAGCTGCGTATACAAGAATCAGACAACCAACGACTGCGCGAACAGCTTGTCGAGTCCAACACCAGTCGAAAATACGAGACTTCCATCAAGCAAACCCAGGAAGCGAAGATCGTCGAGCTAAAGAGCACGATTGTGGACATGCAGAAGGCTGAGAGAGCGCGCGAACAAGAGGCCAATCGGGATTACAAAGCCAAGGTTGATGAGATGAACATACTGCAGAAGGCGCACGCCCAAGAAGCCAAGCAGCACGTCGATATGGCCAGGAAGCACGCCGAGGAGATTGCTGGCCTCAGGATCAGGCTCACTGAGATCGACCTCCACAAGCAAACTGCCGATGCCGCAAAGAAGTACGCAGATATGCTAAAAGATACAGTCCAAGGCCAAACCGATCACGTCGCCACCCAGAAAGTCATCGTGAAGAGGCTGGAGGAAGAAATTCTCGCCAAAGACCAGAAGATTGAGGAATGCATGGCGGTTGAGGCAAGATTGACCAGTGAATTGCAAAAGGAGACGGAAGATGCAATGGAAGACGTGCTACTCCATCTGAACGCCTACCAGGGGGGTACTACCAGTGACCAACATATGCAACTTCCGCTCATGGATTAGGCATGTGCTTTATTTTCTGCGTACTTGGATGGATTTTAGATGATAATTACACTTTTCGGTTGCTAAAACGCGCTTTTTGACGATGCCGTAGTGAAGAACATGCTGCTTCTGTGTATCTAGAGCACATCGCAGCCGTCAGTACAGTATGTCCTTGAGATAGTCTGATGGATGCATACAGTGTTTGGGGTTGCATACATAGAGCCCCAGCCCCTATTATGCATCAGGACGGGCTTCTTGTCAGCCAAAACCTATATAAACAACTTGAACATTGGTTGTGGTAGAGGCTGGTGTGCAAAGGTATGTGTCTTTACATCGAGAAAGTGCCACGTAATAAAATCGATGTTGATCTTACACCTCCTCTAGGCTGTTTTAGGTCCAGGAGCCGTAAGGAACTTCTCGCCTAACTACTTTCAATTAATTGGTGACATTCCAGGATCTGGTACCCGCCTCGCTGACATAAAAGAACTAAGTGATAGTCTATCTATTAAAGTACAGGTTTATAAATATAGAAACTGATATCGATGCTTAGTAGCAGATTTTCACAACGCAGTACTTGTAACAGCAGTACAAGAAAGCAGTAAAGTACAGATTTATTTTATTTCCTATAAACCCTCTAGGTGCACAGTAGACCGGTACATGGTGAACATATCCTCGCACACTCATTGTCAATTAATTAGTGACGTTCCAACTCCTTGTATCCGCCTTGCTGCCAACAGAAACCGGGTTTTTGTCCGTTTCTAATACGAAGCCCAGAAAGATTTTCAACATATGCTCTTATTCAATTGTAGGCCTAGAGGCAGTGAAGACATTCCCGCATACTTATTATTAAGTAGTTTGTGAAGTTCCGATTCCTTGTATGGGCCTCGTTGTTAACAGCAATTGTTTTTTTGGTTTTTAATATAGAAACTAGAAACATTTTTAACACATTCTCTTATTTAACGGGAGGCCTAGAGACAGTAAAGACCTTCTCGCATACTCATTACAAACCAATCAGCTACTTTCGAGCCCCCTGTATCCGCCTCGATGTCGTTGAATTCAGGAGTTTTAGGTATAAAGTTAGTAACCATTTCTTGTGTATTATTATACTAATGTTAGGCCTAGAAATAGTAAGGGCCTTCCCGCATACTCACCGCAAACCTATCCGCGACCTTTGAGCCCCCTGTATCCGCCTGGTTGTCCCTAAAAGTGGACATCAAGCGTTTCGACAATCTATACTATACTAGGCACTATATCACCGTTCAGGATGTTAATAGGAACATAGAGAGTAAAAAAATGCAGGATTGATGGTATATAGACATGATACAACCCCCTTATCAAGACATGTCTACAGCACTCGTCGTCGCCGGGGGAGACCTATCACATCTGGATGATATCTATACCAAGGCCTTTTGAGTTCCTCACAAAGCTCCTTAGACAAACCAAGATGTTTAATTGATATATAGGAAGCTGTGAGAAGCTTGATTCATTTCATGCGTAAAGCTCGTACCGATCGCGTTCTAAGACTTTACCGCTGGCAAACTGATTTAACGCACGGGAATGGCATTCATGAGACTATGCAGCATACCCATAGAACAAGAAATTTCTTGCACCATCCTTATATATATACCATATATTCAGCGTTATATCTACGTACCTCAGCATCGGTAGCGTGGTTAAACGCCGTCGAGCGCGAATATCGAGAATACGATGTAACGACGAGTATCAAGGCCCTTAGACCCCATGGCTTCACACAGAGCTATTTTTGATGACATCTAGACCTAACAGCATCTGTAAGGTGATCGGGCGTCGGTAGCACACGTAGTAGCAAAGATACGCAAGGTACTTGCCGTTGACAAATCATGGCTGTATTCAACGACCGTAAGACCTCTGATGCCAAGGGAGGAATCAAGGATTAAAGCACAAAAGATCTAAGTTATCTGATGGTATGACTATATTGCTACTGAAATAGGCATCTTGTGAGGGACGACAAGAGGTCGTAGGCTCGAGTTTGACTTGAGGACGCGACATCGGGGCGTATACATTGCCCAAGCACTTGCACGACTAGCAGAAATATTGCCCACGTCTACCTCAACACTGGGTAAATTTTCTGAGCAGAACACATGTCCAGAACCGATGTGGTGTCGTCGCAAGACCTATACTTGAAAAATCGACCCAACAGGGCAGGACCGCGTTGAGACGTTCCAAGGCGAAGTACAGGTATGAAAACAACCTAGAGTATTATTCCAGAGTTTTCTACACGTCGTACACCGACCTCAACACGCAGGGAGTGTGTATAATGCTGCAAGGCTCGTTTTGGACGCGGAGACTGTAGCTCACGCCGAGAAGCTTGTAAGACGCTGTGAAAGATTGATTCCAGAGAGCAGAGCGCGGGTGAAAGTGACAAAAGCGACAAAGTCGTCTCAACTCGAAAATGACTGCAACACGACCCCGATGAGTAGAAGCGAGTCTCAAACACAGGAATAATACCCCCTGCGAGCTTTTTCCAAAAGGAGAGCGAGCTTCATGCAGGGTACACTCGTAAAAGGCTGATGGCGAGGATAACGACCAAACCCAGGCTTAGAAAGTGAATATCAACGCCCAGCGCGTAGATTGGTCTTCCTAGAAGATCAATACAGCTAACGAACATTTTATTGAAGCTCTTGCGAAATTCTGAAACGAATCGAGCGAGCAGAACGTAGAGACGGGGGTGATGTTGTCCTAGGAGTTTGTAAGGCTGCAGGAACAACCCAGCGTGTACGAGTACAGATACTTTATTCTAGAGCGTACGATGAGGATATACAATTGGAGATGCCTACAGGGGATTAATGATACAGTACTCAGCGTCACGTTTGTGATCAACAGGGACAGGAATAGACTCGAGGGTAGTCATAGTAGACGAGGTGAAGCAGTTACCTTGGAACGGAAACATACCTACTCACCCGGCATCATTCTTATGATCCCCTTCTATTATAACTTATAAATGAATGGACGGTCATTCACACAGATGTGTAGCCTTGTATAGATGGCATCAATTCAACTGTTTTACGGACTAAACCACAGTATCGCTCAAATCACCGTATTAAAGCCTGCATAATACAACCTCATCCACGGCATTCATCGTCAGGCTCATCTGAAGATACATATCATTAAAGAATACTAATCTCATAGCGGGCGGACTGTAGAAACATCCTCTACAGTCACCGTTCCCGCATGTAACCCCCTAAACGCCCGAATTATGCGAAAGGAACGGGGTATATGCCTATCCAAGCTCTTCAAAACACCGTCATGACCCGACAACCTCAACCCAACCCTCTCTGTTGCGCTCCTCCCTAGAGCCGTCGTCGGCGATGAGCTCCTTTGCGAGACCGTCCTTTGCGCCCCGCCGCCGCGCACGCTCACGCACTGAGCGCTCCTCCTTTTCGCACTCGCGAATCGCCTCAACAACCTCGAGCTCCTCAAAGCGGGCGTCCTGAAGATTGAGCTTCTGCCACTGGGGATGCTTCTGGCAGCGTTTCTTGAGACAGGCCGTCTCCTTAGCCTCGACATGCACGTCCATTGCATCGCCATCGGTGGCGGAAATCTGCTCGTCGGTCGGTGACAGTGTCGAGTGGGTAAATGATGCCCGCCCGTGTCTGCTGTTCCGCCACAGGAGAAACTCTGCGTCGGACCAGCTCAGCCGCGAATCGTAGCCACAAAAGTCCTTCATCTTGAGCTTCTCGCGGTCGGCCAGACGCACAGCCTGCTCCTTTGCCATGCTGACAAACTTCTCGCGGTCCTTGAGCACCTCCAGCCGGTCTTTTAGCTGCGACTTCTCCTTGTGAAGGGCGGTCAGTCGCTCAATCTCGCCTGCAGTTAGCGCAAGATCCTCGCCATTGGATGGGAATGTCGCGCGTGACGGAGAGGCAGTCTGTGGAGGGGTGAGGACGCCAGTGCCGAGATTCTTGAATGCTTGAATGTTTGGCGATGCATCGACCAGCGCCTTGAGATCCTTTGCTCGCAGCGTCCCCCCGAGCGGCGTTGGCTCGTCCTCTTCCTCCTCTGTCTTCTTCTTCTTCTTTTTCGTCCCATTCGTCGCCTTTGCACCCGCCGTCCGATGTAGCTGCTCTGACATGAAGAGCACGCCACACTCGTCCGAGCAGTACTTGCTCTCCCTGTCCCTGCCCAGCCGCGCCGGCTTCCGACACCCATCCCGCCTACACATGGGCTTCCAGGTGGTGTGGCCTCTGCCATTCTCCTCACACAGCGGACATATGAACTTGTCAACCAGCTCCTCGTCCGCCTGCTTCATATTAACGCAATCGCCGTGGAACCAGTCGTCACACCCGCCATCGCAGCCAATCATCCACCTGTGGTTGTCGGGCTTCTTGCACAGACAGTACAGGTTATGATCCTCACACGAGTCGTCTTCGTCGGTCGCGTGGGTTTGCGAGCCGTTGTCGGGCGCGGGCGAGGATTCGAGAGCGGGCGTGCCTGCGTGGGAGCCCTTTTTCATCTTGGGCGGCCTGGACGCGCGCGAGGTAGGCGTGACGGAGCGGGCGTCATGTTCCGTCTCGACTCTGCGTTTCTTATTCGGCTTGGACGTCTTTGCAGTGCCCTTTTTCTTGACTGTCGCCCCAGACGGCGCTGGTCGCTTCTTGGTTGGCCTGGTTTCGACAATGATGCTATCAGAAACACTCGCATGTCGTCTCCGCAGGCCCAGTTCGCTCTGTTTGGCAAGCTCGAGCGCCCTGAGTGTGTCGACATCTATGGCGTCGCCGGGAACCGAGGTTTGTCGGTCCTGGGCGACTGGCGGCGGGCTTTGGCGCGGGGTGGCCGAGGGCTCATTTTTGATAAAAGGCTGCGTGTCGCGCACTGGAGGCTCCGCATCATCCATGGCAGCTTCGTCCTGCATGTGCTCCTGCATCGCCGTGGACAAATTTTGTATAGGAGCAAGGACGGGTGCAGGCGAGGTCCGCGAGAGTTGGGACTGCCGCCGCTTCTGCTCTTCGGGCGAATTAGAACCATGGTGGTAGTGCTCGAGCGTCGGCGAGTGGGCCTGGGGCGGTTCGACGGGCGGCGAGGGCTCGACTGGCGCGTGGAGAGAGCCGATGCTGCTGGTGCGTCGCGGCGCCGTGGAAAAGGCCGTGGGTGAGGGAAGCTCTCTCGGGGCGTATTGCTTGCCGCTGCCCAACGTCGCCAGCGTCGTCAGGGCATCGGCAGCTTCAGTTGTTGTTGTTGTCGTCGTCGTCGTCGTCGCCGTCGCCGTCGCCGCCGTCATTGTCTGCGTAACCGACGGGCGCCGGTCGGGGGCAGCCTCGTGGTTGAGGAGGGAGTCGATGCTGCTCATTGTGTTGGGAGACTGTCGTCGTCGTCAAGCTGCAGGCATGGTGCGAGGAGCAATTGATGCGTGAGCTGCGAACCGAAAACGAAACAATCTTCGCGTGGTGGCGGCTGGTGTGCAAAATGGAGCCGTTTCAATCAGCTTGGCGCGCAAGCGCTTGAGGGCGGGCGTAGCCTTGCTCGACTCGATACGCCGTCACGCTGATACGTTGACGCTGACAAATGCACTTTGGCTGCACGTTGAGTTGATCTACGGCATAATATGTACAACACGAAATCACTCGTTGTCGTCCCTTGGTCGCCCACGTTTCCGCCCGGTTTGCCCTGCCTCGCCTACTATACTACTATGAGCCTCGGCCACATCCAACGTCCTTTGAATGCGCTTATCCAGCTCTGTCTGGTCCTCGCTCTCGCCATATACCGACCGAATAAATTGCGCCACGCCCTCCCCGCCCACCTCGACCTTTCCCCTCGGTCCGACAACGTAGTCGATAGTCTCCTCTGTACCACCTGAAACGTCCTTGACCTTCACAATATACCCATCTTTGACCATTGTCGCGAGCGTCTTGTCTTTGGTGCCGAGGGGTGTTGTTTGGTCGGCATTCATCCGCCTCAGTGCGCGATCGAGCTTGCCTTCAGGGATCATGCCGCCGGAGATGATGATGAATGCAATGACCGTGGTATACAAGGCAACGTACGAGTCTTCGACGTTGATTAGACCATCATCTAGTGGCCTTGAGGGGCCGATGATCTCGGGTATCCGGTATTCATCTGGTAGGATAGTTTGCAACACCCAGATACTTGTTGACTTGCTTTGAGACTCTGACGCGGCCGCCGCTACGAATGTTAGACAAGTCAAGGTCAAGGTCAAGATCAACTACATACCTCGCTTTTGTCGTAGTGTCACCTTTTCTTGCTTCGGTAGCTCAACAAGCTGCATCCCAAACACATCCATAAGTTGACGGTTGGCTTCTGTAAAAACTTCCTTGAAGTGACGGACATGTGATCCAAGTACTGCCATTGTTAGATATATCATAAAATGAATAAAATACTCACCCTTCTCATTGATATCTTGCCGCTTGATAGGTTTCCGTGAATGCTCACACGATAACGCATACCGTACTAGTCCCTTGGCCAATTGTTGGACGCTACCACTGCCCTGATCGACCTGGGTCTCCATATCATCATCCTCTTCCTCTTCTTGGGATTCATCTCTTTCTCTCCGCTGCTGTCGTCGCACAGGTGGGGTTTCTTCGGGCTCTTCTCTTCGTGATCTTCGAATAGGCATTGTAAGTGTTGTAGGACTGATTTCCGCTTTCGTAGGGCTGATGGACGCGACGCGCCGGGTCGATGCGCTAGTCATCGCTTGACGACATCGTTTGGTCCAAGCTTCTCCGCATTACACCCGCAATACCTGCATCGACTACAACCAGCATTCACCATGAACTCCATACGACTCGCCGCACGACGGCCAATATTCCGCTGTCTTAATACCCCGCCACATCAAATCAGACAGGGATCCCGGGCTACCAGATCAGATTTTGAGGCCGTACTCAAACAAGGCGCTCGACCCAAGAACCTTCGCCCAGATGAAGACTTTGTTTCGATCCACCGTGCAGAGGCGATTCGTCGCGCAGAGCTCTTGAGGAGGAGGAATTGGTTGGCTCTTGGTGCTGCCTTGTCCATGCTTGCTCCCATCTTTCTGGTCCGGTTATGGGATGTGCCAGTAGAGAACAAGGAGGAGAATGTGAGCCGGGGAGTAGTAGATATGATGTGGGGACCGCCCACCAAGACGGATGCACCACGAAAGGCGGCAGAAGCGTTCCAGGGAAAGAAGGTCGTCATTGCTGCTGGCGACAAGGTTATTGCTGCGCCAGAAGACTCGGAGAACCCACAAGCGTCAGACCCCGATGCCATTGAACTCGTCGAGACTGGCACCTCTTACGTCCCATACTTTCCACGTACCATCCGTCTTCCCACCGACAAGACCGGACCCGAAGCCATCACTAGCGACGCCGAATACACACTGCTTGGACTTGGTATTAGAAAGGTCTCGTTCCTGCGAGTACAAGTCTATGTCGTTGGTCTCTATGTCAAAACCGCTGACTTGTCAACCCTCCAAAACCACCTCATCAACACCGTGAACCCTACCGCGTCGGCCTTGATTCCGAGTGAGAAGAAAGATCTCCGTGAAGCACTTCTCGATCCAGAGAAGAGTAACAAGATCTGGGAGGCGATTCTTAGCAGGGATGGAACCGCAGGCGTAGACATGGCTTTCCGTGTCGTTCCTTGCCGAGGCACAGACTTTAAGCATCTTCAGGACGGCTGGATGCGGGGTATCACGTCACGCACGGATGAGGTGCGGAGGAAGCAAGCAGAGTTGATTAGACAACAGGCAGCCGAGAACAAGTCTATTGCACTCCCCAAGCCGGTTGACGAGGGCGAGTTTCAAGATGAGTCATTCGGTCTTGCGATGAAGGAGTTTAGGAACTTGTTCCAGGGCAAGGGCAAGGCGCCAAAGGGTAGTGTCATCATTCTGACACGTGACAAGAGCGGTAGTCTAGGTGCTTTATACCAACCTATTGTCAAGGGCGACAAGCTCGAGACCATGGGCAAATCGTCCTGGCTGGGCGAGGTAAAGGATGAGAGGGTAGGTAGGCTGGTTTGGTTACTGTATCTTGGCGGACAAAACGTCAGCTCCGAAGATGCAAGGAAGAGCATTGTCGATGGATGTGTTGATATTGTGGAGCGGCCCGTTGGCACGCTAGAAACTATGGTTCATTAGTAATCGATGTAGTATAAATAAAGGACATGACCTCGTCCACCTCACTCTCCCATCACACTGTCTAATTTGAAAATTAAATAATAACATGAAACGGGTCATGGTGAGAGGTTTTCGAAACAAGATCCCGCAGTTCAAGATATGTCTTCTTTCTTTGCTGCAATAAAAGATTCAAGTACTTGAGAATATGTATGGTTGTTTGGAACGTGTTTCTTGGTAGCGCCTCTTCAATATAGGCAGTAACAGAGTTGTGTGATAGATGATTCTATCTTGTATTTCAAAAAAGGTGGGAATACCTTATGCTGTTCCTCCACGATTTCACTAAGCCTAGTCGCTTATGGGTAAGTAGTAAGTGACGTTGAAATCGAGTTGTTATAAAGGTATATAAGTGATATCGATGCTTAGCAGCAGATATTCACAACGCAATATTGTTGTAACAGCAATATGGAAAAGCAGTTAAGGCGTTATCCCAACACCTTAGAATCTGTAGGCATCGAGTTGTTATATTAAGAAAAGCCCGGGTAACGTTTTGTCAAAAGCAACGTCATGTATTAAATGTTAGGGATGAATACATTCTCAGTCGCGTTAGAGCTGTTTCACGTCACACCTTCTAAATTTCGTAATAGCCATTCATAAGAGTGCAGCGTTCAAAAGTTTTGCATGTACGTGGGATGCGAGAGTGTTTCTATGAAGCTGGTGGATAGCTTCTCAAACGTGTCCGTTACAACCCGATGGTATGTGAATTTGCAGCAAGTCTAGATTGTGAATAGCAAGGTCCCCTAATCCTACCTGGTTTTGGCAGGTCTTCCTTTCTACCTAGATTTACAATATTATCTAAATTCTTACTCCAATAATCTCTAACATGTCACCAAGATATAATTCCCAGGGGCAACTTCCCACAGGGCGCGGGGTCAAGTATAGGATTGCTCGGAAATTACCAACGCTTCAACTACCGGCGCGGAGATAATAAGCTTATAATTAGGCCTAGACATTAATAATCATTCTATCCAGTGGAAATGACGAGTCTACAGTATCCACTGACCCACATATTGATCGCCCTGACGTCGATGGTAGATCCACCAACACTCCAATAATTGCTACCTGCGTGCGAAGTTTGTGGGTCTTATCGAGCACTCAACAAATCCCATGATCTCGTAATTGAATGTCCTGTCAAGCAATGACATCAACGCCGCTCCCGTGTGCCAAGCTTTCTCGCTAATCATGTCCCCAGTCCCCGCCAGCATGCCGTTGTATGACGTTCCAATCCTCTGCTTGCAGCCTTTTCTCCCAATCAACCCCAGCCTTTCTTGATGCTCTTTTCGCCGGAGCCAGCCGATGTGCTGATTAATAGAGACACAGCGTTGTTGACGACTGCGAGTGGAAGGGATAAGCTTCTGTGAAGCAGCAATGGCGTAGGATCGACGCTAGGACTGCGGATGCTTGTTTCCAGGCGGGTGACTTGCATCTGATTTGTGATGTGAGGGAGGCGCACCGCACGTAGGTGGTTGGAATGCAGGCCTTTTAAGTAGACCTGCCGCCGATCAGTGTTACTGTCCATCTTGCTACGTTCTTACATACAAACTCCATCGTCCAACACCACTACGACGTCTATCCATACACGCATTCATCTCACAAGATGGCGGTAATATGGGGCCTCGACCTCAAGGAGATGCAATGGGGCAAGTTCAAATCAGGCTACATGTGGAACAAGGAGTACCACAACCGCCGCACAAAGTTCATCATCTACCAACTCGCCATGATTCTTTGCGTGGTCAGTGAGAGTCTAGGAACTGCGGCGCTGTCTGGTAAGTAAAGTTGCATGCTTGATAACAGCTCACTGACCTTGCAGACTATGTCGACCAGCAAAAGTTTGTCTCGAGACTCAACAGCAATGTTACCGTACACAACAACAACTTCATCGGTATCGCATCGTACAACATCTTTGTCGGCATCTACGTCGCGACCATCTTTGGCAGCGCCTTCTTTTTCGACCTCTTCTGGCCTGAACGGAAAGAGTCGCAGGGAGTCAAGATGGCCTGGAAGGTCTGCTCCGTTTTCGCTTGTATGCTTTCCCTCGCCTGTGCGTTGGCATACACATATATTGTCGCAAGCCAAAGCGCATATGTAACAGGGACAAATGCTGCGGACGCACAGAGACTTCTCGCACTCTACGGTGGAAGTCCGTTAAAGTACAGCGAAAACGGCCGTGCGATTGCCAGCATAGTCTTCCTCTGGCCGGGAATGATCTTCACCTTTATCAGGTGTGTAATCTTGCTCTTTGAATTCCATTCGCTAACCATGCCAGCACGTACCTCCTCTGGCATTCTCTAGCCCACGTTGACGCTTACGGCCCGATGTCCAAACACGCTCGTACGGAAAAGGCCGTCGACAGCACTAGTATCACCGAACCAACCAACCTTGACAACCAAAGCTTCACCTCCACATCCCGAGCAGTTGCATAGTCCTACAAAGGGCAAGATTTTCACCCTCATCTCCGATCGGGCAGGAGGTTCATACACAGGCTGAAATTGTAAAACATGGCCTGGGCGTTGGTAGTAAGAATGGAGGAATTTTCGGTATACGAACGGTGGCATAGTTGCGGCGTTTACAAATGTTGATACCCTTACGGCTGCATGAGAGAATAAGGCTTTGTCGTTTGCGTGATTTGAATCAAATCCGAAAGCGTTCATGGTTTATTTTTACCCTCTTGCAATACGAAGTGCGTGAGACAGTCATACATGGTCTTCCTTGCCTGTCACTGACCTCTCAAACAATGTCAACCACTCTCTGAAGACCTTGGCGAGCAAGGTACGCGCTGTTTCAATCCGAACAACTCGAGACGGGGGATGATACATGGACTAGGACAAGACCTGTTGACCTATTCTAGGCTTACCTGCTGTCTATCCTTGTCGTCCATGAGGGATCGACGACGATGCTGTTTCGAGGCATTAACGGCAATATTGTAGATGACTGGAATTCAGGAAAGGAGGTGGGTGCGCGCCATGCAGAAGCGGGTGGATAGACGGATGATGGAAAAAAAGACCGTGTATTGTAGACTGCTAGCTATACTCGCCACTCTGAATTGCAAGGTGAGAGTCAATGACACTTTAACCGCCTTGATTCATACCACTGCCACATCAAAGCAAGCGTCTTAACCTCGTATTCTCGGTAACGAATACCAAGCCGCATGCTAGTCAGTCGGGCGTGCAAAGGCACGTCATGGGCAATTATTACACTCGTGTAGTATGTGCAAGAAGCAAACCTACACCCACCAATACCAATACCACCACCACCACAGTGACTCTCTAGTGACTCAAACTTCGTATCTTACTCGTATCCTCCTACGTCGTGTCTGACACGAATCGACCCCTGACAACCAATAGAAGTCGAACCAAGTCATGTAGCTGAAGCATGTGCTAGTCATACGGCGGAAAAGAAAGGAAAGGAAATCAGAAGAAAACCGAGAAAAACAAATTGGCCACAACTGAACACGTGGAGTGGCGAGAAGAAGAAGCATGTGCGTCCTTCTGGAGGTCGCCAAACATGGCAAGCCTACTCATCGCAACACTTGGTGGGAATGTGGTTGTGCGATGGTGGGAGGAAAGGAAAAAAAAGCAGTCCTTGACCGTTCAGTCTAGTATGATCGACACGTCATTGAGCATGCATATCGGTGGTGACTTGCTTCTGCCGTAGCACTACAACTCCGACAAAAAAACAAGCTCGACTACGAGTACCAGTTCTTGCCACTGCGGGCTACGCCGTCCGCACCACGGGACCTGAAACCGGATCGAATGCCTAAAAAAGCAGTGACATGCATGTCATGTTCCCACGTGGGATTCACAATGACAGACGCATTGCCGACAGTCATGTGAGACACCGACTCCGCGATCTTCATGCCGATAACGTGCCGATGAGAGAGGCTGAAGATGGCAGAAGCGACAAGTGTCTCAAAATTACGAGGAACATGGACTTTAATGACATGAACTTTGACTGTTTAGCGGAGTTTGTCTGGAGCCATTGCAATATCATGGTATGGCATGTCGCAGCCCTACGTGCACTAATAAAGCCGAGGTCCTTCCAGAACCCCGTTTGTCTATCAAACAGAACATCTGCTATGGGTTGCCAGGATCGGGCTCCGAAACGACCACATCTTGTGCATAAGCTCAGCATGCAATCGATAAAAGTGGATAAACTTTGATCGCAGTGTGTCCGTTGTTTCAATGTCATTCTGTCAAGTTTGACGTCAAGAACGAGACGGCGTTTCAGCTCACAACGGTGCCCAAACCTAGAATAGCGTTCCAAGGTTGGACAGCATTCGAGGTCCCCATGTGGCTGCTAGTGGGGCTTGGCCGGGGCGCTAGGGGAAGCCATGCCGTGCCAACAAGTGGCTTGCCGCTTTTACGAGAGTTGCAGCTAGCGTAATAGGCTCCCGTATCCGCGAAATGAGGATACGTGTGCGAGGGTTATGGCTGTGTGTTGGTAGGGCTGAAGAAGGGTTCCTTCTGCAAGGCCGGTAGAAAAGGGACGTCAGTGCGGTCTTGTGCAAGGACATGGATTGCGGCGACGAGGAAAAATTTGCAAAGTTGCCTGATTGTTTGAGTGTGTGTGCAAATCTTGGTTCAAAGTATGCAGGGCAAAATAGAAAGAACAGGCCCGAGCCGCAGAGTACGTTTGCTCGCGTTGTGCTTTTGTTGTTGGGCCTGATAAGTCGGTATTGACGAACTATCGAGACGAGGGAACTAGTCATTAGCCAGCCAACTTTCATCCACTAGAGGCTTGCTGCTCAAACCGTCCGTCGATCCGTCATGACCCTGACAATGGAGCCTGGGCCAGCTATCTCCACAAGCTGAGGTTGTTAGTGAGCAGATCAAGGAATCAGTCATGGCGAAAACCTACCTTTTCGTGCCAGCTGAGCAGGACGCTCATGGCCTGGCCACCGCCCTCAGCGCCGCCACGCGTATGGATTTGGGAGAAACCAGTCGCCTGAGGTGTGATGTTGCGTGTGTTTGTTGCTGGGTTCGCCTGTGCCATGCCCTTGTAACTACAGATAAGAAATTAGCCCGACGTCGCCTATGTGCCACTGTGGCGCGTGGAAGGTACGGAGGGCGCAGTTGGCGAGAACACATGTTTGGCGGTGAGTTCAAACGTACATGTACTTCATGAGAAGGTCCAACGCCTCGGTTCCACCAGGAGCACTGTATAACCGGCTGAGCATTGGTGACATGTCGGACGCTCGTATAGACTGAAGAATCTCGATTACGACTGCGAGGTACGCTTCCTGGTGGGACAGTCAGCCCTGGATTGACCTGGCCGTGGGGAGCCCATAGCATACCTTTCCCTTGTCGTCTGCTCCATAAGGCGGATTCTCCAAGGCCCCTTGCAGAGCACCTTCATTGTCACCCCCTCGTAGTAGTTGTCGTATTTGCGAGGCACTGTTTTGAACATCGGCCGTGGAGACGGGCGTGACGGCAGGGGCGAGGGAGCTCAGGTCAAAGTTTGCGGGGCTGTCTGGGTCCAGAGCGTCAATGTTGATTGTGCGCCAATTGATGGCGGCCATGATGATAGCTGTACGTCGACCTGCAGGTCAGGGGTGGAGGAAGGGGCGTCGGGGGTGTTGGTGTTGGTGGTGGTGGTGGTGGTGAGGTTCGGGACGCCGTATTCGTGGGGTGCAGCTGGCAGGTCTCCACTCTCTGCCAAGCTTGCAACTCGTCATTCCACAGGTGACATGAAATAAGTACTTGACAGCGACAGTATCGGTAAACCCCGCTGTTCTATCCCTAATAGGCGTACCTGGCGCTTACAGTAGCTTTTGTAGGCCAGGGTGTCGAGTACTTCATGTCACCTAGGTGTCTGGCGAAACATTCACGAGTAGTACAAGGCAAGGGTGAGGGCTTGATACAGCCTCCCAGCCGAAACGGATCGCTACCAGTGCGGAAGCGCCCAAGACCTATCGATCGCTGGGACCAAGATCCGCAACGCCACATGTGCGACGGCAGGCGGTTCCAGCACGACGGATGAGACAGATGGCGATGAATGGATTGAGATGAGTAGTGGATATTGATTAGTCTAAGCTGCAAGCCGGAGGTGTCGCGAGACACCCATTTCCGCGGCCCAGGCTATCTGTCTAATTTTCAAAGCCAACGTAGTGGCGGCCCATGCATGCCTGTCATGAAAGAGCCGTCTAAAGAACGCAAAAAAACCGTCGCGGCGTGGCCGTCATCCCAGCGATGCGACCAGCCCAACGAGCTATAGTACAATACAGTCCGCGCTCATGATGCCAGCGAAGGCGAGCGGCGGATATCTACCCTGGTATACTGTCCGAAAGAAAGAAAAAGTCCGTTTTTGGTATCTATGCCTGGGCCCAACCTGATCTATAAAACGCCGAATAAGGAAAAAGGTACTTTTTTGCCGTAAGGGAAAGTCGCTAAACGTGGGATGCAAGGTGGAGGATGCGCTCGGTGACGCGGGACGAAGCCGAAAGTGGGTATTAGGTCGCTGAGAATCGGAATAGTCGGTGCTGATTAAAAACGCTTAAATCGGTCCAAGAAGATGCGCCGTAAAACCAATGGGATGAATCGATTGTGATGTGGTGAGAACTGTTTAGGGCTGCATATGTTGTTAGTCAGAAGGTTCATGCAAGGTGCGGTGGCTGCTGCGCTTACGATGCGTGACAAGTCATCCCTCTGGTCCCAACGGAACCGGCTCGCCAAAAAGGTGGTGGCATTGCGAGGCAAGTCGAATACACGATCCGTTGAGAGGCGGGGTTACCATCTCATTTGGTAGGTCGTGGCTGCTCTGGCTGCTTGACGGTGCCGGTTGTGTCGTACGCACCACGGCCCATGTTGCTTGCTTCTGACTGTCCGAGAATGGCCATGTTGATGGGTTGTGAGTTGACTTTTATATGTTAGCTGCATGTTGCACAGGCGAGGTAAATATAGAATGGCTTACGGATTGAGGAAGCCAGCTTGCCGGTGGAGCTGAAATGGCCTGTGCGAGGGCCTGTGAAATGCAACGAGAATGAGCGTGGTGGTCGGGCAGCGAGTGCGGTGCGATGCGATGCGAGTCGAGACGAGACAAGACGAGATGAGATGAGACGACAGAGAAGACGGGCGAGCTTTATTAGGTAGCGTCGAAGGAGCAGCGGACCAGGCTAGCGCAGTGACTGGGGATAGGAGAGGAATGAGTGTGGATTGCTCAAAGGGAGTGCGGATGATGAAAGCAAGAAATACTAAATCAAGGGCGTCCCAAGCCTTCTATATTCGAACCTAGAATAAGGGGGACTCTACTGACTTGCCAAAAGGTGGCCTTGGCTGTCGGCGAGACAAATGAAATGAGCGACTGTGCTTTTCAGGAAGCAAAAGCCAGGGACACATGACGTTCCGGGAGCGACGGCCCCCTCGGCTTTGTTTCAGTGTAGCTCCCTTGCCCGCAGAAATTGTGAGTTGGCATGGGTGATCTGCGCACAGAGGTCCGCAACATTGGTAGACCCCTGTGAGGTCGCGCTGCACTAGAAGCCCGTACCTGCAGCGCTAGTCGGACCATGCTAACGGCTCGCTGGGGGGTGAGTCCCGCGGGCGACGAGACGCTGTACTTAGCGACTTGCTGGGGGGGTGGGAGGGAGGGAAGGTCGTGGACGGGTGGTTGATGTTGTTGTTGTTGTTGTTGTTGTCGTCGTCGTCGGTGTTGTCGTAGCCCACCAGACACGTCGACGCTGCGCCCCTCTTGCTGGCCTGCTCTCTTGCGCCGCGCTTGAGGCAAAGCAGCAAAGCTTAGCTGAGACGAGCCAGCGTCAGCGCGACCGACGACCACCCTCTTCCCGTGTCGCGCGCTGCTCTAACTGGCCGTGATTGACTCGCTGCCGCTTTTGTTGGCTCTGCGCAGAAGCAACGCAAGCAAAAAAAAAAACCAACCGTCCTTTGACTTGCGAACAGACGCTCCGGGACTCTTTCCCCGCCGGGACTGATTCACCTCTGGCTGCAGCCCTGCTTTGCGTCCATTCAACCGGGTCGCTGGTGCTCGGGATCGTGGTGGACGTGGCCACTGTGGGCTGTGGCTTGTTGATTGACAGCAGACGACATGACATTTTCTCCTAGCCCTGGTCTTTTGTGTGGGCTTGTTTTTGCTGTCTGTCCTGTCTGGCTGGCTGTCTGGCTGTCTGGCTGCACCTTCCCTGCGGCCACCAGCGCCTTCCCCCCATGGTTGGGTGTGTTGTCTCCCGCCACGTGGGATACCTTTCCGTGGACGGCTTAGCCCCGACGTAAACGATGTGCGTCCTGAGGAAGGAGCCGCCCTCGCTGCTGCTGGTGCTGTGTCATTGTCCTTGTCGTTGACTCATCCATTGCAAGACTCATTGCAACACTCGCCGTCACTGCAACATGCAACCCACTGCTGTTGCCGTTGTCTTGCCGTCAGAGCGTTGGCCGGTTCGGTGAGTGGACCCGGCGACGCCAGCATCTCGCCTGGCTATTTGTTCTGGAAAGGCTCTGGAAGGCGATCGCATATCCACGACTCGCCGTCTCACTCCCGGGCTGCCCCCGGCGCGCGCGACACATGGTGACACAGAAGAGGCGCAGATAATCGCAGCTGGGACATTTGGCCGCTCGATAGACTTCAGACGCGTTGCATTCTCTTTCTCAGTTGCTGCGGAACAGACGACGCCTTCCGCGCCCAGGCACGGAGCACTGGACATGCAGCCGGGGTCTTGACGAGCAAGGTTTCACGCACAATGGCCTGCTCTGGCGAATTTACATGATGATGGTTTTGATTTGGTCAATTCGACACGGCGCTGCGTCATTGGCGCACACTCTCGCCCGCCCTGATGGTGGTGGTGGTGGTGGTGGGACGACTCCTCCTCGCACTGTGGAATGTCACTTTTGCCTGTGCCCCGTCTTACTTATTAGCCAGAAGCAAGACTCGCAAACATGGCAGATGCCGGCCCTCTATTGTCACTCGGCTCCCTACAATGGCGGCGCCATGCCGGCCAGTACCAATAATATAATTCGCAACCAGCTGCAGCCCTGATTCGCCTTGTTGGTGAAAAGCATGCCTTGCCAGCATATGGACCAGGGGCCCGCACCAGCATATCCTACTCAGCCTGAGACGGCCTGCAGGGCATGCTATCCCCATCTGACCAAGCCGCACGCCACGCGCTGTGCCTGGTGGGCGGCGGGCGGCGGGCTGCACGGTGTTTGGTGTTTGCCATACATTGACGGTTGCTATTTCCAAATGCAATTAACTCGACTATGGCTGCGGCAAACCTTGAGCTGCTGAGCTCCATAAGCTTTTCGCCAGCCTTCGCCAGCTTTCGTCAACTCTGGCAGAGTTATCGGCCGCCTGGATGGGCGTCCAGCCCGCCCGCGATCGCCGGTCCATGCTCGTCTACACTTTCTACCGGTACCTCTATCTCGCCATGTAACTGCACGCACGTTATTGGCGCAAGTCAGGACTGCAGCCCAGCTCCCATCTGAGCGCCGCCTTGTTACATTGCAGGGTCCGAACGCCTTGTGATTTTCACCGGTCTGCCAGTGCCAGCGCCAGCGGCCGCCTGCCCAAAGCTCAAACCTGACAGCTGCTTGACGGCTTTCTCCACAGAAAACTTTGTCGAAATTGTGATGGTGAGCTACAGCTTGCGGGGAGCTGGGAAAGTGGAGTTTGAACGGCCTTGGGCATTTCCCCTTTGAGCCCCGCTACTGCAATGTGCAGCGGCTGTCCATTCCCGTGGAAGCGAAGCAGGGGTTCGTCTTCTCGAAAGGATCACCAGCTGCGAAAGATAACCCTGCCAACACGTGGATTTGGTCAGTCTGGTGGATGTGCATCTTGGCCTGCTCACTGGAAGGGCGTCCGCCAGCCGCTTCGCCAATGTCCTTACCAGCGGCACCGTCTCCGTGCCACCTACATACGTCCGCGCCCACGTCCACGCCCACGTCCACGTCCACGCCACGGCCTCTGCGCGCCTGCAAAGGAGCATCCAGAGGCCACGCTGGGCCAACCGGTACGACAGCTATTAGCCGGTGGAGCCGTCTGCATCGGGAATCCTGGCTTGTGACTGTTGCATGTCGCAACGTTTCACGCTCGCTTATTCGGTCCTTACAGACAGTAACCCTTCTCTCAACACAGTCGAGACAACGCCCTTTGTCATGGCGACCCCGTCGACGAGCGGTTCCGCTTTCATCTCGGACCACCGTCAACTCTCCCCGGCGCCGAGTACAAAGCGATCAGCGTCAACTTCACTCTCGGTACCTGACCCTGACCCTGGTGATCTTCTTGCATTGGCGCCCAATCCAGCGGCCGATATCATCATTTGAGCTACACGAGCCGGATCATTCCGCCAAATGAAGCATTCCGCGTCCCAGTCCCGCGACATTATCACGACTCAATCGTTTGTCGCACCACAATTCTCCGTTGTCGATCCCCGCATGTTTTTGCACCATTCCGCTGCTTTGGTGCTGCCGTACGCTGTCAGCTTCCAAGTCGTCGACCGCACTCCAGTCGCGACGCGAACACCAGTTCCTCTTCGTGTGCGCCCGCCCTTGTCCATTGGCCGCCGTGAACACGCCATTCTCGACTGTGCCAGACGCCGGAGTGAACTCAAACACGTTTACCAACGCCTATCGGGAGATTAAGGTTTTGTCGTACTACTTATCAGAAGAGTTTGGTGCTCAACGCTAACGAGGACACATATGCATGCACATGCTTTGGGAACGCTACCGCTATCGACCGCTGCTATCGATACTATTCTCCGTGACCAATGCAAACTAACGCCAAACTGGTGTTTCGGACGTATCTAAACGCCACTACTGCATCTGTCAACTCATACTCGTCGAATGTGCTGGCATCGGCATTTACCAACTACTTGCCTTGACTCCAACCTCAGCCAATTGCGCAAGTTGCAGCTTACATACTACTGCGCCTCGTCACAGTTACCCCATTTATTTCCACCTATCCGCTTACCCCCATCCGCGTGCTTACCTTGTGTCCCCAAGATCTGGTTGAAGACGAGACAAGTCCGAAAACGGCACTACTGCGCGATACCCAACACTCGGCGTATATTCTTTACATGACGGCCTAGCGAAGCCTGCCTACTCGTCACACCATCAATCTATGATGACATGTAGCCGTCACCGTGGTTGCAGCCTGCAAACCTGACCTCAGCATTGATATATGTGTGGTAATTATTTTGTCCACAGTACGATGCAAGGTTGCAGTACAGTCAGCCCGGAGTCCGCCACACCTGCATGGTTGAACATGTGTTTCTGCCGCGCGTGTTTGTGATATCGAATGAGTGAGTTGAGTAACCTACTTGTAAGCAACTTCGGGTGTGGGCAATTTTGTGGTGCCACGGCATCCCGATGACCAGGCTTACGGGTGAGGTTACCACCCAGCCACGATTAGGGCGGCGACTTGTATGTAGCCAGCCTCATATTGGTGCATGGAATGTGAAATGTGGCAGCGACACGTGACGCGTGGGTAAGATGAACCACTTTCTTACTTGTAAGCTAACAAGGTACCAAGTGTCGGATTTATGAAGCGGCTGCATGCACGCGACGACACACGCGAGCTGTGTTATCAAGATAATATAATGTGCATAATCGTTCGGGACTCCTGTCTCACTTAACATCCAACGTTCCACATACAGACTCATCGCCTTTTGCCGACTTCGCCTTTGAGATTATACATGGTTTCGTATTCGCTGTGTGCCCAGGGAGTGGGCCCAGAAGCAAGAATGACGTGTTTGGTCCATGATAGAAACTTTCCTTTACAACTCAAACGTTTTGAAGGTTGGCACGTCAGGACATCCGCACTGATCGTCACACAAAAGTAAATTCCGCGCACCAAACCCCCAGTCTGATGGTCAGCGCTAAAACCTTGCATGGCAACCATCTACGCTACACCTTCTGCTCTGGGTAACACTGACCCCGCAGTTATCTGATTGTTGCTCCAGCATCGCCGATCCACCCGAAACCATAACCTGGGGATATCGTAGTCGCTCGTATATACACCGATGAGTGTCGTATTCGTCATTGCATACCCCATGTAGCTTGGTGGATAACATTTGGCGAGATGCAAAGGCGGTGCAGATCTATGCATGGTGGTAATCGCTCACACTCGTATCAAGAACACGTCAATGCATGGCAGATTGGATTTTTTTTTTCTTTCTTAAAAAAAAGGGTGTACCCCAAGTTGGAGTGATTTGGAGAGATCTAAGCACATCGTAGTTAATGAGGTTTGACCATGTACGCAGAGTACGGCCGTTGGAATTGGCCTGTGTGAAGAGTGCGTTTATCTGACAACGAAATTAAGGTTTACACCAGAAATATACCATGTGAGTTTACCATCCCATCCGCACTTGTGCACAAGTTTAGTTTGCCAAGTCAAACTCGCATCTCTGGGCATGAAATAGTTTTGTAAATAATCACACCACTCAAAAGTTACTAATAGTACATAGGAAAGTATACGAGGGGGGTATCAGGCGTCGTGCTGCAAGTCAAAGAACCGCCTAACATGATATCATACACAAGCTGCTCGACACTTTGCGTATCAGTGCCTTGATCAGTCTTCTTCCTCGTCCTCTTGCTTTCCAGCCACAGTCTCCATCTCCACCTCACCCTGCACCTCGCCTTTCTTGTTCTTTGTGGTAATCCTGTACTTGCCACCTTCCCACAGGTCCTTGAACGTAAGCTCCTTTGTACGGCCGAGAGACTCAATAGCTCCAATGCGATCAAGCGTTGCTTCTAGAAACTTTTCGAATCCAGGCTCCGAGCAGATGTCGTTAAAGGCACGCTGCATGGGCACCGAGTCGGCACGGACTACGGCCTGTGAATCGATGGAGAAGATGGATAGGTCGTGATGTTGCCTGATAAAGTCGGAGCGTGTCATGATGTATCTGGCACGATGAAGGGGTATAGAGGGAAGAATGTGGCCTTCGCTGCGGTCGTATTTGGAATCCAATTCGGTGTAGCGCTTGTAGAGGGCGTTGGCAAGAACCATGGCAGTGGACTAACGACATCAGCGTTGAAATCACATAGAGTAGACATACTAACCGCATATTTCTGCTGGTCCATGACGTCGTCGTCCATTTCCTCGCCCAGTATAGCGCAGTTGTTCAAGAACCAAATCTTCTCCATCTCGCAAATGTTGTTGCACTTTGCAATCATGTCTTCTGACTTGGCAACGCGGTTGAGAAAGGTAAGACGGCCGCCAATCTTGTCATAAACCTCCTCAAGAATCGACTCCTTCACCCTTTCCCCGTAGTACTTCATTCGGTAGTTGCGTAGAGCTTGCATGGCACGGTCTTTGGAGAGATCCTTAATCTGATGTACCTCCATACGCGTGGCGTACTGCTTCAGCCTCTCAAAAACCCAGTATTTGTCCGAGTTGATGATGATGGTGGCAAGGTTCGACGCTGCCCACTGCTCTGCCCGCTGCTGAATGAGCTCGAGAAGATCCCTGCCATCGTCGTCGTCACGGATTAGATGTGCCGAGTTGATGATGAGGATGAGCGGTCTTCCAACTCTTGCACGTCGTCTCAGAGCCACCTTTTCCAGTTTGTTAAAGGCTCGCTCAATGTCAAGGATGGCGCCTGCGTCGCGGGGCCCGCGAATGGAAAAGAGCGACCCAATGTTGTCCTCGTGATACTCAAAGTCGAGACAGCGACCCAGGCGGACACGGAAGACTTCAAGATCAGCGTGGGCTTCCATCATCGAGCATCCCTCGCCATTGATCTTATCCATGGCATCTATCAGCATCGACGTCTTCCCCGTCCCTTTTTCGCCAATGAGCAAGTGGTAGCGGCCCTTGGTCTCGCCCCACACAATCTTGTCAATCTTCTCTTGCTCGTCACGTGGAATCCACCGATCATAGTCCTTGTCGTCGTCCGCATTGCTCTTCACAACCTCTAGCCGGGAAGGCTCCCCATTCTTCGGAACCTCTTTCCCATTAGCTGCAAGATCGAGAACGGGGTCGCCTGGACGGAATGCATTCTCCATCTTCTCAAGTACATTCCACTTGTAGTACTTTGTATATCCAATACCAACACAGCCTAGAATGAAAATGCTCGCTCCCGTAGTCATGGCCGCCTCGAACATTTTCCATCCCATGCTTTGCCATTCGGCCTTGTTCTTCTCACGCTTCTCCTCGGCCTCGTCCCCCTCCAAACGTTCCGTAGCATCATCAACTGGGTTTGGCGCGTCATTTCCTGGGGAAGGAGGCCCAGATTGACCAGTCAATGTGCGTGACCATGTCGTTGGAATTACCGGGCCAGCCCGCTGGGACCGGTATACGAGAGATTGCCGAGGGAATCCGACACATCGCGGTGTTCTAGCCCTCAGAAAGGGTCGCAGCATTAACATTATCGGCGTTTGGCACGTTGCGTCCGGTGTCGCGTGCTTGAACACGTGTCGATCGCACTCTGGGGGAAAGGAAAATCTTGAAGAGTAAAAAATACAAGGATTGACAGACGCGTGAATGAGAGTGATGAAAGTAAGACGACACGGGAGAGGGGCAGCGCGCAAAGGAGGTACTGCGGGCGTGCTACGCTGGTGTCGCGATGATTAGCCGCAGGGGCCATGCGAGCGCCAAGAGAGTGGTAGGAGCTGCAACAGCATCGTGAGGGTTCCACAGGCGATATCACGGTACCGGCAGTCTCACTCGTACAAGGCGAAGAGCAGGGTCAGCAAGAGATGGCTTTTGAACAATCCCGTGCGGTGGTGACGATGGGGGCCGTCTTTCCGATGTCATCCTTGCGCCTTCGGAAGTGGAGTGTAGCTTAGCGGACCATTCCGGCGCCCTCAAGAAAAATATTCTGGAGACATGACCGAAGAAGTTCCCTCACTCTCGCACACCTCAACGCATGTCATTGTACATTAATGCGCCTGTCTTGTATATTCCCGTCCTTTTCTAGACCACTCTCTTCTTTCTGTCGCTCTTTCCCGGGGTCTTGGTGTTGATCTCGATCCGCCGCAATCATGGCCGCTACTACCAATGACGCTTCCAAGTCTGGTGAGGTTCCCGCACACGACAACATGGAATTTTATTCCTCGATGTAGCTTGCCCGCCATGACTAACACTGTTGAAGAAGTCGAAAAGACCCCCACCCTAGAGCAAAATGTAAATGGGCAGACAGATGGCGCAGATGGCGCAGACGGCGAGGAAGGTGCTGTCCAGCCAGACAGTATGTTGTTAATTGAGTGGCGCAGTGAAGCAATTAACTGACGATGCCTAGACATCTTCCAAGTCACCATTAAGCTTCCACATGAGCCATTCGAGATGCCAATGACGGTGCGTGTAGCCATGTAAAACACATGGTAGTTACTCATGCTGGGTAGATTTCATCGGCCGAGCAGGTGCAAGACCTCCGCCAGTCCATCATCGAGATGCCGCACACATTCCAGTACTCGTGTTTCCACCTGGAGCACGAGGGGAAGCGGATCAACGACTACGTCGAACTTTCTGAAGTCAAGGGACTCAAGGCCGACTCGGTATTGACTCTGGTGGAGGACCCATACACGGAGAAGGAGGCCAGACTACACGTCATTCGCGTGCGGGAGCTCATCGGCGCTGCTGGTGATCGTACCGATGCGCTGCACGGCATAATGGCTGGCCTGTCACTGCACGACACGGTGGGACACGAGCAAATATTGAAGCCGAAGCAGGACGGCCCCGAGCAGACGCCCGTGACCGACTACGACTTCAAGGCAGAATCGATAAAAGCCTTGCTGCCTCCTGCTCCAGAGGCTGCGCCCAAGACGATCAAATCAATTGCTGTTTCGCCGTGGAATCCGCCTCCATACCACCTCCGCTCCAAGGGCCACCTCCTGTATCTAGTAGTCACCACCAACGAGAACGAGCAACACCACATCACCGCGCACGTCTCTGGTTTCTACGTCAACAAGTCGTCGAATGCCAGCTTCGACCCCTCGCCGCGACAGGCCCCCAAGGCGAAGCAGGCGCACTCGCTCCTGACTCTTCTCGAGGAGCTGTCGCCGTCTTTCCGCACAACCTTCCAGGAATTGCTGGAGCACAATGCGAAGAAGGAGCTGCTTACCATTTTCCAGCTCTCAAACGCCATCCCCGCAAACCCCTGGTTGGTTCCCGCGCCCACTTCACCCCTAACCCCACATCAGCCTGATCTCGCGCGGACGCAGGAGAGCTACCTGATATCGGGTGTTGAAAACACAGAGACTCTACGTGACTGGAATGAGGAGTTTCAATCGACTCGGGAGATGCCAAAGGAGGCTGTCCACGACCGTGTATTCCGCGAACGCCTCACCTCGAAGCTGTTTGCCGACTACAATGACGCAGCAACTCGTGGCGCCATGTTGGTTGCGCGTGGCGAGATTGCGCCTCTGAATCCTACAGAGGCCAAGGATGCGCAAATTTTCGTTTACAACAACATTTTCTACTCGTTTGGCGCTGACGGTGTCGGCACATTCGGCGCAGAAGGTGGTGACGAGGCTGCGCGTGTGGCTGTGGGCAAGGACGTCTTTGGTGTGCGTGCCGTCAACAACCTCGACATCCAGAACCTCTTCACCTCTGGAACTGTTGTTGTGGACTACCAGGGAAAGCGCATTGTTGGCCAGAGTATAGTACCTGGTATCTTCAAGCAGCGAGACCCTGGAGAGCACCAGATCGATTACGGTGCGGTGGAGGGCAAGGAAATTGTGGCCGACGACAAGTCGTTCGTCCCGCTGTTCGAGCAGCTCTCCAAGTCACTGCGCGTGAAGAAGCATCCTGTCTGGGACAAGGACAACGTCCGACACGAGCTGGAGGGAAGTGTCGAGACCAAGGGCTTGATTGGAACCGACGGTAGGCGGTACGCTCTGGACCTCTACCGCCTCACTCCTCTGGATATCTCCTGGATAGAGGCACACTGGACTGAACCCACCGAGGGCGGCGAATCAAAGCTAAAGGACAAGGACTACCCCCACCGCATGGCAACTCTCCGTCCAGAGCTTGTAGAATCTTACTACAGGATCAAGCTGCGGGAGTACGTTAAGAACGAACTCGCCAAGAAGAAGGAGGAGAAGGAGGCCAAGGAGAAGGAGGAGACCCCAGAGGAAGAATCTTCTGACGAGTCTTCCGAGGAGGAGGAGGACGACGACGAAGAAGAGTCCGAAGAGAAGAAGCCCAAGCTTAGCAGTGCGGAGAAGAAGGCCGCAAAGATTGCCAAGAAGAAGGCTGAGGAGGACCCTGAGCAGGAACGTGTTGACATCTCGGGCTTCTCCTTTGCACTCAACCCTGATGTCTTCTCTGGCCAGAACCCGCAATCAGACGAGGACAAGAAGGAGTGGGCTCAGGACGAGGCCGAGGTTCGCGCTGCCTGCGAGCACCTTACGGCCGAGGTCATTCCCCGCTTGATGCAGGAGATCAAGGAGGGCGATGTTGGCTTCCCCATGGACGGTCAGTCCCTGAGCAGCCTGCTGCACAAGCGCGGTGTAAACATCCGCTACCTTGGAAAGCTTGCTGAACTTGCCGACAAGCCCGAACCAAGGCTCCAGGCTCTTAAGCGTCTGGTCATCCAAGAGATGATTGCGCGTGGCTTTAAGCACTTTGCCAACTCGAAGCTTCGCAACGTGTCTGCACCATTCGCTGCGCCAGCTGCCGCACACCTCCTCAACTGCCTGCTTGGTGCTGAAGTGAGTGCCAAGCCTGTTGCTGAGTGCGACAACAGCCTCAAGGCAATGTACCCCGAGGACGACTTTAGCTTCGAGAAGCTCACCCCTGAGGTGTTGAAGAAGGAAGTCCTGGACCAGGTCGCTCTGCGATTCAGGTTCGACTTGGGCGAGTCGTGGATTGAATCTGGCAAGGAGCTTCAGATGCTTCGTGAGGTCTCCCTCAAGCTAGGTTTGCAGTTGGAGAGCAAGCAATACGCCTTTACCAAGGAGGCCTTGGACAGCAGTGCTCCCACCGAGAAGCCTGCCGCTCCCCAGACCAACGGCCACAGCACTTCGAGCAAGAAGAAAAAGAACAAGACGACGCCGCCAGTCCGCGCTGCTAGCCCAACCGTCACACTTGCTCCTCAGACCTTCCACGCCGACGACATCCTCAACGTTGTCCCCGTCATCAAGGAGGCTTCGCCCAAGAGCTTGTTGGCTGAAGAGGCACTCGAGGCTGGTCGTATGTCCCTGGCCCAGGATCAAAAGGAACTTGGACAGGAACTTCTCCTTGAGTCTCTGCAGCTACACGAGCAAATCTACGGCGTGCTCCACCCCGAGGTAGCCAAGGCTTACCACACCCTGTCGAACCTACTCTTCAACCTGGACGACAAGGTCTCGGCGCTTGAACTGGCCCACAAGGCTGTCATTGTCTCCGAGCGCACGCTTGGTGTTGATCATGCCGACACCGTGCTTGCATACCTCAACGTCGGACTCTTCGAGCATGCCTCGGGTAACACCAAGGCTGCTCTCACCTACCTGCGTCATGCGCTTGAGCTGTGGAAGATCATCTACGGCCCCGGCCACCCCGACTGTGTCACGACCATCAGCAATGCTGCCGTCATGTTGCAGTCACTACCTCAATACCACGAATCCCGTCTGTGGTTCGAAGCGGCCCTTGCCGTCCATGAAGAGCTGTTTGACAGAAAATCAATCAGCACGGCCAACATGCTCTTCCAGACTGCCCAGGCCCTCGCTTTCGACAAGGACATGCGCGGTGGTGTCAACCGCATGCGCGAGTCGTACAATGTCTTCAAGGAGGTTCTTGGACCAGACCACAGCACCACCAAGGAAGCTGAGGGCTGGCTCGAGCAGCTCATCCACAGTGCTGTGAACCAACTCAAAGCTGCACAACTCCCTTCGAATGCCAAGGGACGCGTTCGCATGCAACTACCTGCCACGTCGAGCAGTACCGCCGCCTCTGGTAGCCAGCGGGGCGCAGTTGACCAGCGCAAGATTGAGGACCTTCTCAAGTACATTGAGGGAGAGACGCAGAAGACACCTTCCTCGAAGAAGAAGACGCAAACGAACCCCAGGAAGAGGACACACTAGTGTAGATGCTAGTTTAGTCCCATTTTATCGCCTTCTGAAGCCGTTGCGCTTCTGCATGATCTTTGGCGTGGTTGCATTATTGGAGTTTTGGTTCGGGCACGCGGAGGGTTACGTACCGGTCGCTACAGGATAGATCAGGCCGGACGGACAGGAAAAGCAGGGTGTATATGACTGGCTGGTAAATACCGGGTAACATATGGATGACGAATGACCATGTACTGATATCAATGCAATATCTCCTCTTTGACCTTTTGTGCTGCCAAGGACGTGGTGAAGTGAGTCTTACGGGTGTCCGGAAAAGTTTACAGAGCCGTAAATATCAACAGCAATCGACGGTTGTAGTATTACCTGATTCGGTAACTATTGGAAAGGTGTACGAATGGCAGTCACATGTATAAGAAGGCCGTTGTTTCCTCGAATGCCAAAGCTCTCGGTACATTGTCCTCCGAAATAAGCTCGGATTGACCCCTCCATAGCTATAGAAGGCCCCCCCGCCATATGCCCGTAACAGCAAAACACCAGCTCTTACACCACCAATTACAATGACATCCACAAACCAAGGCCCTCGCCGCATCGGACAATGGCTGTACCTGAAGCCTGAATGTATCGAAGACTACAAGAAATGCCATGCGGCAGTGTGGCCCGAAGTCCTTGAACAAATCAAAGATTCCAATATCAAGGATTGTACGTCTTGCCATTCTCCTATCCTACTCTGCTCACTCCCCCCAGATTCTATATACCTGTCCATGACGCCCCGACCAACGCTATTCGCGAGCTTCAAGTACGTGGGAAACGCCTTTGATGAGGACATGACGCGCATGGCTGCGAATAAGAAGGTGCAGGAATGGTGGACCATGACGGATGGTATGCAGGAGAGTCCGGTGGAGGGGGCAAAGGGGAGTGCGACGGGACCAGGGTGGTGGGGACAGACTGAGGAGGTATTCTATGTCGAGTAAGGACGTGAAAATTGAAATAACTGGTATCAAACATGACTTAATCTCCTCCGCCCAAGTCCCATCCACTACTGCATCCGTGACTCAAACAACGTCTCCAAGAACGCCTTCCGTGCTTCGGCTGACTCTTCATCCTCTCTACAACGGCTCGTAGTCTGCGCTCGTGTCGCCAATCCATCCAAACCACAGCGAAATCACAGTGTTTGCTACCACCCACACACCTGCATATCCCAATGCGCCGATGAGGTCGGTGCCCTTTAGTGTCATGCACTTTTGCACGTTGCCGATGAATAGGAACGAGTTCAAGATGACGGTCTGCTGGATGAGTGTGCGCGTCCTCTTGCTGAAGTTGAAGAAGTTGTGCTCAAACGTCTGGGTGAGCGTCGCAGTCGAAGGATCAAACTCCTCAACCGGTGTCTCGGTACCAGGAAGCGGCTGGGCGGCAAACGAAGGGTTGAGCAGGAAGGCTTTGGCAGCGGTGCCAGCGAAGAGCGCTTTCCAGGCTAGGGACACGGGAGTCTCGAGATGCGCGTTCTCAAGAGTGCGAATGTCGAAGAACTCGACCAGAAAGACGTTGAGGTAGCCAGTCTTCAGTCCGCTCCACAGTACAACAACGTACACGCCGGCTGCCAGCAGTGAGCTCGACAGCTGTACCTGGAAGCTGTTGAGCAAGAAGCGGTTGCGCAGGGGTGCGTTGCTCTTGTGGACGACTGAGCGCGGGCGCAAGAGGTATGTGGGCACAGCGAAGGACGCGATTTCGATGCCGAGGTCGACGGCAGATGTCAAGACGGTAATCTCGTAAAATGTGTTGATCAGATACGTGTAGGGCGCGTACGTAAGGAGGACGAGTGCCGAGACATCAATGACTACGGTTGTTAGCTAATTCTACATACATTGCGATTGCCTTACAGTCGTAGTTGAAGAACCAGGCCAGTCCGACAGTCAAGCAGCGCATGGCAATTCGCGCCACAGGAGAGTAAAACGACGTGATGTCGTCCTCTGTCGGCACCTTGCTGATAGCCCCAAGCTCCGAGGGCAGGAAATTCGACGCAAACTCCCATAGCAGCGCGTTGATGCCCAGGTTCAGCGTAATGAGAATTGGCACGCGCAGGGCTGCTGGGAGGCGCGATCGCACTGGCTTGTGCGCGTGAGGTACCACCTCTGGCGCCTCGCGCTCGATGACTGCAACAGGTGCCATTTGCGCGTATTCGAGTGTGAGCGGTAAGGAATGACACGATGTAGGATGAGGTGATGGGGTGTTTGAGTGATGACAGGTGCTAGGTGTGCAACTTTGTTTTGGCCTGCGTCATTGCGCTTCATGTCCGTGCACACCCCTCTGAAATATGAATTCAACACAACATTGTTGATTATGTCATCATATAATGTGATGTTGATGTTTAACGGATTCATAGCGCATTAATTATGGGAATATTGATATAAGAAAGCAGAAGGCGCTATCGTAAGCTGCAATATCATCCCATGTACAATAGCACTGACTCTAGATGAGATACCTAAAGTCTCCCATCATCCTCTTGCCCTCCTCAACACTGACACCCTCTGTTGCCGCGGTTTGCTCTGCAACATCTCCATGTATAACCCAGGCATCTACACCGTCGTCTAGTCGCTTGTTCAAGCGCACCAAGATGACTCTAAAGATGAAGCATCCCATGATTGTAACGCCAAACATGGCCGTGACAACGCCGTAGCTGTTTCTGTAGCCGTTGGCCTTCATATTCCAGACATACGACCCAGCAATATTGCCGAGTTGACTGAATGCGTTGATCATGGCGATGGCGACTGCGCGCTTGGCTGGGGGTCGAGGGAAGGAAGACGAAATCCAGGAGTAGAATACTATGAATCCAGCATAAGATGATGCTTGTAGGAAGAGAGCAACGTAGCGTGCTGCTGTGTTTGATGTCGCCATTGAGATTGCAAATCCGACGATGCCAACTATAATAGGTCCGACAATGTGCCAGAAGCGCTCCTGTTGGCGATCAGCGTGCCAGGCATTGACAAGACTGACAACACAAGCAAAGGCCCACGGCGGCGCACTCATGAGGAGTGTGGTGATGTATCCGAATCCAAGAGTTTTGGTGAGAGTCGGGAAAAAGGCGTTGAACGACAGTCCGATAACGTATGCCGTAAACGTCAACATCATAACGTAAATTTTCAGATCCTTGACAGCCATGAAGAATCCAGCAAAGGCAGACTGCTCAGACGAGTCCTCATCAGCTTCTCCGACGTCCTCGGTCATTCGTAGAACCGCCACTGCCCGCTCTTCTTTTGTGAAACCACGCGAATTATGAGGAAGATCCGGAAGAATGAATACAGCTGCAATAGCAATAGCCATTGTAACTGCACCTTCTATCCAGAACAACCAGCGCCAGGCCCGATGCCCTAGGGTGCCCTCCATGTTGCCCAGAACGGCTGCTCCAACGAGAGAACTGAAGGCGTTTGAGATGAGATTTCCACAGAAAAGGATGGCGTTTCGGAGTGTGAGTTCGCGTCTAGTATACCATTTGGAAAGGATTAGGAGGGCTCCAGGCTGTAATAGTTAGAGCCAGCAATACTTGTATCGGGTGAGAGATGATTACCAAAAACGCTGCCTCGACAAAGCCAATCATGAAGCGAATAGCCACCATGCCGGAGAAGCTGTGTTGACGTTACCACTCAGGGTACTAATCATGCCCCCCAGATCTAGGATAAAGTCAGCATATATCCAATTACCCTGAATATCCATGGCACCTCGTATACTCTGGGAGCCCATGTATCCAACAACACTCAGAACGCTTCGACTTACAAGCATTACTACACCAATGTATAGCGACGGGCGTGGTATCCGGTTGATGATCATATTTGATGGGACCTGCATCAAAATATACCCAACATAGAGAATACTTAGGCATGTCGAATATTGGGTATCAGTAAGACCAAGATCTTCTTCGAAACCACCCAGACGCGCTGCTGCAATATTGTTCCTGTCGAGATCTAGAAAGTCAGAAAAGCCCACGTGATGAAGTTGGGAACCCACAATTCATGATATAGATCAAGACAAACAACGAACATCGTACGTCCAGCTTGCGTTTCAGCGTCTTCTCAACCTGCTGACGTCGTTCAGGACTCATGTTGGCGGCCAGTCCACCAGCCTTCCTGTGGTGCTCCTCGACATGAGCCGCATCGTGGGTGGCAATCTTCTCCTGCTCGTACTGGGTCGCCATCTTGAAAGTTATTGCACGCGACAGACGGAGAACAACTATGCCATCAAACGTACGGGGCCCCTCTATATACTGCAGCCGGAGAACCCAACTGATCCACTCCGGTGCGGGCCTCCAGATTATACCACCATACCCCACTGTCTTGGCTTGGACCAAACACCGTTACATCATGGCATCCCAGCCATCTCAAATTTTCCTCGTGGCGGCGTGGTAGTAGCTAGTAAGCGCATACGCGAGTGGAGATCAGCTGCTGGATAAGCTCTTCCCCACATTAGCTGGAGGCTTCATTGGGCATCGCATCCTTGACCAGTACTTGGCTCGGGAACTCGGCGACGGTTACCGATATTGAAATGCGATGCTGTTGGATCCTGGCCAACCTACTTCTAAAGCCGGCTTCGGATCTTGTACGCGACGTCGGCGTATGAACAGAAGCCGCGCTGTACGGTACTGCAGAATCCCAACAAGTGTCTTGTCAGATTGAGCCGCATCCCATGTCGCATGACGCTAAAGCCGTCCGTCCCGTGTCGAGCGTGCCTTTGCCGGGGTATAACTGTGGAGAATTCAACATTTGCCCCAGACTGGCCTGGTATTGCCGCGGTAATAGCCATCCTTTTCCGCTCATATGAGCCGCAACTTCACCGCCTGCATCAACGGCGAATTATCGAAATGTCACGCGTTGGAGAAACTAGTACCTATCAAAACACGCGTTTGGTTCACTTGCTACAGCGGCTTATCGCTTGACATAGTATCCATTCGCCTACAGAACCCTCTCGAGCTGCTGTTCACATTCCTTCAGCTCTTCACGGGCTTTTGATATGTATGGCACCCTTCATCAACGCTCTCGTCCTCTCCCGTCCTTCATCGGGAGCAATGTGATGATTTGTAAAGTTCTTGTTCAGGCGCCTCTGATCTTCCTTCATTGTGGAGAAGATTACGCGCATGTCACGCTTGAAACAGGCTTTGAACTGGTCTCTCTTCACGTTGCATCAAATAAGCATAACTTCACGTGCAAGAAACAAGTTCGAACCTACATTATCGCCCAAGCATGCCCATTATCCAAATGGCAATGAGAAAAGGCTCCCTCGCTTCGCCTACCATGATGAAACTGTTCACATGCTGCCAGTATCCATTATATTGCCTCACGCTTCTTTACTTTATCCTAACCGCACTGATCGTTTCACCAACCGCATGATCTGTCTGTAGCCGCACATTCAGCCATCCGCGCATCTGCAGCTGCTTCCCTGGTTACATCACAGGCCGCTGGTTCAAGGACACCGCTTCCACACCGGGTACGAGACATTTTGTAGCGTGTTGGGGCTCAACTTTGGAAGTGGCTGGATGAATAACGCAGTCGTGCGTGTCCATCCCAGTATGAGGCCGAACGAGTTGAAGATACTGGGATATGAGCCAGTGCAGAGATTTCAGGGTTGCCCACTGCTGCAAGAAACAGCCCTTGTGAAATAGTACGGAACACCGCGTACCGATCATGAGGAAGTCTGCCGCTTCGGCAATCCTCAATCGGGCGGAAAGGCTGTGGCTCGGCATTCCGCTCAAACAAGCCATAATTGCCCCCTGGGTAAATGCTGCGCCTCTGATAGAGCCGTATAATGAGGCCCTGCATTCAGTCATTTACTTATGCAATGATTAGCTACGACTTACAATCTTGAAACGCACACGCAGTAACTCACCAATCATGCAGATATACCAGACACGTTCCAGTGAGCCTGTTACTTCCAGAAAGTAAACAAAGGAACTAAATTTTGCAGCGAGAAAGTTTGAAAAGCAAGGGAGCCGTTCAGCCCATAGCCATGTGTATGGTATCAGAATCAACGCTACTGCTTCATTCTCTTTGCTTGGGTGTCTCTTTGCTTGGGTGTCTCTTTGCTTGGGTGTCTCTTTGCTTGGGTGTCTCCATCTGAGCTATGACTACCCCTCCTTTTGGCCGAAGATGAGGGCGTCTGGCTTTCCCTGAAGTACTTGATTGCCGCACGTAGATGTTTATCTTCTTTGTATATTTTACTCGTTCTAATGAGCCAATCGATGAATTCAGGTGGTACCTTTGGTAGGGTCTTGCCTTTGTGGTCTTTACTAAATGATAGTCTGTATTGGGAATAATCAGGCTCTGGGTTGAGTCGTTCATATTCATCGATAGCTGCCATAAGCTTCGGGTTTTGGGTTCCGCCTTTCTTTAAATGATCTGTATAGCCAGGGTATGCTTTCATCACTTCGACAAGTGTTTTCCCATCATATGCCCCAAAATCGAATCGATACGACTGCGACAGGCTCGATGATGGAGCGTTGGCAGGTGCCGTATGTTGGGGTTGGTTTTGTGACTGGGACGACCCAGAAGCAGTTGATTGACGCTGGGAAGACGAGGGGGTGTTCTTCACATCTTGATACGGTGATGGCTGGGAAGATGTGGGAGTATTCATCATATCCTGACGCGGTAAATGCTGAGAAGATGCGGGGGTGGCAGGTGTCGCATCTTGATATGGATGCTGGGAAGACGTGGGACTGCTAGATACGATATGTGGATGATGTTGATTCTGAGCGGGTATCCCATGCATTTGCGGGACAGGTTGATATGATCCGGGACCGGCCGACATCATGTATGCATGTGGTAAAGGCTGGGAGGAACTAAGAGTGGCATATTCATATGATGGCGGGGTAGGCGCCATATATGGGGTTGGCATCGGTGTAACAGGGAAACTGCTTTGATCAATCAGGTGCATCGCCTCAGTAAGGCCAGGCATACTGTTTCGCAACTGGTCGTCTTTCTTGAGTAACAAGAAGTAGTGCAATGGAGCCTCGAGTATCGTCTTGCCTTGGAATTGACCAGATGGAAAGCGATATACGGCTACTTCGGGAGGCAATCTGGAAGATGGAGGTTGCGAGTATGAGGGTTGCATTGGCCAATACTGGGGAACTTGATAGGGAGAGGACGGAAGACCCGATAGTGTGTATTTGGACGACGGAGGAGTGTAGGGCTGTGCAAAAGACTCCATTCTCGGCGTCATTGACTTGGAAGGCGAAGGTTGTGACGGCGCGGGGGAATACGAGCGCCCAAGCGATGGCTGTGTGAAAAGGTCTAATCTCGGTACCGTTGGACTTGAAGGCGTAGGTTGCGACGATATCTGTGATGATACCGGCTGCGATGCGGGCAGTGGCGTCATAGGCGCCCTTGACTGTGATGGAGATGGTGTGGCAGATCTATCCATATCTTGAGATTTCTTGGGTGGACACGGTTTTGATTGCAGAACTTGAGATTGTACAATCTCGTCGAGTTCTTCAGAGGAGACGTCTGAACCGTAGTCGGTTGATAACGCAGGTGACTTACCGTGCGATGGTGGGGGTGTAGCAGGCGCATTCATCTTCAAGGATGGTGTCGTCAGTATATACTGGATGATCGCACGGCTTGGGATTGCAAAATCTTGCTCAATCCTTCAATACCACAACAAAGTATAAATAGTCCGTCGTTGGACGTCATTGAGGTATTCGTAGGGGACAAAGGAGTGGATGAATTGAGGACACCGGATGACGTTAGCTACTTATTGGCTCCAACATGTGGAGACGCACGGACTTGACGGGCCGTGTTGCTTCGCTCCCACGTGCAACAGCTTGAATTCGACCACGACTCTACATTACTGATACAGCTATTTTGGCTCATCAGCTCCTGCCACCGCACTCTGAATTTTCTCCGCCTTTTCCGACTTGCTGATAATGTACCACGCATGAATGATTCCGGGTATCCAGGCGAGACAGCATAATGCAATGTTGATGAAGAGGTCGGCGGTGCAGCCTCGCTTGATCGCAACGGATACAAATGGCACCCATATAGCGAGGAAGTAGAGGAGGACGTTGCTCTGTGTTTGGTTAGAAGGTTCCCTGGCAGTAGATGGGCATACTGACTGTACTGGATGGCATGGTTATGGATATATTAGGACTGTTTGTAGTCACAAAATCCGCCTGAAAACTTTGGAAACCCGAGAAATGGTGCCGTTGAATTCGGCTGGACAGGTATTTTGCTGTTATTTTATCTTCGCTGCCACAAGCTGACGACGCCAAAAACCGGAAACCTGGCATCTCCGTTGCATCCTATTCGATCAGAATACCGCACAAGCCGCTACGACAGGGGTACATGACTGTCTGCGAATAGGAGCAGCCATGCGCCACACTGACGATGCACAATGTGGCGCACGTGTCTGGAGTTGAGACTATATACAGTGCCGAACATCCAGAAGACCCCACTAATGACTAATGAGTGCGGGTGTTGAGAAGCGCTCTACCAATGGCTTCCAGACCTTGTTCTTGCCATCGAAATGAACGTAGGCTGCGCCAAGCCCAAAATGCCCCAGGCCATACACAAGCGCAAGCGCTCTCGGACCTCTCTCGGATTTCATAGTCAACAGCGACCATAACACTACATACAATAAACCCCAAGCCTCCCCTGGCAGTCGCAGGACGACACCCACCGGGACCCACATCTTTTCGTGGACATGGGCTGCACAAGAAGCCCCGAATATTGCTACGCAGACGTACGCTGCACCGCGAGCAACTGGGATACTGTATGTAGGGATAGAGCGGTACACAAAATGATGAAGGTATGGCATGACGAGGGATACGCTCACAAGAAAGGCAGCTGTGTGGTAGAGGTCGCCATCAAAGTGTCGTACTAGACCTGGTAGTAAACAAGCTAGCAAGAACGATGTTCCTCCCAAGTGTACCCAGTCCTTGTATATGAAAGGATGCGTAAAGGCCGTATACTTGTGGCGGCCAGTGACGTGAACAAGGTGAACCAGGGAAAATAGACCAGAGCGTCGCAGCGCAAGGATAGCAGCGCTAAAGCCGATAATGCCGACTGTAAGCTTGTCAGGGTCTTGCCATGCTGTTTTGATGCCGTCTCTGATGGCTGAGGGAGTGAGAAACCAGGAATCTGAAGTCTCTGGACGATCGGATTGTAGTGTCACGGGCAATGTAGCACCGCCATAGTTGGCATCCATGTAGGCAAATACGCCGTAGGTAGCAACAACGGCAGAAATCGTCCAGATGCCAGGCCACAGGAGTTTGACCCGTTCGCGCATGAGACGTGGAGCATCAAGGCTCCGCGCCAACGCCTCGAAGTCTGCGGGGCCCAAGATCCTAGAACGATTGGTGCGCGATGGTGTCTTATTTTCGACTTTGGCAGCGGTGGGAATGGCCTTGGCCTTGGCTGCAGACGTGACCTTGATTTTGGACGGGTTACTCGACGGCGTATTCTTCGTTCCAGCTTTGCTTATAGGAGGCGCAAGTTTCCGGGGAAGCGGACTGGTTTTTGGATTCCTAGGCGGAGATGACTTGGAGGCAAACCGGCTTTGTGATGGTATGCGAGAGCGCGCCGCGAAGCCAATATTCACACTTTTCAGTGACGATATGCTTGCTCTGGAGGCGCACCTCGTCGAGGCGAGCAGCTGAATGGGAGTAAAGTACATGGCTCGCGGCGCCAACATGGGGATACCAGCGCTGCTGAGGTTGGAGAGCGTGGGTTGTGTTTGGCAATGTCAATGAACTCGCTTAGATGTACATGTTGCACTCTCACGTGACTTCTAATACCCCTCAGCTTAGGGGTTACTCAAGCATCTTCATGTCACTTTTTGATTATTACTAAACTACCCAGGGGTCAGATGAATTCACCATCCATGGCGCTGGACGCTTGGTAGGATCCAAGGGCGGATAAGGGGATACAAGAGTACAGGCATGGAACAAGGTCTGGCCGTTAGATGATCAACGCTAAAAGACAAATGGTGCGTGGGAGCCTATGGTACAATTGGAAGGAAAACATGAGTGAATACACGGTGAAGTAGGCTTCGGCTTCGAAATGATCTATTCTGGTCGATAGCCGCACCTTACAGACAAGGCGGGGAATTGAAACTATCTCGGGAAGGGTGAGGTGAGGTCAAGGGCAACTAAGTTATGGGCTGAGCGGGATGGATGTGCAAGCGAAAAGCGAAAAGCGAAAAGGTGGTACTAGCAGGGGTGTTGAAAGGAAGGGGATGGCGTGTAGTAATAACATCAGACATTCGGCATCATCGTGTCGCATTATCATGAGAAGGGCAGTGAGGTGTGCTCAAAAGAAAACCTAGAAGAAAAAATCAGCGTCCCTACTGGGATAGCGCTTTCACCATCCAACTCCGAAAGGCTTTGGCCTTACTTCCTGTGGCCTTGCTCGCTTGTGCATCCAGATGACTTGCGGCTGTAAAGGCTTCGACGACGCTCATGGCGTTTGCTTCCTCGTCCTCGTTGAAGGTGATTAGGTCGAGGAACTGGCGCAGTACAATGGACCCGAGCTTGGCGTGTGCTTGTTCGACGTAGTCGGTGTTTACGGTTTCGGCAGACGTTCGTGCAATGACGCTCCAGCCATCCGGCTTTAGTGAAGCTTGTCGGGCTAGTAGGCGCTCGCTCGACGCTAGGAGAATAAAGGCACGCACGATGGCGTCTTTGTTGGTCGTGTGCTCGGGCGATACGTCGAGCACCTCTAGGAAGTCGTCTAGCGATGCGGTGCCGATGAATGTGTGGCGGTGCTTGTACTCGAGGTCGCGCTCCTGCTGGATGGTCGAGGCGGGTCCCGACTTCTTGGGTAGCCGCTTGGGTGTTGATGGGTGGAGGGAGCGGGTGGTGGTGGGACTGGAATGGCGGGGGTTGTCGGCTGGGGCATTGGGCGTCTTGATGGGGAGGCCGAGCGAGATTCTGCGCTGGTGCGTGTTTGCGGGGCGCTGGGGCTTTGACGTGTTTGCTTGCAGCTGCAGCAGGCCTTCGTTGGTCTTGGCACGCAGCGGCAGTGTCCGCGACGCCCGCTGAGCACTGGCGATCCTTGATTCAATCGTCGGCGTCGAGGGGGTTCGGAGGTGAGAGGATCGTCGCTTCTGCATGGACACGGGCTCTTCGCTGTCGCCCTTGAGCGAGGGCGACTTTTGCAGGTCGTCGTAGCAAAAGTAGTCGGGCGACGGGCCGTCTTCCTTTATTCGGTCCAGCGAGTAAAGGACAGGCTCTTCGAAGAGGGTGGCATCCGTAGACAGGCCCAGGGCGTCGGCTGGGTCAATGGCCCGGGTGCGCGGGCTGTTGCGGGGACTTGCAAATTTGAGGCTGTTGACGTCGGCGGGCATGACCCAGTGCTGCACGCCCTGCTGTTGGCGCATCTCTTGCTTAAGCTTGCCCTCGAGCGCGCTTTCCGTGTCGCTAGCAAAAGAGAAGCGTCGCGATGGTGAGCGTTGCGGCGAGCCGGGCTGCTGTTGTGTGTCGTACCCCGCATTGCGCAGGGCGTTGAGGATGGAGCTGTCCCCGCGGTCGAGGTAGAGTAGGCCGGTTCTCCACATTGTCGCTTGTCGTCGTCGTCGTCGTCGTTGTCGTCGTCGTCGTTATCGTCGTCGTCGTCGTCGTCGATGAGGGTTCCTGCTGTGTGCGAGTAGTCGACCCAACAGTCACCCTCTAAAGTCTTGTCGGGACGCGGACAGGGAGGCGCGATGAGCCGCTGCCCTAGCTTTAGTACTTGTTGACAGTATGCGGGTGATCGAGCTGGCCGGCGCTAACTAGCACCCGCTTCACCGCCATTTTCCATTTTGCGCTCACTGTGGTCATCGGGTGAAAAAGTCTGCCGCTGCCGTGCGTCTTGCGTCTTTTGGGCCTAAACGCATCCATCTCTTGCTTCATCCTTCCCTCCAAGCCCAATCATGTCGTCTGCTTAGCCCCGTCTGTCGACTCTGATTCGCTGCAAATTCGACACATTCCACCACCCTGTACCTGCGTCCTCATCATCAGCTTCGAGTGTAGCGTCGACAACACCCTCGCATGCCGACTCATTCCGGCTGCGCTCGACTGCGGCTACATCGTGTCGTGCGCGCCTGGCGTCATCGCGAAGATGCAAATGACGTGGTAGCAGTCCCACTTGTAATTCCACTTGCGCAGGGCTGAGCAGGTGAAGGATATTTTGAGACCAGCTGGTGGGTGGGGTAAACCACAAAAACCTCGACACGCGCACAACCCCCACGTGACGATGCAGCGCTAGCACCCACCCGCGGCTGTGAAGATGATTGTTTCACATTGCTCCGACGACAGGGCAGAGGACAATGTGCTTGGCAGTCCATGGAAATGCGACCAAGTGGATAGAAGTCGTCGTACATGGTAACGTGCCAGCAACACCATGCATGACCTGCACGCGTCCTGCCTACGTGACAGCTAGACCCTACACGATACCTGTCTCGCTCGCCTCGAGTCACTCGACCCCGCAGTGACACGCTGATCGGCTCTCAATGGACCCAGCAGTTCGACCGCAGTTCGACCACAGTCCACCAGGAATCGCTAACGTGTCAACACATGCAGTAGTTAGCTCTGCCCGCTAGTTCCATATTTCAGTAGAGGCGGATACATCATATCAGATGGAAACGGTATATTGTCTGCTACTCAACTATCGACTCATCGCCGCCAAGCCCTGGTTGATAGCCCTGGAAAACCAACTGCAACTTTGCTCTATTTCTCAGGCGCCGGCACACACAACATCACGGAAACCGTTTGCCAATTCTTTGCATTCTTGTTCCATACTCGCTTCCTCTGTGGTTCGCAACTAGAGATACCATTACAACACAGGCTTGCCGGAGCCGTAGTCTTGCAGGGTGCTATATAATGAATAAGTTAGTAGTGGTGTATACTAGAGACGATATGTCGCATATACTAACCCCAGTCTTTAACACAACCATTATAAATATCATGATTATTAATACCTAAATAGTTTAGTTGCCATCTAGACCATTGTATAGATAGAGGTACAAACGTACTTGCGGGTTGGTCAGCGATTACTGCTGTAGCGAATACGGCTAACATGATGCTGGTCTTCATGTCGGCTACGAGAGGCTGATTGACGCAGGATCTGAGTGTAGTGGGCAGTGATTAGGTATTGAAGTGAGGCAGCTGTTGATAGGCAAGGATGACAGTTTGAGATAATTTTTATTTTGGCCTGGCAGCGGGGAAACCCAAGATTAAATACACCTACGAAAAGGAGTTGGAGAGCAAAAAAACGCCTCCGGGGATTGCGATGAGCCATACGGCGACACTGGATAGAGAATCAGTGCTGACAAGTAAGCATGGCGGAGGGGTTCGGCGCGTAAACGGGAAATTTGAGAGACAGATCATGCGGACAAGTTTGATGGGCCAAGATTAAATACACCTACGAAAAGGGGTTGGAGAGCAAAAAAACGCCCCTAGATAGGCCATATGGCGACACTGGATAGAGAATCAGTGCTGACAAGTAAGCATGGCGGAGGGGTTCGGCACGTAAACGGGAAATTTGAGAGACAGATCATGCTGACAAGTTTGATGGGCCAAGATTAAATACACCTACGAAAAGGGGTTGGAGAGCAAAAAAACGCCCCCAGATGGGCCATATGGCGACACTGGATAGAGAATCAGTGCTGACAAGTAAGCATGGCGGAGGGGTTCGGCACGTAAACGGGAAATTTGAGAGACAGATCATGCTGACAAGTTTGATGGGCCAAAAGGCGGAAAGCATAACTACGGGCTTACTCAAGGTCCGCGAGTAACTATAGGTCCAGCCAGTGTCAGATGACGGCGTCTTCACGATATGGGATGCGAGCAGTAGCCCACGCGTACACGCTACTCCCACTTCCACTGTGTTTATTATAGCCGGAACTGACCTTGGAGTTGAGTACGCAGACTATCCTTCTTGTAAAAAAGAGAGTGTGTCAAGATGTAAACCTCAGTGAATCCAGAAAAAGAGTTTGCTAGCTCTGTTATCTATACTTTCCTTGACATGTTTTGATGAGAGACGCGGGAATACAAAGGTATATTCACACGTATTCGCCCACAACCTGCATCGTCGAATAGTCGTCTCATAGCATACAGTCTAATGTAGTGGGTGTCAGAAAACATCAGTGAAGCCTAACAGTAGTGGTTGTACCACACCAAGGTCAATAGTCACGTGGTCCCAATGGCTGCGCGTGCTAGCGGCGCGGCCTAGAATAGTTGTCCGCTTCTGTTTACTTACGGTACTGTACTTACAGATCCATCGTCTGCCTCGCGCGCTGAATTAGCGTTGTTATCAACCGTTGTCGCTAGCCATACCTACTATGAATTGGCCTGAATGCAATCTATCACTTGCAGGACATGGCTCAGCCTGTGGTCGCGTTCAAAACGTTAGAGCGAAAAGTCAGCGCGGCACGAGCAAACCCACAGGTTGTTCCACGGTCGAATAGCACACTGACGCGTACCATGCGTGGAGCTTAGGTGCTATCAGGCTCTGCCACATATACACCGCTCCGCCGCTGCAAGCTAACGAAGCGCCAACTCTGTTGTCCCTCGCCTGACGTGTTGTTTTGCACGCGTCGAGTGGGCAACAGCTCTCAAAAAACCTTTCTTTTCTCCCGGCCATGGCAATGTAAAAGAAGCCTGTCCGCCGCTGGCAGCGAGTAGGAGCAGGTGTCGGATATTGCATGGCTTCCCCTGGCGTGTGGGTGTTACGGCGTGGTAACCGGTGGCCATGCACCATCAACGGCCCGGGCCCGCCTAGCGAACCATAATCCTTGGCGTAAACAAACTTGGTCAGCCCGGAGAGGAGCTACCTCTGAGCGGATCATTGGAGATTATCGGTGCAGACTTGTTGCAGCCGTCTCCCTAGACTCAATTGCCATCTCTACCAAAAGAAAAACTGAAACAATCATCTATACCCCACTCTCACCGCTTGCATCTCCTCCCTTCACCCCGAGTCAGCTCCGCTGATGTTTTTGCCCTCTGCCTCGCTACTCCGCTGCCGGTAGCACCCACCACGTGTCGTTTGATTGTTGCCATAATACACAGTCATGGATGACGGTCCTCCTCCCCCGCCGCCTCCGCACGGCGCAAACCCAAAGACGACGGGAGGTAGCCATGCACCCCCTCCGGAGCCCCCACCGAGCGGTGGTCTGCCTCCGGGCAACTACGACATCTTCATCATACCGCCGCATTCGTCAGGCGGCGGCTTCATATATCTGCCTAGCTTGGGTGTGCAGCAGAACAGCTTCATTGCGGGAGTGCTGAGCACCATAGCGAGCTTAGTGCTCTGGCAGGCCGCAGAGCCTCATGTTAAGCAATACTTTTTGATTGTGAGGCATGGGGTGTCAACCGGTGGCAGTGGTGTCATACTGCTGGCGGCATTGATGCTGCTCGCCGGCTGGGCTGTCGGTCAGACACAAGCTGGCGGTCGCTTTAGTAGTGGTGGTAGATATGGGCCAGGACCAAATGGTGGAGCGGGCGGAGCTGGTGCTGGGGCAGGTGCTGGCACACAAGGCGGCGGCCCGAGCTACCAACGTGCACCTCCACCACCGCCTCCCAATGGCGGCTTCCCCGGCGGCGCTCAAAATCATCGAGGCTGGGGCGGATATCGACAATACGGTGCCTCATCACCGCCTCCTCCTCAAGACGACGTACCTCCTTTCGACGAAGAGGCTGAACGAGCCGAGGAGGAGCGGAAACAAGCAGAAGAAAAGGAGAGGCTGCGGAAACAGGAAGAGGAGCGCAGACGAGCCGAGGAAGCCAAGAAAAAGCAAGAAGAGGAAGAGGCTGAACGCAAGCGGGCTGAGGAGGCCGAGAAGAAGCGGAAGCACGAGGAAGAGCTCAAGAGGGCCGAGGAGGCAAAGAGGAAGGAGGATGAGGAGCGTAAGCGCGCCGAGCAAGAGCGTAGGCGTGCTGAAGAAGAACGCAGACGTATCGAAGAGGAGCGCAGACTGGCCGAGGAGGCAGAGAGACGAGCCGAGGAGAAGAGACGAGTCGAGGAGAAGAGACGTATCGAAGAGAAGAGACTGGCCGAGGAAGCCAGACAACAACGTGAGGCAGAGGAGAAGAGAAGAGCCAAAGCAGCTAGGAAGAAGCGCGAGGCCGAGGAACAAAGACTAGCTGAAGAAGCCAGGAAGAAGCGTGAAGCCGAGGAGCAACGACTAGCTGAGGAAGCTAGGAGGAAGCGTGAGGCCGAGGAGCAAAGGCTAGCTGAAGAAGCCAGGAAAAGGCGCGAGGCCGAGGAGCAAAGGCTGGCCGAGGAGCAACGACTAGCTGAAGAAGCCAGGAAGAAGCGTGAAGCCGAGGAGCAACGACTAGCTGAGGAAGCTAGGAGGAAGCGCGAGGCTGAAGAGCAAAGACTGGCTGAAGAAGCCCGCAAGAAGCGCGAGGCCGAGGAACAGAGACTTGCCGAGGAAGCACGAAAGGCGCGCGAGGCTGAAGAGCAGAGACTCGCCGAAGAAGAGAAGAAGCGGCAAGAGGAAGCCGAGCGACTTCGCATAGAGGAAGAACAACGGCAGGCTGAGGAGCAACGGCGACTGGCTGAGGAGGCCCGACTTCAGGCCGAAGCAGCGAAGAAGAAGAGAGAAGAAGAGGAACGGAGAAGGGCTTGGGAGGAGCTCAAGCGCGCAGAAGAGGCACGACAGAAGAAGCTGGCAGAGGAAAAGGCCAAGGAAGAGGCCGCCAAGCTCGCAAAGGCCAAAGCCGAAAAGGAGAAGTGGGAGCAAGCGCGTAAACGTGAGCGAGAGCAGCGTGAACGTGAGGCACGAGAACGACTGGCCAAAGAAAAAGCCCGCAAACAGCAAGAAGCCCTCGAGAAGGAAAAGGCAGAGCGAGAGGCACGTGAAGCTGAAGCACGAGCACAGATTGAAAAGGAGATTCGTGAGAAGCTCGAGGCTGAACTCCGAGCCAAAGCTGCCGAAGAGGCTGCGAAGAGGGCTGTTGAGGAAAAGCTTGCCGCTGAGGCTGCTGCTGCCAAAGCAAAGGCTGAAGCCGAAACTGCCAAAGCCAGAGCTGAGGCTGAAGCTGCTGCTGCCAAAGCGAGGGCCGAGGCCGAAGCAGCCGCTGCAAAGGCAAAGGCTGATGCTGATCGAGCCGAGCGACTCAAGGCTGCTCGTGAACGAGCCCAGAGAGAACGAGAGGCGCGTCTCAAGGCGGAAGCTGAGAAGATCAAGGCTGAGCAGGCTGCCCGTCTTAAGGCGGAGGCTGAGAAGGTCAAAGCAGAGGCCGAGAGGATCAAAGCTGAACAGGCTGCCCGTCTCAAGGCAGAGGCTGAGAAGGCCAAAGCAGAGGCCGAGAGGATCAAGGCAGAACGAGCGGCGGCTGCGGCTGCGGCTGCGGCTGCCCCAGAGATTACAAACACTCGTCGGTCGACCACATACGGAGGCATTGGCGGGGGCGAGCGACTCGATCCTTATGCCGGTGTACGGAATGCGACTCCAGCTTCCGTAACCTCTACACATTCCTCTCCCACCAAATCCACCGTTACCCCAAAGGCTTCATACGAGAGGCCGTCAGCGAAGTCGTATCTCGGCAGCGATGACAACCAATCGTTTACTCCTCGAACTTCCACGGCACCACCCCGCTCATCCGCCACACGTTCACACGTCTCTTCCGCGTACTCTGAATCATCGTACGCACCGTCGGTGTCAACCACACGCACCACACCTCCAGCTTCACGCAGCGGGCCTTACTCCACTACCGACCCCAACAAGATTGTCATCAAAGCTGTATATCTCTTCAACGACCTGTTCCCAAAGCCTGTTGCACAGCTGGTTTCAAATATTGGCAAAGTAACGGACGGCTTGATCCTGAAGATCCAGTCCGAGGGTCTCTTCATCGACGACGATGTACGGGGCATTCCGCAACGCGAGTGGGATGTCAAGGCCTGGACACTAAAGATGATCGAGGTAAGCATGTCGATTTGGATAGTCATGAATACTTGCTAACAAGAAATAGACTGGCAAACAGCCAACCAAGAACCTCCACATTCTCCGCGCCTCGATCCGCGATGCTGACGGCAAGAAATACGTCTTCCTGATTGATGAGTCGGAAAGCTGGAAACTGGCTCTTGGGCTCCAGCGACTCCGCAAGGGAAGCCAAGTGCGTAGTATGCAGAGCATTCAAATGGCGCCGAACGAAATGGCTCGTGTCCTCAATGCTGTACCGCCAGTGTAGAAGATGTAGAGTTTGTTGGTAAAAAGGGCGTTTTGTTGTCTGATTGGGATGGAATGGAATGAAACTGTTAATGATGTTTGGTGCGACCCTCGGATGTTGGTGTAAGCAACGCATTCTTGAGGATGAGATGATACCCTCGTTAGATCTAACTTAGTCTTACCTCGATGGCTTATGTAAGCATCAGCGGTGGAGTTAATTGATCATTCGTTTTGACGTTTGTAGTGCGGATGAGATGAGATGATGTTACGCCAAGTTGACAAATGTATACGAAAGCATTGCAACATACACCCATGGGCTGTGTCAGCAGCCACGTTGCTTAATGTATAGCACTGAAATAAAGCATTGGGCTCGTTTGTTGTTATTTGATTAAGAATCTCTCGGGCCAAGGGCCCACTGAAGGCAGCAACAACATGTAAACAGAGTGGAAGAGTGCTAACGAAGACTTGTATATAACACAGTCATTACTACTAACACAAGAGTCTGACGAGAAGATTAGTTGCTCCATCACTCGGTGACTGGCTTTGCACCTGCGATATGTTAGTATTGTGAAATCACAAAACCCTACTCTACTCTACTTACCCAACATCCAGCCAATGCCCGAAGCAAGTGCTCCAGTCGCGGCATTGGCTACCATGTCCCTCCTCCTAACACGCTCGTGGTCGTTCATACTACCAGAGTCGCTGCCCTCCATACTGACACGTCTCGAGGTAGTGTCAGTTTTGGACGGAGCTTCTGCGCTCCCACGAAGAGTAGAAGCAGTCTTTGAAAAGGCCGCTGCTGCACCGCGGGCTACATCAAACAGACCCATTGGTGCCTCCTCAACTGCACCTCGGCCAACCTCGCGGCGAGGCTGGAGGGTAATTGTGTCAAGATTGAAAGATCCAGGAAGCTTGCGGTCAGCGGCGTCGTTGAATCGCTCGTCTGCCTCAGTTTCCTGGGCGAGCAAATGCATCATCTCAGCTTCACACTGCTGCCATACGCCTAACACTTCCTCTAGGTGATTGGGCGGTGCAAGCAAAAGTGCTTGTGATAGCAACTCCATGCGTTGCTCCAATCTTCTCAAGTCTGGCCGCGCCGCGTTTCCAGCTTGAGACCATGTGTTGTAGGAGGGTGGTGAAGAGTCATAACGACCAGCGCGGAGAGCAGCTCGCCACGCCACATCTTCTGCGTCATCCTCATGGTCTTCGGTATCTGCAGAGCCAAAGGAGAAGAGCTGGAACGACGCTGGTGGTGTTGGCGTTGGCGTAGATGGCGTCAGCCGGTTGACAACGTACGAATACGCAGTTTCAAAGTCATCCTCTTCTAATGCAGCTTCAATGGCCATGCCGATGACTCGTCGTTCTGCAGCAGCTTTCTTCCGCTCGGTTGTTGACGCATCTAGTTGTACGCTTCCCGCTTCCTCGTCCATAATGGTCGATGGCATTGCGACCACTAGATTCTGTCCAATGGAAACCAAGTCATCGAGCTTTGTATAGCTGCCACTGTTTTGTGATAGCAGCTTTCGTACTAGGGATAGCGGATTTGAGCTGACTCTGATGTTGACCGGCTGGAAGGGTACGCCGTGTTGTAGTATAAGCGAATAAAAGGACATGGCGTGAGTTGCTGCTAGTAGAGCCTGAAAACGTTGAAAGCGTGAAGACGCGGGGAAGTGAGGAGTAAAGGCAGCGATGAGATCAGAGGCGCGCTTCATACCACCCCTGTTGCGGTTTCCATTGCTTGCATTATCGTAGTGGTGCATTGCTGAAGCGAGCACAACCTGCTCCACATCAGAGGAGAGAAGCGGTTGCTGGCCAAAGGCTGGCTTGATATAAAGCTCTATAGCGAGGGGAAAGTGGTTGCTCTCGATTAGTGCTTTCAGAACTTCCGTCTCCACTGTCTTGCTATCTAGCATGCCGAAGATACCCTGGGCTTTGCGGTCCTCGTCATGATAGTTGGTACCCCAGTTCCACAGCCACCGTAGCTTAGCCCGTATGGTAGCCCATTCGTCACTGCTTTTCTTCGAGCCACTGTTGAGTGTGTGAAGTATCTTCTGCAATAGAGAGAGTTGCTCGGAGTAGTCGTCATGTAGCGACATCTTGGCAACATCCCGCATCGATACAGGGTGTTGCAAGGTTGACAGAACACACGATGAGAACATGGTCAACTCAAGCACACGAAATGCTTCAGGTCCAGGCTCTGTGATGGCGTTACCAGGCTCCAGCAGTCGGTCTTCCCGGAGTAAGGCAGTCGTTGAGTCATGCAGCACAGGGTTCTTTAGGTCGTACGCTGGTAGTTGATCCACGCCGATGCTCAGGTCTGGCGGGGGGTCGTAGTTGAGTAGAGCGCATATTCGCCCTAGGAGCAGATGTGCGGTTTTCAATGTACCGACGTCGCTCTTGTCTACCATGTAAAGACACGCAAGAGCTGTGCGTGCATATTTCATCTCAAGCTGGCGCTGTTGATCATCGTCGACAAAGTCCCGTCCTTCTTCGTAGCCACCAAGGTCCATGTCCTCCGGGCCGTCCCACTCGGACATTGCTGCAGTAACAAGCGCCAGGTGCTCCTTTGACATGTGTAGTAGCCATTGAAACAGACAGTCCCAGTCATCTACTTCGTGTTCCTCTTGTACAATTGACGCCCTCTGGCCCTTGCTTGTGGTTCTCCGCCTCTTACGATCATTTGCTCCGCATAACCACGGCGCCACGACACCCTTGAGATCCCGCGCTGCATGTTGTATACCTGTCTCACTCGCATTTCGCACATTCGAAAGCTGGTAGTCGATCGCGTGCTGTCCCTTGAGCGCGGCAAACTCGTCGAGAGAGAAGGCAGAGCTTTGCGGGTAGTATTCGTAACTGAGGCGGATGAGCGGGAGGACAGTCGATATAAACCATGTGCGCAGGTATTCGGAGTGGTCCAAGAAGGGAACGATCAGCTGGGGGACGAGATCTAGAAGACCGGTCTGAGCGTCGATGCGGTGGGCGCGGTGGATGAGGAAATGGGTAAAGGTATCGAATTCGCTCGCTGCTTCATATAAAGGATGTACCACGGGTATGAGACCTAAAGCATTTCTTTTCTTCTTTGCCCGTGAATTCGAGAGCTGTTCTACCGATCCTACGTCTAGCGATTCGGCGGGGTTCTCCCCAGGATATCGTGAGCCATTCGCCAAGTCCTGGAGATAGTCGCAATAGGAAGACGGGTCTTTTTCTTCTGGGAGATAGTTCAAGAGTATGCTGAGGGTAAGTTCAAGTGGCAGATCGCCGTCGCGTAGTGTTGTTAATGCACGCAACGCTGTAATGTTGGACTCGGTGGCATATTGTACGGCGAGGAGAACACAATGCGCCTCGGAGAGTTTGGAGAGCCTCTGTAAGGCTGCCATGTTGGGTAGTGCTGGAGTTACCGGTATTCGCGCATTTCCATGGCTGGCGTTGGATGTAAAGGACACGCCCGCAGCCATGTTCGCTACGTCAACTGCCAAGCCCCACCTCGGGGGTCCGCTCATGCCAAGTCGCTGATGTCTTTCTACCTCATAGTATATATCCACGACATTTTGAGCATAAATTCATTTACTGATACTGGGGTTTTATATACGACATGCCAACCTGCTGCTCATGGTTTGGATGAAATTTACAAGCTGCTCTGTATCTGCCATCCTTTTGTCGTCAAATACTAGATTGCGATATTTTGTGAATACCAGCCGGCAACTCCTCCATGAGGGGGTATAATACGTAAGCTAGCTAGTCGTTGCACTTCCTCTCAGCCGTCGGATGCGGGGTGAAAATCGAGAGTTTGGAACTAACATCGCAGCTTCACTGACACCACGAACATCACAGCAAGATGGCGATAGAAAAGATTGTGATACTAGGTGTAAGTGATATCAACAACAAGCTTACAACAAACTAATAAGATAGAACTGGGAGCTTTGCCCCACCATCATCGCCGCCCTCTTACCCTCCAAATCACAGCCTACCGCCCCCCAATACCACATCACTGTACTCACCTACCCCTCACAAACACTCAATCTGCCATCTCATGTCCCTTCGTCCGATGTGATTCACAGAAAATCAGACTTCTCAACTGCTTCTTTGCTAGGTGCATTTTCAGGACACGACCTAATCATTAGTACAATGTCCGGCGGAGACTCGGACCTGCAAATCCGTATCATTGACGCCGCAGTGGCTGCCGGTGTCAAACGGTTCATACCTGATGAGTTTGGTCACGATACATTGAACAAGAGCATACAAACCCGTATAAAAAAGTACGCCGGTCGAGCCAAGGTTATCGACTACCTTCAGCACATGTCGAAATCTGCTTTTGAATGGACTGCCATTGCTACAGGGTACATACTGGATACCAACCTCGTCAGCGGCAACATGGGCCTCGACATGGAGTGGTACAGCGCTACTATCCACGGTAATGGTACAGAGCCGTTTGCGGCGTCTAGCCTGGAGAGGGCGGGAAGTGTTGTAGCCTCCACGGTTGACCATTGGGACGAGGTCAAGAACCAATACATCTACGCTGCCGGCATCATTACATCCACCAACGAAGTCCTGAGGTGTGTTGAAAAGGTGACCGATCGTGCTTTTACCGTAGGGCATTACAATGTCGAAGAGTCCATCTTGGAAGGACAGCAAAGAATCGAAAGAGGCTATCCCGACTCCGGCATGTTCCTTCTCGAACGAAGCATTCTGTACGACAAGCAGATGCATGCCTCGGCGCCATTCAGAACTCAAAACATGAACGAGAAACTTGGCCTTTCTCCAGAATCTGTCGAAGCCATTGTCGAAAAGGCGTACCACGACTTGAAGCGCCGTGGCAAGTCCGGCTGCGCATGTTCAACATGATCCCCACACCCCACAATCCGACCGTCATGCACTGCGGCACATACGACTCGTATACCGAAGCCTTAATCTTGGGTTGGGTCTACTCGCTTCAGTTTCCCCAAATCCATATTCTCATCTGCATGATCCAGATCCCCTAACGCGAATCACCCGTATCTCCAGAACGGGCGAACGGTCCCTTCATTACCCATATACCGATCACGAATATGATGTGCATACGCTCCACCGTAGATCCCGCACCGCTACCCGGACCCTTTGATTCCCTCTCAGCCTCAGAATACGATAATGGTGTCCCCTTGGCAATGCCTGTCAAAACCGTAGGAAGTCAAATTATGCTGAATAGGCCGGCTTGTGTTGTGCCATTCGGCCCAAAGATCGGCCCAAAAACTCTATAACAAAAAAGCCAAATCTCCGCGGAAGAACAAAGTCCAAGTCTTGTCTTTTCTGGCGCCGTCTCGGTTATCGAAAACAAGTCTTCCTCCCTAGTTTCACGGAATTCCATCTGTCAAAGACATCAACATCATCAAAACCACTATAAAAATCACATGGCGCTCGACCACCGTCCCACACCCAGAACCGCCGTTGGTGTGCCATATACCCGGTGTACCCTACTGCCTCGTGCACGCTGTGTTTCAGCATGGTCGTTTGGTATCAGATCCTCCAGCCCGAAACTTGAGGCTGTGTAACATAGGTGAGGCGTTTGCGTTTGACAACTGCGAGGCTGTCTGACCGCTTCTCTGGGATCCGCCCGTTTGTGGGTTGCGGCTGAGTGCATGTGGGCCGCATGGGCCGTGCGTTCGGTCCGCTACCAACGTTGACGCATGCCCCTTTTGTGGTGTCATATCGATTGAACTAGTCTTGAACGCTTTGGATTCGGGGCGCGAGTCTATAAACAGTAACCTAAAAAAAAATCTACCTACGTGGCAATATGCTTGCTGGGAATCCGTAGAGGGTGCTCGAAACAGATGTAAACAAAAAGACTAATCCTACTAAATGCTGGAAGTCGTGACTTCGTGATGCCGCATTCGCCCAGGATATGGCATGCAGCAACGCAAATCGCTGTAAGATGACGCTGAAAAAAAAGAACGCTCAGAAAACTGGGATGCGTACATAGACGCTTGCGATTGATGCCGTAGAGGACAAAATTAGAAGACAGAGCGATAGAAAAATGCATATCCATCCACCAAGGTAACCCTTTGATGCTACCCAACACACCACTCAAGATGCTTGGGAAGGGCATGTCGTGGTCGCACACTAGTGATCGGTCAAGTCCATGTGGATTGTTATGTCGACTCATATCATGCTCGCTATCGAATTCAATGCCGTCGTAGTCGATCGTATGCCAACGAGTTCTGGTTCGCTGACCTGGTGCGCGAGGTTAGGCGAGTAGGAGTGACCAGAGAAGCTCGACAGACTCTGGAGCGGCGTCGTAAACATGCCAACGACGGGCTCATGTCTGTCATGCGCTTCTTGGAAAGACGAAGCAGTGGGCGTGCGAAGCGAGTGCATCGTGGGGGTTGCTGAACTCGGCGTTGGGTACGACGAACTATTCGGGTAGTATGGGGTATTGACTTGCGGTGTCGATGTGGGTGTGGAGGTCGGCAACGGCGTCGAGGACGGCCCGCCTTGCATGTAGTGCAGAGAAGAACTGCCCGGTATCGGCGTGGGGGTGGAATGACGGTGAGAGGGTGCGTCTGGCTGCGAGACGTCCTGCTTGATAGGGTACGACGACGATGTGGCCGAGACGGATGATGCTGCGCGGACGCGCCCGGCTTGTGTTTCACGACGGCGCTTAGGGCCATCTTTGACTTTTGGGTGTGTGTGACACTGCGTATACGTTAGCATGCTCGAGCTCGTGGTACTACCATAGCAGACAAGTCATGACAACCGGAGATGCGACCGTCTAGAACCCGCGGAATGTGGACGACTTACCTTGTATGCATGCCGGAACCATGTAGTTCCCTTCTTCTTGTTACTGACCAGTGCGATCCATTCGCCGCAGCTTCCACAGAGACCCTCCCATACATCGAGGTTGCCTTCGGTCCGACGGGTGTCCTGTGGGCCCTGGAAGGCAGCGCCCGTGGCTGCGCTAACGCCATGTGTGAATGACTTGTCGTACCAAAACGCACTGTTCTTGAGCACCAGCCAGCGACCGGGCTTGCAGAGGCCGCACCAGCCCTCGCGCTTGTTGCCGTGCCCACGGACCCAACGCGGGGTGTAGAGATCGCCAACAAAGCGGAGGTCTTGCTCGTGCGGGATGAGGTCAGGATCCGAGGGGTTCATGTCAGACTCCGGGGGGTTCAGCGCCTCCTCGTGCAGGGAAGAGTATAGATCCGGGGGGTCAGAGAGATCGGCAAAGTGGGATGAACAGCCTCCGTGGCGGTCTGCGTTGCTCTGGAGTAGACGGAAAAGTCCCTGCGAGGGGAGGGGTCGCGGCACTTCGAGGTGGTACTGCGGCTGCTCGTGATGCGAGAAGTACTGGGGGTTGCTCGGATGTTGAGGGGCCGTTTGTGAGTAGAGGACGTTTTGCGGGCTGAGTCCAAAGTTGTTGTACGCGCTGGGAGGGTAGGTTGGCATGGAGTGATGCGGATTCATCCGAGGTCCGTAGGGAGCATAGCGATCCGACACGTGTGATATGGGACGTGTGTTGGTGGGTGTTGATGTCGGTGCATGGCCGGTAGACCACCTCTTGAAGCGACTGCTGCTGTCAAGTGAGTACGGTGATGAGCGGACATTGTTGTGCGGTGTTGGGGATGCGCGGGAACGACTACCGCCTCGAACAACGCCGTCGTACTGGGAGCGACGCGGCGAGGCAAGTGGAGATAGAAGGTGGCTTGCGGTGGGCTCAGTGTGGCTCCAGGAATCATACTCGGATGCATAGGGAACTGGCTCTTGAGAACCCATCTCCTCGTAGGGTGCCGACTCTGGGAGCACGCCTCCAGTGCTGGACATGGAAAAGGAGGATTCAGACAGTCGGCGAGTGGCATGCGGGTTGTAGTTTTGCATGTTGTCGGTTTCCTGCTGGGCCATGCCGTGGTACTGGCGTAGGTCGATAATAGGGGTGTTCTCGTCATGGGCCATCATGCCGTGGCTAAAGTCTGTCACATCCGAGTCCAGAGAAGGAAACTGCTCGAGCTCTTCGCATACTTTCTGGCCCCAAGGACCTGTACTGGTTAGCATTGAACATGTGCCGCTCGATGAGGGGCTTACTCGTGTCGATGACGCCAGGGAAGTAATTTGTCGTTGCGAGCGACTGAGGGGTAGACATGCTGTTGGTGTAGGCGACGCTGCTTGATACCGACGGTTGAGACGTGTTGACATCTGTTCTCGCCATTAGGTGCCCCACGTTCTCCCTGTTGCCTCCAGCACCCTGCGCATAGTACGGAGCGTGGGTCTGTGGCACCGCCCACGTGGGCTGCGGCGGCGACTGACTCGACATGTGCTGGAGGTTCTGCTGCTGTTGTTGCTGTTGCTGCGGGAGATTGCCGTATGAATACATCATTTGCGTCCCTGGCGTGGGAGAAGAGTGTCCCATAGCATACTGTCTATTAGGAGATGACCGGTACCTATAAAGCCGGTCAGTCGGCTGGGCACAATTGGCGGCCGGGATCACTGGAGCTTACTGTTGAACCGCATTGAATTCCATCTTTAGTTTCGTCCTCTATATACAACGACCTTGGCGGTCTGAAGATAGTCTGCAATGTGAGTGTAAGCAACGGACGAAGCAAGGCAGGGTTACTAATCACGGCATACTCACATGGGTAGCAAAAGTGAAGAGGTGCAGTCAAAGGAATGTGTCCAGGCGATAGCGTTGTGCGACTATGGAGTGTGTGTGTGTGTGTGGCGTTAGAAGAGAGGTATCTCAAAAGAGTGTACGAGAACAAAAGTTCCCAATGCAGCCAGCGCGGATGGAGCCCGCTCCAAAAGAAAGTAAAGAGTACAAAGGTAGTTGGGCAGGAATCTAAAGAGTGACAGCCAAATGGAAGGGAAAGCAGATGGAGGGGTTGATAGGCTATATGATGTGCACACGGGTTTGCAGCATCCGAGAGGGAATACGAGAGGTAATGATCTCTGCGATTGACACAACGGAACGGCTTGGGCTCAGGTTTGAGAGAAGTGTCGCGACGCGCCTTGGCTGCAGGTGATCTGGAACGAACACAGCTGAAGCGTTCACCGAAAAGAGCGTCTGGCGGGGATGGTGTAGTGGGTGGTGGACCGGGCGCAAGGCTGCTGGGATGTCCAAAGGCGATTAGACGCACCTTGAACGGTCGCACCAGTCGTTGTCTCCAGTATCTGGTCGGCTCACTCGGACAGGCCTGTCGCGCGGCGCACGGCGTGCCCCATGTTGCTGAGGCGGAGGTGTTGACATGGATGAAGCAGTGTGAGCAGCGATCACGACCACGGCCAGCAGGGAGCCTCTTGGTCGACAGGCCGAATTGAGAGGGCTATCCATTGCTCCCTGCGACTACAACTCGAGTTTCAGCGCTCAATCGGGCTGGCGTAGGTCGATTGGGGGAATCGACCGACGAGACAGGTTGGCGGTCAAATACGCAACTTGGAGAAGTGTCAGGTCGCCAGCCGGGATCCAGTACCCGTTCCATCGTATCAGCGAGGTTTGCTTGCTCGTTGTCGAAGCAGCCTAATTTCACGGAGCCACTGATTGGCGTCGTGGTTTGTGTCGTCGCCTGTGGCGCGTGTTTGGTGAGGACCCGGGAGGTGCTGACTCAGCGGCCGTACCAGTCGGCCCCACGACTCTTTACCGCGTCGCGACATGGCCGAAACACTTCTGATACACGGCCAGGGGGGGCTGCGACCCACTCTGCGCGCAACAGGCACCGCACCATTACCAGCTTTTCTCACCTTTTGCAAGAGTGATTCGCCCGCCATGACGCCCCGGCGCCTTGTGCAGCGGAGGAGTGCCCGGAATCCATTTGCTGCCCCGGTCGGACCCTGCTGCTGCCGAACAGTGGCATCGTCAACTACCACGGTATAAACCGTATTTGTGGGGTTTCACCAGGAGGATTACATCTCATCTGCTCAATCCCAGCTCCTGCATCTTCATAATCAGGCCATGGCAAGCTGCTCTACCACATGTCGAGTCAGCTTGACAAGTGACAGCGCCGGATCGTCACTTGCATGTCCTAGTCGTGGGTGACAAGCACGCTTCTCTGCATGCCGACTCGAGCTTCATCTCTTAGCCATGGCGACATCTGGGCAGTCTCCACTCTGCCTATGACGCCACGGAGAAATTCGCAACACCTTCCCGCTGGCCTATCAGCTCTTAAACCGCTACCTTGACTGCCTCAGTCTTGTACCACCATCAAAACATCTAGACATTTGTCAATAAACTGCGTGCACGGGTACCTCAGTATACATGGCGCCTGTCACCTGCCCACAACCAAAGCATGAACTTCCACATCAAGTCTCCGACTCGGCCTGGTAACAGCTAGTTCCAACTACGCTGCAAGGTATGACCTGCGTCGCCACTTCAGACGTCAGCTTCGGCGAGACCGAGTTATCCTCTCCTTTGTCGATTCCACTTCTCCCTTGCTTCAATAAATAAACTAGACTTGACCTCCACGTGTTCGGTAGTACAAGACCGTTTGCATTCTAGATTGCTGCAGGACGTGCCGACTTGGGCAAGCTACCACCTGACAAGTCTTCTATCCATCTCCCAAATTGGCACCGTTTGATATTTCATGCCCAAGGGGGAAGTTGCCTTCACTTTACCTCATACCTCTACACGTTGTCGGTCGTGGTCAGCCCTGCTCAACCATGACAGGGACTTGACCACATTATCAAGCCAACATCGTTCTAATATGATGCAAACATTGCACTTTGTTCCCGATTGGCAAACATAGCCTCAGCCAATGTACTATACGACGGCCTCATCTCCACAGGGCCATCTATCGAAAACCTCTCCCCTTCCTATATTAAATGCCATGAGCGCGCATTCCGTATAGTCGTACCCCACCTTGGTACGACCTAAGACCAGCATCTTCTTAGCAGGCGCAATGACGTACAAGGTTGAATTCGGCGTCGCCGTTTTCCAGCTCAACACCCAAAAGGGGCACCTCATCTCCCAAAACGCATTTCATCTCAGTCATCTCAGCCCTATGATAAGATCTAGAGGGGCTATTGTAGGATCGGCGCATCGTCGTCGTTGAGCAGCGGGGGTCATGCATGTTTCCACGACCACGGTTCTGACAGGCCACCGCTGGCGGAGCGGGACGCGCGGACATGGTGCACTAGACACCATAAACTTTGGAGCTACCAGGACCACGGATCGCGCCCTAGAAAAGACGTGCGGCAGTGGTCGAGACAATAATATTCCACTGGTTTGCAACAGCGCGTTTGGTATCGCGCTTCACCAGAGGAATGGCGTCCAAGGGGCGATGGGGAAGGAGAAGTATTTCAGAGTATCACCAGCTGACTAGAACTGGACATGTGGTACGCGATATGCATTAAATTCGCAACTATGACGGCCAGATGAACGGGCGAGTCCGATGCGAGCGCTAAACCGACAACGACGAAACTTCCAAACCCATGGTATCCATACCAGACGCCCAAACACCGTCCAAATATCGCAGCCTGATACCAAAGGCCCATCTTTTTCAACACCTGCGACAGTCTCAACTATTCGCCGCCGCTCATTTCAACTTCCCGATCTTGATCTCGCAGCCTCCGCTAACAGTGTCAAAGGTCAGACTACTGGCCCCGTTCCCCTTCTTTGCTTCGACATGGTTCTTGCCTGGCGTGTCGTTCTCCTTGAGTAGCTCCAAGTCCTTGCCTTGGAGGTGCAATTCTCCATTCATTGATGTGCCGTCAATCATTCCAGTCCACTCTTGCGGGTAGGTGACGACAATCTCACCCGATGTGCTCTTGTGGGTGCTTGTAAGTCCGTTCATCGGAATCCGTCTCGCCTTGTATGGTGTGCGGAGGGTGAGCGCTGTCTTTCCAGAACGCGTATGTGTGTAAATCTCCGACTTGTAGTCTCCGGACTTGAAGGGAAGGATGTCTGCTGTGACGAGACCGGCGACTGAATTAATCTCCGTCTTTGAGCCGTGAATAAAGGTTCCGTCGACGGAGCCGACAGTCGTGTTGATGTAGGTTTGGTAATCGCGCTCGGGGATATGCTTGCGCTTGAAGTCTGTTCGAATACTTCCCGAGAGTGAGTCAACCATGAATACGGCAGGGTTAGTGGATCCTGGGGCAGCTGCTTGGGGCTCGATGTCGATGTTGACGGATCCACTCTTTGTCGTGACGGAGAGGAGATCCATAAGGGCGTACTTTCCGCTAATCGAGCCGGAGATGGTCTGCAGGTTCGTCTGTCTCGAGGAGAATTTGATGGCGTCGAGGGTGCCGGTGGTGAGGGAGATGGACGTGGTGTCTGTGACGTTAAAGTTGGCGCCGCTGTGTACCTGCATTCCCATGTGAAGAGAAGACACCTTCAAGTTTTCCAATGAAGCTCCCGGTGCCATGAAGACGACGACAGACATGCCGAGACAGGCAGTGCCTGGTCGTACACCATCAAAGCCGTCCGGGAATGTCGGATCACCAATAACCAGTCCTGATGGTGTTTGAGAGTACTTGACACTGTTGACGTCGATGGTTTTGGAAACCGCATATGAGAGCTTCACCTGAATCGTGCCGGGTGCTTGCTCATCTGGTGCTCGTGCAACGTGAATCCATCCCGCTACGCGCTTGTATGGGCCATCGAGCTGGTGGACGGCTTCCTGAATGTTGAGCTCCTTGGAGTTAGTGAAGTCGTACATTTCCGTCTTGACATTGTATTGCTTTCCACACTTGGCTGGCCATCGAATGGGGAAGACTTGTTTCGGTGCTTTCGAGGTAGCGGACGGCGACGGCCATGGGATGGCGATGAGGTCTGGCTTGTCGGAGTCATCATCGATGAATCCCTGTGGGTGTGATGCCTCGTCTTGCGCTGACTGGGCCGACTGTGGTACAGTAGTCACCTTGCTCTGATGTATGTTAGAGGGGTTTTCAAGTCTGGAACTGGTTACGCACGTGCTTGTCATTCCGCACCGCTACTGCTGCCAACATCAGAGCCAACATGGCAGACAGCATCATTATGCCTAGCAGCAGACCCAGCGACTTGATCCAGTTTCTCTTCATACAACATTGCGATCTGAGTGTCCTTCTGGCATACTGCTCTTCCTTGTAGGTTGCATCTCCCGCCTCCCGTCCGTCAAAGGACAACAGTCTGGCACCCTCTTCTCCACTCAATCGGCTAGTGTATAGACCGGGCGTAGTAGCCTCGAGATAGGTAGGAGGCGGCGCATCTGATGCCTGTCCCACAAAGGCGTCCATTTCCGGCTCTACTCCATCATTGTACGGCGATGGAGAAATGATGACTTGGGGCCTGGAAGACCGGCTGTTTGCAGTGGCAGTATCAATAAACATGATTTCTTCTGAAGATGATTGTTGAGGTTTAGAATAAGAGATAATGAAGGTAGTAGTGAGTGTTGTAATAGGCGCACGCGCAATGACCGAACCAGCGTGACCAGAATGTACAAGGAGAGAGAGGTCAGGAAAGAGGCCAGGCAGCCATTTCTAAGTAATTGTCAAGCCCAGGCACCTAAGCTAGATCTGCATCTCAACGCCCGGGTCGAGAACCGTGTCTGCTACAGTTTGTTTCGGTGTTGGAAACGCTCCCTGTTTGACCTTGGGCTTGGCAACGTCTTGAGGAGAAGCGAACGATGCCAACGTCAAGCATCCCTCGTGGACTTGGTTATCTTGGAGAAGCAGTTGCAAGACGCGCGACGCAATTTTTCTGGAGTCGAACAGCCAACTGTTGGGACAACAAAAAGCATGGTTGGTGCGAGGTGTGACGTGAGAGCACGAGCAAGTGCCGTCTGGGTGTTCAACGCCAATGTCAGACGATTCGTCGGGAGGGCGCTAGTCCAAGGGGGTCGTGACGCCGTCGATCAGGCACAACCTCCAAACATTCAACACTACACTTTTGCCGACTACCCGTATGTTAACAGACTGCACGAGCCTCGGCTTTGCAGCCGTACCACAATTGGCGTGGCCTGCTTGGTCCACATGCAACCGCAGAACAAATCGGACATAGATACCTTTTCAAAACTCTCCCCTGTACGTTGGGCACTTCAGTCTCTACTCGCCAGTCTGGAGTCTATCTGCCCATAAGCTCCAACTTTTCCGCACACACATCCTCTAGACACGCTGCTTGTGTCCTTTGTTTCGAGTCAGCTCACGTCCTCGTCTTGGGCCTGTAGTTCCCAAGAGACGTCTGTTCGTTATCGTAGGGCTTGGCGCTATAGTCAGGCACTGAATATCCACTACAAACAACATCCGATTTGTTCCCACGAAAACAGCCTCACACTTCACATTGACCGGTACGGGCCGGGTAAAGATCTGCGTAGTCTTTCCTCTGACCTTTCGGGCCGCCTCAGTACATTCATGCAACAGCCCTACCTGCGGGGTATGGCCTAAGCCTGTGAATATGTAAACGACATGCATGTACGATGTAACACTGATGATCAAGAAACAGAATAGATATCGTGCAAGCCGGAAGGCGGGATCTAGAAGGTTGACAATTATTAAAAACATTTAACGAAAAGAGTGACTGGAGAAAGAAAACGAGATACTGCGTATTACTGCGCTAGACTAGGTACCTTGGGAGCAAGGAACAATCCGCTTGTGCTATCCTCTACCCGCTCCTATGCAATACTGCCACTGCTCATGCGAAGTCGTAAACTCATGGAACAAGGAAAGTAAACTCTCCAGAAAGTGGTATCCCCGCTCGCTTCCAAATGCAAACATGAATATCTACCTCAATGGTACAACTCTCCGCAGACTCAGACTCGGCAGAAAACAGAAGAGGACGCAGATACGGGTGGTTGAGCAAACACGGGGATGTCGACAGGTGCAATAGGTTCCACGGATTCACGGACTCCAGGCAAGAGGTCGCGGAACTAAGCAACTTCCACACTTATTGACGTTGTAGATGCAGTAGTTTTGATAGTTGCGGTCTTCGTGGACTCCTCCAGCAACGCGTTGGCATCCGCAATGACCTTGTAAAGTTCACTCTCAAACTTCTCCGGAGTATCGGGAAGAGCGCCACCGCCCGGCTAGAACGTCTCCTCCTCAGCGCCCTCAGTCTCCGGTGGGATCTCAAAGCCTTCTTCGGTGGAGTAGAGGATGTTTTGGATCTGCTTGAGCAGACCCTCGTCCTTTTCGAGCTCGGGGTCGGCCTCCATGGCTTGCTGAATCAGCAGCTCAATGTCACGGAGCTTGCTAAAGTAAAAGTCCCTTTCGCGCTCAAGGCCGGTGACCGTCTCCTTTAATTGTGTGTTCTCTTCGCGGAGAGCGGCGCTGGCAGCACCTCCTCCAGTGGCGAGCGGGGTACGGGTTCTCGGCGCGGCCGTGTTGCTCGCAGCCGGGGCTCTTCGGGCGGCAGTCGTGGATGCGCGAGGTGCAGGTGCGGCTCCCGTGGCTACACCTCCTTGGCCCTTGCGACGAGCGACGGGATCGTAGTCATGGCCGGGAAAGTGCTGATCCCAGTACTGCTTCACAAACTGGAGGAACTCGAGGTTGTCCTGCATCTTGCACTTGACCAGCGACTCGACGCGGATGGGCTTATCGATCTGGTGCTTGGCAAATGTGTCTGGCAATGTTAGATGCAGTTGACGGACATGTGAGGACTGCATACTCTGTAATACTTTAAAGTTCTGCAAGTACGCATACTCGGTGTTGGCGTTGAACTTTACTCGCGACATGGGAACATCGTCTGCACGCTGTTAGACTTAATGATGCTCTTACCGTAGAGACATGAGGGCCTTACAGAATATACTGTCAAACACCTGGCATAGTGCTGCTCTGTTTAACCATTAGCATGTCTTGTGCCTCGAGGCGGCTACCCCTCCCTATGAGGACGCGATGGATGCCGCATGTGTGACGTACCCGGTGCCGCATTGTTCGACTTTGGTAATGTTGAGCTGAAGCAGGTTGTTCAACCAGGCCACGAGCTCTTGTCTGCGCGGGACTTGTTGTCAGTACGTGTCGGCCAGACGATGTGTTGCCTAGGGGCATCCGCCGCGGCCTGAGCCCCCTTGGACCAGCGTACCTTGATTCTCCCATGGTGATATCTATGTACTGACGCCTAGCAAGTTGTTTCCGGGTGATCAGCGATGAACTAAGAGCATGCGACGTAAGGGGTGCGAGAATTGGTAGTAGAAAGCGGTGGACGTCGAGATTGCTGTTATTTGTTGATGCGCCTTCACTAGTCGGCGGGTTGACAATTTGGGCGCCGCTGCCCCACCAAGATTTTAGCTCCCATCAGTGCGCCAAAGTCACGTGCAGGGCATCTTCCTGGGGGCAGTCACCATGGACATGTCTGCACGACGGCAAGGAGATATGTGCAAATTCTCCGCAATATAAAACTTGCACGACGGACTTAGGAAGCTTATACCCAAGTATTTTCACCGTCCATTCGTATCGTCAACTTCCAGCATGCACGCTCCGTACGCAGATCATCCCCTTATTCCTTATACTTGCCCTACTTTGCAACTAGCTCCTCTCTCCATCATCTTTCCCACGTCTGACCTTCCTTGACTTCATAGAGGCCTTACAACTGCCGAGTACTATATATCCGCCACCTTGATGTCGCCTGCGTCATTCGGACGTACATCGTCTGTTGTGTCAGAGCTTCGGCTGAACCCCGTATACCAGTACTGATCGACGAACCAGACGAGCTCCCAAAACTTGTTGATATCTGGAGCACACGGCAAGATGGCGCGGTACAGTTGCTTGATCTTTGTGTTGTGGTTCCACATAGGCATGGGGATCGTCTGCGCCACCTGTTGGGGTAAGTGATTGTTGTGAGAGATGTGTAGATCGCAGCGGGACGTGATGGATGCACGATCTTCATCCTTGGATCTGATGTTTGCATCGTATTGAAGAGTGTTGTAGACGTAGCGACACGTCTGTAAGAGCTTCGTCTTGCTGCCAAATACCAACAGTTCTCAGATGCATGGCGGCCACATGTGCTGGATTCGTCTGCAGCCATTCGCAGCTGCTTCTTCGCCCTGTCGATTGCCAGATAGCCAGAATGACCCTCGGTTTCGGGATCGTATGCAATACCGCCGCAGTCATGGTCAGACTTGCTGCCCCCCACAAAGGTCACCCGTTGAAGCTTTCCCAGGAGCTTAGCGTGTCAGCAAAGTGCCTTGGTGACGTTGTCGTCTATGGACATGTAAGGAACGGTCGAGTTGGATACTGCGATGCGACAGGAACGGTGAGGGAAGTGAAGGACGGGTACCGGAACAAAACCGTACACGTAATACGCATACGAAAGGCCAATTCCGATTACTTTGCCGTGAACAAATGCCTTCTCGAGTGTTTCACAGCCACATCTTACTACGGCAGATTCATCCTAGCCCCGTATCGCATCACCTTGTTCTAAATATGAGCGACACACTCAATATACCAAAGTCACACGTAACTATCGTCTAGCGTTGTGCGCAGTCGAGTAACTGTGCCGGGCTATGTATATCCTAATGCATCAGGGCTAGATGCCGGATCGTCGCTCATAACACTATAGACGCTATGCTTTCCCCATGCGAACCGATATGCAAACGCGGGGTAGAGATATAAAAGTTCGCAACTGGTGGATATATGCGATCCTCTCAGGATGGTTCGGAAGGTCCGAGGCTCACGGCAGCACGACGGCTCTTGGCCTCGGGAAGGTTACCAAGACCGTTACAAATCATATGCTAGTTTTCGTCGACTCGTGTCTGACAGATAGGTCGGTCATCATTTGGTCGCGGATAGGCGGGCTAGTCAAACGAAGAACTCGTAAGGCAGATCTGGCATGACACGCATAAACAACCTGGCAGCAAGGAACAGGCCACTTCCGGTGGAAAGCGAAGAGTTGTGATTTGCGCCTGAGTCAGTCACAAACCGTTACAATTGGCTGTGCAATATGCTTTGTTGGAAACGGTTGACCGTATACGAACACCGAACCGGAGAATCGAAGGATACGGACGAAGCTGTCGGACTCTGATCAAGCAACTCTGCGTTAGCAGAGGATGAGAGAAAACTAGCTTCAATCTTACTGAACACTGCACCAATGTTACTGAACACAAAGAGGAGGAAATGGGATGACAGCGTAGTCGCACAGATGTAGTTCAATTTAGCTCAAGCCAGATAACCTGACTCTGCGTGGGCGCATGTTCTAGACTAACCAGTCGAGTTTGTTGTTTAATCTCAGCAGGCGATTTTAAAAAATATGACCCAAGGTGACCAAAGGCGACCCGATCGAATGATGCGAACTGTAATTGCAACGGGCCTTTGTCGGCCGTTGGGCCTTTAGCCTAGCGATGTATCCGGAAGGCGTATGCGCAATCAGATTTCGCTCGAGAAAACTGGTGCATAGAGACGAGATGCACAGGCTCGGGTCACTTGCGCAGTAATTGAGGCGCTGTTACTCTCGTGCCACACATGGGCGCGTTCAAGGACACTTCGGAAGCAGTGGAAGAGCGCAATGTCAGCACGTAACTGTAAGCGTGGAGAATCTGTTGGCACACGCAGGCCGAGTGTCTGCGGTAAAGTCGACGTCTGGGATATCGCAGACTAAAAGAAGAACCAATGGTTATTCAGATGAGGATACCCGTCCCAGTGACATGGTCGTCGAGGCCGCAGCCACCTGCGAGGCGCATAGCAACCACATGAGACTAGCAGAAAACAAAGACATCACCGCCAGTTCGGATAGCTAAGGAAGCAGGTAATACCGGATAACCCCCCGAAAGTGGCTTCAGCCAGAAGACAGCGCAGACCGAGGCTATCCTTGCCAGACGTGGTCGGGTTCTATACATGGCAAGGATCAAACCCGTATCTGCATAACCGTCACTTTGACTGATAATTGTGCTCAGGTTATTGGGCTGGCCGTCGTGGTTGCACCCGACGAGACTAAGGTTGTTATCGAAGAGTGAAGATGTGTTGTGTTAACTAACTAGGGTGCGGGGCGCGTCAACCTTCCCCATGAAACATGCCCACACTGGGCTGACGGATCCACGACACTATCCGTCGCCAAAAACCCGGACGGAGGAGCGAACCACCCTATTCAGGCCCTGCAAACGATCATCACAATAACTCCATGGTATCGTCCAAGAAATTCCCCATCTCCCGTTCCGTGGCTTTTGTCTCGAACTTTCCGGTTGTCATCAGCATTTGCGGCCTTGTGATTGGCTGGCTGAGCGCCAATGGCTTGTCGTCGAACTTAGCCACCACTACAACGCGTCTAGACCAAGCCGCTTCACTGATGCATGTCCGGCTTCTAGCGAGCATTACGGCAAGCCTGCCCATGTCTAGTCTTGGAAACAGCAGTGGTCAAGACCAGCTCGCGATCATGACGCGTACCTACCGTCTCTTCCGTCGCCGACAACTCTGAGGTTTGCACAGCCATCATCCACGGGTCTCCGCAAAGGAGCCGCATTCGGCGGAATCCCTCCAACCACGCAGCCGCAATACCATAGAGAAGCTCTCTATTGCAGGTGCCTCCGCTCTACCCCTACGTAAGCTAAGGAACAGCATCTGTCAGCATGTCTCCAGTGGCCTGGTTCCGGCTTGGGAGTGATTAACCAAGTCTTCCCATACATACATAAACTCTTTGTCCACGCCTACCAGGCATCAACAATCCACAAAGAACCTCGCCTTACATTCCTATCTTTGAGCACTTCTGGTATCCCATATTTCTTGGCAGTGTTTACAAACGCCTAGCAAGGGGATTCCTTCAGTGCAACGAGGCTTGACAACAGCCAGTCCACCGCCACCAACTTACGAGACACGCTCGAAAGAACAACAATGAAGGAGTTCAAGACTTCAGCCCTCAGCCTGTTGGCGTTGGGTAAGCCCCTGGTTGAAAATGCAGCAATACGGCCAGACTAACCCGATTCAGGTTACCAAGCCTCAGCCCAACTTGCCAGTCTGTGTCCCACCACGGGCGTCTGCTACAGACTCAATATTCCCCAAAGCACAGCCTCGTCTGGCACTGGAGACATCTTCTTCCAGATCACAGCACCGTCCTCCTATGAATGGGTTGCATTGGGCCAGGGTCAGGGCATGTCCCAGGCCAACATGTTCCTTGTCTACACTGCAGCAAATGGAAACAATGTGACCTTGTCGCCACGAACAGCCACTGGCCATGCCCCACCGCAATTGAACAGTGACACCAAGGTGGAACTGCTCGATGGCTCGGGTGTCTCCAACGGTATCATGACCGCCAACGTCAAGTGTAAGTGGTCGTTCCTCAGCCAAAAGAAATACTCGCTAACCCTCATAGGCTCGAATTGCAACAGCTGGAACGGTGGTACCATGGACTTTACAGGTGGCAGTGGCAACTGGATCTACGCTTACCACAGTTCCAACGGCCCAAAGAACACTGACGATACCAGCGCTCAGATTGGGATCCATTCAGGTCAGGCAACCTTCACCTGGGACTTTGCCAACGCCAAGGGAGGTTCTAGTGTGAACCCTCTTGTCAACGTGGCGGCGACTACTCCTGCTAATGGCAACTCTGGCGTAACCGGAGTTACCACAACTGACCAGGGCAGCCGAAGGAAGAAGCTCATCGCCCATGGTGTCCTCGCTTCTCTCGCCTTTGTCATCCTCTTCCCCTCTGGCGCCATTGCTATCCGCCTGGCTTCTTTCCCCGGTATTCTCTGGCTCCACGCTGGCTTCCAGGTTTTTGCCTACGTCGTCTACATTATTGGTTTCGGTCTTGGAATAAGCATGGCCTGCGAGAGTAGCCTTATTAGCCACCACCACGCCATCATTGGTATTATCCTGTTCGTATCCATCTTCTTCATGCCTGCGCTTGGTTGGATTCACCACGTCATGTTCAAGAAGGTTGGCTCGCGCACAATCTGGTCGCACGCTCACATCTGGCTTGGCCGCAGCACCATCGCCCTTGGTATCATCAACGGCGGACTTGGACTCAGGCTCGCCAACGGCAGGGGTAACAGTTCCAAGGGCGGCAGGATTGCATACGGTGTTGTTGCTGGTTTGATGAGTGCTGCATGGATTGGCGCCATGGTCCTTGGTGAGATGAGGCGCAAGAAGGGTGCTGCTGCGGCCGAGACACGTTCAAAGGCCATGGAGGAGAGGAGGGAGAGCGACCGCAGTGATGAGCACATTAGTAATTAGTAGAGTGGGCAACGAAGCTATTTGAGGGCATAAAAAGGAGGATACATGATGGGCATGGATAATGTTGGGTCGGGGAAGTGGAAACGATCAAGCATGTACTTACATGACACTGGTTGACTCTGCACACTCCCCTTTTCTTTTTGTCAGACTGATACACCATTTGCTTTCCCGCGAATACCACAATGCGATTTAACCTTCTAATCAACAAAGTTGCGACCTTTTGCATCTTTGATCTTTATTTCTTCATCAGTCCACCAAGTATCTTGCTTGCTGCAGTGCTAACCTTGAGCACATCTCGATACGTCAAACTGACCCTCGTGCCTCTCACGTTCCTCCCACCTTGTTGTAACAAAACCTCGCGATCCCCCAGCAAACTCCAATTCGCCACACTCTCCTCACCCAAACCTTCATCAATCTCAACAGACGAGATGCCATGCATCAGCTCTCGATACGCTCTTCCGGTTGTTATCAGCAACGATCTAGGTTCCTGGAATATTCTCATGGGCAAAGAATATTCTCCCTCATCTCCACCCCTCAAAGGTAAAACATCCAAGCACAACGCCGCTCCCAAACTCACCGTCGCAACCACATCTGCATACGCATCGCCATCCTCATGCGGCATGATGCCCTCACCAGCCCTATACTCATTGACCAGCACGTGATTAGGTTGCTGATGCGGCGTGTGTGCAAAGATGCTGTACTCCTCGAATCGCTTGACAATGGGATGCGTGATGTAATTTGGTAGCCGAGCTGCGAGGAGCGTATTTGATTTTGTGAGTGTTGAAGGTACGGCTTGCAGACGGCGGTGGGTGAGGTGTGTCCAGCGGTTTGCGGGTATCTAATTTGAAACTTAGTAGTGAGCATGATGAGATAGAGATGCGATAGGGAGTCAGTTGAGTGGGGAAAGCAGTGGGGGCTCACCTTTTGAAGTATGGAGGTTTCTTCCTCGACGCTGATGAAGTTGGGGATGTAGTAGAAATCCGGCGGTAGTCCAGCAATGCGGAACGCTTCTAGGCTTTTCTTCTCTGTGCTCATCTCTGAACTTAGCATTTTTTGGAGGGCTTCAAGAAGATGTTTGGCGTGAAGGTTTTGATGGGGTTGATACGCTGGTGTTGAGTTGCGAGTGAAGAGGGCCGTAAAGAAGAGTTGGGACACGTGATTGACCTGAAGCGAGCCGCGCGCTTACGTGCTCCAACAAACCATCTCGCGTGTTCCACTTTTCTCCACTTTGCATCTTGATCATTCAGTTGTAACTGTGTTGATGATATATATCCAATGAATTGTGTAGCTGCAAAATGTAGCCAAATTTCGGTAAAAGTAGTCACCTCGAACCTGTCTATACCAATTCCTTCTCGTTCAATTCAATGCACATCGCAGATGGCATGTCTCGGTCGCCGACCAATGCCATATACAGTAAAGTAGTCCATAAGCCTGGGACCACCCAAACAAAAACGACGCTGAAGAACCATGGAAAATCACTACATCTCACATGACAATACAAACACCAGGGCCACTTCGAGCACGTCGTCGACGACCGGTACCCGTCGCCACACCACCTTCTTCTTCATCAGCATGCATGAGCTGTGCCTCTCGTGCTCTTCTTCTCCTTCTCCTCGCACCCGCTCCACCAACGCCCGCCTCTTCGTTGAGCATCATCCAATCAGCCCACTTACGTTCCAAACGAGCAGCAGCAGCAAAATCTCCCTTCAAAACCCGCTTGGTATGCTCCTCAACAGTCGGCTGCCAGTTGTGAAAGCACTTGAGCTTGATGATTTCGCGTGGATACGTAGGGGTCTTGGATGCTGATTTGGATGATGGACGAGTAATCTCTGCGTTTCGGGAGAGGACCTCACGGACGCCAGTCCAGGTCACATTGGCGCAATCATAGGCTTCGATGCGGAGACCGATTTCAGGGCGCTCAGAGAGGGTCAATCCGCGAGCAGCTCGGTTGCGATTGCGTAGTCCAGACGCAGCCTCGGCGAGAACGAGATCGGAAACGCGCGTGTTGTCCATCTCCAGAGATGCAAGGCGTGAGCATACCTTGAGGACAGGCAGCATGCCTGCGTCACCCAAATGCTCGCAATAAGATATGCAGAGGTGTTTCAAGTGAGGCGCACATGGCGATTCAGCCAGTGTCTTCAAAACCTCATTCGACAAACTCTCAATCTCCTCAACATCCAAGTGGGTGAGAACGGGTAGGGTGGGCAGTAGGCTGATCAGAGAACTGTCGGTAAGGCCCCCGCACTTGGAAACCTGGAGGCCTTCTAGCAACGGAACATTGTGCACCAGAGTCTTGAGTCCGGCGTCAGTTATGCTGCGGCAGCGTGTGAGGTTCAAGTGCTTGAGCTTCCTAGGTGGAACAATCGGACGGTCAGTGAGGATATCAATCTCTTCATCAACACCTTCAATGAGAGCCGCCAGTGATTCGTCATTTAGACTGTCACAGTTTTTCAGATCAAGCCTCTCCAGAGTATTCCGCCTGAAAAGCGCAGTCATGAGCTCAACGTCGTCCCAGCCTCGTACTTCGCCAGCTCTAATGTCGCGCAGCTTCGGGCAGCCTTCAACAACCTTGGCAAGCCCGCGGTTGTCGATGTTGTTGCACCATGAAATGTTCAAAACCTCAACCCTTGGACAATGTGCGCCAAGAATCTTCATCGCTGCGTTGGTTGCGCCTGCGAGACCAGACAGGTTGACGTGAACCAGGCGTGTATTCTGTAGCAGGAAGCAGTGGATGGATGTCCGATCGATTCGACAGCCCTGGAGCGAAAAGTTTTCCAGATTCTGGCACGACTCAATAAAACCATTCTTGCCCCAGTGTTCTCTCAATTGTACGCAACCTCTAAGGTTCAAGTCTTTGACGAACGGGCCTGCCGACGTGATGATTTTGACCAAAGCGTCCGCCGAGATGTCGCGGTAGAACTTGTTCGTATCAAGATCGCTCCATAGCTGACCATCGAAGCACATGGCGTGCCACGACTTGGAAACACGCGAACAGCGAACAACCTGCTTTGGTTCGAGGTATCGCAGAACCTGCATGCGGATCTCGGTCGGCATGTCCTCCCAGAAGTTGAAGCTGGCGCGCTTCTGGACCTTTTGGACGGGGCGGGAGAAATAGTCGCTCTCAGCCTCGATGCCGTCTCTAGTAAAGGGCCGTCGCGCGGACGGGAGAGGAACAGAGGACGGGTACCCGGGCGTCTTCATCCGCAAGCGGGACCTTTCGTCCCAAAACGGAGTGCCTGGGGGGCTGTTGGCGACAGACGTAGGGGCCGTGGAGAAGCCATTGGATAACTCGGACGAGTACGAGCTGGCAAATGAGTTACCATATGGCGACCCAGGCGATGCCAGCGAGACGCAGGACATGGAAGCCTTTCCACTGCTCCTCAGGCTGTGTGCACGAGGTCTGCCCAGTCCCGCGAGGCTTTGTGATGAGGTCATCCGTTGAAGGCCCATCAGAAGACGCTGCCTCCCCTTCATTTTGGGCTGCTCAATCATGATTGCTTCCGATGGAGGAGTTCCCGGCGTGGGCTGCATCTCGCTGTGGTCAACGACGACGGAATCGATGGATAGTGGTTCCATGGTGGAGTTGAAGGATCGGACGCTCGGGGATTAACCGTTTGACGTGGGGAAGCAAGGGTCCAAGCAAATGGATGGACGAGCAAACAGTCACAAGCAAAGAGAAAAGTGACAGAAGAATGATGATACGGTCCCCGAGGACAAAAAGAGTGAATGTGAGCGAACTGGGGCGACCCGGTGGTTGGGTGCGCGGTTTTTGATCGCTGCTGGCGGCGCGGAAGGCGGAAGCTGGAAGGGGATCTAGAAGGCGGGGATGATGGCCCGTGTTATGCGACGAAGGACGACCATGAATAGCCTTTGGGATCAGTCAGAAGCTTCGGCGTCAGCGAACAAGTGCGGCGACCATTCCTAGGAGACTTTGGCTGCAAGGTACAACAAGCTTCATCAAGGTGACGCGGATATGCCAGCGACAAGGACAACAACAGCAACAGCGACGTGCAGCTACTTTGATGTGCACCGTCGTGGTGTCTTATCGTCGCTATCAGCCCAATGGGGAAGGCCCGATTACGCGGACGCCACGTGCGGCATCTCGGCGGTCATCAGTGCACCTCTGCTGGGAAACATTGGTCGCTTGACTGCTGAGACACGACCGCGTGAGCAGCTTGCATACTGAACCTCTCCCAGAGGCATAGCGCGGCCTGTCAGGACCGTCGTTGCAGTCTTTTTGCTACATGGTGAAGAGGGCGACAAGTCTTCAGCTCCGGCCGATTATCCATCTTGCAGAAGGGTTAATGCAGGGTCTGGACAGCGGCATATTCTTCGCGTCTAGACGGCCAGCACAAGCCGTGCAGCATCGGCTTCGTCCAATCCGGCCTGTCGTTACATGGTGCGAGGCTCCGCCACAGGAACATTTCGCCCCAAGCGCGAGGCAAATTATCCATGGGGCCACGCCTCAAGGACCGGCGAGCCGCCTCCAATGGCTGGCCTGGAGTCTCCGCGTCTCCGGATCGCGGGGAAAGTTGGGCGCACCACACCATGCATTTGTTGTCAGCGAGATGGTGTCGGGCACTGGTAACTGGTACTGATATCTGAATAGCAAACGAGAGGGCATGGCTTGGAGAGATAGGCGTTCCTGCGTGTGCCCACCAGACTCAAGTCGGCCAGTCAAAGTTGGGAGATTCTGGCATGTGAGAGTAGAGTGCATCCAACTATCATATTCTATCCACATGGTAATGGAACTGCAGACTGGCTCTGCACATTTTACGCCTTCAAGCTCTCCAAGAACTTGCCATGCGTCCCCCTCCAATTGTCCTCACACTTGCCCTTGACATGTGTTACCAACATTCTGTTCGCTGTAATCTCCACGTCCTCGACCAGACACCATTCCCCCTCTCCTTCGACCTCTGATGCACCTTCCATACCGTCTACCTTGACGCATCTCCAGCTAGTCTTCTGCACCAGTCCCAGTGGCGCCTTGATGACCCAGTTAACACCATCCTTGGTATCCGTCAGCTCCGCTTCGAAAGTGATTTGGGTGTTCCAGAGGCCGGCCGGCAGCGCTTTCAGGTTGTCAGTGACTTTGTAACGTTTCGCGTCCGGATTGGCAGGGTCGGCAGCAAGTTCTTCGTGCGATGTATATTCTGGGTCGAATTTGATAAGAAGCTCGTGGTTGTGGAGCCGGAGGATGGCTTCATCAAAAGTTATGGGGGGCGGGAGACGCGTTATGTGGCGCAGGGTTGCGGTGGATGCTTTGGGTTGTTAAAGAGAGCCTGTGAGATCAGCGTCATGAGATGGCTTACAAAACATGGCTCCGACGACTGGAAGGCTTCTATGTGATGTAAGCCTTGTCTAACACAGGAATTGTGCTGGTAGTGGCTATTTGACTGTTCTCCCTGGTGCAGATATGACTCGTATTAGTATCCTGAAGCCGGATGGTCCTACAAATAAGCACCGAAAGCTTGCAGCTCGCTAATGCAATCGACTCGGTCAAGGCGGCCATTCATACGCCATGTCGGAACGGATTGTTGATGCTATTAATGCTACTACAGTTTCATGCTTGGGAAGCGAACTGTCTCGACCACGACAACCATGTCGACTAGAATGTATAGCCTCAATTGAGTACGAGGTCTGTGCTCGGCTCGTGATTATGGCGCCGAAACACCAAAGAGTAGGAAGCGCGTCTTTTGGGTACATACCTACAGTTCAGATGCATCAAGCCTATGACATGACGAGGAGTGCGGAGAGAGATCCCGTCCGCGGGGGAGGCAGCGTGGCGTGGCACACGAACGCGTATCCTAGCTTGCCAGACACCACGTGCCAGCTTTCCCACCAAGATACCCCACAACACGACATTGTGCTTTTCCATGTTCTCGCCGTAGACCTACCACACATCCATTAGTCTTTGCAATGGACAAGTATATTACACAAAAGATGCCCACAGGGACGGTGATAGCGCAGACGGTGGGAATTACAACGAGCCTGTTTCTGCTGGGTACGTCGAATCCCGTATACATCTGGTGCTGTTTTGCATGACTGTGTAGTTGACATCTTCTCTAGGAGGTAATGCAGTTCTCTCGCTGGTCGCTATCCCTGCTGCTATGCAGGCGCCTGCAGCTCTCGCCGTAAAGCAATGGCATACCATCTTCACCCGCGGCGGCGCAATCGGTCGACCTCTCGCCCTCATATCTGCCATTGCGACCGGATATTTGGCATATAAGCGTATGTTACTGCTTAGTAAATCAAACAAACTATGCGCTTGTAAAATACTCACAAACCTCATAGAAGACCCCAAGTCTACGCCCTTTCGTCTCAACGTTGCCGCCACCATCCTACTCCCTAGCATCGTACCCTTTACCCTTCTCGTTCTCGGCCCCACAAATAACAAGCTCATCGCAAAGAAGGAAGAGTTTGCGGCAGCACATGCAAAGGGCAAGGCTATCAAGGCAAACACTGCCGATGGAGAGACAGTGCATGAGCTGATGGATAAATGGGCTACGCTGAATGTGGCGAGAGCAGTGCTGGTGGCTGCCGGGGCTCTGTGCACTGTGATCGCCGCGGTAAACAAGAGGGAAGTTGCGAAATTGGGAAGCATGTCGATGGCGAGTAGACTCGGGTGGTAGAGAAGCAGTGGAAGATGTAAGATGAAGATGAGAAGAAAGTCTAGAATTCTTATATAAGTAGGAGCAGCTACCTCGTGAACCATGGATAAAGCTCATAACCCGTAGATGAACGTGATTCTTTCGTCACCCTCTCTGCCGGATCGGCTGGCATCGTCAAGCCAATCAGCAAGCCAGCTCAGCTTTCCAGTGGACCGCGCCACATCGATGGCTTTCTTGGTCCATCGCCGTTGCTGCGGCAGTGGTCCTCTGCCTTCTAACCTCTCCAGCTCAACATCACCTTCACTCCAGTTGCGCAGCAGGCTCCTTCGTTGCTCATTCTCCGCCTGCAGTCGCCTATAGAAGAACACATAGCCCAAGGCCGCCAACGCCACACAAAGCAGCGTCCACCAAAACGGCACAATGTAGCCACTGTCTGCATATTCGGGTCGAAAGAGAAGCGCTGAGATGACGCCGGCTAGATTGCCCCAGCCGTTGATGCCAAGAAGCAATGCCCGCTTTCCAGGTGACGGCGTATTGCCAGAGATCCATGCTACAGTGAGCGGCGAAGCAACATATGTTCCGGATAAAAGGATGTTGAGGGCAATGTAGCGAGGTATGGCCCACGTTTCTGGTAGCAAAACGACAATGATTAGTCCTACAACCATGATCAGCAGGCCCAGCATCACCGGCTTGAGGCGTATGTGATGTTTGTCGCTGTAGGTAGCGCAGAAGAAGAGCGTGATAGCCCCACAGAGATGCGGCGGCGCGGTGAGGAGGTTGACGAGCGCAGGGTCCTTATTCTCCGTGAGAGGTGCCAGCACAAGCGGAAGAAAGACGGCAAATGCATAGACCGGCACGGCGGAGAGGATGTTGCAGGCGAGGATGTGCCAAATCTTGATGTTGAAGATTGCAGACAGTATATCGTGCGGGCTCAATCCCCGGTCGTTGACAAGCTGCTTTGCCGGCACCCCTGCCGCAGCTGTACGCTTCATGGGCTCCAAAAGGCCGCGAGACTCCTCATCGTGGGCTTCCTCGGTATGTACGTCTTCCTTGGCAGCTTCCCCGGGCGTATTCTGGAGGTCCCTGTCCTGCACAACACGCGCGGCAGCATACCGGCGTTCTTCCGGCGTCAGAAACCAGGCCGTCTCCGCGCTGTGTGGTAGCCAGAAGTATCCCAGTAAAGCCACCAAGCTGGTCAGAACTCCTTCCAGGATGAACAACACCTGCCACGGCATCCAGTTGGTATCCTTGTTCTCGTCATCCTTGAAATGGGAAAAGACAAGGTAGCTCACTAGGCCTCCCAGCGCACCACCGATAGCTGCCTGACCGTAGAAAACTGACATGCGTCTGCCGAATTCGAAGCGCGTGTAGAAGAGAGAGAGGTAGGTGACGGTCACGGGATAGAAGCCGGCTAGATAGGCGTCAGCTCCTGTTTTCTTAATCAAGAGATAGCATACCCTCCAGACAGCCGATGAGGATGCGCAGCGTGTATAGCTGCCACTTGTGCGTCACACAAGCGTGCAATGCTGTACATACTCCCCACAGCAGCATGCAGCTCGGTACCCAGGCAACCATGCCATATCTTCTGCCCAAGGCCGCACCGACGGGCTGCAAGGCGACGAAAAAGGCAAAGAAAAGGGCAACAGCAGTGTTCAGGGCGCTCTTATCGAGCCCAATGTCTTCCATGAAATGCGCCGACTCTGCATTTCCGATCTGCGCACGTCAGTCTGTGTTGGTATTCCGGCACTTGGTCCGAGCCTACATTGGACTTGTCCAGCGCATTGAACAGGAATAGGAGGGCGAGGAATGGAAGCAGTAGGCAGTCAAGCTTCAGGAGCGTTCTCCGATGCAGTCGCGAATCGACCGCGTGCGATTCTTCCAGCACTTCTGTCGGCATCGTGGGTGAAGTACGAGAAGAAGAGGATTCGGTCAGCTCGTACATGTGCTCACCCGCTACGGCCATATTATCGGGCGCCAAGAGAGAGGCCATGCGGATGCATCACAGGGCTGATTAGTATCGCATCGCATGACTTTTGTTTCAGACCGGGTACGAGGAGTAGCATCTCCATACTGCAATGTGCTATTCAGACCAGATGCGCAGTTTAACGTTGTCCTGGACCCTGATAAGAGATGACGTTATGACATGGATGGCCTAACCTGCTTTGTTTCGAAGCACCTCCGGCTAGCCTACCCGTGCAAATGCTTTAAAGCCATGGACTCGCCAGATAGACTTTCAAATCAATGTTACATTTCAGCCTTTCCGGGGTTGCTCCTCAGAAGTCGTTCGGGTGCGGTAGTTTTGGGACTGGTTGGGTCAATCGTGCCACGGTATCAGAGTCGCTACCATACTTTGAGCGCACAGTGAGTCACCAGCGAGTATGTCTTCCAAGCAGCGCGATCAAGGCACATGATGCTATTAATAGGATTTTTTTTTTTCGTATCAGTGAAATCTATGCAGGTTCGAGCTCGAGTCCCACTGTTATGATATGTTGTCCTGCTATGTACTTTGGTGGACGACTACGCAGCTGCTGCTCACATTTTGGCCTCAACCTCCTCCCTACTCCTCCTCGGCCTCGGCCTCAGCCCACACACCCCCAAACTTGTTGGTAGCCTTATAATAGAGCTTTGCCGTGGCTTTGCATAGCTGCCTCTTGAGCCACTTTTCCTTGGCGCACTGGTTGTACATGTCTTGTTTGAAGTTGCGATCGACCCTCGCTCTGTTGGCACTCGTGATGCGCTTTTGCTTTATGTAGTTCCAGTAGCCGAAGTCGTGGCGCCGACAGCTAGCTGTGACTGTGTATGGGTCAGATATGTAGGAGCTTGAAGGAAAGACAGCGTACAGTCAAAGCCCCACGGCTTGTCGGGGCTTAAGGTGCACGAATCGCTCGTCCAGTCTAATTCAGCAGGGCCCGTATGTGCGTTGCGGTATTCGATAAACTGTTCGAGGGGTATGTTGAAGAGGTAGTCGTCTGTGATATTCTCAAGCGAGCTCTGATGGTCGTCAAGTGCTATTGGGGCACATAGCGCAAGAGAGGCGAGGCCAACTACTGCGGTGATGATGGCGACTTTCATGGCGAAATGCTAGCTCGGACAATCCACATCAGTTAATCTGGCGGCGTACCTTGAGTAGATATAGCATAGTGCAAGCGTCTCCAACCTCTCCTCATCAGTACCAAGGCTGACACGATGGAGCTACTGGTAGGTGATTGGTGGGTCAGGTATCGTGATCTCCGGATCTACACCAATACGCGGCAATGAACAGGAATTTCTTGGTGCGGTAGTAGTATTTTTGGGTATTGGAATTGCGCAGCAGCCAAACTTACGGTCCTTCATCGGGTTCGCCAAGTATTGTCAGCATATGATGTACGCAAGCACCTTGATTCGCTTCACGAGGACATGGTAAGTCCGGACTTGTGCGCGGTTGGTTGGGGCTGTGCATTCGCCTGTGCGTGAGCAAAGGTGTTGCTGGAATTTGAAACTTAGGTACCATGTCCAATAACACGTGTCAAAGTTCAGCCGGGCCTTGATTGCTTGGGCGATTGTCGTATAGGTTGGCGGCGTGTGTAATTTCGGTAACCGATCTAGTCAGCACGTTGGTCATAATCTCATCCATGGATGTCAACTAAAGGCCCGTAAACAAGAACAAACAAAAATGAGCTCTGTCAGCACGTGAATAGGGGAGATATTCTTTGCTCAATGCCATTCAACTGTCTATAAATATAGTCCCACTACTTGACATGTCCACTCCTGCTCTTCTCTACTTCGAACCTCGTTTACAACTTGCTGATGAAGAGGCGGGCAGCGAACAGGCGCAGGCGCTGGGGCAGAATGTACTTTGAGAAGATGTAGATGAGGCCTGGGAGGAGGACAAAGGCGACGGTGGTCTCGTTGACGAAGAAGAAGGGGATGAGTTGGGGCATCGCCGACTTGAGGACCGTCTATCACTTGTATTAGTGTCTGTCTATTGCTGCCCTCAATTGCCTCTCTCACCATCTGCTGTGCGCCGACCTCGGGCTTCTTGTTTTGGTTCGCAATGAGGGCGGGGCGTGCCAGGACCGAGGGGCGGGCAGCCATAGGCGCGCGGAAAGCAGCGGCCCTCGCGAAGGGGCGGAGGAAACGGGCGTTCATGGTGGGCTATCTGGAGTTGTGCACGTCAGCTCGCTGCTGCGGGGGTCCAATTGGCGAAATGAAGCTTATAGGAGAGGAATTGACGCACTGGACGACGTGTACAGAGCCCGGGGAGATGAGCAGTGATGGTGTTGCGATCGCGGGAAGTTCGATGGTGTTGGTGCTGTCTTCCGCAAAAGCTCGCACAGTTGCTGGACGGAACATGCCGCGTCCGTGCATCGTGCTTGGCGGGACTTCTACATCACTACTACTACTATTACTACCGGGTCTATTCCAGCTCGAACTGATCTCGAAATGAGCATGCAGGCTATCCTTTTTCCTAAGGGAACTGTGTTAATGTGATACTTTGGTTGTAGTGGAACGATGCCAGGCTGCCTCGTTCGCTACCATGAAGCTGTAATCTAATGACTCTAATGACGATAACTCTGCTGCATTGCGCGAGCTCATTACCACTTCCATCACGTTTTGAATGAAGCCTTGGCTCAATCGGATCTCAATATTGGTTCTTAACTTAATAAGTGCTGCTTCCTTCCCCTCTCACCTCAACAACTAGCAACTATCACTAAACGCGACCATGACATTAAATAACCCCTCCCTCAACATTCCGCCTCATTTGCTACGTAGAATTACACGCCTCCATCGCTATCGACAAGCCAGGCACCCTCAGCACATCCGTCCCACGTCGACGACGACCATGCTCGCCACGTTCACTGAGATCGTCACCAACGCTTTGACTTCGATGCTTAGCAGGCTCGTTCTAACATCCATACAAGAGTACTTTAAACAACACTATGATCACTCAGACGACTGCCACCAACTACGTCTTGGCATCGAAGAAATTCGCCTGTAGGCTCGCCCTCATCGAGTACGCCATACCACTACCGTGCCTCATTAAGGAGATGACTTATCGCGTTTATACAGACTAGCACTCTATGGATTCAAGTGCAAACTACGAAACCAGTACGAGGACTGATGTTTTTGAATCGGAAGATTTGACTACACTTGGTCGTACTGGCTTGAGTGTGTGAATCTAAGGACAGGCGAAGAGTGGACGCAAGTAAATGGGAAAGAGTGCGGTGACAAGTGGGTGATATGAAATACCTACCAGCGAAATTGTGGGTAACCCCCTCTATTCTATCTCTAACAGATATGTCTGGCGCCTACAGTAGTTTTTGTATACTACGGTGTCAAGTATCTCATATTACCCAGGTGGTGAAAAGAAGCCAAAGAAAAAGAGAAAAAAAATCATGGACATGTATCATGTTATCGAAACATGACGCACACACCACAGTCTCTGTATAACCAGATTCCACAATTGTGGTGTGATTGAAAGCTCGCCTTGGCATCACCATCCTTTTTCTTGTACCAGTAGTGGAGAACCAAAGTCAGCTTGCCACGAAAAAAACCAACTGAGAGACAACTCTACCATAGCCGTTTTGTACTTGACTCGATTGTGTTGTGCTTGTCATCGTCCTGCCTACCTCGGGTGTCGTATGCTTATACGAACAGGCAATCGGGTCGGGTCGGGTCGGAGGATCTTCTTGACAGATGGCATACGACTTCTTATCTTAATGTAATTATTACTGTTCAAAATACAAAAGGAAACGTCGAGAGTCCGCGGCCGTCATTTGCGAAGACGGAGAGTGATGGGATGGCGCTAAGCCTTCTGCGAGTGCACTAGGAGATCCCACCTGTCTCCGCCGATGCATCTTCACTCCCCGCTCCCCGCTCAGGCATGTATCGCCAGCTAGTCGCCCAAATATGGCCTGGTTCAACAACAAGCTCACCGGAACCATTGCGAGCCAACGTCGAGACCTGCACCCACGTGTGCTGCAACACCCCCGCAATTGCACTTACCCCTCCTGATGCCATAGCTCTAACGATGCCGGGGTTCACGCGTCACTATATGTGTAGAGCGCGCCTTCGGCATGCTTCAGCTACTGCTCACACGTTCTTGCGCCTGTAGCTCTAATCTGACCATTATTTCGTCTGTTTTTGACGTGTCGTGAAGACATTCCCATCCTGATTACCACAATGTCCGACTGGTCTGACATTACCGCGGCTCTGAAAGGTAGCTTGGACAAGCTCTCCAAGCTCCTCCAATTCGACGAGCAATTGAAGGCTTTCACTGCGTCCAACGCCATCAAAGAAGACATCACGTTTGGCATCAAATCAAGTGGCTCCGACAGTACCCTCCTCATTACCGTCGCGAACGGCAGTGCGAAAGCCACGACGGGTTCCTCGAAAGATGCACTGTTTACGCTTTGTGCTTTGCCCGAACAATGGGAGCAACACTTTAAACAAGTCCCGGTAATGCCATACCAGAGCTACTGGGGCATGCTTGGTATGAACATCAAACAGAAAGGCGTCGAGAACACAGGCGACGAGACAGCGTTCGCGCAATGGACACATGTCTGGAGACGCGTTCTCGAGCTTGTCCACGACGCTCATTGTGGGCCGATAAAGGAAGACGAACAGCTCGAGCCTCAGTACGATTACCTCACTGGTAAATACACGTTCCTTGACGCTCCAGTATGGGGTCGATGCAAGATCTTCTACGAACACTCTGGCGAAGGCAAGCAGCCTATTATCTTCCTACATACGGCAGGAAGCGACAGCCGACAATATCATGGTGTGATGAACGACGCCAAAATGCGCAAGAAGTGCATCATGTATGCCTTCGACCTGCCTGGACATGGACGTAGCTTTCCCCCAAAGAACTACTTGCCTGGAGCGCACACAAATACCGAAGACAGCTATATAGGCATAATTGCGTCTTTCGTTAAGACGCTGGGTCTTAGGAGGCCCATCGTCTGTGGCGCGAGCATGGCTGGCCAAGTCTGCCTGGCAGCCGCCATCCGCCACAGGGAGATTGGAATTGGGGGCACAATTCCTTTGCAAGGGTATGTATAGGATCGCAATCAAATAATGTAGGCTGAGAAAATGCAGCTCGGAGTATCTGGACATGGAACGGCAATGGCACGATCGCTCCCCATTCGTCAACCAGTCCTTATTCAACCCAGAGTGGGTTTACGGAGTATGCATACATGAGCTCCAAGCATAGGGCATGGCTGATCCATACAGATGATGTCTCCCACTGCACCACAGGCGAACAAGCAGCTCCTATGGCACACATACAGCGCACAGGCATATGGCGTAAGAACCCATATTCGTTGTACCAACCCCGCTAACACGTATAGATATTCCACGGTGATCTAGACTTCTACTTTGGTGGATGGGACGGCCGCTCGCGCGTAGCTTCGATTGATACACAGAACTGCCCGGTGTACATGCTGACGGGCGAATATGACTGGTCGAATACGCCAGAGATGTCGCAAAAAACTGCGGACAAGATCCCCGGCGCGATACACAAGTCGATGCCGGACCTTGGCCACTTTCCCGCGACTGAAAACCCGGCCAAGTTCGTCCCGCACTTGATTGAGGCGATTGATCATATACAAAAGGTTAGGTCAGAAAACCTAAGCACGATGCGGTTGGGAAACGGCACGGACTAGCTGCAGCCTCAAGTTAGTTGGGTCCAGAGATGCAGGATACAAGTCATACCCGAATGTGTTCATTCCAACCCCATCTATATACATCCTCTCTTCTACATCATACAGTTGCTTGCGGCACAGTCTCCCCACTGTTCTTGTTCTTCCATGTACCAGCATAGTGATGCTGTACCAACTTGGGCAGCGTCTTGAGTTCGTCTCCCGGCTGATAAGAGTTTTGTGTTGTAGCAAACGAATAGCCAGGCATTATGAGTACATCCCCTAACGGGTTGGGCTGATAGAGTTTTCTAATCTCCTTTTCCCTAATTTCTCTGTTCAGCTGCCCTTTGAGGCTCTTCAAAATTCTATACGTCAGGCGCCTCGGACCAGAGAAGTCGACAACGTCGCCAATCATGTCCAGGGAGATCTCCTCTACTGGAACTTTGTGCTTTTCCATTACTTCTTCGATTGCAGTGACTTTGTTGGTCGCATCCCAACAAACGGAGCGTGCTTAACGAGCCGATGTCGACGACGCGTACGATACATATTTGAGAGTGGGGAGAATGCGGAAGACGAGTTGACAAGGCGCATCAGCATCAGCATCTAGAGGTACGGAAAGTATCAGGGGTAACGATATCTGACAGGAGAAGCAAGTGCCGATCAGTGGCTACTCTGCCGAAGTCACTCATTTACCATATACGGATTTTCGAAATAAGTTTTCTGCGCAGGTCATTACAGCCGAGTACGCGAACAAAATTCAACTCCAAGACTTCTTCGTACAGGGTATCATAATTACATTCCCAACTAGGCTTCCTACATGCCATCCTACGCCATAACACGACGCGATACATTCATGCCAGAACTCCAAACCCCAAATCTCAGCTCACCTGATCTTGTCAATCCTCTTCTTAGCAATCTTGATCTTACCATCCACCCTCTCTACATCCTCCTCGAACAAGCCCATCAGAGCGTTCTGCTCTACCAGCTCTGTATTGATTTGCACGCCCATCTCCTTCATGCGTCTCACGACGGTTGCCAAGTCGACCAGATCCTCATCTTGCTCGCGGATGATTTGCTGCTGTAGTTGTAAGACCCCATCATTATCGAGTTCCCGAGTTCTATCCGTTTCCTGAGCTGGAGCACCGAGAATACGGCGACCAGATGGTTTTGCCGAAGCAGCGCCTTTGAAGAGACCTGCTTTTTGGCTTTCAGTGACGGCGGCTGAAGAGGTTGATGGCGTTGCCGAGGATCCAGAGCCAGAGATTGCTGCTTTTACGGCCATGCTGTTAAGAACAGACTCTAGACCATCGCGTTCTTTGCGTAATCCGCTGATCATGTCTCGTCTCCTGCGAATCTCACCCTCACCAAGCTTCTCGCTTGACCAGTCATCGGTTTTGGCTCCACCGAGACGGGAGAGGCCTTCGTCTAGAGCGGAGATCAAGGTACCGGCTCTAACGAGACTCTTCTTTGCGTTCGCCGCAGCTTCGTGTTGCGCTGTGGCTGCTGTGGCTTGTTCCCGCTTGGTCAGCCAGCGCCGCGCATCTTGCAGGTTACTTTTCAGCTCTGAGTGCTTGTCCAGCCAATCCGCCGCATCCCTCACTCTGTCCCTGCCGAATTGCGACCCTGCTCCTTCTCTAGTTGCCTTCTTCCCGTTTGCGCCATTACTGTCTCCAATGCCTAGGAACGTCTTGTATGCTTTTGACACGCGCCAGCGCCCATCTTCCGAAGTTTCTATCGCGCGCAAGTAGGCTTCCAGACCTTGGCGGCGCTTCTCCACGGCTTCGGGGGAGCTGGCGGTGCTTCCTAAGCCGAGGAAACCGCCGAGCCACGACTTTGGAGGGAGGGGTGCAGGCGGGGCGGATTGGACTTCTGAACGGAGTGAGGCATCGAGAGCGGTAAAATCGGAGTAGCGCTTCAATACAGTGGTTGCGGCACGGGGGAAGGCGTGCTCGATCTTGACCGTGTATGACGTGTAGGGCTTGCCTGTCTCGGGCGTTTGCTCCTGGGTCGTCGGTATGGATATCTTGAGGGACGGCATTGTGGTGCCGATGTTGTGAAGAAGGCGGCGGTAAAGTAGGCACCCGGTGGTCGACAGATGGGTACCTAATGTGGTCGCGTGCACCCGGTTTGCGACGGCGGCGTCTTCCTTTCCCCAATCGTAAAGTTTAAAGCGCGCAACAGTACCTAACGATCGCGCATAACAACAGAGGCAGACGCGTGGAAGGAACAAAGGAAGAATTAAGGAAAGTCGAGCTATCCCGGCCAAGATGCAGGACCGGAAGCATGATTGACGTCGTTGGATGCAGCTGCGGCACGCTAACGCCACGTGCGTCAGTCCAAGTTCCACAGTTGAGCTCAACACCAAGACTCCATCGTGAACATGCCACTTGCATCAGAGAGGTGTTGGCGGAGAGACACTGATAATCCAAGACATCGCTGTTCATGCTTCTCAAACACTTCCCTTGCCAAAGTCATGCCGTACCCAAGAAACGTAAATGCATCTATGTAGCTGCCAACTGTTCGTCCCTCACTTTCATTTGGGAACTCCCATTCAACAGACCCTCCCATCTCACCAGCTCATGTCCCATTCTTTTCAGAGGCTTTATATGAGCAGCAGTCCTATCACTTCCTTTCCAAGTGCACGCTCCATACCCGTGAGATCCCCAAGTGAAGTACGATTCTAAACTATTCTCCTTTGGCTTTACTTCGCGCCGGCCACTGCTTTTGATAAAAGGTAAAGCAAATATACGACAATTGCTTTAAAACCCTTCCTCTAACACTTGCACATCAACCTTGACCCGCGATTCATCACACCAACCACTATGGAGCTTCTTGACATGCCACCAGAGATCTTCCAACGTGTCGTCAAGACGTACGTCAGGACAAATGGAGTCGTCGAGGCTTGGAAAATCAGGAAGACCTGCAGTAAGTATCGATAGGTCGCTTTATACGGGCACTTCCTGACTTGATCGCAGAGACATTTCGAGATTACGTTGAGTACGAGATCTTCTCCACGCCGAAGCTCAACGGCTACATCAAGGAAAAGGCCGGCCGCAATATCCTAAGGAATAACATTGCAAAATTTCTCTATCTCCGCAGCAACAAGCTCAACGGCTTCATCCGTGACTTGGTGCCCAACTTTATCCGAGACGTCATGGCGATAGCGGAGCCATGGGTCCGCGACGACAAGGCAAAAGCAGCTCTGAGGAAGGTGCTTTGCGAGCTTTACGTCAAGACCGACAGCAATGCATTTGCATGCATCGTGCAAGATATCCGACATGGGCGCCACCAGAATCACCTGCAAGGCTTTCAGGTTACCAAGGTCATCAATCTAGTCGCTGCAGCAGCCGCGGCGGGTAGCCCTGATTGGCTTCGGGACCTCGCAAACCATGACCACCAGGTACTATGGCTCCATTCTCCTACCTTTGGGTATCCAATCGTTGCTGCTGCATACGCTGGTCAGTTCAACGTCGTCAAGGCACTTGCAGAGCAAGCACTCACAGACCAAGGCCTAAGCACCACCACCTCAGCAACTGCCAAACATACTTCGTTCAGAGAAGCAATCTGCACAAGCATCAAAGTTGGGCATGACGAAATGGCCACGGTCCTCATTCAAAAGTACGGCGAAGCATTTGGTCCAGCTTCGGAAACATGCATGACGGAATGGCTGCAATGCTCTGTGTCCACTGGCAACAAAGTTATTACCCGCCTTCTTCAACGCATTCCCACTCATGCAGGGACGTACACCTTCTACACTGCGTTTGAGAACAGCTGTAGACTTAGAGATCCAGGCCTTATTCGCATCTTCTTTGAAGAGGGCCGCCTGGAAGTCAACGGCATCTCCTCCTACAGCTACCCCCTCACCGTAGCCTCCCAAATGTCGCATACGTCGACAGTTCCAGTTGAAGTGCTCCTCTCCCTGGGTGCAAATCCAGACGGGCCTACATATCGTGGGCACTTTAGACGTCCCCTGGAAGTGGCGCTGCAGACTGGGCGTGATAGAGTTGCCATTCTTCTTCTTGAAGCCGGCGCCAACATCCATCTCATTTCCAAATCATGTTGGAAGCCGTATATGAAGCAGTGGAGCGGCATGGAGGAGGTGACTGAGGCGCTGAATCGCTCGTTGAGAGAATCTCAGAAGCCGAGACCTCTGTGCGGCGAACTCTTTGTCTGTGGCAATACAGGAGGAGATGAGCAGTAGATAGGAAGTTTCTGAACGTTGCCGATGTATTTTCCTTCCACGGCATTTCGGTAGGCAGTATGCGAATCATACCCCCGGCTCAAGAGGCAAGTCGATGTATTCCTCTGGATAATCTGCTGCTCGGGCAGACTTGCCCCCGCTGAGGTGTGGCGTGCTTGCTAGGTAGCCTTTTTTTGGGGGAAATCTAGACTACATTTGGACTTTTCTTGGTGTACAGTAGCTGACTATCTCATTGGTTGGGCTGCCGTAGCGGCATGGCGTACTCCCAAAGCTTCGGCCCTGGGATCTTATATCTAGCAATCTTCCTATGTACATCCAACAATATACCCCCATCTGTCATGTCATACAGCTTGTTCCCTAGCATCCCATCCCCCAAACTCTTCATCGTGACGTTCCTTTGAGATACACGGAGATTCACACACTGTGGGTATGCCTGTGCACCGTCCAATCGCTGTGCGGTGTGTAATGCAATAATCTCGTGTCGCAATACGTAGTTTCCAGATTTGAGAACCGGCGGTATCATAGCGGTCCAGGTGAAGTTGTTTGCTATAAGTACATCTGTCGCCCAGGTACCGCCCAGGTTCAGTATCTTCCAGCCTGTGCTGTTTAACCAAGCTAGTTCATCAATTTTGACCCATTCAAGCTCGTCCTTTTGTGCATGTTCACAACTCCCATTACACGCGGCGAGATATGTGAGAACCGGCCCGACGTGTGATTTTGGCCATTCGTTCCAATGCAGGTTTAACGTGTCGCCTGCCGTGGTGTTGATATGAAGCGCGCCTGGCACAGCGTTGTAGTGGCATGTGATATTCGTCGTATTGAACTGCGAGGGTGGAACGTAGATGTTGCCTAGGTTTGCGGCGGACCAAGCTGCGAGTGGGGACGGTGGGATGAGTGATGACGATGACTCTGGATCCCAGCCTTCGTATACACCGCCGGAAGATGCCGTGATTCGAGAAACTCGGCCGTGTGCGGAGATGATATCCACCAGCCAAACCAGTACTGCAAAGGTCAACAGTTGCATTGTCAAGTGAGAATACCTTTGCGGCAATCAACTAGGGAGCGCGACGAAGACGTTGTAAACATTCTATCGCTTTTTAACAAGGCTTACGGGCCCGGTAATGCACTTTGAAGTTTTGGGTAACCATATGTTTCCAAGATATTACCCCAAATTTGACCGGGATGTATTCATCTCGGAGATCACATTTGATTGGCTGCTTTGAGCGACGTGCGTTAGACGTACATTATCATCATCATATCGGCATGAGCCCCCGTATGAGTGCCGTAAACTAGAAGGATTTTAGAAGATCGGTCAGCACTTGGGGAGTCTTGGAGGTTCGATATGGAAGCATCAGGTGATGCGGGGTTAGTTACCGCCGACATGGGGACGATGTCTACCCTTGTAATTCTTCCGTGGTCTTGTCGGTGCAGGTCCATGAAATTCCATCATCTCGTAGTCATCTTTTATCACATACCATGAATTGAGGAGTAGTAATAGCATTAGGCGTGCTGTATTCTACTGGAATGGTGGAAGCTGGGAGGACGGGAGTGCTCAGGTGATGTCGACATTGCCATCCGGGAATAGAAGATCGATCGGCTTGCGCCACACCTAGATTTGCAGCTAGTCCCTTTTGGCTACCCACGGAGAACACAAGCCGTGGATGCAATGCGGGGTACGTAGTAACCTACGAGCGTACCATGTACCGGTACGTCCGCTCATGTCGACTAAGTTCCAAACCATCTTAGCGGATCTCTAGCACACTCAACAGGCCGTAACGAGGTTATATGAGCAAGGTGGCCGTCGGAAAAATCTTGAGTAGAGTTTGACTACGGCTCATCATCGTTCGGTCTGTATATCACAGTGTGCCTGTCTACTCTTACCCTAACTTTTCTCACCACACTGTGAAACATCGTCTGACTTCATAGCCAAACAGGTAAGCAAAACTGTACTCAGAAGAGTGTCTATCCCCTACCAGAGCACTCAACTAACCCGTCACTTAGAATTGCCATGGTGACTTTTTCAGTCTTTGCTACAGCTGCCTTGGTAGCTGGTATAGTAGCCTTTAGCGAAGAGAGCCGGTGTGCGGTATCACCTAGCTTAGTACCTTCTTTTCCAACTACCGCTTGCTCAGAAGCCGCCTCGACATTGCACCTAAAGGATGGCCCGTACGACAACCATTTTTACTCAGACTACCACACCAGCGTCCATGTCATTGTTACCAGCCCTCTAGCGAACAGCAACCTCACTGCCATCACGCCACGCCTCCTCATCGCTTGGCCTGCTGGCAATAGCGGTGCTATGACGTTCTTTGCTCCAGAGAATGGCGAAGCCGGTTCTCTCAGTATGAAACTCGAGGGGGCAGATGACAATGGCCAAGTATTACAAGCGTTGAACGCAGCAGACCATGTCGGCATCTCTGGGAGAATCACCTTCAACAGTTCTGCTATACTGACTTTGCCAGTTCTGGGCAGTATTCGGAGTATCCGCGACTTGACCGAGGGCGGCAAGATCAGCCAAGACTTTCAAAACAGCTTCAAGTTCGATCTTCAAGACGGGAGAGCCTCGATCAATCGCACATGGTTTGACGGTGTGACGACAACGACGCTCAAATTTTCTCCGTTAAATGGCACCCAAGCTATAATTCTCAACCGCGATGCAGAATTTCCATTGACCTTTGGAGCCGGCACCTACAGCTTTGAAGCTTCCTTCAACTACCCGCAACTAGAGCAGCTCAGTCCTGTCAACGCGCTAGATAGTACAGCCTCCGAATTGATTCGTGAGAATCCAGACCAGACAACTTCACTGTCATTCCTCTCATACTCGGACAAGCTACTTGCCGGTACATGGCGCTTCTTGACCTACTTCGGCCGCGATAGCATGCTCACACTACTTTTGATGCAACCAGTGCTGAGCGAAGCTTCCATTGAGGCTGTCATTGGAGCTGTGGTTGAGCGAATCAACCGTACCGATGGAACGGTTTGCCATGAAGAAGTCTTGGGGGACTACTCCCATTGGCTGAACCTCAAGATCGGAATCAACTCTAGCGCACCATCGTGCGACTACAAGATGATCGACACCGACTTCTTCCTCCCCATCGCTATGAAGAGCTACTTTGTTGATACGGACTCGGGCAAGAATCGTTCGGGTATTTTCTTCAACAAGACTGCCACGTTTCTAATTGAGAACGACGGCCTCACGTATTCTCAGTTGGCCCAACTTACTGCCGAGAAAATCATGCGCAATGCTGCACCGTTTGCCAGGAGCCAGGTAGAGGAACATCTTATTCGTCTAAACGCTGACGAAGGGGTCGGCGAATGGCGTGATTCGTCCAACGGCCTCGGTGGCGGTCGAATCCCCTACGGTGTGAATACGGCACTTGTACCTGCAGGGCTGCGAGCCATTGCAAGCCTTAGCAGAGCTGGATTCTTTCCAGACCACCCAGACTGGAGCACGGTTGCTGACCAGTACGCGCAAATTTGGGAAGACGAGACGCTGCGCTTCTTTAAAATCACTGTGCCAGAAGCCCAAGCCAAGTCTCTGGTTCAGGACTACGTCTCCAGCTCCAACCTGGGCGTCCCGTCCCACATCGACAAGATCACCGGCGACGTTTCCTACTATGGTGTTGCCCTCAAAGGCACCCTTAACACGCCGATTGTTCCCGTCATGAACACTGACGACTGCTTCCGACACTTCCTGTTGAACACCACAAATGAGACTCAGCTTACCGCATACCTCAGCCAGACCGCAGATCATATCCTGCAGCCGTTTCCGGTCGGCCTTTTGAGCGATATTGGATTGTTCGTGGCTAACCCTGCATACTCTGGAAACTCGAGCCTCGCCGACAAATTCTCACAGGCTGACTACCATGGCACTGTAGTGTGGAGCTGGCAGCTTGCTATGATGGGTGCGGGACTGGCGCGTCAACTTGATCGCTGTAACTCAGACCATATCCCAGGTAAGTCATGTTTCAAAGTCTTTGCAGCGCTTTCTAAGACATTTGGATCAATAACTAACACATTCCAGAATTCTGCAAAGACGCCACAGTCCACAGTAAGATTGTCTCCGCGTATAATCAGCTGTGGTCTTCCATTGACGCCAACCGCGACCAATTGAGCCACGAAGTGTGGAGTTGGACCTACGACAACGGGTTCAAAACTACTCAGCTGGGTGACTTGACAGCGACCGAGAGCAACATCCGACAGCTTTGGAGCTTGACGTTCCTCGCTATCAAGAAGAAGGATTTTGGCTTGTGAACGATGAGACCATTTAGGTATCAGACACAGTGAATGTACAGATCATAACGTTAGTCATTGGGAGAAAACCCAGTGAATCGAGATAGATTACCCTCGAGTGATTGCGCCTGCGCAACCAGGTGCTCGGTGCACTGCCTTCCGAATACTTAAATCATCCTGTTCAATCTTTTCTTACCTAGTAAAAGTCTCAACTCTCAATCGGGACAACTATCAACTACTATCCACTGCTAAAGTCAATAACAACTCTTCACGGTATCTAAACAAGAAGACTCGAGCTCTTATATTCTGCAACCATGTCCACCGTTGTAGCAATCAACACAGAGGCGGAAATTCCAGACGAAGCCACGAACCTCTTGTCAAAATTCCTTGAAGTGCGCGACAACCAGATCGAGTCACACACTGTCAAGGTCACCGGCCTCCCTCAGAACCAGACTATTCGGAACTTGAACGAGCTGTGTGAGTCCTTTGACGACGCACACTTCCACTGGGAGCATTACAGTGCATTCATTGACGACTACCCTGAGCCGACCCGGATTCTAGAGTTCGATTCCCCAGAGCCTGGTATTGGTCTTGTGCGGGTTGCAGAGCCACACATGGCAGTAGATATCGTTTCGCAAACCGTGGGTACCTACTGGAAGAACGCGACCATCAATGCCAAGTGCGTCCCGGACGAGGATATGGACCAAATGGTTGTCAAGAAGCCTGATGGCGAGGCTAAAGACGTTGAGCTTTTCGTAACTGGTCTTTTGGCTAATACCTCCTCCATAGAGGTTCTCGGCTTCTTCAAGGACTATCCTATCCGCGACATCAACATGCCACCAGGTGGTAAACATTTCTGCTTCATCTTCGTCGCCCAGGATGATGTAGACAAGATTCTTGCGCGTTTTGCTAGAGGGGTTTGGTGCCAGAACCGTACCATCCGTGCTAGACTTTCGGAGAAGAAGAAGACCCATGCCGTCACGGAGAGCGTACTTCCTGCTGGAGAAGCCGTATCGCAGAAGCCTATGACGGAGCTCATGGTTTCCAACCTGCCATATGGGGTATCCGAGTCGAGTATTCGCATCGCTTTCCAAGGCTTCACGGTATGCAAGGTTGGACTCGAGAACATCTCTGCTTCCGTCGTTATCACGACGGATGAAGTGGGTCGGGCCTTGGAGACACTGCCTGGAAAGTGGGTGGGTAACCGGAGGATGAAAGTCAAAGTTCATTGTGACCGGGTTTGGTGGAGTTGTTGAATGCATATAGTTATGCGTCGGAGTGCGGGTTCACGTGACCCGGGGTTTCGGTCTGCATTGTATTTCGTAGACGATATTTCCGGATGTTGCATGTTTGTTGATGTTTTGAGAGCAGCTAGGCTGTGTCTTAGTCCTCTAAGGATAACTGTAGTAGCAATGCCCAAACACATTACATAAGTCTCATAAGCATAATTTGACACAAGCCTCTAAATTGAGTCCAGACGTCTTGGAAACGGCATGGACATGACTCTCACCCGAATGGCGAGTCGTGAAGAGGTTCGGGAATAATTGCCGTTGGAGAGGACAAGCACGCTAAAAATCTGGTGGTAACCGATACGGAAGGAAGATCGAGCAACCGAACTGCTTCCTGCCGTTCGTGCAGATCCCCTACTAAGCACGGGAAACACTTGGCTTTTCTTCCAACCCGGTGACACCTTGCTTCCCCACCCCGTTCTCAAAACATGCGTCTCGCATCGAGACTGAGACCCCGCATCTTCGTATCTTCGTCTCTTCGTACAAGAGACATGAGTCTCAATTTGTCCGATACATAAAATACCAAGATACGATGATGTCACGACTGACTCGGGTTCCGACGACTATGCTTCTTTCTCTCAGACACTTGGAGTCCCCGTGGACGCATGATTCACCATGCTTTTCCTGCTCCTTATCAAGTTTATGCTCTTGCGGTTCCACGGCATATTTGCAAAGCAGCTGCCTTTACCTGCGGATGCAGAGAGCCGTTAGGTGCAATGTGAAGATGTCCAGATTCTATATATCCGTCAAAGTATGCAGGGAGAAATATCAGATTGCGATGGCCTTGGCACGCCTTGTTCTACAGCATCAAGCTACTTTCCTTTTGCGTATTGCTTGAGCACGCCACGGTACCTACACAATTCCTGTCATGTTTCATTGATTTCGGTATGCGCCGAGAAGGTATCCAGCAAAGATACATCCTACGGTTAAATGAACTTGCTCGATATGCAAGGCGCAGATCGAGCGCCTCCACAAACTACCCCCGCACATCGTTGGAGATGCCTTGGCAAATCATGATCTCGTGAACAGTGTACAAGGCGTTTGGGCGAGACTAGATTAGCGACTAGTACATGTCACTAAGATACAAGTGCAGTTAAACAGCCACCTTATGATGTGTTGGGACTTGCGCGTTCCGGAATTGAGCCTCGGCTTGGCGGGCAGAGTACAAAGTGTTGAGTAGCCCGGAGAAGTAAATGCTAGGGTCGCTTGGTTCTTTTCCATCGGAGACTGTCATCATGTGCGCGATTCAACGGATATTGGTCATTTGGCTACTCGCACTGCTTCACGGCACTGTCGCGTCGCCCAGTTTCGAGCAAAAGTGCCTTGCCTTTAGACCCGATCAATGGACCATTGGAGCTAAGCTTGGCGTCCTCCAATACGTTGCTGCAGGTACAAATCTAACCTTTCCGGATAATGACGCAAGCTGTGCTCGTGCGAGTCAAAAGGTGTCGGTAGACCTCTGTCGCATAACGCTTGAGATCAAGACATCCAGGATATCAAACATATCGTTTGAGGCATGGTTTCCGGAGAATTGGTCGGGTCGCTTTCTGGCCACAGGGAACGGAGGTATTGATGGGTGTGAGTATTCAACTTTCGAACAACCGAGTGGAGGAATGGCTACTGACTGAAATAGGCATCAAGTACGAGGACCTTGCATATGGCGCCCTGAATGGCTTCGCTACGGTGGGCGCAAACAACGGACACAACGGCACAGGGGGGGCAGCCTTTCTTAATAACCCTCAGATGGTGGTTGACTTTGCCTATCGATCGTGAGCAGCATTTCCAAATCATTCGTCTTTCCATACTAACCACCACTGAGACTTCACAAGAGCGTGGAAACAGGCAAAGCCCTATCCCAACAGCTCTACCAATCAAACTATTCCAAATCATACTACCTGGGCTGTTCTTTAGGGGGACGTCAGGGCATCAGCAGCGCAGAAAAATTTCCCCAAGACTTCGACGGCATCGTTGTAGGCGCCCCGGGTGTTGATTTCAATAGCCTTTACGCCTGGCGCGCCCGCTTCTTCAGCATCACTGGTGCAAAAGGCAATCCAAACTTCATCCCTGCCACAGCATGGAGAGGCTGGATCCACGACGAAGTCCTGCGTCAATGCGACACCATCGACAAGGTCAAAGACGGCATAATCGAAGACCCAAGCCTCTGCAACTTTGATCCTTCAACCTTACTATGTGGCCATAACATAACAACCCAGTGTCTAAATCAGCAACAAGTTCAGCAACTGCAAACAATCTTCAGTCCTTATACGTACGAAAATGGCGACTTGATCTACCCAGCCATGCAACCCGGCAGCGAGATCCGCGCCGCAGACCGTCTCTACGACGGCACACCCTATGGGCCTTCAAACGACTGGTTCAAATACGTCGTCTACAACGATCCCTCCTGGAACGCGTCGACATTCGACCTCGACGACGTACGCGCAGCGCAAATGCTCAATCCAGGCGATATCCGCACATTCCCGTCTTTGCTGTCGGACTTCAGAGACCGCGGCGCCAAGCTACTCATGTATCATGGTCAGCAGGATAATCAGATTAGCTCGTTCAACACGCCTCGCTTCTACGAGCATTTGCGTGGTAATGCAAGTTATGCGGCTATGGATGAGTGGGCGCGCTTCTTCAGGATTTCGGGCATGTTTCACTGTAGCACGGGACCTGGCGCGTGGGTGCTGGGTCAAGGCGGGGAGGCGTCGCAGGCGGGGATTGCGTTTGACCCGCAGCACAATGTTCTCAGCGCCATGGTTAATTGGGTGGAGAAGGGTGTTGCGCCAGAGTACATAGAGGGGACAAAGTTTGTGAACGATACTGTGAGTGCGGGGGTGGATTTTACGAAGAGACACTGCAAGTATCCGGCCCGGAATGTGTTTATTGGTGGAGATGATAAGCTGCCCGGGAGCTGGGAGTGTCAAGTACCGAACATGACGGTGGCATCCAAGACAACGACAGCGACAATGTCTGGAGGAGCTCTATTATCGGCAGGTTGGAGCTTGCTTTCCTTCAACTTCTTACTAATATGCTTGTCGACAATGTTAGTCCTTATTTAACGAGTTCTTAATACCCCGAGTAATCAAGACCTTTTCTATTTACCCATCCAAGCAACATTTAAATGGTTTGTATGAAGATCAAATTGATTGGTCGTATGTTTTGATCTTGTTTAGATTTCGCAAATCCGCTCGCAGCTTCAGCCAGGGTACTCCACACATCTATAGGAAAACCTCTAGGTTGAACTCCAATGTACTAACGGGGTATCTGTGGTGATGTTAGTATGTTGACGAAAGAAGAAACCGGAAAACTTACGGCAACTCGAACTTTTGTAGCACACTTGGGTGGAGGATACCAAAGACACCGATGGTGTGGTTCTTACCGCCGAGGTTAAGCTTGATGGCTGCTGAGTGGCCGGCAAGGAAGGTGGGGTCTGCAATGGGTTAGTACATGTGCAACAATCTTGAGTATATCCTCTTACCATCAACCTCCTCTATCCAGTAACCCTGTAGCTGCTCGTTCTTCAGCCCATCTTCTCGGGTTAAGAAGGCCGACTGAAGCATGAGCATTAGCCTATCTAGCAGACCATGTACTTGCTCGAAGCCACTTGTCTTGCCCATGAATGCCGCTGCAAAGTGTCGCTCATTCCTGCTCTTCCTCTCCTGCTCCAAATCCACAAGTCCAACATCGCTAGCTTCGAAGATTTTCATCGGTACCGAGTGGTGCTTGTTGGAGTTAATGGTCTTGAGTAGACCAGGTAGTAGTGATGTCCGCACTAGCTGGTACTCTGCGGTCTTGGGGTTCGCTAGCTTGACCGCGGTCTTGCCATCGTCTTTTCGGTTCAGCCACTCAAAGTTCTCCTCGTGCGAACAAAGGATAAGAGGCAAAACTTCTGTCCACCCTGCAGACGCCGATTCTAACCGCACAATGTCGCTGAGCTTGTTTATGGGTAATGGAGCTGAGACAGCGGCAGTCTTATTTGGATAAACTCGCGGCAGCTTGTTAAAGCCGTATGCGATCGCGTAGTCCTCCATTATATCGGCTTGATGTAGAATGTCCGCTCGTGTGATGGGTACTGATACATCGAGAATGTTCTTGTCGGACTTTGAAGGCGAGACATCGTGACCCATGCGTGACAAGAGTTTTGAGATCTCTTCCGGCGACAAGTCCAGGCCAGTGACCTGGTTCAGGTAGTCAACCTCTGCCTGCATCTCCCGCGGCGACAGATCTGGTGACTCTCTTGACTCTCCGTTATGTGGGGAGATGATCTTGATGGGCTCTATGGAATCTGCGTAACCAGCGAACATGGCGACGAGCATGTGGTTGACAATCTCTACTTTGGTCTTGTCGGTGGCGGTGATTTCAATGAAAACATTTTTGGTGTCGAGCGTGATCTTGCTGTGGTTTCCATTGATAATGGGAGGTAGCGAGAGGACTGTTCGGTTTGCGTCGTAGATTACGGGGTATACTGGCGAGTCGCGGATGATGTGGAGGAAACGACCGAGGTGCTTGTCTTTCTACTTGGAGTTAGATATGAAATTCCAGAGATGGTCATATAGTACACACCTCATAAAACTCCATTAGCTCCTTGCCATTCATTTCCTTTTCCTGATTTAGCGGTACAAACTTGATCTGCTCTGGCGGCAGCGCCTCGTATGAGAAGGGGCCCTTGATTGCTGTCTGGAATTAGTACCCTTCAGCATCTTGTAATAATGCTACTCACTGTCCAAGTCGTGTGTTCCGATCGATACCAACGTTCTCTGACGCGCCAGGTTCGAGTGCAGCTTATCTTGCAGCGCGATGAAAGACTCGTATCGTTCTTTGGTGAATTTGATGCCTCGCAGTACGACACCTGAGCAGAGCTCTCGTATTTGCTTGGTCTAAAAAGGATCTAGTCAGTACCGATTTCTTTCATCCCGGCGACTGGCCTACCTCTGGCTTAATGTCCAGTACTTGCAACTCTCCGCTCGGAGGCGCAGTCACAGTCCATTTTGGCAGCTTCTGTTGCTCCAGGAAAACCTTCAGGTTCATGGCGATACCCTCGAAGCAGAGCATATCATATCGGTTCGCGGGGATCTCAATCTTGAGTTGTGGTGGTTGCGCCAGGTCTTCCGGCTTGGTGCTCTCGCTCGTGTCCTCGTCCAACTCGATTCCGAACTCGAAACATAGCTCGTCAAACTCTTGGGTGGTATACTCCCGGCCCAACTCTTTGTAGAGGGCCGCCTTGTCTACTCCTATGGTAGGCATTTCGGCGTGCGATCAATGTCTCTGGGACCTGGTAAACACGACCTTGTACGGATGGTGGGGTATTTGGAGGGGTAGTTGCGCTTCGGAGCGCGCTGTGCGCTGTTCTTCGTGTCCTGAATGCACAAAGTTTCCGTGGTAGGCGAGTCGGAAGCGTCAGAGGTCCACTCGGTGCTCAATTGTACAGCTGAGTAACATGTGTAGCGGCGTGAATTATTTGCTATGACTCCAAGCCTCCAGCAGGGACCGGGAGCCTGTCGGACCGGACTTGGCGCTAAGCCATGTTGAGACACTGTGCATGCGGGTCACACATAACTCACATGTAGCGAGCTTTGGATACCAATCTCACTTGTCTAGTTGCATGTCGAGCCTGCATGCGATATATGTATAAATTGTTTCGTATCTGAACTCTTATTGTCGAAAATGTCACTATATGCAACATGAACCCTCAGACGCCGTGAATGCCAATGCTAACACTCGGGATTCCCTAACCCTCATACCACAATCAGTCTCCCGGGATGCATCCTACCTGGTCGCCGTTCGCCGTGCTTTCCCAGCATAACAGGCCCAACATAAAGAATATTTCCCCCTTTGACAGCAAGAAGAGCATATCAGCATATCTTGGTCTTATGCCCAGCACACGACCTTGTGTATGAGATAAAGATACAATGTAGGCTGCCAGCAGACTGGGACTTCCGTAGCACTATACAGCACGGATTTCGCAGCAAACCTGTTGCGAACCTTTTAGAAATTGGAAGTTGGAGAAAAGTGTGTTTAATCCTTCCAGTCCCAAACTTGCTTCAGGAAGTGCGCCATGTTGACCTTCTTCGATTTCATCTCGACCATCCAAGGGTGTTCGAGCATCCGCCAGGGTGTGGCTCTTCGAGGACAGTCCTTTTCAAGACTACAGCATGTTAGCAGTGATAGTAATGCCTTTGAACCATGTACATACCAGCATTCGATAAAATATTTAAAATTCTCAGTCCACTTGATCCCGTTGTCGGGCTCGTCCTTGAGCTTAGGGATTGGCTGTCGGACAATATATGTGAGTAAATCAATCAGGCCAGCGCGAGGGTTCATCTCCGTTCCGTCGGCCGGGAAGGGGAATCGGTGTTGGGCGACTTCGAGTAACGTCACACCTAAGCTCCACACATCGCTGGTAATGGTATAGCTCTGTCCAGTGATGCGCTCGGGTGCCATGTAGTACGAAGTTCCAATGAAGGTGTTGGCGTCTCCCTTGGTACCGAATTCTCCCGAAACACCAAAATCGCATAGCTTGACTTGGCCGTTCCGACACAGCAGAATGTTGCTGGGCTTGATGTCTCGGTGGATAATGCGATGAGAGTGGAGGTATGTCAACCCATTGAGCACGCCCTCGGCAACCTTGCCAAGCACCTTCTCGCCTGTGCGGCCTCCAAGCTTCTTGACCTCGCGGTATACCGCATCTAGAGATCCGCCTTCGCAAAACTCCATGGCGATGCTGATAGTCCCTGTGCTGTCGTCCATGAAAGCACCATAGTAGCGACAGATGTGGTCACTGGCGCAGTTCTTGTTAAACGAAAGCTCTCGCACGATTTGCTTCTTGACATCGGGGTCTGGGTTTGTAGTGATGATCTGCAAGGGTTAGTCATGCTGATCGGGTAGGATCCGGGGGGGGTGGGGGGGACAGCTTACCTTGAGCGCAAATGTAGTCTTTCCGCCCTTTAATATACACTTTGTGACAGCACCGCCAGCGCCCTCGCCCAAGCTACCCTTCTCCTCTATCATGCCTCTCGCGCTCGCCGCCCTCCATGCTGCATCATCGAGATCGTCGACTTCTAGTGGACGTCCCTTCTCCACCGCCATTGCGTCTAGGTCGGGTAGCGGCTGGCTGCTGTTTGCCCTCTCCATTGAAGGCGCGCCTTCGCTTCCCTGTTGTGATATGGCCGAGATGGGGTCGGTAGCTTTCTGTAGGCCGGGAAAGCCGAGAGCTGCGTGGTAAGAGGACGCGGAGCCATTTGCTTGGACTTCACCAAAGCTGCCTGACCTAGAGTGTGCGCTCGCATCGCTCGAGCCAGATGCTGACAAGCCCGTCCCTATTTGCAGCGGCGGTAGCCCCCTCGGGTTTGGCCTGCCTTCGTGTGGTGCATTGTTGCTGCCCATGGGGGTAACGACGCTCAGCTTTGGTGGCTGGCGCGGTTGTGGTGCATTCAGAGTCGGTATGCCATCACTCGTCCCATTTGTGACAGGTCGTGCGTTCGGTGAGGGTGGTATGGAGAGACCGAGTTGTGGTGGACCTCTCCTCCCGGGGCGTGCACCAGGAATCGGCGGTCGAAGGAGGGGCGCGGGCGACGACATGTTTGGATGTGGTTGCGGCGACGATGTGTTTGTGAAGGGTTGCATCTACAGACTAGATGTGTCCGTCGCACGGAAGCTCTCTGCGACTCTGGCGGGGATGGAATTTGATGCAGCTGTATTGATGGAGAGTAGTGAGGGCAGGTAGGGGGTCTACTGGGGGCGCGGCAAAGCAATTGTCGGGGTCGAGCAGGAGTCACAAGCTCTCAGCTAGGCGTGGGTCGGGACGTCGGGAGGGGAAGTGGGTGGTGGTGTCGGTGGGTGAAGGTTGGGTGTCGTCGGTCCCAGCAAGGTGGGTCGCTGCCGTGAGCCGAACGAGTGTGCCGTGTGTTTGGGCAGTGCAAAGCTCGACGGAGCCGTGTGTTTTGGGTTTTGGGGGTGGGTGAAGATGGCGGCCGCGCGGGTTTAGGCACGACAAGTGACGTTGATGGCCACGAGTCACATGCAGGTGCAACTTGACAGGCGGCTGGCGCGACGGGTGCGGGAAAGGGCACTGTTACGAGGCCAAGAGAATTGCTGCGCAGAGCCGGCAGATGACGGGGCGGCGTTGGCAAAGGCACGAGGAAGAGGCGGCGGGTCGTTGGGTTTCAAGTTTCAAGAGTCGAGCGTGCTGGAGGGGCTCAAGACGGGTAACTTGGTTAGTGGAGAGCGAGTAGGCGCGTGCGCGTGAGGCTTGCCGACAAGGGGACTAGACGGCCATATCCAGGCACGCAGACGTCGTTTCGCCAACCGCCCAGAGGCTGTCTGGCTTTTATAACTGGCTCCGGATTCGACTTTGATTCATCTTGCACTCGCTGGGTAAAAAAAGACCGTCATTCGAGCTCTAGCGTCTATGCGCTGCGAGGAACTGACTTAGTGCGTCTACTGTACATAGTACATACATTGCCGCCGAGCTATGCCCAACTGCAGCAACGCCTCCTTTCGGTCAAGGACTGTCGAATTCATCCCTGTGCGCACGCGAGAGAACAAACCCCCCAAGCTCCTACATACACGTCTATCCAATTGAGCATCTCAATGCCTCTCCCGCACACATCCTGGCTGACGTTGGACGGCACCCCGGCCACCATGAGCAACGGGCTGCACGTTTCAGAGCTGAGCAGCTAAGTATGTATGTACGGTACTAAAACGTACCTACATACGTACTAGACGGCCCACCAACATCTCGATGCTTTCTTTCAGCCTGCATGTTGCGCCCAAAACAACAGCAAGAACAAGAACAAGCTTATGCACCCTCTGCCGCACCTTAGCTCTGCAGTACCCCAGCTTTCCCTTGACCCTGGCACCATGGCCATCTCATCCATCTTGCCATTTACAGAAAGACCCCATCTCAACATGAGTGCGGGCGCTTGTGTTGGCCATCGCCGCCAATGGGCCACCCGCCGATGCTTTGGTGCATGGAGCACTCGACGGCCCTGAACCGCCAGGGTGCAAGTGCCATGGCAGAGCCCCGCTGCAGCCAGAGCTATCAATAGCAACACCACCATTCCCTTTAACCACATGATAAGACTTCGTCATAATACGACGAACCACTCGGTCCTTTCAAGTAGACCGCCCGTGCGAGAGGTAAGAATAGACATTTCGATAAACTAAACAAAGACTGTTGCAGCATGTGCATCCTTTCACATCCACTACTACTCCGCTCATCTTCCCTGATTGATCAATGTACAGAACCTCTCCTGAATATACACCCATCCGCTGAACCCAACTGCATCTGCCCAACACTAAAAGAACACGCATTCAACCTTCTATCACGGCGGCATCATCCCCATCTCCCTGTGCACTGTCAAGGCTTTCCTTTGCTCTTTCCCTCGTCTTGTCATTTCGCATCTTCATCTCTTCCCTTTGTCTCTCCTTCACTTTCTTGGGTTTCTTAGCACTGACTGGTCCATCCGCACTTCTATCTTTCCACTGTTCACGTACCATCAGCCATACCCTTCTCCCAACTCCCCCGAGAATCTTACCATGCCACCATATCGGTAATGGGGATATTCATCTTGCATTCCTTTAGCATCTTCAATGCCTCCAGATACCGACTTCCAGCATGCACCGCGGCAGACGAAATGCCATTTCTGCGTGTCGTCGATCTGACATCGGACGAGCACTTCGCGTGGCTTCGAACATATTGTACACGACTTTGCCATTTCGGTGGATTTGTCGGGAGGTTGCGCAGTGTTGACGAGGTAAGTAGCTTGTCAAGCATGATACTAGTATCTGTCAGAGTGATGACATCATGGCAATTTTTGAACTTTGGGTGACAGCGCTAGCTCTAGTGTCTACCAGAGATGCAGAGAGTGCCATCATCTCTTGGCTGCCCAGGCACCGACGGTTTCACATGTCTAATTCGCGGCATTTCATATTTTCGCTCTTCTCGTCTCGCTCAAGATAACTCATCATGGCCCCAATGACCTTTTTTCATTCTTAATCGTCAGCCTTATGAACTATCCCCCCCACGTTTCCCCTCTGCCGCAATTATGCTCCGGGGATCGACGCGGGGATTGAGGTTTAGTGCTTCCATTACGTGCACCTGCATCTGAAACAAGGGTACGAACGGATCTTCTCTGATACCATCTAGATATTGGTACTTGCGAAAATCGACAAGTTCCAAGAGATCCGAAGCGACACTCGCGTATAGACAGCCCGCTGTCTCTGGCTATCACATCACATCACATCTCCCCATACTTTTCCACCCATATGTCACGCCATCTTTCGTCCAACAGCCATTCGGAATCCTCATCTCTCAGCACACCTTCGACACGGTGTCCGTTTCTCTCAAGAGCTTTACACCATCCCTCCCAAGCGCCACATCGCTTTGAGTACATACTAGGTGTCAAGCCATCATGATCACGATGATGTATATCCACGCCCGCCTTGATCAAAGCATTTGAAATCTCCGCAATGGCGTCTTGGTCGCCATCGCCATCGTCATGCACGACCACGCAGCAGCAGCGTTGGATTCTATTGCGTCCCAAACTGCCTAGTGCATTGATATAAACGGCATCTTGCGCGAAGAGCGGATTCATGAGTGTGGAAACCGAGTCCCAGTCCCATGGTTGGTCGTCGAGCACCAGTGAGTCGGGAACGAGCTTTTCTTTCTGCAGCCGCCGGATTTGCTGTGTGAGTAAGGAGCGGGGGCGCCTGCGGTAGTAGTCCCAAAGAAGCATGTTCATTGTTGTTTCGAATAAAAAGGATGATGTGTCGTACACTTTTTGGAGAACGTGGTCGACAGATGTCTCGAGCGCAATACGGTCGTAGTCTATCATTGAGCGCTTGAAAAGACCTGCTACTAGGCTGATATCATGCCTATTATGGGTTTAGTAGTGTTTCATGGAATATATATCTCAGTTGGCTTACTTTAGATTCGCGATACCGATGCCCTGGCTATCTAGGTAGTCAAATATATCCACTCGCGCATGCTCTGCAGCGTACTGAAGAGCGTTAGCCGGAACTTTACCCCAACTGCCCTCTCTATCACACTCACATATAAGCACAAGTTTCTCCCTTCTCGGTTGATATGGTATGGTGAAATGACGCCATTCCGTAGCGCGTCATCGATATCTTCAGCACTGCCATGAGCAAAAAGCTCGTAGTAATGAACCTCCGACTCAGCCAGAGTAAAGACATTGAGTTGCGCACTTAAATCTTGGACCTGACTGACCGAAGATTTCGCGTAGAAAGTGTACATGTATGGCGTGAATTGACTGGCCGATACCGCAGGTAAACGTAAAGCCAGCCTCGTCACTCGAGCGTTGGACTTTTGACTCGGTGGCTTTTTGAGGAATATATACGCGAAGGATTCCAAAAGCAGTATTGTGGGTATATGTTGGCTGATTGCTCGTTGACGGCTTGCTAGGGGGCATCTTTTCGTGCACATCCTCCACGGCCCAGTGTTTGCCTGCATCGGTTCTTGGGTCTCCTATCATACGCCGCGAGTTTTTTGACTGGATGGCGAACAATGTTCTCGGAGTAGTGCCATTGATCTAAAGAAGTAGCGGTAGATCGATGATGCCTTGCCGCCTCTTCTTGTGCTGCCGACGCCACGAGATTGTCGAATTCGAGTTGCAGCCAAGTAACCTGACGAGCTGAGAAACTTGCGTCGCCTTCAGAGAGTAGATGCCTAGATGCAGCTGCTAGTTGAGGCTTGAGTAATAGCAGGTAAGCCATAATCATGTCGCGGTGTTCACCGAAGAAGAAGATATTCTGATTGGAAGTTCGTTCAGCCAGGGGCATCCGGAGCCTCTCTAACTCAGCCGTAATAACATCCTCGATCTTAGCAGAAAGAAAATCTCGGGTCTTTTGATGTTCGTTGGAATTCTCCCGGTGCGCCGCGTTTAAGACCTTTGAGATCCTGCGTGTGTCCCTCTGGATGCTATTCGAGGTACGTGCCAGCTTTGCTTGACAATGTAACGCATTTTTTTGGTCCCTGCGAGTCGCCGACAGTAACTTGTGTTCTCTTTCATGTTTTTTCACTATTTCCTGATGTTGATCATCCGATCTCTGTCTGGAAGAGTATAAGTACGTGTCTTCTTGGTAGATCTCTAGTTCCATATATCAATTGTCCAACCACCACCAACCGGTGATTCCATCGATGGAGACGTACCTGCTAGCAACTTGCAAAGAATTTCCAAGGAGGCTCTTTGACCGCTCAAGGTTTTCAAAGGCTTTGTTGAGCTTGCGCTCATCCAGCACATACCTCACTCTACTCCAAGTATTGTTTCCTCCTCTGAATCTTGCACTCAATATTCGCAGGTTTTGCAATTCGCGATTCAAGCTCTTGAGTGCTGCTTCAAACAAGCCAACTGACTGTCCCGTCACGTCCGTCTGCTTTTGCTTGGCAATTTTATCTAGAAGCTGCTTTGCGGTCTCAGCGAGTATAGCAACCTCCTTGACAGTTGCGCATAACCGATTGATCTCCTCGGGTGCACCGGCGATGTTGCGTAAAAACCCATGAACTTCGCGACCTGTTCTTACTGCAACGTCAGCCGCACCAACAATTGCTAGGACTCCAGCGGCCAGTTCCAAGGTTCCCGACATGGCGGACAATGGCAGAGATAAAACAGACACACGCCACTAGGTATGCTTGAGGTTATAGAGGGATAGAAAGGAAGGCCCCTTGAAGGATCTTCCATATCGCTCGGATGGCGTCGCCAGTAGGTGCAACCCGTCTTTGATCTCAAGTTGGTTGTAGCTGATGCAGCCCACGCCCTGTGCAGCCAAGCCACATAGCGTAGCCTATCAATGCCAATCCGCCCCAGCCGTTTATCCCGAAGTGTCTGGGCGCGGAGTTGAAACCCCAAGTAACCCGAGAATAGAGCTAAGGCAGCACTTATTTAGAGTCTGGGAGGGCTTCAGGCAACCATGAAGTTTGGTACCTAACCTAAGTAAGACAAACGGCGGAATGATGTCTTAGAGCCCATGCAGGTGATCGAAGGGATATAATAGCGACGACACCTTTTACTGGTTGTGATGAATCGTGCTCACTCGAACACAAGTCGGACAAAAGTTGTTATCTGACTTCTTGTGGCATGGCCGTGGACAGGGGCCAACGGGGCCAACGGGGCTGAAGGCGAAATAAGGCAAAGGCATCAACAGCCACCAACGAAGGCCATCCCTAGCCTAGACGCGCCGATCTAACGGTCTTGGTCGAGTACCGATGTAGTGGAAACTTTTCCCAGAAATCTGAACTGTGTTGATCGATCTCGGCTGGCGGGTTTGACGAGGCTGGCAGGATTCCCAGCCGTGATGACATCGACACAACGCAGCAGCGAACTGGATTAGAAATCTCTCCTGTAGAGACACAAGTGAAATATTGTATGTAAATACTGTTCTGTTTTGTCACGGGTGGTAAAGAAAGTGGGGTTGGGAAAGATTGGCATGTCAGCCAGCCTTCAAGCTTCAACAAGCACGGCCCGCTCCGGACCCACCTTCCCGATATCCCTATTATATGTTCCCTCACTCGCGGCTGGGCTGTGGATAGCGCTGCATCACTTGCTTCAAGCTGCGAGATAGTAGAGATATGAACTAGGCTAAATTTACTATTGTGAACTTATCTGAGATAGAAAGTGCCTGTAAAAACAAAACAATGGGGGTATCCTCTTGCACGCGAACCCGCTACCCAAACGACTCAAGTTCAAATAACACCAAAAAGCTTTTGCCCATCAACAATGTCGATACCAGAAAGCAGCAAGTAACACTCAGCCCATATGGCTAACATCACCAAACCCCACCCTGCCCTTCCCGCCAAACCGTCCACCACCACGTCCCCCCAAACGTCCCGCAGCTCCAGTTGCGGCCACACTCCCACCAAATCCACCTTCTCGAAGTCTTCGTTCGAAGCTCGTTACGCCACCAATTGGCGCTGCTCCCAGGCTAGGGTCTAGGGTACTTCGAACTGGCGGTGCACTCATGCTACCCAGTGTGAGGCCCGCTCTCTCGCGTTCCAACCTCAAGGGTAACGGTCGTCGTACGGGACTCTGCACGCGTAGCTGCTTCTCCGGACTAGGGGGTAGCTCTGGGTGCTTGGCTCGAGCTACACTACGCTTTGATGGCGTCTTGAGATAGCCGGGTTTACTTGTTGGAGGAGGAGGCATGGGCGTTCCCGTCCAGAAGGTTGATTGGGCGGCGTCGAAGAAATCAATATCGGATTCTTCATCTTCAGCAATAGTCGCTGGCTGCGGTCGAAACGTGGATTGTGACTGACCAAATGTAGTTGAGCGACGGAGAATGGAACCTGGTGGTCGGGCTGACGATGAAAGCGGGGGACGAGAGTATACATTAGGCGTAAAGCTCGGGTACCGCTTGGGTTGTTCTGGGGTAATCGATAGGGAGAGATCGAGGTCGTTGTTCAGACCTAGTGCTGTTTCGTCAAACGCAGACCAGCCTTCCAGACGCTGCGTTTCTTCATTGGGCTGGTCTAGGCCACCTTGTTCACCTTTGTCGTTGTCAAGGTGATCATCCAAGCCTGCGCGATTGTCGCCATCGTTGTCATTACCATGGTCATCATCACGGCGCCTCCTTCGCCTAGGTGTTGGACTTGCAGAACGTTCTGCGAGCCGTTCATTGGCCTTCTCTAGCCAGAAGCGTACCATGGCCCTAACATGCTTCTCAAAGTTCCTATCGAACAAGGCTCTTGCATTATCTTCTTGTCGGTGAATGTTCCATAGTCGCCAGCCCATCTTCTTGAGAGCGCCTGTAGCGGCAAGCTCGGTGCTTTCTTGTCGGAGTGCTACAGCCTGAGCGTCCATAGTTTGAAGCGTGTTCATGCGCTCTGACCAATGCGTGAGGTAGCGGGTAGATACTTTGAACGCGTGCAGGTTGGCAGCCTGAGCGTCCTGCTGGCGTAGTACAAGCGTGCGGTCATGCCATTGATGTACGATTGCAGCACTGTTTTGCAAAGTGCGATTGTCGCGCATGTCATTCGCTCTCTGTGTGAGCGCTACAACATGATTCGCATTGCTTCTCCAATATTCGAACGCTTTTCGCACAAGGTTCGTCTTGACCGTTCTACGGACTTGCGAGTAGGCGTCACGCCTGCGGTTGCGGCGTGCATGCTGTGTAGCTTCGCTCCATGTCTTTAGCGTATGCTTGCCGAGGACGTAGAAGCGTGCGTCTGCCGACCACTTGCTCAGCTGCTGGAAGTGCTGTTGCCTCTCTTTGAGCTTGTCGAATATTCTTTGCTTTAGCTTCTGCTGATATTCTGCCACTATCGCAAACTCTTCTGCTCTTTTCTCTGTAGTGATGGCCTCCATCTTACGCAGGCAGGTCCGCAACAATTGATTTCGCTTGAACTGCGCAAACCGTCGTTCTGCCGCATCCAGAGTGTTCGCGCGCTGGTTCGTCCTGGTAATCCAAGTCAAGAAAACGGATTCTTTGAGCTGCCGGTTGTGTACGCGTTGGAAGAGAGACACTCTAGATGCCAGTGTCCACTTGTAGAGCGACTCTACAATCAGACGGTCGTTGATTCGGTCTTGCAGAGCCTTTATGCGCAGTCTATCGTTCCAGGCAGTATACGCGTTTCGTAGGACGCGCATTCGGTCGACATTGCGTGCTTGGCGTGATAGCTGGGCATCTGTACACCAATCTTGGAAAGCCGTACTCAGTACACGACGATCGGTGCGCGCCCGGTATTGTCGAAGCAGCGGCTCGAGTCGTGCCTGCTTCTGTATTACGTGGAAAGCTGTGCGAAGTACGCTGTTCTGCTGGAAGCCATTTGCTTGTGATTGCATGGTCTGGACAGCTGCGGTTCTCTGTCGCCATGTCTGGAAAGTCTTCCGCAAGACCGTAGCATCCCATCGATCACTAGCCCAAACATCCCGTTCTCTGAGGGTTTCTGTCGTTGTGTGCCACTTCTGCAGAGAGGTCCTGACCACTCGTTTGTCATGCCAGTTTGATGCTCCCCTTTCCAGGTACGCATCGTTTAATGCCTTCCACGACCGATTGACAAGTTTGTCTTCATAGTATTCGCCAGCGAACTGATCTCTGTCCCTCACTTCAGCCGTACGTGAACGCCACCTGGAGAGGAATTTTGCGAGGGCAAAGTGCTGGATCTTGAGCTCATTGACCGCCGTGATGTCGCGCCAGCCGTTGAAGAATCGTGTACGTAGGATATGGCGCCGCGCGACTGACGTCCGTTGAACCTCATCCTCGGCGCACTTTGCCCAGTGCGTGAAGGCTTTGGTGAGCAGAAAGAGACTCCGGGCCTTGTCGGCTCTAGTCTCCAGCCGGTCGAAGAAGCGATTTGTCTCTCGAGCAGATCGCCTCATGAGGGCAGTATCACGTAGCTGCACGATAGAAGCCCTAAGCAACACATGGCGATCAAAAGCAATGGCGGCCCGCTCCATGTCGTTGCGCATGTTCAAACGCGCCTGTGTGCGGTCGCGCCATATTCGAATACACTCCCTTGTCACTCGATGTATCCGTTGTTCTTCAAAGGTCTCGGCATCGTCCATCAACCGCGTGTCAGAAAGTCGAAAGGGCTCGGGAGCAAAGGGTTGCTGCTGGCGCGGTGACTCGTAACGATCATCAGGGATGGGCGCGTTGACACCAGGTATCTGGATACTAGAGATGTCGAAGCTGGCCGTGCGGTCGGTCAAGTCACTCTCGTCTGCGTCGTGGTTTTCAATCTTGCGCGTCTCTACTGGTCCACCTCTTCTTATCTGCAGACTGCCGCGACTGGATACAGAAACGCTGCGCTTGTGAGCCGGGGGTTGATGCGCGGAGATTGAGCGGCGAGGCACGTTGCCGTTTACTTTGGCGCGCACGGGAAGCTGCGCTGGCTGGGAGGAATGCGCCTCTGTATCCGACCTCGAGCGTCGCTGGCGGGCTCTGTCGCCATAACCATCTGGGACACCTTGCTGTGATGCTCTCCTTGGGCGCACGGCTAGATCCCCATATTCGACTCCGGCGACCTTATCTGCGGTCCCGTCAAGAAACGAGTCGAAACTTCCGGTTCGCCCCAAGGTCGGCTGCGCTTGGTTGCGGGTCTGGTCTACATTAGACGCTACTTGAATCTCCTCGGTGCCTCGCTCGATATCAAAGCCAAAAAACTCTTTCATCACGCGCTGGAAGCGGTAGAACAAGTCCTCGCCCTCTCGTCCATGCTCCTGCATGTGGGATAGGAAGCGGTGGAGGACGGCATCATCGCTAGGCAGCTGATGTTTCGACTCTAGAACATTGTTGTAGGCATTGAAGAGGGCGCGCGAGGGGTTATCCGTCGAGTTCTGCGCCAAAGACACGATTTCGTAGAGCGTCTCAATAGCTGTAGCAGCATTAGTCTTGAACAGAATTGAATAAAGAGAATAGCGGCATTACCTCCAGTAGTCAAGTCGTCACTGGTCAGATCCGTCGGTCTATATCCATTTTGGCTCATGGAGGATAGCATTCGTGCACGCGACTCGGTCGTCTCCGGCGCGTTCGCGACAACATGGAAGTAGCTGTTGAGCCCGGGGATTCTGCAAACTACCAAAAAGCGGCATGCGGGACGATCGCGGCAAAGAGGAAAAGTGCGCGCAACTGCTAAGCATTACAAAATAGTATGGATGGCTGCGTGGTCTAGGGGAACCGTTGCCCGCCGTGAGAGCGTCGCGCTTTGTTGTTCGGGTGGTTGGTCGCCCATTCACGCCTTGGGAAACGCCAAGGCGTTAGTGCTGCGGACCCATCGTTGACCTCATCGAGGAACTACAATCGTATAGCATTACACAATCCAAAACATCAAGCGTTTGCCCCAACTTGAGTTTTGCAAGCAGTCCCGAGCCTAAAACAGGAGCTTGACGTTTCCACAATGCCTGGTCGTACCCGTCCCATCGACAAGCTCGCCACAGCAGCAGCAAAATGCTCGACAGAAGTACGCACGTCACTCTGTCATATTATTTTGTATCTAACACGTGTCAGAGCTCACTTTACGGGAAATGCATCTTTGCCGACTACAACAACGTCCGCAAAGACATGTGCACCAACGAATTCATGAAACTAAAAGAATGTTATCTGGTGGGTTCTTCTTCCCGTCGACAATACATAGGTTCTAACATCGCCACTTAGAGGGCGTATAAACAGCGATAGTGTTTGTCTACATGAAATGAGAATCGAACTGTTGTTTTACGACTCATGTGTTGCATCTATAATCCCTATACTTCACGTCGTTTAGAACGTTACGAAAATATCCTTTTGTCAGGACCTATCTACTACCAAGCCGGCCTCATAGCTTGATCAGCCGAAGCATAAAGGTCGCCTTATGAAGCTCTTGCTCCTCTTCAGCAATCACCTTCTCATTGCTGTTCTCCGGTATCTTGCCTTCGACCTCCGTAATCACATGCTTGTCTACGTTGCGCCGCAGTGCCTTTTCAAACAACGGTCCTTGGTTCTCAAATGCCTTCTCCAAGCCCACGTTCTCCGGGTCGCTCAGCACTCGGTACTCCATGCCTACATCATCAGTCGGCACCAGCCCAGCCTTCTTCCTCAAGTCTTGCACACGACGGATAACCTCTCGCGCAAGACCTTCCTGCTCAAGCTCGGGATATGAGGCGACATCAAGGATGATCAGAACATCGTTGTCGGTGTTGAACTCCTGGTCCTTGTTGCCAGAATCCTTGGCAAGACCACGCTTGACCATGAGATCTTCAGCCTCAAGTTTGATGCCATCTACAACGATCTCGCCACTCTTGAGGTAGTCCTTGATCTCCTGACTCGTGAGGTTTGGCAGCGCCTTCTTGACTTTAATAGCGTCCTTCTTGAGCTTCTTGCCAAGTACTGAGAAGTCTGCCGATGCCGAGTATTGGACGTTGTACTTCTCCTCGTCGCTTGACAGCACTATATCCCGAACATTTAGCTCTTCCAGGATGTAGTTCTCTAGCGACTTAATGTCGTCGAGATATTGTTGTTCAGGATGGATGACCACTAGCGTCTTCAGAGGAATCTTCAATCCCTTGTTGGCACGGTCCCTGCAGATACGGCCAAGCTCAATGACGGATTGCATGCGCTTGACTTGACGTTCAACGGCCTCGTCAAACAGCTCCTCGCGCACTTCTGGGAAAGGTAGGAAGTGTATACTCCGGTTGTCCTCTGCGTGTAGTTCCTTGGGGATGTGAGGCAATAGCCGTAGGTAGATGTTGTCGGTGATGAATGGTGTGAAGGGCGCGAGACCGCGGCAGAGTGTGTAGAGAACTTCGAAGAGAGTGTTGAGCGCATGTTTGGTGTCCTCCAGACCATGCTCACCCTTTAATCGACGGCGGTTGAAGCGGATGTACCAGTTCGTTGTGTTGTCAATGAGCTCAAGTAGTCGAGGAACCACAGTGTATAGCCTGTAAGCCGCCATCTCCTCATTCACAAACTTCAACAGCGACTGGCAGGAGGCCAGAATCCACCTATCAAGGACATTGACGTTCGTCTTTCCAGCCGCTGGGTCAAACACAAAGTCAAGGTCAGCGACCTTCTTCAGCAGTGTCACCTGCTGCTCAAAGAACTGGTAACTATTCCAGAGAGGTAGCAGGACCTTGGAGACAATCTCCTTAACACCTGCCTCCTTGAATCGAAGTGTTTCGGCACGAACGACGGGCGAGTTGATGAGATATAACCGCAGCGCGTCAGAGCCGTAGCTGTTCATAATCAGGGTAGGGTCTGGGTAGTTCTTGAGACGCTTCGACATCTTCTTGCCATCCTCTGCAAGCACGATGCCGTTGACGACACAGTTCTTGAAAGGTAGTTTACCGAAAAGATGTGTTCCGAGCACTGTAAGGGTGTAGAACCAACCACGAGTTTGGTCTAGACCCTCAGCAATGAAGTCACCAGGGAAGGACTTCTCAAACTGCTCCACATTCTCAAACGGGTAGTGAGCACTAGCGTACGGCATAGAGCCTGATTCAAACCAGCAGTCAAAGACTTCGTTTGTTCTCCGCAAAACTCCCTTGCCGTCTTTGCTAGGAATGGTGATGTGGTCGATCTTGTCGCGGTGAATGTCTGTGAGCTCGCCCTCGTACCCACTAAGCTTCCTCAGCTCCTCCACGCTCCCAATGCATACAACCTCCTTTCCATCATCACTGACCCAGATAGGAAGTGGAGTGCCCCAGAAACGGTTTCTTGACACAGCCCAGTCGGGCGAGTTTGTAATCCAGTTGGCAAAGCGCTTCTCCTTGACGAAAGAAGGTACCCAGTGCGAGCCCGCAATGTTTTCCAGCATTTGTGGGACAATGTCCTGGATCTTGATGAACCATGAGGGAACTGTGCGGTAAATCAAGGGAGTGTCGGAGCGCCAGCAGAAGGGGTAGCTATGAAGTAGCTGCGAATCGACAATCAAGCGTCCGGTTCCCTTGAGGTGCTTGATGATGCCCTTGTCTGCTGCCTTGACATGCTGGCCCTCAAAGTCACGAACAACGGCAGTGAAGCGACCTTGGTCGTCCACCGGGTTTGGTGGTGTTCGGGTGTCTGAAATGACGCCGTGTGCAAGAGCGACGCGATAATCGTCCTCTCCGTATGCAGGCGCCTGATGGACAATACCAACACCGCCATCGGCTGTGACATAGGTATCGTTCAGGACCTTGAAGCCGTAGTCCTTGAACTCATCGTAGAGGTAGTCGAAGAGGGGCTCGTACTTCCAGCCCAACATATCCTTGCCCTTTATCTTCTCCACAATCTTGAATTTGGCCTTCTTCGGATCCTTGTAGAGCGTCTTCATGAGGGATTCGAGCAGAATGTAGTGCTTGCCGGAGGCTTCGTCGAGGATCTTGACGTATTCGAAATCGGGATGTGCGCAAAGGCCGGTGTTCGATGGCAGTGTCCATGGTGTAGTGGTCCTGGCTTCAGGTCAGCGCATGTCTGTGGTTGGTGCAGTAGCAGTGTGAATCAACTTACCATGCCAACAGGCACGTGTTCGGGTCCTCCACAAGCGGGAATGTGACTACAACTGCCGGGTCTTGGACGTCCTTGTAGTTTTGCGAGGCCTCGAAGTTGCTAAGAGGTGTGGCCAATGCTGTACTGTAGGGCATGACCTTGAAACCGCGATACACGGCGCCCTTGTCAAATAGGCGCTTGAAGACCCACCACTCTGTCTCCATGAAACTAGTATCCATAGTCTTGTAGTCATTGTCAAAATCGATCCAGCGGCCTAGGCGATCAATGGTCGCCCTCCATTCGGTCGCATATCGCATGACGATTGCCCGGCACTTCTCGTTGTACTTGGCGATTCCGATCTCACGCACAGCATCCCGTCCTGACATGCCCAGCTCCTTGTCAATCTCGTACTCGATGGGCACGCCATGAGTATCCCAACCGAACCGACGCTCGACGTAGCGGCCCTTCATAGACCAGTACCGCGGAATAATGTCCTTGATGGTGGACGCCAAAAGGTGCCCATAGTGGGGCATGCCAGTTGCGAATGGCGGGCCATCGTAAAAGGTATACGGTTGCTTGCCTTTGGACTGTCACGGGATTAGTCCAGACGAATAGAGAAATGGAGATATCCGCGTATGCAAGAATGCTCAGACACATAGGCAAGACAAGCGTGAACGGACTCGCTCCACCATGGAGCGCATTTTGTCATGGCTGAGACACTTCAAGATACACAAACTTGGGCACTTACCAACTCAACCTGCCTTAGGAAAGCATCAATTTCCTTCCAGCGTGCGAGAATGCGCTCCTCCTCTCGAGGAAAGTCAATCGACATGGCGGCGTGTTGTTGGTGAACGTGACTACACCGACCTTGTTTGCCTTTTTCGACTTGTTGACTCCTTCGGACCCCCGCCACTAACTAGCCTGAGTCAGCTATCGATAACCTTCATCATTCTGCACCCCGCGCCTCGCCCTACAGGCGCCCAAACCTGCAGATGCGTCTGGATTGCTCTTCTGTTTCCGAAAGGCCACAGGTTCGAACAAGTTGCGAACCTCTCCGTGCTCCTTTATCGTGTGAACGCCTGGTTTTGTTGAAACACGATGGCCTCCATCCAAGTGTCCTCAATTGACCATCACAGCAGATGCCTGAGGCTGATATGTATGGATATTGCACCGCTCGGATCCTATCGACGGTGAGGCTGGTGCCTTTGTTGCAGCAGACGCGTTAGAGACGCCAAATCGTGAAACAATGTCTCGTCAGGTTGCTGTTGGAGTTTCCCGGCCCGAGGATGGGTTGAAACAATGAGAGCACTAGCCTGTATGGGGCTGACGACTAGACAGAGCAATACAATACAGGAGCCGGCGACCACACGACCGTTGCAGAGTCGTCGAGATATCTCCAACCATGTATCCCTTTACCGTCTTTACCAATCTGATCTTCTTCTTTTTCGTCACCTCACATGCTCTCCCACAGACCTTACCTGCTGCGGCAGAGGCCCTCCGTAATGATACCATTCCAACAGAAAGCGTTAGTATCGAGAAGGGGTGCGCACAAGTGAGAGCACTGGAGAATCTCGACAAGCTTGCAAACAACCAAACTGCTCTCGATGCAATGGCCACACATGGCAAAATCGCTCAAGGACGCGCCGACTGGATCAAGAACAACGACGACAAAATAGTTGCGAAACTCAATGCTCTGAAATCAAACTCGACGCTTATGGCCGGCTGCGAAATCATCAATGCCCAGCTTGATCTCTCCCGAAGATGCGCAAAACTACAGAAGCTACAGAAGCTGGTCGATTTGGCAGTGGACGAGAAGGCCCTACTCAACACGACCGCTGGAGACTTTCTCACCCAGGACCAGAAGGACCGATTACGGCAAAAGGCAGATGAGGTGCAGCTGAAGCTCCAGAACCTCAAGAGCAACATTACATTGACCAGGTTGTGTGCGGATGACATTTCTATGCAACAGGATGGCGTTATTGGAATGCGTGAGTCTTCTAGGTCGTTTCTTCAAAAACAGGATACTGACCAAACACAGCAGATAACGCGGAAAGAAAAGGCACAATCAGCATGGCAAAAAGCGGCGCGGTCATAAACAGACTGTCGGCTATGGCTATCACGTACCTTGTTCTCATATCATTGTTCTTGGCCTTTCTCTTTGTCTAATCCGGTATCGTGTTTGTTGTTATCGCCAGCCGCCATTACGAATTTCCTTACTGTCCTACGTTAGCTTCGCTTCTTCTGCAGGCTGGACTCACTGCACCATTTATCACCGTGTAGTCAATTTTTTTTAAGTCTAATTCCGCACTACATCTCATTGTCATCTTTACATGCGGTCCAAGAGCGTAAGAATCATATGAGGAGTTCAAAGGTTCCTTATAGTAGAGAGGCTTATATATTCTCATCATTTCACATACATATCTTCTGCCTTCCACGAACTTTTATCGTCATTCGCTTCATCGCGCATCTCTGCTAACCCACCACCTTGCCTCATGCCCATCACACCTCACTGTCCCCTCTGCTGCTACCCTACCACCATGTAACGGCGCAAACCTCTTTACGACTTCATCGATGATATCTGCAATATCTTGATTGTCCATGGCGAAACTAAAGTCGTGTGATGTGTTGGGTATGATACCCATGCTGAACCCGCATGGGGAACTGACCATGCGTTGGCGGTAGTCCTCTGGCTTTCCTGTCAGAAGGAAGAATGTCAGTGTGTTTTCCAGTGAAAAATTCAGTTGGGAATTATTGGATAGTGGTAGGCGAACGCGTTAGCAGATAAAATAAGATGGGTGATTACCTGCAAGTGGTACAGCCCAATCTCCGGCGTCCATAAACGTACTCCAACACGCCTCTTGACATTCCTTCACACTGGGTGGATTTGAAGCTGCCGTTGTGGTATCTACATAGGAGAGCGTTTCGCAATGTCCGACAGTCTGTTTGTTACCCGCACAATAATTAATTGAGGGGTTTAGTCCTTGTGGCAGAGCGGTGATGGCTGTAAGGAACAGTGATATTATCAAAGTGGCTCCGCGCATCTTGATATCTTGTTGCTCTGAAGTTGGTGTAATATTATCGTTCAGTCTGACAGCGAAGTAGGTTATCGTGGAGTGACTGCCAGCTCGATTACAAGCTCATGGCTTTATACACCCACCATCACGTCGTAGCAAATCGACAGATTCAAACCATCACGACTCCACACAGAGATCATGTTACTTCACACAACGTCCATTGGGTGTAGACTTGGCCGATGAAATGTGATGTGATGTGACGTCTAATGTGATGGTGTATAGTGCAGATACGAACTCAGTGTGATCAACTCGGGTCCCTCCGGAGCCGTACGCAACCAATCACTCCCTTCATCGTCGGTCCAAAGGACGATCCTTGAGCCTGGATCGTACGTCATGTTCGTAGCGGCGTAGGTTATTTGTACAACGTAAGCAGCAATGCAATGGATGTGCAAGGAGAGGGGGCCTGTTCGGCGCTTAGCAAGCGAGTGCATCCCTGCTGGGCAAAGGACGAGGTGGGGGCCGCGACCAATAGGTTTGGTGGATGCGACTTACACCGCTTGAATTAATTCCTCTAGAGTCGTTAGGGTGTTGGTAATGGTACTTTCTGTGGTGTTCAGCTTCCTGTGCTTACTACCTGAATCCTCTGCTTCCTTCTCGGTAAAGCACACCGAGGCCCCCCCGCCTTGATCACAGGGACGGTGGAGCATGTCGTCCGCGTCGAAAAAAGGTCACGCTACCTTTTGGATGTGTTTGCTTACCATGGCTTTGTGCTCTTTGGAATCCAGAAAGATGTTGGGCAAGTGTCACCGCCGTCTGCTGTCCACAGAATACCCATGAGACCTACCTGTCAGTCAGCATCAAACAAAAGCGATGTGCTGCTGCATGAAGTACGTGATGTCTTTTTTCTATATCAATATTATGCAGGTCATCGCCCTAGCCTGTCGCAAATTCCTTATGTTGGCACATTGCTCCAGGAATGACATCACATGCATGGTCCTTTGCCTTTCTTAGAAAAATAAAATGTCTATTTAATAAAATTCCTTCTCGAAATACGCAAGATAGGTTATCAGTTGAAAGTAAAGACGGCTCTAGTTAAACTTCTTCATCTTAGCCACTCTGGGAGCCACTACTCAAGCCCCTACGAAGTCTGCGCACTTGGATCGTCCGTGAGGATAACATAGAAACCCATCGGGCAATGTCCGTTACCGGTAGTCTGCTTGAAGGACAATATTGTGTCCTTGGAGCACAACGCTCCACTAACAGTGACCTGTCCAATGTGAGGTGGGATACCACAAGGCGAGGAGTTAATTATGTAGCTATGTCCCGGCATAAGCGTTGGAGGTGGGTTCGGTGGGCTAGGTCCAGGGGCAGGCTGGTTGTTGTAAGTCGTTTGGCCTGGTACCGCACCAGCGTTGATGGCGTATCCCGTGAAGGTAAAGTGACCGCTACCGAAGTAGACGTAGAGACCCTTGTCGTCAGGGAAGTCGAAGACGAGATTACATATCTTGCCTTGGGTGGCGTCCGAGTCGAGCTGCAGGTTGAAGATTGTGCAGATGTCGTTTGGGGTGACAATGGCCCACTCCACTGATGGGAAGGGCGTGTTTGGGCTTGTGGCAGCAATTGGGACTAGGGCTGATGTTGAAATGGCACCATTGGGTAATTTGCCGTCGGGCTGTGCAGAATTCGTAGGGCATTTGGGCTGGGGTGGTGGCGGTCTGCCATTTGCTTTGCCATTTGCCTTTCCATGGTTCGAGAGTCCTGGTGGGCCTGGTGGAGGCGGTGCGGCAAGGGCTGTAGCCAAAAGCACAGAAAAAATAGCAAAGGTCTTCATGGTGAGGTACGTAATGCTGGTTCGACAGCTGTCATGTATCGGCGGTGGAGGGAAGTGGAGTACTTGCTGACGTAGACGTGTGGATACAAAACAGGAACCAAAGTGAAGATAGCTTCTTTGACAGGCAGCCTTGCCAATTTATGCTTTTTCTTCCCTTTGAGCGTTCATTTCAGCAGCCCTTTCCCAGGCTGATTTACATGTTACCGACACCCGATTAACGTTTCCACGCCAGAGTTGAATGCGCCTGATATTTCCGCAATTGTACATTACTACTGAGTTGTAAGCACGCTAGAGGGAAGAGGCGCGCTGCGTCCGGTGTAGGGAGCTTAGGCGCGCCTCCAATTCCCAGTATCTGCGAAAAAAACAAAGGCAGCTCGGTAGGCTTGCAGATAGTTGTCGCTAGCTGAAGGTTAAGCAGAAAGATCGTCCTGGCCTTATAACGGCTAGACGTTTGTGCGATAAAGTCAAGTAGCGGAGCGGACTATTGACAGGTGGTGTGTTTCAGATACCAAAGGCAATTGGTGTTCTATGTTTGACCTGTGGGCAGAAGTGCTGGCCATCTCTTCCTAAGGCTATCAGGTGCACCTGGTGTGTGACTCAGTATGCCGGTAGTTTCAAAAGCCATTGTATATCAATGATGAGATATGAGCGATCCCGCTATGATGATCTGCAAATGGAGACGCGTCTTATATTGAATGCTGACGCCAAAGGCAGCAGATCACAGCCCACGCGAAAAAGTAAATACCTTGGGAGCCGTGGATTTGCATCTGGACTTTTTAGTCTCCGCCGGGTAACTGCCGCTCTTCCACAATATGCCACACGTCTGAAAAGTGGGCGTTTGCGGGGCGCACTCGGGCGTGGTCAAGCTTGAAACAACCGCTTGTCTTTTGAGTTCAGCTGGTAGCCCAAATACAGTCCTTTGGTCATTTTGAGAGTTTGCGAAAACTTCACATGTATCGGTTGCAAATATCGTGCTGTGGTGTGCCGTAAACAGAAGATGAGAGGTGGCCGACCTGCAGGGTAGCTGCTGTGCGGCGTTTGCCAATCCAAGAGCCGACATGAGATCGCATGCAGTGCTGCAACAAAGCTGCTGTACTTGAGTCGCATAGCACGTCATGCAAGACGCCCACCGTAGATTCGTTCATCGGCCGAAATGTTGTATATTAACACTAGGCACTCCGTCTCCCTTGCATGGCAGCCCACATCAACATGTCGGTATCAAAACGAACGAACAAACCCGTCGCATGTTAATCAATCATGTATCACTGAAACAGCGCTACAACGTCTATAGATGTCGGCTATAAGACCTTGCGTGAGGCAGATACACAGATGGGAGACATGAAGTGGCGCGCTGGTCGCACCCAACACGGTCATGTAAGCAAGGGAGTGGAAATACCAAAGCCTAATAGGACGTCACATTAGATCTGTCACGAAAGGCGAATGGGTAGAAGGATAGGTAAGATGGAGATAGTTGTTCAAGAACATCTACCTCTACGAAGCGAATAACTCAAAGAGAATCATGCACAGGGGGAAGAAGATTTGTTTTCAAGATCGATTGCAACCACAGCATCCCCTACTAATTACAATTACCCTTTCCAGCGCCAAGGATATCAAACTGGAAGCGAAGGCAAATCCTCTATGCTAGATGCTCGTGTAAAGTCATAGCCTACCCGTAGGTGTGCTCAATTGAAAGATATGACATTTACAAGAAGAAAGCGGCGAAAGCACCAACGCCAGCAACGAAGCCAGCGGCGTTGATGGAAGAGGCGGCACCGGTGAACTGAGGGGGAGTGGAAGGCTTCAAGTAGCCAGTGGTCTTAGAAGCGTAACCAGTGCCAGCGGGAGGAACGCCAGTGCCAGCAGGGACGGAGGGGTATGGGGCACCACCGCCGGGAGCGGAGGGGTAGGGAGGACCGGAAGGAACAGGCTTGTTGCCACCGGGAACCTGAGGGGTAGCGGTGGGGTAAGGAACAGTGACGGTGATGGTGGTGGAGCTGACGCAGGAGGTGGTGGCCTCGGGAACCTCGGGAGTCTTGGTGGTAGCAGGGTGAGGAACCTCGGGGGTCTTGGAGGAGGCCGGGTGAGGAACCTCGGGGGTCTTGGTGGAGACCGGGTAGTGGGGGGCCTCGGAAGAGGCGGTGGGAACGGGAGCCTCGGGGGTCTTGGAAGAGGCAGTGTGGACAGGAACCTCGGGGGTCTTGGAGGAGGCAGTGTGGACGGGGACCTCAGGAGTGGGGCTGGCCGAGGACATGGTGACGACGGGGACCATGGGGGTGGGGGTACCCTTCTCCTCGGTGCAGGTGGTGCTGGTGGCAGTGGGGGCCGGGCCCTCGGGGGTCTTGGCCGGATACTCAGGAGCCGGGTGAGAGGGAGTACCCGCTGGGTAGCCAGCAGCAGGCGAGCTTGAAGAAGCCGGAGCCGGAGGAGGAGCTGCTGGGTAGCCGTACTGGGGGACGGCGGCAGCAAGGCTGGCGAAAGCAGCGACGGCGATGGCGTAACGCATTTTGATGGTGGGATATTATAAACGGTGAGGTGGGTAGTTGGTAGGTGGTGGAGGAGATGGTAGAGAGGTTTCGCGTGTGTATTAAGGATAGTATTAGTTGGTAACAACGAATGGACGACTCGAAGGTCAAAGGACTTGTAGCTCGAAAGATTGGCTGTGAAGTGGGAGAAAAGTAGGTTGCGAGCACGCTGTCATCTTATGTATCTGAGGGAGATTACCAACACGGTAGCGCGGACCGGAAACAAGTGGCCACTGAAAGGGGGAGACAGGACAGACGACAGGGGCGGCACCATCTAGGCTCCGTAAGTGGTCTGGCGTACGTCGGGGCTACTGCAGGCACCAGGCCACCCTGCCGTGTTGCTGGCCACTGGCAGGACGTGCGTACCTGATGCTAGTACCCATTCGGCAGGTTGGTTGTAGATGGTTGCGGTGGCTTCTCGTGTTGCAGAAATGAGCGGCCGATGGTGGTCGCTGAGTCGAGCCTGTTGTGTTGTTGCACGAGGCCTGACCTGGCCGACGGCCTACACACTCCAGCGCCAGGCACTTCAATCGCGCGGCCAAGGGGGAAGGGGACCACGCGAGCACACCACATCTCCACATGCATCAGATTGTTGAATGGCACGTTCATTGCAACGGGCCTTTGCGTCGTGCGCAAGCAAGTGGCGATCTCGGCAGACTGGTCTGTCTGCTCCCTATCGCTGCCCGTTGAACAGCGGTTCTCCACCAGTGGCATGGGTCGTCCATGAATGCGCTTGCGAACTGGAGATCATTATCCCGAAATAGTGTGTGTGTGCATGCTGTCGTCGTCGCAGATTCTGCAGGGCGCGTCAGCAACTTAGTTTTGTTTGCAAACATGGCCATGACTACAACCACCGACTTACTGTGCCCAAGTACGCTGCTTCTCCACGCCCACTTGCGCAAAGCGCACATGCAATCGTGCATGCTACGTCAGCGATGCGCCTTTGCGTTGTCTTTGCATTGTCGCCGTTGTACTACCGACCGGTTCTGCGTGTGCGAAGCGCTGTGGCCTGGGGGCATAATGCCATTTGCAGAGTCCGCTTCGCCAAGAGGGGAGATGAGGCCCGCTTACGTACACGGCCTAGCGTCTTCTGTCCTGGTCCTTTTCCTCGCCACTATGCCTGTCCTTCCCGACGTTCATCTCGGCTTCGTTTCTAGCACCGTCTGGATGCTGACGCCTCACAAACTCCACTCGACCGTCATCTCCACTTTCTCACCCCGACTTTTGCTTGCATCTTCGTCATGTACATCAGTATGCATCCTCTTCGTACCTGTCATCTCGGCAGGAACTGCTATTAGGCCACATGTAGGCCTTGACCGCCTCGCGCCTGCAAACACGTGCCGTCATGTGCATTCACCCAGCAATCAGCCAGCATTATTCCGGTTGGCGTCGGCGACATGGTCCATAATACCCTGCCAATCGCCTGCGATCAAGTCTCACGATAAATGGCGATCATATCGATGCTCAACCTCAATGGTTACCTTGTCCGGTTGGTGACATCGCGCCGGTAACGGAAGCGAGGCATCGCCGTCACATAATTCCATAAAGAGGCAAATTCATGGCGTGACTATCTTGTGATTGGCTCAAACAAGTCCTGGCCCGTGATCAACAGGGGGACCCACAGACACCTCATCATCTCCCTTCCCTCGCATGCAGCGCCTCAGTCCAGGCACCATGTGCTTTTGGACCTGCAATCTACTCAGTAGACTCTGGAGCCTTTCCATCCTATTTTGCCGTTGCGGACATGCACCACCGGCTGGTCCCACATCCTACTCAATTCACCCAATGTCTATGCCTAGCACACTGCGCCGTAGATTCTCGGCTACCAGACCACTAAACGTAGACAGGAAACCTTCGTCCTCGCTTTCCACACGGAACTCTGTGTCCCCAGTCACGCAAACCCCCCGAAGTGTCAAGAACCTAAACAACGGTGTCCAGCTATATGCCGCAGACATCACTTTAGATAGACTAGATAACTGGAATCATCACAACGGCAATTTCAATCATCAGATGCACAAAACCGTCATACCAGTCATATCTCAAATCCTTGTGCAATCCACTGCCGACAATGTTCTTCTCCCGACCTGCAACAAAGTCCACACGCAACATACACGGCACTTACCAAACCTTTATCCACGCATTGTTCAAGCTCACAAACAGTCTAGACCTTTCTTTACCCGCCCCGTCCCTACCTGGTCATACGAGCAGCAGCCCCCCACAAGACGATCACCATCTTACACCAGCCTACGCCATGTAAGCCTGCACCTACCCACCAGTCCGGTACTACGGCCATGTTTCGGAATCAACTGACAAGTCTAATTGATTGCCTCCTAAACACACGAGGCTTCCTAGGCCATCGAGCTGAAAGCACAGGATATATCACGCTGGTTTTCGTTCAAGACACCTGAAGCTGTGCAGAAAGACGTTGGGACAAGGCGCCATATAGAAGCTGTGTATCTGATGGAATCAAGCGATTCTCTTCACTGAATTACTGAGAAGCACGCAAGTAGGTGCTTACCCACACTTTCTTATGTCACCCGGGTGCATCGGAGACAATAGTCGGTAGGTGATAACGGTCTACTTTATCCTATACTATACTCGCACAGGCCTAGGCATACATATAAACATCCATCGATACAAGCTTCAATGCCTGAGCCAACAACGCCTTGCTAAGAGAGAAGAAAAATGTTCAGAGTCCGTTGAGAGCCAGACCTATGCAATTCATACCATCCTTTCAATAACACATCAGTGCCCATGCTATGCCATACCATGCTTACAACGCCTTCTTCAAAGTACAACGACACTACGCCTGGAAACGCCGATAAACCGGAGGGACACGCGCGCCTATGAGTGATGGGCGCTCAATAGAGTGTGGGGGTCAACATGCGCCAGGCTAATATTTTCTTTTCGTCTCACAACTTCCGCCACCTTATGCCTTCATCTTGCCAAGGAACCCGTCAAGATCGAATTCCTCGTCGTACTGCTTCTCGTCCCACAGTTCGCCCAATTCATCCAAGAAACCCTTCTTGCCCTTCTCCCTCAATGCACCCGTCGCATCAACAGCGTCATTTTCGTCGATACCCGTGCGGTCGTCTTTGGCGTTGCTCGGTGGAGCAGGGAGTGCGGCGGGGTCATTGGAGTCGGCGGATACGTTGAAGAGATCGAGAATCTGGTCCGTCTGCATAGACTGTAGACCCGCGTTTTGTTGGTTCACGACAGTGGAGGCGATGTCGATCTTGAAACGTTGTAGACTGTGGAGGTCATGTTAGCGAATCTCTTCTCAACCAAGTAAGACTGCAAGGGTATACATACTTCAAGATCTTCTCCTCCAGAGTACCGCGCGTCACGATACGGTACACATTGACCACCTTCTTCTGACCGATACGATGCGCGCGGTCCATGGCTTGTATATCTTTCTGTGGGTTCCAGTCGTGTTCGACGAAGATGACAGTGTCGGCACCGGTCAAGTTCAGACCCAGACCACCTACGCTAGTCGTGAGAAGCAAGACATCGTACGAGGGGTCAGTGTTGAACTTGTTGACAATCTCTTGGCGCTTTGTAGCTTCGACACCACCATCCAGACGCATAAATTGCACTGACGGCAGAAGTTTCTCAAGCACATTGTGCTGTACCATGTCGAGCATCTCTTTCATCTGACAGAAGACCAGAGCGCGATGTTGCGACACAGCTTCCGGTAGGTCGCCGTTGGCATTTGCGGACTTGTCGCTGACCACATCTGAGGCACCGATACCGCAGTCTACGAGGAGATCCTTGAGAGCGCCAAGCTTTGGTGCGTGCACAATATCGTCAATCGTAGTATTGTTCTTCTTCAGATACTGCTGGGTAGGCTCGTAGGCTTTGTTGGACGGGCCCTTGACGACAAGAGAAGGTGAGTTGCACAACTTCTTCATGTACTGTAGAGCCTGGAAGATATGTTGCTTGCTCTCACGGTCGGCATTACCGGCCTTGGACTGTATCTCCTTGCCCTGGCGTTTGGTGAAGTCGTCGAAGAGGTTGCGCTGGAGCTCGGACAAGTCGCAGTAGTAGTTCTGCAGAATCTTTGGTGGGAGGTCATCCAGTACCTCTTCCTTGAGACGACGGAGGAGGAAGGGAAGGACTTGTTTATGCAAAGCTTCAATGGCCAACGCACCTCGCTCTTGCTCTTTCGAAGAGCTCTTGGCAAACCTGGATGCAGCAATGGGCTTCGCGAAACGCTCCTGGAAGACCTTCTCCGTGCCAAGGAAGCCGGGCATCAAGAAGTCGAACAGAGACCATAGTTCGAGGACGTTGTTCTGGATAGGTGTGCCAGAGAGGATGAGACGGTGGTTCGACTGGAATTGCTTGACAGCCTGGCTGGTCTTTGACTTGGAGTTCTTGATCAAATGACCTTCGTCAAGAACACAGTAGTTCCAGTTGATAGGCTTGAGGATATCGGCATCGTTCCTGCAAATGTCGTAGGAAGTAATGACAATGTCTACCTTGTCAAGCTCGTTCCTGTGCTGACCGCGAATCGGTGGCGAGCCTACATAGGCGACACAGCTGAGGAAGGGCGCGTATTGGCGAATCTCCTGCTGCCAGTGACCGGACAGTGTGGGCGGGCACACGATGAGCGATGGTAGACGTCGGAAGTTTGGATCGCCTGATTTAGCAAACTCGGCGGCACGCATGTGATGGTCGCTGGCCACCATGCAAAGCGTTTGCAGTGTTTTGCCGAGACCCATGTCATCGCAAAGAATACCGTGAAGGTTGTATCGGTTGAGGAAAGCCAGCCAGTTGACACCGTCTTGTTGGTAAGAACGGAGAGTCGCCTTGATGCCGACAGGGATCTCGAAAGGCTCTACCTTCTTCGCATCGAGCATCTGAGCGACAAACTTTCGTTCCCGATCCCGACCCTTGAGCAGAGACTCTGGCAGATCAGGTGGATCAGGAATACCAGACTCCAGTGGTACGAGCTTGACAAGCGTAGCGAAACTAGTTGTCGCTAGTAGTCGGACGTCGTTGTCGGAATCGCTCATACGTCCGAGAACAGGGGTGATCAGGAAGATGACATATGGCAGGATGGCGTCTTCCATGACGTGGATTAGATGGTAAATGCACTCGATGGCTCCTTGGCGGGCATGCACATTTCCACCATCACTGATGGTCGGTAGTACGCTCTCGACGAGCATCGTTACACCCTGAACAGACATGACGCTGCAGATTGTCGCAAAACACTTGGCGGCTGCGTACCTCAAGACGTAGAGCTTGCTCTGCAAAGCCTTTGCGATGAGTGGAAGGAGTTCTTTCACAAAGTCTCTGACGCTGGGGTGGAAGCTGCCGACAAGGGCACGCAAGGTCGAGAGGGCGTCGACAACTTCCTGACCAAAGACACCGTCCTCGTGGAAGATGTGCGCAGGGAGTGTCGCCTCTGCGAAGGCTCTCTTGATTGGACGTTCGATCAAATCCTTCAAGATGGGCACCTTGTCGAAAATCTCCGCGCCGAAACTTGAGACGACTTGTTCGAGACCCTCGCGAGCACCACGTTTGGTGATACGAGCAGCTCGTGACTCTTCCGCAAATCGAGCAGCATCCGGGTGGTCGCGTATGTCTTCATCCTTCTTGAGTGTAAGAATTCCAGTTTCAATGTGTGATTGCCCAGCGAATTCGGGAGTTTCGGCCGTCTCCATGCAATAGAACTTGACCAAGTTCCCGACGACTTTGTTGACGACACCAGTTCTCTTTGCATTGACCAAGTACACGATATATCCAGCAACGGCAGCCGCGGAGCGCTTCTGTAACTCGACATTCTCTTCCTTCTTGACGCTGTCCATCATAGCCTTGATAGGTGGTGATGGCTTCTTCGGAGGAGAGTTTAGCGCTACAAGCGCTCCAGCGGCAGCAGCCTTGATACGCACGTCGCGCTCTTCCTTGATGTCTTTGGCTTCCTGTATGCTCGACTCGACTTCTTTGCGGGCTGTCTCTAGATTGGTCGCCGCGACCATACGCGAAGACGGCGTCATGGCCTTCTTGAGCTTCTCATATTGTACGGTAATGAGCTTTTCGGCATCTGGGACTCCGAATGCATAGTGGTTTGAATTCGGCATACCTTGTACAAGCGCAGCGATCTGTGGTAGGTTCTGTACATGCGCTTCATGAAAGATGCTCAGCAGCGAGTTGCATTGCGTTCGAACGATCTGCAGCTTTGGCACAAGATCCTCGTAGGCTGCAGGTCTCTCTCCTTCCACCATGGGCAACAGAGCTTGAACGAAAGAGTCCGCCAACGCATCCTTTGCTGCCAGGTTCTTGCCAAACTCCTCAATAATGATACAAGCCGTCAACTGCGTCGAAGAATTAGTGGAAGAAAGCGGTTTCAGCAGCCTTGACTTGAATGCCTCAGCTCTTGACTCTTCAGGCCAAGCTCCCATTGCTTTGCCAAGAGCTTGTGCTGCAGAAGTCCTGGAGCGTATCATGACATCTGCGCCTATGAGTTCGAGATCGCCGGAGATCATGTGTCCGTCGACATTGTGGGACTGTGAGGATGGAGTCGGTGTCGACATATCATCCTTTCCGTGCCGAGACTTCTTTCTCCTCTTCTGGGCTGGTTCGTTGCCATCCGCAGGACTCGATTTACGGTTCGGCTCGGTGCTTGGTGGTGGGCCCATGGCCTGTCCCGAAGGCTTAATGAGCAGCGACATGTTGAGCGAGATTGGATGGCGAGAGACGCCAATAGGCGTGAGCGTGAGGGGAACAATGGAATCCAAGACAGGCTCCAAGAGAGCGGCTAGTCGGCTCCCCAAGCCCTCCACAACGGCATTCCAAAGCTGTATGGATAGTCTCAAGACGCCTTCGTTGCGTTCGAGAAGGATGTTTTGGAAGATGAGCTGCAATGCCTTGCTGTCTATCCAGCCTTCTGAAGTCTCGCTCTGAATGTTGAGAAACGTGATGAGCGCACGCAGCACCGCTGCACGAACACTTGTGATGGTATGGCGCAGGAACGGGAACAGCCTAGGAACCAGTTCGTGGAATGATTGTGCAGGATCTTGTCGAGCATTGGCTTGCATTGCTTCCAGCACCTGAGGGAAACTGCAAAGCTTGGCCAGGAGGTCCATGATAAAACCTGTACTAGCACTCAAATCGTCCTGCAAACTGGAAAGACACGACCAGACCACGTTCATCAGTCCTTCAAGTGCCTTGGGACGCATCTCGATGAACTCCTTGGCAACCGGGATCAGGGTTGCTGCACTTATCGCTCGGACATCGTCATCGGTGTTGCTTAGGCCGCTGATGACTGCAGCGAGTACCCCGTCCATCAATGTGCCGTCCTCGAGAAGTAGATCGTTGCGTACAGCGACAAGGTATCGCAGACCAATCATGCCGCCTTGACACAAGGCCCACGGTGCGCTAAGAGGACTGCTGTCCAAGGGAAGGTCGTGATGCATAATCAAGCGATTGAGAACTTGGAACGTTGCAAGCACATTGTCGCGAGACATGAAATGCAGCAGTGAGCCGAGAGCTTGTCCGGCAGTCTCGCGGATAGGGGCGATGGCGCTGTCTCCGGTGAAATCTGCGAAGCGGTCGAGCATGAAGATGCAGATCATGCGACACGCCAAATCATTTAGCCACCGCTGATTGAGTTGATCGTTCTCAGTTCGACTGAGTCCCTTCCGTCTGCCAGCTCCGCCACCGTGAACACGAAGGATTTCTCGTAGGCCCATGGCAGCACCATGGCGGACCTCCCAAGTGTAGTCGAAGAGCTCGACGGCGAGATAGGAGCAAACGCGTTCAAACGGCCACTCTAATCCTGCCTCCTCTGCCTCAGTCTGGAATGATGACTTTTCCGGCACTGGTGCGCCCTTGAACTCCTTTACAAACTTGGCATCGTCGTCCCCGCCATTGCGCTCCAGTGAGAAATAGTCGTTGAGACCATCGCCTTCGTCCCCGTTTTCAGACTTCTCAAGCTTCAGAGCAATTGGATGTGGTCGTGCAGGGGTATCGCCTAGTTCTGACGTGGAGTCTTTCCGCGAAGTGGCGTTGAAGTCGACAACCTGGACTTTGTTGGCACCTCCAGCAGCGTTCTTTTTTTGCTTGCGCTTCAGGGCATTCTGCTGACGTTTGCTAAGTCCCTGACCGCCGTTGGGGGTGCCCAAAGGAGGTGATGACGCAGTGTTGGTGTTATCTGATCGCGGGAGGTTGGTGTCGATGCGATGTATGGCAGGTGTCTTGGGGCCGGGTGTTTGCGGCATGGCGTCTTGGGGCGGCGTAAGATCTTCGACCCATGCGCCCTCAAAGCCGAGGCGCTTCAGTAGGGTGCTCTTTTGATACTCCAGGCGCTCGGCAGGGTCCATGGCAGCCAGCTTGTAGTCGTGTTCCTTTGTGCCAAGGGAAGCTAGCACTTTGCCAAACTTCAGGATGGAAGGCAGGTCAAGCGTAGCAAGATCAAGACCCTGGGCCAGTGGCGGCAGGGGTGCGTCGCCATTCTCTTCCGCCTTGACGGGGCCGCCATTGGCGTCCTCGGATTTGAGGTGGCCATTCTCTTCTGATGCTGACTTGACGTCCTTGGCCGGCTCATCTTGGTCATGGGCATTGGGGTCGAACTTGTCAGCGTTGGCGGCGATGCCTCCAATAGCCTTGGCAGCGGCGACTCTGGTTTCCCAGCTCTTTGAACGCAGGTAGGGGATGACTCTGGTGAGGAGGTTGAATAGTTCGTCGGGATGTTGCTTTTGGACGTCGGCTAGCTGATCGGCTGCTGTGTTTCGGATCAATGCTGTGCTGCCAGTCTCGAGGAGCCTTGGCGCAGGTTAGCGAGCAGCGGACAAGGGTAGGGAGAGCAAGGCAGATGGGGGATGGACTCGCATATGGCAGGAGGATATCCTACAATAGCTGTTGTACAGGGCGCTGGGCAAGCGTTCACGGTCTGGGATGTATCCAGGTACTTACGTTACGAGACGGTCCAATCTGGTGGCACTATCAGAGCGTTAGCGTGACATGCATGCAGCGATGCGACATGCGACAAACCTCATGTTTGCGTTGGCCGAGCAGACGGGCAGTCTGGCAGGCAGAGGGCAGCCACTTGAATTATCAACTACTAGGCGCCCGCAGGCGTGGCCATTGAAGCACTGGTGCGGCAGATTGCTCCCGTCAGGCTCTACAGTCAGTGCTATGAGTGTTTTGTCACGTGATGGGTGGTAACTCGATGCGGTGCCGGGAGCGCGTCGGAGAAGGTGGGCTGCGGGCCTATCTAAGAGAATTAACAGGTCATTAAGTAGGCTGGATCTCCACCAGGAACGGGCTAGTGCCGTGGCCCGTGCGTGCCGTTTCAGGGAGTAGAGGGAAATTTTTGCAACCACAACGGCGCCGGCGTGGATGACGAGGTGTAAGATGGGTTGGAGCAGCGCGCCCTTGATGCTCTCCTACACGCAACCGCTGCGCTGCCGTGTGCCTGTGTGCTATGGTGCGTCTTGTCGTGGCTTGCGCCGGTTGCGACTTCCTTTGACCCAAAGTGGCCTCTGCTCTGCACTAGCCGCTTCCATCACCGCCTCAGCATGCGCACCAACGCGCGCCTGCGCCTGCTCAAGACCAACTTCTGCCATCTCCACCACGCAAACCATCCCCATCACCCATCATCACCCATCGTCACCCATCACCCATCACCCATCCCCCACTTGCACTGCCCTTCCTCATCTGCTCCACCCGTGCATCATCTGCATCGTGCCCGACGCGCACCACCCTTGCACGCGTCGCTCCTTATCACCAGCCTACCAACTTCTGACAGGCAGCCATACATGTGCCCTCGGTGCCATGGTGGCTTGCAAGGCTGCCGACCGGTAAGCCCTTGATCCCTTCTCGGCCACCCTACACCACCTATCTGCGCTGATCTTTTTGCTTTCTCAACCTCCAACGGCTACCTAACGCCCATCTTGATATTACTGTCATACTCACAATACGCCGGATGCACCGGACGGACCCCCGCCTTGTGAGAGCGCGTCGTGGACAACCTCTCTCGCTTGGCCACTGATCTGCGTGCGGCCGCTGCGGCGCTGCAGCTAGCGCATACCTGCATCGAGATACATGTCTCATTCCCACTCCACTGTACTGGTAGACTGCGTTCCCTCTCTTCATCTTCTCTTTTGCTCACTCTTGTCGCGCCCCTTGCCCGCTGTCCTTGCGTTTGCGCGGGCCAATACCAGGGCCGAGTTCAGCATGCCAACACATCTCCCTGCTTTGCCTTTGTGCCATTGGTTCCAGCCCTGGGCCTGAAGAAAGCGGTCCGGGAAACGTCCGTGCCTGAACCATCTTTTCAACCATGGTCAACCCACACCCTCTAGCGCGGGAGGCATGGGCCGCCTTTTCCACCCTCGTCTAGCCGTCTTCGAAGATTACACGACAAGCATACAAAAGTCATTTTGAATAGGCATGCTACCGTATGATATTACTGGCACACGTCTCCATTGCTACTTGAAATAGTCTTTTCTCCACTCCCTGTCACTGCAGTATAATCCTTCCTGCAAAAAAAGGTTCCTGGTGTTTTGTGGTCCTGTTGAGCTTTCTAGCCCATAGTTGACCTTCGGGCCGTCACCGTCACTCGTTGCCCTGCAAACACACCTGCATATTTGCTTCATTTTACAATCCACGTGCAATACAGTTCAAAAGGTCCATTGTATCATCATGTATCATCATGTATCATCATGTACAATCATCGCATGTCATCATCGAGTAGTGACTCCATTTTCTGCTATACAGACTCGAATGTCTCCCCGCACACCCAAAAGCTCATCGCGCTCTTTCTCTCTCGTAAACAAGGATAAGCCTCCTGCATCTCTCTATCGGCCATGTACATGCAAACTGCGCGACTGTCCAAGGCAGAAAACCATGAAGTGGACCCTAGAGCCCATATTTTCCAAAGAGATGGAAGCAAACTAACCCAAACGAGCATCCTCTACTCGGTATGCGATTGTTGATTGAGTTCCTCCATCTGCATCAGCGCGGCGTCCACGGCATCGGCATCGTATGGTTCGCTAGCTAGAAGACGGTGCAGGTTGACTTGGGCGCGTATGAGCTGCATGTCGAGGCTGTTCTGAGCAGGCTCTGCACCCTCATGTTCTTCTCCGTCGTCTTCTTCATCCTCATATTCGTCTTCATCCTCATCTTCGATTTCATCGTCCTCATCGTCTTCCTCGTCCAGCATCTCCTGAAGACCGCTGTCTACTAGTCTAGCATCGCTGGCCATGTGAGCAGGAACATGAGGATCGGGCAAATCAGCAAAGCGATGGTCACGTGATATCAGGTCAGTCATCACATGCTCAAGCACCCCGAAAGAACGACGGCCAGCAGTAGGAGCTGGTGTGTCTCTGTGGATGATCCCGTTGTCCGTAATGGACTGTTGCCAGTACACCATATCGGTGTGCGAACCCCGAACGGTGGTATCCTGATTGACAACGTAGAGGCTGATGGAGCCATTCTTGATATCCGCATACGTGTCAAAGGTCTGCGAGCGCATGTAGTAGCATAGTCGTAGAGCGTCTTGGGCTCGCGGGTGCTTGTTGGGTGAAATGGTCTCTGTCCAGTGGCAGGCTTGTTGAGCAGTGAGTGTGTCGGCGGGTTTTGTATCTAGATACTTGAGCACTTCCTGCTGTACTTTTAGATAGGCCAGGGTATCCTCTGTGCCTTCTGCTCCATTGGCTTCCTTGTATGTGGTCTTGGGCAACAGGGACAGGACTGTGGTCATGGGCTTCTTAGGCTCCTGCTTTGCTGCCGTGAGGTTGGCAGTCGTGGCTGGGATCTGAGGCACCGTGGTGCGCTGTCGCATCTGTCCGGAGATGGTAGGATAGAGCCCTTGGTTTCTCGGGTTAGCCCGGCTGCCACGACCTGCATGCACAGGCGGAATCCGGCCCGGAGTGCTACTGGGCGTATCAAGCATCTGAGGAGATGTCGCTGACGAACCAAGAGAGCTAGCGCTTAGAGGAGACTCGTTTGAGAAGCGGTGCGCGCGCGATTGTTGACTCTGCATATGCGCCATGTACACCCCTTGCAAAGTTTGTTGGTGTAATTGCTCTGGGGTCAAGACGTGGTCTGACATCTTGAGCGGTGACGATAAGTCTGTTGGCAGCAATGAGGTTCCCGTCGATGGAAGTGATGGACTTTATTGGTCGCAGAAGAATATGGGTATAGTGAGGGGAGTTGAGCGGGGAGCTCGAGACTGTGTAGAGGAATATTAACGGCCTAACCCGGGCTTGATTGTTTGGTGGAAGTAGCGCCAAGGAGCTCGCGCAGTGCAGGATCGGTCATCAATGGTGAATGGTGAACGGGGAACGGGGAACGCACAAGTCGCCTTCACCAAGGCAACCGCGATGGATTCGGGTTGGGTCTACGCCTGCAAACGGAGGACTGCATAGATTCGTGGATTCCGTTTGTCTACCGAAACTTTCTTTTCTGCATCTTTGCGTTGAACTCAAATATAAGGATAGGAACATGTAGTTGGGGTAGATGCATTGTCATTGGCGGAAGACAGGAGGAGAAAAGTACAAATACGATACGTTCAAAACAACTACAAGGAAATGACTGGCGAGCAATAGTTATAGTACACCACTTTTTCCTACAAATTATAATACAACATGTATCACATTGCAGCTCTGCGCGGCGTGAAAGGTGTCTTGTGGCCTGCTTGCGTTACTTCGGAAGGTGCAGTTGCAACACGATGTGTAGACCACAGCTGGTTACTGATCTTTTCGTCTTAATGAAACATTTGGAAAGCAAGTCGTATAAGGGTTGTTGATTCCATGTAGCTATTTCCGCAATCATCCTCAAGCAGTGTTGTGAGGCTTGATCTACGATTGACTTCTAGCGTGAACAAGGTGCTGACTGCGCTAGGTAAACAAGATCTCGTCTAAGGTTTCCGTGCATACGCCACTAACAGACAAGATCTTGTCTCTCTCGTCTACAACTTCCCTTCTCAGCCTGAACATGTGGTTGACATGTAGTTGACATGTGGTGTCCGAGTTTACCTATCATGTCTCAGACTTTATCGCAGAGGTCCAGTTTCTTCATCCTGCTTTTCCTCCGACCTCAGACGTCTCTGCAACCAACCAATATCTCCGAAACACACGACGACCTAATCCTCTTGGTCGTATACTCGACGCTGAGTGGCTATCATCATGATATGTTGGACGCGCAAGTCCACGCGGGACGATCACTCGCTCTCGATCTTTGGTTGCGATGACGTATGATCCACCCCTCCACGCCCTAACCCCTGCCCATATCCCGCCCCAACGGGCCACAAACTTGTAACGAGCATGGCGCAAGTAAATCGGATATGAGATCACCGCTGGCGCACATGGCGTATACATTGGGAGCATGTGTATATATAAGAGTGGCTGCCTGTTAAGGGCCAGTTTTTCACACATAACCACTCACAATCCTTTTGCAATAACTGTGACTTTTGTCTTTATACTACAGCAAATACGATTTTATTCTGCCTTGAACAAAACACACATCTCGAGACGCCAAGATGACGGACCAAAACAAGGAGCAATCCAAGACGTACAAGCAGCAAGCTGGAGAGTACTACAACCAAAAGTACGAAACATGGATGCCGTGGATCGAGGACCAATACCTCAAGTGGTTTACCAAAGATAATAAAGCATCCTATGCTACCAAGCGTTAGTAATTTCCTGACCACCTTCCCTCCAACATATCTATTGCGTCGTCTTTCCATTCACCAGCCCCCAACTGACTTTCAAACAGAGAACCTCGACAAAACCAAAGTCACGGGCGTAGACCAAGTCGACAACCTCCAGGATGGCGTAAACAATCTTGTCGGCGGTCAAGTAGGAAAAGGCGGTCTCGCCCAACCTATCGGCGACGCAGTATCAAAAGAGGGCATCAACCGTGCTGAACGCGGCGGCAAGGATGAACAGGGGAGGCCGATTGAAGGCCAGGGACCGCTTGGAGGTTATGGACAGAGCGCTGCAGACGGTGTGAAGGGGGGCGCTAGTAGCGTTGCTGAGGGAGCGAAGAGTGCTGGCGGATGGGCTGGGGGTATGCTTGGTGGCGGAAAGAAAGAGGAGCAGAAGAAGTAGAGAAGTGGGGATGATGGCAACAGCTAGTTATGATATGATACCACGTTTTCGCTTTGACTTTTTCCGTCATCTATGTAGACTGTACGTTTATTTATGTTTTCTTAGGTTTATGCGACGCCTGTTACCATTCGTTCAACCTTTTTACATAACTGTCCATGCTGGAAAGAGAGACCCTTGATGCTACTGTAACTACCCCTCACAGGTTTCACGCATAAACAACGCACTACCGTAGAAGACATCCTCACAACCACTATTGCAATTCAAACATCCGCATCTACGACCCCATCATGTAATGCCACCACTCGCCCAACGAGCGAAGAAGCGCGAAAAAGCCCACGCCCGCCGAAAAGATAAGAAGCTCGAGTAAAGCCCGGGCTCTGGAAGCTGGGAACATGCCTTCGAGTAGAGATGTTCTAACATGGAATACAAATTACCTGAATTTGCGGCTGCTCAGCTACTGTATATTGGATCGACTCAGAAGTAGGAGGCCGTTGTTTCCAATACATGTAAAGATATACAGGTGTTGGATAACTATGCTTTTTACCAACGGCTCAATAGGCATCATTATGAAACGCCGCAAGATCCAATCCGTGTTCGCACAACGCACGTCCGCGAGCAATATATGAGTAACCTGTTATTTTACCAAATGATGATCGAGAAGGTGATGCCCACGACGCTTCGTTACTTCGAGATTGTAGGAGTTGTTCTGGATGAGGTGCTTTTGAAGGACAACATGATTGGCGCACCTTCGAATATGATCCTGGGCTTGGAGATGGCTGTCGAACCAGCTGGACACCCGAATAAGATTTACAGGAAGCGGCAGTGGGGATACGCGGGGCCGCTTGTGAAAGTCAGAGGTCCATGTCTAGTTCTCGGACCAATGCTTACCCTGTTAAACTCTGCTGAACCCAGCTTCAGATGAAGAACAAGGAGCCGCTCCTCATGTATATTTGATAGTAGAATATGTACGTCAGGACAGAGTTCTTCCGTCAAAGTTTTCAAATCACGCAATTACGACACAACATGCGCATCAACATCTACCACCGTGCCCTCGCCCTCCTCGACGCCAAACAACTTCAAGCAACTTCCTCTCTTAAACATCCTCGCACAATCCACCGCATTCGGCTGTCCCTTTTCCACATCCGCCCCTCCCTCATATAGCGCCCTGACAACATCATCGTACCCTTTGAAAACGGCTCCCGCAATTGGGCTCTGACCCCTCCCATTCAGCACATTCGCGTCCGCGCCGTTGTCCAACAGCATCTTCACTGTCTCTGCGTGGCCGTGGTACGAGGCCAGCATGAGCAGCGTGTCGCCAGATGCGTTGGTCAGGTTCTTGGGGACTCCGGCTGAGACGTATTGCGAGAGAGTCGAGGTATCGCCGCTGCGAGCGAGGTCGAAGAGGCGTGCTGCTAGACCGAGAGCTGCGGGCGGGAGATCCGATGCAGATTTGCTGTCGGGAGGTGCTTGGACGGCACCGTCGGCGTCGGTTGAGCCAGTGCCTACTGCTTGGGCGGCCTGTTGGCCGTATGTTTCTTCGTAGGTTGGCATATTGTCGCTGCCTGAGGTATGCTTAGCTATACTATAGCCTTGAGTTAGTATGGAAAATGGGAGAGCTGTGTGATTACAAAGGAGCTCTAACATAGTCCTTTCTCTGTTGACTTCTTGCAATAGATAAGTGTTGAAGACAATGCCTTGAAGTACCTTTAGCCAAAACCTTGCTTTTGTGTAAAACGAAGAACTAGTATGTGCAATCCAGTCAATCTAAATATCAGGTCAGATTTGAGTGGCATGTCGAGGTTCTTAAGCGCAGAACCGCTGTGTAAGTAACAGGCTGTTTTCACAATCGTCAATGACGAAATCGATGCCGGCTGCTTTCCGACCGGAACGGAAAACGCGCGACGCGACTTAGCGCAATCATCTCAGAGAGCGAGAGAACCGTCGCGACGCTTCTGCTTGACATGGTACTATTAGCTCAATTTCCCCGAGGCACTAAACATCACCGTATTTACTGCATGAATTGGCTTATTTGTTATAGCCGGTAGAGGCGCAAGTGAAGGCACGACCTTTGCTTGGCACTTGAAGTGATCGCGACTGCCCAGAGCCAAACGACTGCCCGCATCTACCTCAACTGCACCACAACCACCCTCCGTCGCTGAGCCTCACACCCTTGGCTATCGTTCGCAAACATCGGCGAGAATGGCCTCACCACCTAACCTCAACATCCCCCGGAAACGAGGCTCCATCTCGTCGCAGTCAGGAATCGCGAAGAAGCGCAAGCCGTCTAATCTACGCAATGCGTTTTCTCCAGACGCCGAATCTGCCGGTGGTTCGCCACGCCAATACTCTCGCTCGCCATCTGTCGAAAGCAACATCACAACGTCCGTAATCAACGGCGCAGGTGGAAAGAAGCGGCGCAAGAAGGGCGGTGATGGCGGCAGCGTGGCAGGCTCAAGCTTAAGAGGAGGCAAAGGCGGCGACAAAGGTGAATATGAAAGATGGAGAAGCAGCCGAGGAACCAGAAGACGACGAGGATGATGAAGGCGAAGAAAATGGGCATGGAGATCGAAGGAGGCATGAGTGTCGAGGCCCGTCGCAAACAAGAAAAGGAATATGAGCGGTAGGTCCAGTCCAGTCACACCCAAAGACCAAGCAACTAATGACTGAATTATACAGCATGCTAGAAGACTTCATGACGCCCGCGCAAATGGACCGCTACGCAACCTACCGCCGCATCCGCCTCAAGCGCGAAACCGTCCGTAAACTCGTCAATCAAACCCTCTCGCAATCCGTACCCCAGCCCATCATCATCGCCGTAACATCTTACTCCAAAACCTTCATAGGCGAACTCATCGACCGCGCCCTTACTGTTCGCGACGAGTGGTCTGCCGTCCGCACACATCTGCCTAATCCGAATCTCCCACCCCAGATTCTTAGCCAGAGTTTGGGAAGGCCAAGCGCGCATATCAAAGATGAGCGGAATAAACCTACTAATACAGACATCACAGGCGCGGGTTGGTACCTGACTCAGGTCGATCGGAGTGAGAGTATCTGGAAGGAAGTGGAAAAGGATGCAAGCCTGCAGGAGAGGTTGAAGGCGTGTGATAAAGGGCCGCTGACACCTGCGCATCTCAGGGAGGCCTTGAGGCGGTACAAGCGCGATCGTGACGGTGGAGGTGCTGGCTTCGCAGGCATGAGCTTGGAGGGAGTGGAGAGGACCATGGGCAGGACTGGTGGCAAGCGGCTCTTCAAGTGATGTGACCTGATTGTCATTGCACTTCTTTCATTTGACCTCTATAAGGACACATGCATAGCGACGGAGTTTGGGAATGATCAGAGTTAGGAGAACATCAGTCCATCAAACCATATCGTGTTTTAGTCATACACCACAGGCCGTCACAAGAGGCATATCATTCTAGTCAACGTGGAATTGAAACCTTGTCGTGAGGCATTTTATGAATAGCTACATTATCATAGCCATCCATCATTCCAGTCCATCCCAGCCGAAGAGAGAACACCTTAGGAAATCATAACGCTAACTAACAACTCTCTAGTTCTCGTGAAGGAGGTTGTAGAAGGTCTCGGCCATGGGCTCGGGCTTCTTGGCCTCAAGAGCCTTCTGGCCCAACTTCTCCTTGGAGAAGGTAGCAGCATATGGGTTGAGACGGAGCTGTACCTGGAAGTTCTTGAGCGGGTTCTTCTTTTGTACGACACCACGCTTGGAAACGGCTCCGCCACGGACGGGACGGAGGACCTTCTGGACATCGCTGGAGTTGATGATCTTGCTGAGATCAGGCTGGCTCATGATGGTTGATGGGAGGAGGAAGTCCTTCTTGAGCGCTGAGGGCTCGGTAGTAGAGCCGTATACCTTGTCAAGGGCGGTGAAAGCGGATGAAGTCCAGACAATGAAGCGGCCAAGGTGACCACCGGGCGCGAGCTGGAGAAGGTTGAGGGAGTAGACGGATGAAGTCTCGACACCGGGAATGTTGCGGAAAGCAAGAACGAGCTCCTTGCCATCCTCATCGGGGTTGTAGATGACGAGAGGTCCACGGCGCTGCTTGTGGCGACGGCCACGGAGCTTGCCCTTACCAGCGCGGAGCTTGCGTGTGTTGCGGGCCTTCTCTACATCGGCACCAGCACCAACAGCCTTCAACAGAGCAACGGCAGCGGAGGTCTTCTTAATGGCAGCATCGGCAAAAGCAGTCGATGAGATAACGAGGGGTACCTCAGGGACGGTGCTGATGGCGTGGCCACGGGCGAGGAGAAGAGCGGGGCTTCCTGAAGCAGCGAGCGCAGAGGCGGTAGCGAAGCGCTTCTGGTTCAGGTTGATCTTCTGGTGCCACTTGCGCCAGACCTTGGTGGGAGCGAACATGCGACCGGAACGGCACATGTTACCAAACGCGGCCTGACCGGCACGGTGAGTACCTCCACCAGAGACACGGGGAATACGGGCCACAGCGCGACCGGTACCCCAGGACTCGGCAGAAGTTTGGTGACCAGCCTTCTCGGAGCTGCCATTGTTAGACTCGGAATCGTGCAGCGTGAATAGTAGGCTTACACAGCGTAAGGCTGGCGGCGGTTCTTGTTCATGCCAGTGTGCACCGCGTGGACGATATCCGGGCGGATGGGGGCCTGCATTCCTTGTCAACATGATTCTTCAAGGCAGCAAAACTCCGCGTCCAAAATAGCACCACTATTCTAGAGAGTGCAGACGTAGAGAGAGTATTGGAGTGGTTGCACAGAGTGCAAATTCTCCAGACAACGCATTACCGCATCATGGGAAGAAAATCTCAAGCCTCCCGGCCCAATGCGAACATTGCCCAGTTCCGTATAGAGTTCTTGCTTTTCCGGATTTCTTCCCATTGTATGCGTTGCTTCAGCCGTGTTGTAGCCTCCTCAGTCTCTCCCTCCACATAGCGTCTGCGTGGTATCGCCAAAGTTCGGATTGCGGCGCAGAACTAACCTTGAAGACATTGGGAACAGGGACGGTGTCCGTGGTGGCCTCGCCCTTGGCGGAGACGACGGTGACGGTTGGCCTCGACATGGTGGCTGTTGTGGATTGACCTGGTGGTTAGTTGTCGCGATGAAAGAAGTCGTCGTCAATTTGGAAGTTCTCTGTCACAAGCGAATTTCGAGTGGGCGCGCTAAGCCCAATTGAGACTTGGCTTTGTGCGCCTTGGCGGCTCTCGCATCGCCGCAGCTTGAGACGGGACAACTTGATACGATAATGCAGAATGCGGCAAGCCCCTGACGGATAACGGTTTGATTTTATTGTACTATCTGGGGACACTTGACCATAAAATGTGTGGTATGCCTAGGTACGTAGTTCTACATTTAGGATGCAGCTCAGCTCTATCCTCAATGCACATCATCTTTACTATGCCTACATAAGCGACTTTAGTGGATGCTGACGACTCGTGTTGCGTTTGCTCAAATGGCGTATTCGTTCATTTGTAGGGGTTCATGGGGGTTGGCAATGTACGTTAATGATGACCCAATGCAGCACTTGGTGTAAGGTTGTGAAGGAGAAATATGCGATTTCATCGTATCGGTGTCGGCAAATGAAGCGACAACTCGAAGCGTTACGCAGGGCCTTGGGTCCTTGTCTCGTGTTCGGCTTCTGCCCGCATATTGGAAACAAAAGCAATACGCCGTGTTGAGAAACCTTGTCAGGTACAGGTATATGGCAAGGCGTACAGTCAAGTTACAGATCAAATCGGCGTCGATGATCGGTGTGTATACATATAGCACCTGTTGCTATATATGTAACTGATGGTTGGGTGCTTTGCGAGGCTCGCAACTATGGTTGTGAGCCGTCATCATCATGCGCTCGAGAAAGAGACATGAAGAACAGGCACATGGCCCCTTCCAGCCAGTTTCAAGCAACGTCTGTCCTCGCATAGTTATGCCGTAATAGGTGAATACGTGTGCTGTTGTAGGGTAGGCAAATGCTAGATGGTCTCGAGTAGTGTTTGTGGGTTTGGACGGCCGAGGCTAGGATGATATCACGGAGCTGGACTCTGTCGAGGGTACCATGTCCATGGTAGCGACGAGTTGGGCTCCGGTCTCATGACACCGCGGTAGTATTGGGCTGGTCAAGGTACATGGAAAGTTGGAATGAGTCGCTCATACGATCTTGCTCCGATCATGGAAGCACGTGCCGAATAAGGTGAGGCGAAAGTCACTAAGTCGATGGGATGGATCTTCCCATGGTGGCACGAATCGCGGTCTTGTTCCTTCTATCGGTAGGCGTTGCGGCTTCCGGGAGGTGCTGAAACACATGAGCAGCGGATTGCCCCGATCGGGTTGCCTGTCTCCAGGCAGCCAGGACAGGCAGCGGACGATGCGTGCGTCAGCGGGATGGAGCAAAAGAAAAACGGTCGCAAGTACAGCAGACAGGGCGGGTGTTCCCAACAAGCGGTAGATGAGGTGGGTGCATGTGATTGAGTTTGGCACGACAAAACTTTGCGAGGGCGAAACTGGCGTGGGTGATGTGAAACGCGCGGTAGCAGGCAGATGACAAAGACGGTGGGAGGTTGCAGGTGACGGGCGTCGTACCTTCTCACCCCGCCAACCGGTGGGTCGACGCCTCTCCCATGGCGCGTTTCATGTCAGAAGTATTTGCTCTGGGTGTTTTGCATTGCATGTGCGGCTGGTGACGGTGAGTGATGAAGTCGGACGGGCACAGCGCTGCGTGTCGAAACGACGAATGCGGTGTGAGAGGCGAGTTCCAGGGTGACCCGGTGGTTGACTTGTGTTGCTGGGGGCGCGCTGCAGTGATGTCGGCCGGGCGGCGAGCAACTGTCATCTCCAGGGCGTTCAGGCCGGAGACGGGTCGGATTACTTGGATGGATAGCTGGCTATTCACTGGCTGGTGCCCTGGGAGGGGGATGGTGCTGCAAATAAGGCCGGCCACCAGCCTCTTTCCGAGCGCGCGCTCGTCTAGGCGCTCCCGCCTTTGCGTTGCGGGCTTCGCAGGGGGCCTGTTTCCACGACTGGGAAAGGTCCGGGGAACAAAGGCCAGACAGACGACCAAGGCAGTGGGAGGGAGGACAAAAGAGCGCCGGAGAGGGCTGAGGGCATGGCACGACGACGGCCGGGTTCAGTCTACTGGTAATCATCATATCATCAATCAACAACTGCCACTGCAGACTGTACCCACTTACCCGAACTACACAATCCTGCTGCTAGGCGAGGGTGCCGTACGTAACAGTGCGTGCAGGCCAGCCAGACAGTTGTAAGGCTGGGTGCTGGGTGCTGGTCAGGTCCTTCACCATGGGTGCTAGCGTCGCAGCGTCTTAGTGGTCGCAGCTGCCTCGTAGCGCACGGCTGGCGGTTGCTATTCCTGGACGTCGGCGCTTGCTGCTTGCACAGAGCCACCACTAGCGTTGCGATGAGGTCCCCCATCGACAAGACGCATTCACGCCGCTTCAATCACTCGATACAGCGTCTTCGCCTCCCCACGAACCCCTAACACCCAGGCGGTAGCGGCTCTGCGATCGACCGGCTTCCCTCGTCCGCTCCAAGCTGGTCACCACTCACGCACCATAGTTGCCCAAATCACAGAGTGTGTCGCAATCAACACCCCATCGTGACCGCCCGAAACCACAGAGCGAGCGTCCCTCTCTCACTACACG